>OZ024813.1:161065613-162265613 GCA_964017055.1 Chloromyia formosa | reverse complement strand
AGATCCTTTTCAACCGCAATTAAAGCAAGATCCGAAAGTCGTTCTTGGGATTGGCGATTTCTCAAAAATGTGTGAACGCGCTTTAGTGTTGAAAATGACCTTTCCGCAGTTGCCACTGTGACTGGAATTGACGTTAATAATTTTGCTAAAATATGAACTTGCTTAAAACCGTTTGCGACATAAGGCCGTTTTTGAAAATAATCGAGAATTTTACTAGGATTCGCGTTTTTAAACTCATCTGAAGAATAAATAACTTTTAGCTCATTTTTCAACTTTATTCTGTCGAAAAATTGACCGTGATATTCAATAAGTGAGTCAAAATTTTTATCGGGAAAATTTGACTTGAATTTAGAAAAATAATTCGGTTCAAGCAACTCTAAAAATGAAAGATCTTTAAACGAATGGAATCGATCTCGAATTTGCCCGAGAATAACATCTATAATCTCCCGAAATATCCGCCGTAAATTTTGTAAAGGATCTATCGCATTTCTACATTTCTTACGTGGTGGCTGATATTCTGCTGTAACTGTCGAATAGAAATTATCAAACTTTTTAGAAAAGTCATTTTCAAGCCAATTTTCAAATTCAATAATTTTTTGGCTTGCATATGAAATGTTTACCACTTTGCTCTGAATAATATTATAGTTTTCGAAAAAATTTCAGAAAAAATTAACAGATATAATTGAAAATCTGACTCTGCGAATTTTTGTAAGTATATATCGGAAAAAGTCAAGGAATCGCCATCCCAGTGTTGAGAACCATTCGAAATTGTCTCAAAAACTGTACAAATTTCATGCTTATGTTCAAATATAACGTTAATAATACGCGAATGATAATGCCAACGCGTTTTGGAAACCGATGGTAAACGACGATTTACTATATTTGCAAAAAGGTCCGACCTTTTAGTGGATGTATTAAAAAATGATGCGATTTTATTGATGTGCGCGAAAAATAATTTAATTTCCGGAATAAACTCAACTGCTTTAGACAATACTAGATTTAGTGAATGAGCGTAACATGGAACGAAAATTGCCGATTTATGTTTTTCCCGAATTAAAGTCTGAACTCCACGAATTTGAGAACTCATTACTGCTGCGCCATCGTAACATTGTGCAATTAATTTCTTATCGATATTAAAATTTTGCAATTGTTTTAAAATGTGAGAGCTTATTGCTGTAGCTGTACGATTAGCGCTTACATCCAAAAATCCGATAAATCTTTCTTCAATCTCATTTGATATTGTATATCTAAAAATGATCGTTAATTGTTCCCGACCGCTAACATCTGGCGTTTCGTCGACCATTACAGCTACAAATGGAGCCTCCTTTATTTCCAAATTGATTTTATTTCGAACCACATTAGCTATAGCGGAAACAAGATCGTTTTGGATTCATTAGACAAACCCGAAAACGCTGCATTTGCTTTTATAGAATCTATGTGGGACTCAATTATCGGATCGTACAAACTCAAGAAATTTACGGTTTCGATAAAATTACCACGATTATTTGAAGAAGAGTCTTCATTATTTCCGCGAAAAGGAAGCTCCTGTTTTGCCAAAAAAATTACAGTATCGATTAAACGTTTCAAAATATTACGATTACGCTCAACTTTTTCATTATGCAAACTAACAGATATTGCCACCTGGTTACTAAGCATAAACTCTATACGCTGAGAACCAAAATTATCTAATTTAATTAACGACTGAAGATGTTTTTCGGAACTTGAATGCTTTGCTGCTGAGCCCGTAAAATTATTCAAATCACTAAATCCAGCTTTATTCCAAACAGATTTTTCATTCGTGAACAAAAGACACGGCCAGCAAAATAACTTATTTAATTTACAGCTTCCCGTTAACCAAATGTACTTTTCATACGTTTCGATATGGAATTTTCGCGTAATATTTTTTAATTTAAACTCTAAACTAAGATCTGGCTTCGGTCTATCCGATTCTATAATTTCTCTTGTCTTGGCAAAGGAAAGAGTTGAAAATCCCGCTTTTAGTACGAAATCCGTTGCGCAGCAATACTCCGACATAATGCGAAAAGAAAACTTACCACTTTTATCACAAATCAAATCAATTAAATCACTACAAAGGGTCAAAAAAAACTTCAAATCACAATTTAATCAAAATCACCCGATTGCACTGATTTCCTCTTTTAAATTGCAACGGAAAATCCATTACATAACAAAAACAAAAGCTCTACTGGAAAAATCAAATTCCCATAAACATTCCCTGCATTGGCAACATTTCATTAACAAGCATCATTGGGCTTTATCCCACACACAAAAGCAGTCACGCCAGTGCTTGACTTGTCTCATATAAATTTGCGAACAAAACAAAAAAAAATCGTTGCCCAATGTACTACCGAAATCCAAGATTCCCATTTTCTGGAATCAACATGTCTCTAGTATTTGGATGCACACATGGTACATGCATCTAAAGATCTAGGCACATTTTCCTATTCTAAGTTTGGTGTCTATGGTGTGCAAAATGTGGGAGGTTTGAATATTATCTAAAGTAATTGAACGAATGTTTTTTAACCAAAAGAAGGCGCGGATCAGAATTTGAATGTGTAAAGGAATATTTGAATGATAATATGTATTCTTCAGCTTAAAGAAAAACATTGACTGAAATGATGATATGTGTATTGGTGTAAGCAAAGTTTATTATTGAATTGCTTATTTCGGTAAGTCAAGCAGTTTGGAATTGCTTACTACGAGTGCACGTCACTGCCTAACGCCTAGTACGCACTGTGATTCTTGGATAGATTCTTCTCGACTCATTGCAAGATGCAGAAAATACATACAAAATTCACGGCGACAATGAGCCCGGGTGGGCGAGATTCTGGCGAGATTCTGGCGAGATTTTGGCGAGACGCTAAAGAATCACAGTGCGTACTAGGCGTAACGCACAACACTCCAATTCGTTTTCCACTCATTATCCCCTTTGATACGACTCCCCCATCATGCCTATAGTCGATGAAACAAAATTTGACCCCCTTTTCATCCTTTTCGGACCCTTCTGATCAATTTTTTTTCGACCACTGTAGATTACAGTGACCTTAGGTTAATTATTGCTAGCTTAAGATTGTATTGTACTACCTTGATTTTTCTTCTTTTTTTCAACTTTCAAATTTGTAATATTCTACGTGCATAAAAGACTAGCGAAACACATAAAGTTAATCATTCCAAATGATTGGCGATAGTTCAGTTCAATATTAATCAAGTCAAAACTTTTAACGCACTATACTCAGGGTCACCAGACGCGTTATCAATAGGTTTAACGTATACGAGTAGATACGCCCGAGTGTAGAGTGCGATTATGAAACTGATCATAATTATTCAAAAACCAAACAAGCGTGTGATTGACCCAAATTATAACATAAAACCGATTTAATTTAGCTATAATTATAGCTCATAAACAAATACGCACGTTTTCATGGCTACAGATTAGGAGGAAAGGGTTTAATCCTACGGTGATACTTAGAATGGATTTGCATGTATGCTTTGGATTTTTAATTTTTTGTGTAGTATATGTGTATGTATTTAGAAGCGCATTAGTACTGCGTAATATTTGCATTCTTTGTGGCGTATACTAAATCTGTAACGTACTAGGATTATACAAAGGAAGGTTGGAGATTCAAGCTCAAACATTCAACAGTGCACATCATTTGTGTACAATAATTAATCTTACTATCCTACTTCCTACTAATAGTTATCGCACTATCTTACTAATATTATAAACGTGAAAGCTTGTGAGGTAGTTTGTTACTCTTTCACGCAAAAACTACTGAACGATTTTGATGAAACTTTACAGTATTATGGTTTATACATCAGAATAACACATAGGCTATAATTTATAAATATATTGAGTAACTGAGTAAATAAATATTGAGTAAATTGGTCAAAGAAAGACGAAGTAGAGTCAACGCGAGCTCAGCGAGCATTTGATATTAAGTACATATATGTAGATAAACAGAAAATTTGCCTTCAATAAATACATCAATACTTGCATATCCCACCCGTATCGGAATAATTTTTTATAATTAAAAATATACATACGAGTACACCAAAAATCTAACAGAATAAAAAATTATCTTATTGTCTTCGATTCTACCCATGAACCGTAAACAGATTCTTTAGAACCATCACTTAACTAATCCACATGAAGTCCACACTTTCAAATCACTTGGTGTGTGTTCGATTTGATGAGATCCTATTGATCAACCAACATAAACCGATACTAGTTGCACAATTTCACCTTTTGTGTAAATGACCCGAAAAAATAGATCGACAAATACTCGTATTCGAATGAAGAAGCACGTGCTTAAATGCCCGATAAATGTATGAAAAGTAGACGTGAAGTCGTGTAACTAGCAAACTTGAGTTGCGATCCGAGTTATGCACAAGATCCACGTTGCTTCCACTGAATCCATTTCTTCACATAAAACACTCTTCACTCCATTTCAGATACACACCTTCTTTACCTATATATCGGGTGTATTGCAAAAAACAGGTTTCCTCTAGTTCCAAACCAGTAGGGTGAAGGTTCACACACAAAAAACCGTGAATGACTTATATGGATGGCTTGCACGCAGCAATAATGTCTGAGTACCGATCACGGCGACGTTAGTTTAGCACTTAATTCAATTTCGAACGGCAAGTGCAAGTGGAAATTTTGTCTGATGTTTAGCATCAGCTAAACAGACCATGAGGTTAAGTTCTCATTCTACGGAACGACCCCCGAGGTTCACAACTCACATTTCAGTTTGTGGTGGCGCAATTCAGTCTACTCTTCCATATGGATGGAAGAGAGTCGCAACAACTGCTCGTATTACAATACAATTTACTGATAAGATGCGAAGCATTATCAGTGATCGATAACCTTTACATTGGGAGACCGTTTCAATTAATGGGGCTAGACTATTATTACAAGTACAAAACAAAGGGAAAATCTTAAATCGCACGATGAAGATCTGCAGATACATTGGTGCATGGATATTGTTTTGGGACAAGAGGATCCCTTCAAATCAAAAGTTGTTCTCTTTTTACGGGACAGGAGGATCCCCTTGAACCTCATCAAGAAAAAGGAAACGTATAAAACAATTTGTTACTGTTACTTCTGAGCTTGAACTTGCCTTTTATACTCTCTTATTGTTTACAAAATCTCCTGTTTACAAAATACAGCTACGGCTTTTATTCTAATGAAATCAATCAATATGAATCCATTTTGTATATTATATATATGCCTATAAATCAAATGCATCTACTTCCTGTTTCAATTTTGTATCAATCAATATGAATCAATTTTTTATATTAACCGTGCCTTTAAATGTTTACTTTAAATTTAAGTCGAAGTCCGGGCTACATTAAAATGTTTATCTTAAACGTGCCATACACACACCGATCGAACGGCCGATCCGTCGCCCGATATCGATATCGGCCGACTGATCGGTCTGTGTATGTGAAAATCGCACCAATCGGCCGATCAATTTTGATCTGCCGATATTTTAGTGCGATCCATCGGCGACGATCGATCGATTGGATAGTGTATGTGATTACCGCAAGTGAATGTCAAATTATCAAATTATTAAATGATGAAATTTGAAGGATTCTAATAATTTAAATGGCACTGCAATTGAAATATCAAACATGTGGTATACGAAAATACCACACAAATCCAAATAGTTAACAAAAATCAAACTAGGTTGCATTGGGAGTGAATCATAACTTATTTTTCGAATTGTCATTCGTTATCGTATCGCACGAAAATCGCACAGTGTGTGTGCAGTGGAGATCGGCAGATATTTTGTGGCGATCCATCGGTCGATCGATCGGACGACGGATCGGATAATGTATGGCGGCTATTAAGTTCGATTAGAAGTCCGGGCTGCATTAAATTCAACTTGAAGTCCAACTGTTGTTTATCTTAATTTCATCTTGAAGCCCGGCTGTTGTTTATCTTAAGTTCGAATGTATGTGTAGGGATGTGCGAATTCTTTTAAAGTATCGATTCATAAGGAAATTATCGGTACGTTTGTCGAAGATATCGACGTAGGTTTTGTCAAGATCCCATTATCGTTAAACACACTGCATGAAATCCTTCGACCAGCATGTTCCACGCATTCGGTAGCCATATGGCATTTCCTTGTACCGATCTATCTGCATACAGTGTAGTTACTCGTCATCAGTTTACTGATAATGAAGTACTAAGTACGATTCTCTTGCCACATCGACCAAATAGAATGGTTTTGTACACCCGGCGTCACTTGCTCTACTATTATAAATTCACTTATAACAATGTGTTACTGTCACTATTTATCATGCGGGACACCTTGTGTCACTATCACACTATATTCCGGGACACCAAATACGCGAACCCTGTGCCACTATCACACACTCCTTAATTTAGGACACCCTGCCTCCTATCCACACTTATTACCGGACACCCTGTGTCCTATCAGTTTTCCCTATCACTGTGTCACTTTCACCCACAAATATACAATATATAAGGCGTGGTTTTTTGAACATCTATCCGGTGCAGGTTAGGGTATCCCCATGCATTACAACAACAACTTAACCCTGTACGGGCCAGTGGGGTGGCTAACCTCTCTCTCTCTCTTTAGTTGCCTTGACTCCTCCAGGGACACGGGCGCGTCAACATCTCTAGCATTTCTATGCCTTGTTGACGTTTCAATAGCATATCTACTTTTCGGAAGTGAAGTTGCTAGCATGCACCTCCTATCCGCGCCGTCTCTATACTGACAAGCTCGGAGCACTGTGAGAGTTCAATTAGTACTCACAGGCAGTTTTTGATCGCGCCGAGATTTGATCTCCGAGCTCTAGATTAGTATCGTAGAGCGGTGACCGAACGATCACGGCCACCGATAGATTGTACAATTGTACCAGAAAAACGCGCCTAAAAGTATGCTTGTCGTTAATATGACAATTGGTGCGAAGTTCCGACGACAGTTCATTCAATTTCCACATTTTATATTTGGGCGCGGTCCTGGAAGCCTCCTGATATGGATCTGACTTTTCTGTTTTCTCCTCTATGTGCTTTCCCCTCCGGTAAATTTAGTACAGACAACTGTCAATTTTTGGATCTGAGAAATATTCCCACAGACGGCATACACGACCGTCTTGTCAAAAAAAAAAGATGTTACTTTTTTTTCTCTTCTCCTGTGACTATGCGGGCTTTATTCTCGATGTCACCGCTGATAAAATCAGAAATCCACGAATGAGGCTCCAAACACAGTCGGTTACCTAATCCACAAAAGGGATTGTACTGCCAGGGTTTGTATGTAAATCGTTTTTGACCGCCTACTCCTGCCCTTCTACACGATTCTGAACCACGTGAGCCATCTACCAAAATCCACTAATTCGCAGCACAATCACTCCACTATAACGCAATTTACTAATAAATTTCTCAGGGAATTGTTTACTAGTTTGTTCAAATAGGTTTGTAGGCTAAAGGCGCAGCAAACTACAACTAAACACTGCGCGACACGTCCTGCACGCTGGTTAAAGGATGACTGGCTATGTTGCTTTGGTGAAAGAGGCGCCGGTGACATCTGAGAACTGTCAAAATTGCTGATTTTATAAATTGACCGGAAAAATATTCAGATCCAGAAATCCAGGAAATTGTCAGATCCAAAAGTGACAGTTGTCTGTACTAAATTTACCGGAGGGGAAAGCAAATGAAGGAGAATTTGAGAAATGTCAAACCCTGATCCGCTCGCAGGAACGCAGCCATTTTCTCGTCACTACTTTCTAATATTTAGGCTGTCATAATTGCTTATCGCTACGGTCAATTTTGAAAGCCAATCAGACGACTGATTGACATGACATGACACTTGAGGTTAGATCTCTGCCCTCGATCGGTTTTTTCCTCCACCAGTTAACTTACCCTAACCCATTATTAAAAAAACGCACCTATAGCAAAACCATCTACATGTATGCAGATGGTTTTGACCTATAGAGAAGGAGATGACACCAGCATATATTGTCAGTACACTAAATTCTTGGACGTAATTCCACCACATACGAACTAGTAAAAAGTAAACATGGAGACATAGAAGGGGCACTCAGTACATTAATTTTTGTGAAGCGGGATGCAAATAGTCAGCCACACACATGTTTACCCATTTTTGACAGGAACCTAAACGGAAAAATGCATTGGGTAGATAAGGACGACAGCATCATTTCATAATCAGCTGTTCAAATGACAAACTTCCCACGTTTTTAAATGTATTGGTAGCCTGACAATCCTCTCGTAAAGCGATTGTGTACGGACAATGGAATTTAACACATTGACAATTACGGGAATAGAAAATGACCTTTGGGCATCTTATACTGAGTGCCCCTTCTATGTTTCCATGTTCTTTGGTATGAGTTTTCATATTTGTGAACCATCGATTATTTATACTTAATATTCTTGAATTTACTTATCTTGAAGTGTATTCTAATAAACTTTTATTGCTCCTCTGGCTAAGTTCAAGTGTGTGGTTGATGTTGGTTGTTACGATGTTGCAAAAAACATAAAACGAAACAAAAACCAGTGTACCAAAAGTACCAATTGGCAACGCCCATATGCATTAAAAGTTAGTTTCCTATACGGTCAGCTTGAACTGTGTGTGTGGATTCAATGAGAAATTTCATCAATCATCCATTTGCATTTTGTATATTTGAACTAACGGTCATAGGGGCGATTGGGGTTCATTCAACAAGATCTTGTCCATTCTCAGAATCAGGCAACCCACTGCGAATAGCATCATTGTATTGAAAGCTATCGCTTTTTTTAAGTTTCATTTATAGGGGAGATAGGAGTTCCTTGAGTTGGATCTTACCCATTTTCAACACGGGCAAACTACAATAGATCCTACAATAAACATTTGGCCAAAATTTAAAGTCGCTGGCTTCATTCTCCATTCTTCTTATTTGAAATTGCATTTCCAGGGGTTCCTTGGATCGGATCTTGCCCATTTTGAATACTAACCAACTAGATTCTACTACAAACATTTGACCCAAAATTTACATCACAACATGATTTATAAATTGAAAAAACTTTTTTTTTCTTTGGCCCGCCCTGTTTCCATATAATGGACGGTCATATATTGCGATGCACGCTTTGCTATACGTTTCTACGTTTGTCCGGGCACTTTCCGTGGTCCGATCTCAACCAAATTTTGTATACATATAGATTCCTTTTGTCACCCTTACCACAATCCCGGTGGTTTCGGGTTTTTGGATTTTCGACTTATCTAACGGTACTTTTTGTGTTTCAAAATCAGAAAGTTTCTCGCCTAAGTCTTTTCTAAGAAAGTTTGTTGCCATAACTAGGTTGTACTCCACTGATATACTTCCTCCATTCCGGCTTTATAAAGAACTCAAGATTAACATTGAAAATTCTTAACCAAAGAGATAGCAACACACAAACCCACATCCATCTTATCTTTGCCGGTATACGTACGTCTACGACTCTACGAGTACTCAATCGTACATTGCATTGGCGCAGAGCACATTTTTCTCCTTTGATGCACTCTTAAAACTCTCATTTTTTAGGGCTCTTTGCTCGCCAATTTGGGTGCTTCAACATTATAGGTCAGTTGTTGTTGTACAATTAAGCGGATCCAATGCCGGTTTCGTGACAACGTTTTAGTTTGGTTTTGGTTGTATCAGCGCTCAGTGTAGAAGGTGTCAGTGCTATAAATTTTATTTCAAAAATCCAGCATGGCTTCTGAAAGTAAGTATGAAAAGAAATTTTCCATTCATAGTACATACATATGTAGACGAATTAGATCTGTTGTAGACTAAAGAAAGTGGTTTGAGTCAATATTATTATAACATTGGCAATGGAAAACAATTGTATGCCTAAAGAGGTTAAATGTTATGCTAGTTTAGAGTGTTCTAATTTGATAATAGTCGTATTCGCTTCATCCCCACAAAGATCCATTCGCATTCAAAACGACGGGCCGGTCTTGGATCTATATCTCATATTGGATCACAGTGGATAAAGTGTGTTTGAATCTTTAGTGAATGTATGCGAATTCGATTTGAGGTGCATGCTGGCAACATACATTGTCCGAAACGTCAGCCATAGACGGTGAGATCCATCGTCAGATCGATCTGACGATGAATCGCCACAAAATATCTGACGATCGAAATTATATGAAACTGTAAAAAAAAACCGTCAACGATAGTCACATACACTGTGCGATCGATCTGACGATCACAATATCGTCAGATCGATCTGACGACGGATTGCATCGTATATGTGGGCTATAAGCCACTATAGTTGGCCCGCTATGCCACATTAGGGGTTTCGTGGCTTTTTGAATTCGCTCGTCGTAGACCCGTGGCGTTTGAGTCACTCTGAATCTTTGTCCGCTTGAATCGAACACGGCGAATATGTTTTAGATGCAATTTAAATCACTTAATTTTGGTAAAGATACTTTTTTTTTTAAATGCATACAAGTGTGTGTGAAATCTAGAATATGTATGAACCTTATCACCGTATAATTTATGTTGGTATTGTCGCTGAAGATCAGCTTCTTCCGCGAGATGTAGTTTAGCTAATTTTTTTGATTATATGTCATTATTAAATTTAATAAATACAAGATGATGGATTCGAAGTTCAAAGATTGGAGAAAAGTGTCCCCGAGAAGTGTTTCCATATGGAAAACTGCGTCCTTACGTCCATTGTCGCTGACAGCAAGACTCCTATCTCTGTTCTAATTTTCTACTTCAGTTCCCAGGAGATAGTACGAGGTCTATTAACATACGCCCTATCCTTTAAAAAACGCATACATACACACACATACACACGTCTGAGGATCATGAAGGCCAAGTGATTGCAAATTGTTCATGTCCCGAAAAGTTCCCTTAAAATTTGCCTTGTAGCTGCAGCAGTATGAAAAGTGACTCCGTCCTGCTGAAACCACATGTCAGGTCTATTTTGCACAAAAGAAGGGTACCTTGAAGGATGGTCTAAGCGCTACCTAAAGGAAATATGTTTAAATCTTTGATCTAATGGTCGCCACACACGTTCGTGCACCACCACAACCGAACATTCATCGAACCATCAATTTCATAGAACGGTGGAAATGAGGAGAACATTCCTGTTTCGCGAATAATATCGCATTTAGAGAGAATTTTCACCACACTCAAGGAATTTTCACTTTAGGACCTTCAAATTCCCGTGTTGGGGGTTCCAGGTTCTTACCACCTAATGCCTGGTACTAACCTTTTCTTTTCGTGCGAAATTTCATGGGGACGACCGGTAGCGCAGTGTGTTGAGGTCTCATGTTTGACTACCGACGTTTCAAGTCAGAATCCCCTCCACGACGACGTTCGTGGTCATGGATGTGCAGGAGGTGCATACTGGCAACTGCATTCTCCGAAACCAGTTTATGCCGACGAAACGTCAACTGGGCCACATGGAACAGTTGACGTGCTATCGCGCTATGCCCCACAAGGGGTTAGGGCAATTGAGAGAGAGAGGGAGAGAGAGAAATTTCATACAAATACTGTCAACAGCACGAAACTCTTGACAGTACTTGTATGAAATTTTGAACGAAAAAATGGTTAGTACTAGGACTAGGCATAAATCAGAAATGCACAAATGAAACCGTACTCAAGGAATTTTGAAAATTCTCTCTAAATGCAATAGAAAATATCTCCCTATTATTCGCGGAACAGAAATGTTCCGATTTTTTCCGCCCGTTCTATGAAATTGATGGTCCGATGGTCGGTCGGTGGTCGAGTATGGTGACCATAACTAACAAAAAAGTCATCAGTTTGAATACCGTTATGAATTTTGGCCCACCATTTCCTTTTCAGTTGGTGGATACAAGCTTGGCAAAATCATCATCGAAGGCAAAACAAAACAAGTTTATGATCTTCCCGCGAATCCTGGCTTATGTTTGATACTAAGCAAAGATCGTATCACGGCTGGTGATGGTGTGAAGGCTCACGATTTAGTTGGAAAAGCAGAAATTTCAAATAAGACCAATGGAAAAGTTTTCGAATTGCTCAATTTGGCAGGTAAGTTCTCCTCACCTCGCAATCAAATACAGAGGATACATGGAAATCTCCGTATTTAAACAGGTCTGAAAACAGCCTACGTAAAAGAGGCAACCGACAAAGCATTTCTTGCCAAGAAATGTGAAATGATACCGATTGAATGGGTCACAAGACGTTTAGCGACAGGTTCGTTCCTTAAACGTAATATTGGCGTTCCGGAGGGTTACCGGTAAGTTGAAAACTCTTCCGCCTCCCTGTTTTTCTGTTTTTCAAATCAACAAAAACAAGCTTATTGTGCTATTTATGGCAAAACAACTGACTGACGTATAATCGTTATCAATGAACCATCATAAATATTTACTGAAATTGAGAATACATATATTTTGTTTCTGTAAACATGTGAGAGACGATTTACCCTCTTGTGGGGAAATAAATATTAAACAAGAACAACAACAACAATTAACCCAAGCTTCACTACATACAGGTCTATAGAAATTCATTGATCCCGGCATTTTATTTATTGCAATTCAACAGATTTGCACCGCCCAAACAAGAAACCTTTTTCAAAGATGACGCAAACCATGACCCCCAATGGTCGGACGAGCAAATTATATCAGCGAAATTCACATATAATGGATTGTTGATTGGTAAGTCATTTAATCGATTGTCAATTTGTTGTTTATAGGAATTAATTATTTTCTGCCAAGTACATATATGTAAAATTATCATGATGAAAAACAATGCAGATGTTTCACTTTATAATTATTTCGAATAGGTTATTTTTGCATTCTTATCACTAATCGCTATTGTTTAATGTTATTAATAATAATAATAATATTTATGCACTTTGTTCAGATTAAGGAATGTTTTTCCGGCGGTAAATAATGTGATTAAAAATGTTGCTTTAATATTGTTATGCGAGGCTTCTTTAAAGAGAAATTAATTTTAGACGATACGGTGCTATAATTCATGGTAAACTAATTAGCTTACCATTTCCTAATCTACATACATATACAGTGGTGCTCCAGTTTAACGAAAGATATAATGTCCAGGGTCGTCCACTATATCGAAAAGTTCGTTAAATCGATAACACATCTTTGATGTTCCTAATAAAATTAAAGGGTATATTTATTCGCAAACACAAACAATGACTGTATATTTATATTCAAAAAGCAAAAATACATTATTGATGCGTTTATTTTTTTGAAAAAAAGTCTCGAATGTCGGTTTGTTTTTGTGGATGTCGAGCATTAATTTCACAAGCTCTTTGCTGCAAAGTCTGCAAGGCAAAAATGTTGGTGTGTTCGATATTATTTTCTTCTGCCCATTTAATACACTTGTCAAAACACTCTATTGCGTCCGTGTGCTTGATTGGGAAATGGGAAAGCCCTGCTTCTACGATGTCATCATCTTCCACAATGGTTACTTCGTCATCTTCATCTTCTAGAAGCACGTTGTCTTCATTGTTCCAAGTATCTAAATCCTCTGAAGTGAAGTTGCTCTGAAATATTTAGTGGATATGGATACATATTGCAAACATTACCCTGAGGAAGAAAAATTAAGAATACCTCGGGAAACATAGAGCTGATAAGTACTAAGGTTCTGCTCAAGATAAGTTCTTCTTCCCGATTCCGAAGCTCAGCTAGGGGAATATTGTCTTCCTCATCTTCATCGGTTTGGTATAAAATATTATTCCAACATTTCCGAAGAGTTTCTGTTGAAATTTTCTTCCACGCAAGAGCTAAAAGCTGAACAGCATCAAAAAGTGTCAGTTTCTTCAACGCTGTAGGAATATCGTCGCTTCTACCGACTACCCTGGACAGTAAACTATTCCGATAAAAGAGTTTAGTGAGCCGGATGGCATTTTGGTCCATGGGCTGTATAAGAGGAGTAACATTCGGTGGCATGTACACAACCCATATGTTACCGTCTGGAGTCACCAATTCACTTTCTGGAGGGTGACTAGGAGCGTTATCCAATACCAGTATCGCCCGCTTTGGTAGCTTCTGTTTCTCTAAAAATCGCTCAACCTAATTTAACACAGATAAAAAAATTCAGTGTCATGAGATTTGTTTAGATTTTAGTGGTTTTTACCGCGTGTGGAATTGCATGAAATTTACTCACCTGCGGAACGAAGTTGCAGAAAAACCGGTAGCATCTTCCAAAAAAGACCAGACTCGTCGGCGTTGAAGATTGCGTCGAGGCTAAGATTATTCAAGTTTATTATCTCATTTAACTTCTCTTTAAATGGTGCAACTAAATCCGCGTGCGAAGACAGTTTTTCGCCACTTTCCTTAAGAAGCCGGATACCGAACCTCTTCTTAAACTTGCAAAACCAGCCATTGCTGGCTTCAAAATTCTGGTCTGGGTATTTCTGCGTATGAATCTGTAACGCTTTGGCTTTTAAGATGTTACTATCTATTGTGATGTGGTTCTCACGCTGCCTCACGAACCACTTATAAAGCGCGACTTCCATCCTGTGGAATTCGCCTTTTTTAAAGACTGCCTTCCTAGTGTCCCAGCATTTGTGCTTCTTACGCTTCGAGCTATTTTGCTGGCATTTTTTATGATGGTACATGCAGTTGACTTCTTTATGTCGAACTTCTCACAAATTTCTCTTATTCTTTTACCTTTTTTGTGCTCATCGATAATTTTCAATTTATCGCCAAATGTAAGCCGCTTACGTGTTTTAGCCATTATTGAACACTTGTAGTCACTGTCACTTGATAATCACTAAAATTTCACGATTCAACTGCCGTATGTAAACAACGCAGTTTGAAAACTGAGTGCAAAACGTAACGGGACTTTCGAACAATACACAGCTATGAAACAAAGGACAAGCGAAATATGCAATAAAAACGAGATGTTCGTTATATGGAATATCTGAAATTTCGAACGTTCGTAATATAGAGTCAACAATGGATATGAAAAAAGTGTTCGTTATATTGGAAGTTCGTTAAATCGGCGTTCGTTATAGTGGAGCACCACTGTATATATATTCATTAAAACCGGAATTTCGAGCCTGGTCAAATTAAGGTTTATGCACCTAAAATAAACAGCAAAAAATATTAAATTAGACATTTAGGACTAAAAGGGGCTTTTAAAAAATACTAATAAAATTAATTTTTGCATTATTTGAATAATTAATTAATTAATAAGCTGCACAGTTAATAAATAATATTTTTTCTTAATTTTCAACTGTTGGGTCGTGCTTTTTGTCAGTTAAAATTATCTTAAGTGCTAAAAATTACTTTTCCACTGACCTTATTGGAGCGAATTTGCGACACTTTCCATTTGCATTTGCTTTGACTTTCCCTCGCCTACTCCAAACAATTCCTTTACAGTACGCCTCTTCACCACAAATCCATAATTTAAAAAAATCACACTCTTCCATTTTAGTTATTTCTGTTCATCCAGGCATTCAAATTCTTATAAGCCAGCAGTCCTATTCCAGTTCTCGCTAACGCTTAAACTTTCTCGCTCAAATTCTCCAAAATGTTTTTAGCGAATTATAGCTACATTTCCAATTGTGGCTCCAAATGAATCGTATAAAGACTCAGCTGGTTTTGAAAGTAAATTTGAGCGAAATAGGTATTCGGGGCCTATCAAATAGAACATAAATCGGCATAAGAAAATGCATGGTCAATCTAAAATAAAGAGTTAAGGTATTCAATCAGCCGATCCGGAATAAATTTTAAATTAGTGAAGACCCGAATTAAATTCCATAAATTCAAACCTACTACACTGAGCTCTCGTAGTATAAAGCCAGAAACATAATTAAAGCAGCGACAGTGAAGTAAGCACAACTTCCCTTCAATGAACATTTCTAAAATACTGACAATATATCCAATGATGGTGGCATTTGGATATTCTTAACCCTTTATTTCGTGTTTTCCAAGTCAGTATAAAACAATGTACAAGTACTTGAGTTGAATTTGTAATGGACGGTTTGGTGGGCATTCGAAGATGCCCGTGGGGACGAAGCCTAAGGTAGCATAATGATCGTGAAGGTCGGGCCGTGCCATCTGGCGAAGTAAAAGGCCCCTCAACGAGCTAAGCAGCGGCCTATGCTTGTTGAACCTCAGTTTGGGAGACGTGGGCGGGGTTTTCGCCGCTCGTTGCCCCTGTCCTTTACGTATTAATAAAAGTTCATAGGCCTGGGGAAGACAACATAAACATGATGCATGGCATGCGATCATCGTTCATCCGTTGTACATGTCCTGCTCATTGAAGTCGTTGTAGTTTGACGATATTCGAAACTTCCAGCTCACCGTAAATTTCATACAACTCATTGTTGTACCGGATGCGCCATCCATCTCGATCGATGACAAAAATACCATAAAACAAAAAAACCCTAGCCTATTTTATGTTACATGCAATTCCCTTTTTTTGTTTTATGGTATTTTTGTCGCCAAATGTTGCCCAGTTTGTAATTGAGACAGATAGTAATAGACAATAGTTTATAGTATAAATACCCGCCGTTAGCCATAGTCCACTAGAAACATTGTAATGAACGGCTTGGAGACGAGTTGGGAGTACTGACCGTGAAGGTCACCCGTGACAACGAAGTGCCAAACTCACATCAGATAACCCATTGACGCATGCTTGCTTGGGCTAACTCTGAGCCGGCAGATGTGGGGTGGGCTTTACGAGTATCTGATGCTCCAGTCCATTAGCATTCAAAATTCATGCGTCATGCCACTTTAATTTTTCAATGAACAAAAAAAAAACGATGTCTCCCCAAGACAAGATAAAAACAGTGAATTCTCAAGACGACGACGAACGTCACTCCCAAAAAACAACAACCATACCTCACCAATGTCGGAAAATGAAGCTCCACTTCTTCCGCTACCATTCAAATTCTCAATCCTCGCCAATTAGGCATTAGACCATGATGTTAAGTAAGTGGTCATGCCAGTGCCTGGAGCCGGATGTTATGGCTCGTCTACCTCAGGACTAGATGTAAGCGATCCTGAGGTACCCGCCCAACCTGTGGATCCTTTAAGGAGAGTGAATTTATAGCGGTGGAGGAGCAAACCGGTAAATTTTAAACATACATAAGGCACAAAAATATAATTTAGTCAAAATATAACTCGCGGATTGAAAAGCTGAGCAGAGTTTCAGAAGCTAGTGGAAATCAAAAGAAGGTTATACGAAATATGGCTGCGCTCACACTTCGTTGATGCTACATGAAGACATATGTAGTTGCGTATAGGGCGTAAACACCAAATCCCACATTTCATATGTCCTCACCCAACACCAAAGAAGTTCAAGCAACAAAATAGCTCTATTAGCAAAAAAACAGCGTTGAAGTAAGCGGCATACACAAAAAGATGGGAATAAAATCTTCCGAATTGCAAATCGAACAGTATTTTTTCTAACAATTGGTCATTCAAGCAATTCCGAAAATTCATTACCCATGACGCAAAAGCATCCAAATAAAGACAGACAAACACAACATATGCCACCAACTGCGAAGATAATAAGAAGATAAAAAGGAGCCAAAGTTTGGGTGCCCAAGAAAATACGTAAAGTAATAAATCAGTGAAGTCCAGTGCCTTCAAGCCCAAACTTTGGGGTGGGGCTCATCAGCTACGGTGGTCTAAGCCGAGTGATTTTATCGGGCCCCACGTTGAGCGCCAAAATGTAATGAACGGCTTGGGCACTTCGTTGTCACGGGTCAGTACTCCCAACTCTTATCCATGTTCATTACAACATATGCACTGAAGAAGGAAGTAAGTTGCTTCCGAAATACTGTATTTGCAAAATAATAAATAATTGTAGTAAGAACATATGTTTCTGTTTTAATTTTCAACCTATTACCTAAGTTTTCGTTAATATTCAGCAACTGCTCGAGTATTTACGTCTATAATTATTCTATTCGATATTCGCCGTAGCTCGTCATATTTTTCTCTTTTGGCTCTGGTTCCTCGTTGAATCCAGTCTATAGGCCTCGTTTTTCGCGTCAGGTGAATTTTTGCATTCTTCGTCGAATCAGTCATTTCGCTCTCGCCGGGCTTTATATCCCACGACCTTCTCTGCGACCTTTTTGAAGGTACCCTTGAATTCATCCCAGAGCCCATGGACGTCTATGTTGCTGATTTTGTGTAACATACATAGGTGATAGTCTTTCCTCAAGGCGGCAGTATACGCCACTGCCGTAGCATCGCTCAGAAGTTGGTTGATAACCGCAAAGATTTTGGGAGGGCTGACTCTCGACTGGTGCACTGAGGAAGTTCTACATCTGTAGGATCAGCTGATTGATTGATTGAAAAAATTTTGATTTTCCGGAAAACCACACAGGCCGAAATTCTTTTTATGCCCAAAAATTGCCTGACAATTGCCCGAAATTTGGGTCGACTGCAAAAATTGGCACTTCCATCTTGACACACCTGACGTTGAGGGAGGCCAATGAAATAGACTGTTGAGCGTATTTTGAGTCCTTTGGTGAGGAAAAAGGACATCTTCGTCAATGAAGTGATATTTGGACAAAATAAGTATCATGTGACTGAGTGTCTTGATGCGAATGCACCAGATTATTGTTAATGGTATTCTGACTCCTTGTGTCAGAAAATAAGGACATTCTTGCGTTCGCCTGGTAGATATGGCTATCTAAATTTTTCTCTCACACATTTTTCAAAGCAAGTCATAAAATAAATAAATAACTGGCGCAACAGTCCAATTTGAACCACGGCCTCGAGATGAGTTAGCATCATCTCATTTTCTAGATCGTGACGGTTTTTTGTGCAGAGGTATGTGATCAGCAACACGCTCAACCGAGTTATTTACCCCATAATGGGTACTCATTTAACAGCTAAGTGGGCTCATAGTCCGACACGTAAATCCCCGGAATCGAACCGGGGCCCAGTGCGTTGAAGGCGAACGTGCTAACCGTTGCGCCATCCGGACTACCAGCAAGCAAGTCATGGACAACTTGAAAGCAAATGAATTAAAATGAAAATGTACTTGCATGTGTGTTATTTTTATATTTTTTCACATCTTACGCGAGGTCCAGGGATAAACCGAACATTTGGTTCCCACGATTACATCATATGTATTTAAATTAGATTTTCTTTAAAAAATACTCGTTTTGCAAATTTCATAATTTTTGAAATATGTACATAAATACATATGTATTCACAAATACCATCCACATTTCAATTTCAGGACCCGATGAAATAGAGATAATGAAGAAGATGTCCGTATTGGTTTTTGAAATTCTCGAGAAAGCCTGGGCTACAAAACAATGCGCTCTGATCGATATGAAAATCGAATTTGGGGTTGACACGGACGGTAAACACATCGAACTCCTACATAGAAGGATCCTGTACTTTAACTTACCTTTCTCCAACAGGCACTATCGTTGTGGCCGATGTCATCGACTCGGATTCTTGGAGATTGTGGCCATCAGGTGACAAAAGACTAATGGTAGACAAACAAGTCTACCGGAACCTTACAACAGTCACACAAAGTGATTTGGACACCGTGAAGCGTAACTTTACATGGGCCTTTGAACAATTGGAAACCATTTTACCAAAATCTGACAATTTAGTTGTTATACTGATGGGAAGTGCCTCCGACAAGGAGCATTGTGAGAAAATAGCCAAACACTGTCGCGATTTAGGACTAAATGTTGAACTAAGGGTGACGTCTGCACACAAAAGCACCGAAAATACACTGCAAATTATGTACGAATACGAAAGTGTGGCTACTAATTTGGTCTTTATTGGAGTGGCCGGGCGATCCAATGGATTGGGTCCGGTTTTATCGGGCAATACGGCATATCCGGTTATCAGTTGCCCACCCGTGAAAGCTGACAATATGCAGGTGGACATTTGGTCCAGTTTGAATTTACCATCGGGACTTGGATGCCCAACGGTTTTGTATCCTGAAGCTGCCGCACTACATGCTGCGCAAATACTGGGTCTGAGCAACTATTTGATTTGGAGCAGGTTGGCCGTGAGACAGTTGAATAATATTGTGAATCTGAAGAAGGCGGATCGTGAAATTCGTGGCGTTCGAAAAGCTTAAGTTCATTTTAAGTTTTTATTATTCTATTTTACCCAGTTTATTCATTCAATTAATTTCTTTTTTGTAATGAAACTTATACTTACCGATAATGTGTATACGTTGACTTGAAATATAATTTTTCAAATACATAAAATATTTTTTTAACGAGATAATCTTAGGCTTTCTATGAAATTCTGTAATGTTTTCTTGTAACAAAAGTTTGTCGGATGCCGGCTGTACTTGTACGACTGTACCTCCATATAAAATACAGACGAAGAGTGCTCCCTGATGGTCGGTTTTTTTTTCACAGTCGCCAACGATAGTCGCAAAACAACTTTAACGTGTTGATGTAACGTTTGTGATACGATGATGAACGTTTATCTTAAGGAGAATATTGGAGAGGTCGGTTGTGGGGGTTAGGATAGTATAGTGGTTGCGAGGGAAGGATAGTGTGACGAGGAGAAGGAAAAAAGAGGGGAAGAAAGTAGAAAGGGTACGAACAAATAAAAATAATATTGAAGAAAATATTAAAAAATAAATAAAATGTAAAAACATAGAAATAAAAATGAAAAGACACTTTAATTGTAATGCCTGGTGCTAACTTTTTCTTTTCCTGCGAAATTTCACACAAATAGTGTCAAAAGGACGGAACTTTTGACAGTATTTGTATGAAATATCGCACGAAACGAAAAGGTTAGTACTAGGCATAACTGAAAAACATCTTAAAGGCCAGTTCCACAGCAAGCTCTCCTGGCGTCCGAGGCAAATTTGAAATTGTGCGCGCCTTTCCTTTCGCGAATAGAATAAAAAAATGATTACCAGAGCATTTATTACAGTTTTATTTAAATAGAAAGTAAAACAATGTAACTACGCCTTGTTCGTTTGTTTAGAATTTGCGTTGGGTGAATAAGTCGGTGAGTCGCTGATTATTTAAAGGGCTAAGTCTATATTAAAAGCCACTGGACTGTGACTCCATTCGTACACATCTGTTGGCTACCTCCCAGCATGCCTATTGGATGGGAGGATCAGTGGATACGGCACTACACTCACACAAAGAGTATACTTTGGACGCCCTCCTAGATACATATCAAAGGCGCGTTTAACAACATTAACCCGTCGGCTATCACCGATGCCCTCTCAAATATGAGTGTACATGACTCAATCTGCAAGCCTATTAACATGCTGACATTAAGAGTGATCTGCACAAATCTAGGAACATCGTCGGCAGGTAATCATGTGTGCAGGGGTGGTATTCTTTCTCCCCTTCTTTGGAGTCTGACGGTGAATAGGCTGCTTATGGAACTGGAAAGGTTGGGATGACAACCCACTGCATACGCGGATGACATTGCAATGGCCATCTCGAGTAAGTTCGCCTGTGTTCTTAGTGATTTAACGCATAAGGCCCTCTATGTTCGGAGAAGTAAGCCAATGAGATTGGAGTTAGGGTAAATCCGACTAAACCCAAACTTTTTTTTTCACTACGAGATACACGGTACCTTCGTTTTTTTCGTACAAGTTAGAGGGAGCACCTTGCGGGGTATCCTTGTTCACAAGTCTACGTTCAGTGTGCCAACACAACAACCATGCGCCTTGTTAAGCAAAATCGAGGAAGAATGCGTAGCGCAATGAATCCCATCCTTGTCGGGTAGCTTTTTTATTCGCGTTTTTTAAATTATTTTCAAGTTTTACTAAAATATTCTACGATCAAGTTCTATATACAAAACACTTTAAAGGGAGCCTGGCCCCCATGCCCTCCTCTTGGATCCGCCACACACTCACACACTGAACTGAACACTCCTTCAACAGTTTTGAAGAGACCTTATATGAGGGGAGCACCTTTATAGCTGCATGGCAGTCTGTGAGAGTCGCGAAGTCCCGTTTCCAGGATTACCCTGGCGCAGCCCTCAATTGCGTGGATCTCAGCTTGAAAAACGCCGAGCGAGACTCCCATTGTGATTGAAATCCTGGTATTGGATCCAAAGACACCTGCACCAACACCATGTTCTGTTTTAGGCCCATCGGTGAACCGCTTAATACATCTAAGATCTGGACAGGGCGTGCCATTTTAATTGAACAATAGTCAAATCTTATCAGTATCACAAAAAAATATTTCTATTTTTCTTCTTCATATCAAAAGATATTTTAATATTTCGTATTTGTTTCAAACGAATTTTTATCCATTATTTACATAAAATAAATAAAAAAAAAACAAATAAATAACACATTTGTTTTAACTCACAATAAACCTGTTAACTGTCCTTGTATGTAGTGTGTTTGTCGTCAATCACATAATTTCGATGCTATTTAAATAGGTCTTCTAATTCGTTTAATTCTTTAGCACAATTTGCAGTCAGCACTTCAACGGTACTAGGCGACGTAATAAGAACATCGTCTTCAATACGCAAACCAATCCCACGAAATTCTTTCGGAACATCCAATCTATCGGCGGCTATGTAAATACCTATAAGAAAAATGATTTTTGAAAAAAAAAATACACTGGAAAAGCACTGACATGTTGTGTTACCTGGCTCTACGGTGCACACCATTCCTGGTACGAGAGGCACGCTACGTGAAATCATTGGCGTATCATGCACGTCCATGCCAAGATAATGAGACACATGATGTGGACAAAATCTGTAGGCAACCTATGTGTTAAAAAATGTTTAATTTAGTTGCATCCATAGTCGATATTAGCATTTTGTAACGAAAACGAGCGTTGACGGGGTTGGAGGCTGAAGGAAATAGTCGTGTAGACCATCCATGACATCGCCAAAACCTCCTCAGTCAATGACAAGTTTGACAGGCGCTGGATAGCTAACTCGGTTATCGGTAGTGAAGGGCGGGGTAAAAAAAAAACGTCATTTTCTGCCATATCCGCACACCCACCCGATTGCGAAACAGCAAACGATAGAGTTCCCTAAGAGAATGAAAAAAATGGCCATTTAGGACCTGATCCTGCTCTGAAACTAACACGGGTGCCCCTAATGGCGGTTTTTGTTAAGGTTGATAATAGGAGAGAGTGACCACTTTTATGTTATAAGATATTCATCTTTTCGAACGAAGACGCTTAGAATGATTTTCGCTCGTAGGACAGACAAGTCACATCCATTTAACTTGACCCAGTCGGACAAGAATCGATACTGGACCGGTCCTGGATCGATGACTGTCTACTAAGGAATCGATGACTTTATCGGAGACACGTCGGAGATATTTGTATGGGCATGGCCGCTTTTGCGATACCGAAAATGAGGACAGGAATCGATCCGGAATCGATGACGGTAGTCGATGGAGAATCGATGACTGGAGTCGACGTAGAATCGATACTGGGGTCGAATTGGGATCGATGACTGTAGTCAACGTGGAATCGAATCCGGATCGATGACTGGAATCGATTCCGGACCGATGACTGTAGCCAATGAGGAATCGACACAGATCGATGGCTGTATAAATGGGTTGAATCTAGCCTGATATACAATTCGTCCAGAAACTAAAAGTGTCGTGATTGATTTCACGGCACTTTTAATTTAACGGCGGATTGTATTCATGGCTTACAAAGAAAAAACATACATATTCCTTTATTCCATATTTCATATATGACAACATACGCCGCCAAATGCCAGATACATTCAAATGAATTCAAATTTCAGGCTAACTCGATACATAATTGAAAACATTTGAATTTGTCCAGCTTCGGAGACAAACCGATGAATGGAATCGGTAAGGAATCGAAGACTTTGCGATTCCACTGGGATCGGAGACAAATGTCCGACTGGGGATTGAGTTAACTTTCTCATCATTTCTTCTAAAAAAAAGCTGCTCTTACCTTCGCTAAATCCAACGTCTTTAAATGTTTTGGTATTAATCCGATTTCTTGAAGATATACCCCCAATTTTATACACATAGTGTCAAAGAGATTATCGAGGGTTTTTCCACCATCTATGAGAAGTGTATCTGCAATGAAATACCATGATTGAAATTAGATCTTTTAGTTTCGGTTTTCCAGTTCACGTACTTATTAATTCCTTTTGCACAGTTAGCAAAACATCATAAAGAAGTTTCTGAATTGGCGAGAAATGTCCATCAACTGGCCATGTCCGCGTTATATCACTTGTGTAGCCGCCATACTCACAGCCTGTATGAAAAAGTATCATCATTGACATAGAAAGCACAATTGGGACTTCATCACTCAAACCTGCATCCATCAAGACCATCTCTCCATGTTGAATCACTTGGTTGTTGCTGATATAGTGGATGGTGGTGGCATTCTTTCCGGCCGCCACAACGGGCGGATAGGCAAGAAAACTTGCATTACGCATGCGACAATGGTAGTCGACTCGTGCGAAAATGTGATGTTCTGAATCTCCAGCCCTGGTATCGGCAATGGTTTGATTTATGCTTTCCGATCCAATTCGACAAGTGATTCGCATCAGATCCATTTCCGCCGGCGACTTGATGAGACGCAATTTATGAATGAATGCCGTTGGTGATTCGATTAATTTGGGTGTCAGTGCATTAACAACAATGTCCATGGTTTTTGTTACATTGGGTTGGTCGGATGTATGTTTATCGTACCAAAGTGTTACCGGCGATTCGGTTCGGATATGTCTGTAAAAAATGTAGGATTTAATAGAAGTTAGACAAAGAAATTATATAGTAATCTATATCTTGGTGTGTGTCTATATAAAAATGAACTGCATGTTTGTTAGTGTTTTGCGGCTAAATGGCTGGATTGATTTCCATGAAAATTTCATAAACATATCCGCTATACCCGTTTGAAATTTTTCGATTTGACCGCAGTACCCGCCCCCTCTACCACATACGAATGAGTAGATTTGGAATTGGGATTAGTGTCAAATCTAGGGCCGGTTAAAGGATAAGGCGAAACAGGCGGTTGCCTGGGGCGCCGACTCTGAATGGGAGCCGAAAAGGGCGCCAAGAGGAAAGTCAAGCTTGAGAGTGAATTTTGTCAATTTAGAGCTGAATGTAATACTCGTACAACTCCAATTCGCGATTTATCCGATTGAAATCGAATATAAACTATGAGAATCGCTCATAGTTCAAATTTACACCCGTGAACGATCCAATATCGAACCTTAACTCCCTCTAAAGCTCGTTCACGGAAGAGGGTATATCAGTGGATGCGGCCCTACACTCTCTGGTCAACTTTCTCTCGATCACAAGGAATTCACCATGGCTTTCTTCCTAGATATCGAGGGCGCATTCAAAAATGTAAGACCCAGCGTGATTGTTGAGGCACTCTTGAGCCTAAACGTCGGTGAGTCGCTGTGTAAACTGCTACTATCGAGGCTTTTCGCGTCACTGTGGGCACATCATCTGTAAGTAGCAGCTTTTGTAGGGGGACTCCCTAAGGCGGTATAGTGTATCCACTTCTTTAGAATGTGGTCGTATAAATTACTTCTGGACCTGGTAAAGATGGGGTAAAATGCTACTGTCTATGCGGATTATATTGCAATCACCGTTTCTGTAGGTTTGCTATCATCCTCAGTGAGGTACTGAATGCCCAGTCCATTCTACCGATTAGGCAAACCATTGTGGTTTCAGAGTTTACCCGGACAAGACGGAACTTGTGATTTTCACCAGACGGCTTACGCTCTGCCCCATCGAACCTTCCAACCTGGACGGAAAGAAACCGGCTTTTACTGACAAGGCTAAATTCCTTGGTCGCATTCTAGATAGCAAACTGCTGGGGAAGGTGCAAAGACTAGCTGCGTTGGCTGTAACAGGGGCGTTTCGAGCCACTTCGTCAGCCAGATTGGACATGCTGCTCAACTTGCTCCCGCTGGATATTTTCAGCGAACAACTTGCGACCAACACCAAAATATCCTTGCCTGTACCTTAAGCTAATCATTGACCGGCCCTGGTCAAATCTATAGTTTTGGGGGTCGTTGACATGAATGGTGGCGCTGCCAAAGAATCCTCCCCGGTGTGGGGGGCGATCGATCGTGAAAAAATGTTCGAAACGACCAAAATTAGTTTCAAATTGTGAGCGAAGCTAACAACATGCAGGTGATGAACCCTAGATGAAAAACCGGGCATTCGCACAGGAAGTGGATCAGAGTTCCCCTCTCCGCCCTTCCCTTTTAGCTCCGGCAATGTATCCTGCATGGAATAATATTCAAACTGGCCGCGGGCATTCCCACTGGCTCGTCGTGGTCGCTCCTAATCCTAGCGATATCCGAACGGGGTCTATTCAGAAGGGCATTGTTTTTACATGCATCGAAAGATGGTCATAGTTTCCTAGGCGTAGCACATGCTGTAAGAGCGCCCATCAGCCGCTAGCAAGCGATGTCGTTTAGGACCAGTGAAGTGCGAAGCCTTGCCTCGCCACTTTATCGGCCCACTATATTCCTAAGTTCTGGAACCAATAGGAGGGGAATTCTGAAAAGTTCGGTCAGTTCGGCTAGTCCTGCTGCATTGTTTGACTCTTTTCGATGAGGTTTTCACTAACTCGACGGCTTTAAACGCGGCTTGGCTGTCTGTGAAGATACCGACACTCCTACAATATGGACATGAAATGTTGAGCCTGCCTTAAGCAATGGAACGACTGATAAATTCTTTCGAAACGAGAGTTCCTCGACAAATTTTTGGAGCGACACGCAAAGGAGACCAACGGCGAAGGTGTACGAACTATTTGACAGAAAAGAGGCCTGAAAATACGAAAGCTACAAAGATTAGGCAAGTTTATTTAATGAACGGCGCCTTCGAAAAAACGGGTAAAGGTGTGAGGATTCGTGGTAGACCGAAGAAAAGACGGGAAAATTTTTCCGTGAGAACAGCCGAGAGCTGCTTGGGATACGTAACTGACAACAAGCAACAACAGGAAGCAAGGTAAGGTTGCCGCTAGCGCAGCTCGCATAAGGCCTCCGATGTGGACCCATTTGCCACCCTCTGCTGGCTAATTAGAGCTGCCAGGCGACCACTAAATTGAATCAGCTGATTCAACGGGACGACACTTGCCACCTCTGCTAGCTCTTGAAACCAGTAAGTACCTAAGATGCTGGGGCGTTTCCAATTTAAAGCTGGACACTCACATAAAGTATGTTCGATGGTGTCATCCTCCATCTCACATCTTCTGCATAAGTTGCTGGAGGTGAATCCCAATCTACTCGCATGAGATGCGACAAGGCAGTGTCCTGTGAGTAGACCAACCGTCGCTCTCAGCCTATTTCTGAGTTCAGATCAAGTAATGGTCGCAAGGTCCTGACTACCCTACAATCCGTTCGGTTTGTCCATTCAGATTGTAGTTTAGTCCATATGATTGCATCTACAATATTTCGTTTATGTTGTCCGCAAGTGACCGTGGCATAGGTCCCGGTGGGCTGCTCACGGCTCCCAAACCTCTCCTTGCCAGTTCATTAGCTTTCTAGTTGCCAGCTACACCACTGTGACCCGGGCTATCACATAATCCTTATAGCCGGTTTACATTCTCGCCGAATGGACGTCGCGAGCATATTCGACGAGAATGTCCGAGGCAAGCAGCCTGGGCGAGGTGCGCGTTCACGTTCTCGCCCGAGAACGAGTCACGAATACTTTGTCGAAACTCCCCAGTTGCGTACTGTGTAGGGATGTAAGGGATATCCACATATCCGCAATTGCGGATTATCCTCATGAAAATAAACCTCCTCATCCGTTTCCACATCTAACTAATAAGCTAACTTTTCATTATCAAATACCCTCATCCGCAAACACAATCTTCGTGTTTGAATGAGGATGCTTATGGGGATGAGGATATTTGATAATGAAAAGTTGGGGATGTAGAAACGGATGAGGAGTTCTACTTTTATGAGAATAATTCGCAATTGAAGATGAGGATGTGGATATCCCTTACATCCCTGTGTTCTTGGCAATGACTGACATCGAAATAGCAACTACCTTTTCTGAAATCGTACATACCAATATTATTACTGTTTCTGTTTATTACAAAAAGGAAATCTTAAAAAAATAGGAGGGAAAGGAGATGGCGGATGTTGTCTGTACACAGAAATAGAACAAGGTAAATAATGTGCGCACTTGCGAATTGAATTTTTACGAACCATGATATGTTTTATGTAATTTTCCTTGAAAATCGTACCTACCACCTTTTCCCAGGCAGATTAGCCGTGTTTTGGATAAAAGGGTTGCCGTTCAGAATCTTCTTTGGTTTCCATTTTTTTTTTCAATTTTGACTGCAGATTCGCAATCAGCGACCCAAACAACCCGCTACAAGTTTTTTCCAGCAAGATTGGCCGTGTTTACAAAAAAAGTGCTGCCATTCTGAATCCCCAATTTTGTTTTTCTTTTTTATTTTTGTCATTTGGATTTCAGATTCGCAATCAGCGACCCAAACAACCTGCTATAAGTTTTTTCCAGCAAGATTGGCCGATTTTTTAAAGGATTGCCGTTCAGAAACTTCTTCAGTTTTTGATTTTTGCAATTTTGACTTCAGAGTCGCAATCAGCGACCCAAACAACCCCCGTGGCAAGACTTCCATATCTGAGGCGCCAAATTTTGTCGGCGGCTTATTCAAGCTAAATGTAAAATACAAGTGGCCAGAAAATGTAAAAAATTAAATGATGATGTATCATAGTAGGTTCTTAACTATCTAAAGCGGAAATTTATTCTATATACAATTCTAGTATTAGATTTTCTCATACAAAAGTTCCAACTTTAAAGGTAAATATCTCCTAAACGGTTATGAATTCGCGGAAAAGAACTTCAGATTCGTCCATTTCAGACCAAATTCGATTGAACCCCATCATTAAAATTTGGCGCCTCAGATATGGAAGTCGCCCCGTCATTTGGACTTCAGATTCGAAATCAGCAAAAAAAACACACCTTTGCATGAAATGTTCGAAATGATCCACATCATACGCTTCGTCGACGCCAAAATACTCAACGGACTGCTCTACACCCGTTCTCGCCCCGTCCCACAATTCAGCGTGTTTGTCTTTCGGTCTCATGAATAGTATGGATTTCGGTTGTGACTTCCCATTCACGTGCAACAACAGCACAGAGTCCGGCTCCAAACATCCAGTCAAGTACATAAAATCCGAATGTTGCCGGAACACGTACGGAATCTTATCGCTCATGTATTTTTTAGTCGACGACGGTATCACAATCTGCAAAGGATAACATTAGAATGGATGTTGTGCAACAGTCGCCTCATATATACCAAATGATTCTTCAGAGCCAACGATTGATCCATGGCAAACTTCTGAATATTCAACGCTAATTTACTACGACGCGTTCGAATTTCGTCAAGCGTGATGCCCGGAACGATATCGTTCGGTGCCAGCAAATGAGGATGTGTCCAAGCTGTTGGCTGACCATAATTCTCATTGACATTCAATTTGCGCGCCTCGAATTTAATTGCTGCCGGCGTATTTCCTGCTGTTGCATTGGACGACATGCACTTTTGGGTGACTACGTAACCTGAAAACAAAAATAAAAACACTAGAAAACATCACAACAGTGCATTCCGGCACTGGACATACCCGCTCCAAGTGGCTTATTCGAAGTGTCTGCTCGGTTCAGGTACTTAATAATATTTGGCACTAACGTTACATGTCTTTTTCGAATGGAAAACATTATCCCTTTTGAAAATATTTGGAACTTTAAATAACTCCGGACATGGACAAATGTCGCGAGTCGATTTGTATGTCAAAAACAGCTGACTCCGCCCGCCTTTCAGTTCTGATTGGGAAGTGGGTTGGGTCATTGTGAATTCTTTGAATAGCAGTACTGCGGGCGTCGATTGATGCTGGCAATTGGATGGGTTCAGAAGTTACCGAAGAGCACGAACTGCTCGCGAGCATCTCCGGAACTTGCCGGCTATGCAGTTTGTGCCTGCTGAAAGCGACTCTCAAATTTTCATGGCTCCATTTGTCGGCACCATGAAATAGTGCATAGATAGACAGATAGATAGGGAAGACTAGATCATATGAAGTCGACTTTTCTTTTTTTTAATGTCCCATCAAAGCAAAGTAGGACGGTGCTCAACTTTCCATCAAAAAGATCATGGTCAATCGTTAAGTTCACAGAAAAAAGTTGTTGGAGCGGGAAATAATGAGATGTCGGTGGTTTTTATTCAATTTGTGGTGATCTGGATATTATGTTTTTGGTGTGAATTCCCTGGAAATGTTAATCCGGCGTTTTTTTCCAAGTGGCATAGTGGTAATTCACAATGATGAACATTCTTTCCAAGTCATAATTATCCAGACCACCACAAATTGATTAAGAAGAATTAAGAAGATAGATGTCAATAAGACATCCTCTTCTATAACAGTAAGCCAGGGTCCTAAGTCATATGCTAAGGTTTCAAACCCTGGAGAGCGAAACGCGAACGCGGTTGTAATAAAGCCGAAGAGTGTTCAGAGCAGTGACATCACGATGTCTACTGTGAAGGAAAGTTTCAAACCGCGCGAAGCTCGTACTCCCATTACATACTCAAGAACTTTGAGAGATGGTGGGGTGTTGTTAAAAAGTGACAACGAAACGAACTGCAAAAGACTCCTAGAAGGGTTGAAAGCCAAATTAGGAAGCAACTACAACATAGAAAGTACTAAGGGTCGACTTCCTAAATTGGCAATATATGGACTAAATAAAAAATATACGGTTGAGGAGCTTAAGCAGGAAATAACATCTCTAAATTATGGGATTAGCCCGGAAATTGAATTAGAACATCTGCACTATAAACGATATAGAAACAAAGAGGACATACAGCTACTTTCCAGGTATCAGGTGACCTCTACTACAGAATGGTCGATAAGTATATTAACATTGACTACGACAGCCATTACTGCACTGAGGTAATTGATGTTAATAGATGCTTTAAGTGCCAAAAATATGGTCATTTATCTAAGTACTGTAATGGTTCCCATGATGTTTGCCCAAAATGCGCAGGCAACCATCGAGTACAGGAGTGTCAATCTAGTTTAAAAAAATGTTCGAATTGCTTTAATAAAAATAGATCTGACTGTGGTCATAGTGCGGACAGCAAAGATTGCCCTGAGTATATGTATGCCACGAATGTTGCAATTAATAGGATCAATTACTCTTCCTCATCCTCGCAATGAAGCAGCAAACTCTTAAAATTTTCTATGCAAATGCAAGAAGTATTCGCAACAAACTTTCCGAAATCGAAATCATGGCAATCGAATTAGAAAACTCCGACATAATAGTCATAAATGAAACTTGGATATATACCAATGAATCTGAGTTTTTCAATTTGAACGGTTATACCGCAACCTTCAACTGTAGGGACACAACAGGGGGCGGCTCTGTTGTGAACGTTAAAAACAACATTCAGTTTAAGGTAATTTTAAACTCACCGCAATATAACACGATAGTCTTGGAGTTATCTACATCAAATGTGCCAATTAGAATAGGAACGTATTACAGGGCTCCTTCTGAGAATGTAAACGATTTCATAAAATACTTAGATGATTTTTATCATCAATATAGTAATTTAACTATATTGGCAGATACGAACATAGACATCCTGGATAAAAATAATAATGCCTGCATTGAATACCTTGAAATGCTTTCTATGAACAATATGAATGTTATCAACGACAATGAACCAACTAGGGTCACGACCACTTCAGCCCCCTGGAAACCTCTTCACACAATTTCAATTGGAAACTATTAGAACAGGCAGGATTAGACCACAAAGTTGCCTTATTACATATTAAAGAACTTAACTTCACAAAGAAACGAATGGAAGCTACTTGTATTAACTTAAAAGTGCTTGACAAAGTTTCCTTTGTAGATAAATTGAGAGATAGGACAAGTAGTTTGAACGAAAATTCAGTAGACTTCCCTCAAATAATTGATATTGTCAAAATGACTAAAAATGAATGCACGACTTTGAAAAAAGTCCGCACTCGAAATCAGTCATGGATTAATTTTGAAATAATTGACACAATCAAAAAGAAGAACATTGCCTACAAAAAACACAAACAAGACCCAACTAGTGAAAGCAAACAAGCAGCCTATAAGTTCCTCAAAAACAAAGCTTCAAAACTCGTACATCAAGCTAAGTCAAACTCTATAAATAAACAATACGAGAATGCCTCTGGGAACAGCAGAGAACTATGGCAAATCATCAACAAAGAATTATCAGCCGACAGAAGTCGTTAGTAAGGAAATTGAGAGCAATCTTTCAGCCAGTGACATAAATATGTTTTTCGCAAAAGTTGAAGAATGATCGCAACCAATCAGCTCACCGCAGAATTGCAGAAGAGTTTCCAACATTTCAAATGAACACACTATATTCTTCGAACCAACTAGTGTAGAGGAAGTATCAAGTATAATTAAATCCCTACGTAACGTATCTGCTGGCTTAGACGGCATCAAATCCAGTGATCTTCAATTAGTGTGTAATACTATCTCACCATTTCTGTGTCAAATTATCAATAAACACCTTTGTGAAGGCACATTCCCGGATGCGCTGAAAATCTCTAAAATTAAGCCGATATACAAAAATGGCAACCCCAACGATCCATCCAACTATAGGCCCATCGCGCTTACCAGCGTTTTCAGCAAAATATTCGAAAAGGTGGTAAATTCAAGAATTGTTAGATTCATTAACGAAACATGTGGATTTGATAAACATCAATATGGCTTCCTAGCTGAAAGCAACACCACGTCAGCGCTTACTGATGCCCTTCATTTCATAAACTCTGAGCTCGATAAATCAAAATATGTTACTGGCATCTTTATAGACTTGAGCAAAGCTTTTGACACGGTAAATCATTCAGTTATGTCAGAAGTGCTACATGAACTTGGCATCAGAGGAGTCGCTGGCAACCTTATTATGAACTACTTGAAAGACAGGCCAATTGTCACTGAGTTCAAAAATGAGATTAGTGAGAAAATGTTGCTCAATTCAGGAGTCCCCCAGGGTTCTATCTTGGGCAAGGACAAGTAGTTTGAACGAAAATTCAGTAGACTTCCCTCAAATAATTGATATTGTCAAAATGACTAAAAATGAATGCACGACTTTGAAAAAAGTCCGCACTCGAAATCAGTCATGGATTAATTTTGAAATAATTGACACAATCAAAAAGAAGAACATTGCCTACAAAAAACACAAACAAGACCCAACTAGTGAAAGCAAACAAGCAGCCTATAAGTTCCTCAAAAACAAAGCTTCAAAACTCGTACATCAAGCTAAGTCAAACTCTATAAATAAACAATACGAGAATGCCTCTGGGAACAGCAGAAAACTATGGCAAATCATCAACAAAGAATTATCAGCCGACAGAAGTCGTTAGTAAGGAAATTGAGAGCAATCTTTCAGCCAGTGACATAAATATGTTTTTCGCAAAAGTTGAAGAACGATCGCAACCAATCAGCTCACCGCAGAATTGCAGAAGAGTTTCCAACATTTCAAATGAACACACTATATTCTTCGAACCAACTAGTGTAGAGGAAGTATCAAGTATAATTAAATCCCTACGTAACGTATCTGCTGGCTTAGACGGCATCAAATCCAGTGATCTTCAATTAGTGTGTAATACTATCTCACCATTTCTGTGTCAAATTATCAATAAACACCTTTGTGAAGGCACATTCCCGGATGCGCTGAAAATCTCTAAAATTAAGCCGATATACAAAAATGGCAACCCCAACGATCCATCCAACTATAGGCCCATCGCGGTTACCAGCGTTTTCAGCAAAATATTCGAAAAGGTGGTAAATTCAAGAATTGTTAGATTCATTAACGAAACATGTGGATTTGATAAACATCAATATGGCTTCCTAGCTGAAAGCAACACCACGTCAGCGCTTACTGATGCCCTTCATTTCATAAACTCTGAGCTCGATAAATCAAAATATGTTACTGGCATCTTTATAGACTTGAGCAAAGCTTTTGACACGGTAAATCATTCAGTTATGTCAGAAGTGCTACATGAACTTGGCATCAGAGGAGTCGCTGGCAACCTTATTATGAACTACTTGAAAGACAGGCCAATTGTCACTGAGTTCAAAAATGAGATTAGTGAGAAAATGTTGCTCAATTCAGGAGTCCCCCAGGGTTCTATCTTGGGCCCTACATTGTATCTTCTATACGTTAATAATCTTAGCAATTCTGGTCTCTCTGCTAAATATGTCACCTATGCAGATGATACACTACTACTTTATACCCATTTCGGGCAAAGTGATGCGGAAGAAATGATTAATAATGATATGAAAATCTATCAACAGTGGCTACATGGTAACAAACTAAATATAAATATTAATAAGACACGATTCATGCTTTTTAAACAAAAAAAACAAAGCCGATATTGAATTGAATATAAAGTTTGGTAAACAATCCATTGAAAGAGTGAATAAGATCAAATATCTAGGCCTTATTATCGATGAGAAGCTTACTTGGAATGATCATATAAATCAAATCAAATCTAAATTATGCCCATTAATTGCCTTGCTTAGACGAAGAAAGTACCTTAAAACTCAGCTTAAAAATATGATTTTTCATGCCCATATTATGTCTATAGTGAATTATGGAATATTAAACTGGAGTCAGACTTCGGCTAGAAATATTTCAACTGTCAGTAGAATGATGAATAAAGCTGTTAAAGCTACCCACAACTTACACCCAAGGACTCCTACTATAGAAATCTATGAATTAACCGCCAAACTTCCGTTAGAAAAAATCATAGTTCTTGAAAAAATTAAAACAATTTGGAAAATTGTTAATAACAGAACGAAAACATCAATTTCTCTAACGTTGAACAGAGAAGTTCATAGTTATAGTACTCGAAATGCTGGAAACTTCAGATCACCTTCAGATAATACTAATAGAATTCTAACCGACCCAATTCGATCATCAATAATACAATACTTTTTAACTCTCTACCTTCGGAGCTTCGTACTCTAACATCGTACGAAACTTTTAAAAGAAAATTAAAGCGACACTTAGGCTGCGCGCAAGATGGCACACGTTCGCGTGTCGCGTTCACGTGTTTTATGTCAAACGGTTTGAGTCTATGGTTTGAAACCAAAGATGCGAATCTGTCAATTTGATAGATGCTCGGCTGTTGTCGTATCACCAAACTGAGTTCATTATTGTGCTTTAAAACGGATAATTAGGCAAGAATTGAGTGGCGAAACAAACGACTGGAGAGTAGTAGGATGTGCTTAAGCGCATATTTCATACTAAGTTATTGGCGTTAACGCACAATAATGAATCCAATTTGGTGATACGACAACAGCCGAGCATTTGCCAAATTGACAGATTCGTGTCTTTGGTTGAAAACCATAGACTCACACCGTTTGACATAAAACACGTGAACGCGACACACGAACGTGTGCCAACTTGCGCGCAGCCTTACAGTCTAATCAGTTTTTTACTTAACTTAAAAATAAACACCAGTTTAACTTGCATTCAACAACTACAGTTTAATTAGCGTCAACCGCGTTAATTGAATCAATTTTACTATAAATGATTGAAAATACTTATTTCGCATTCCCTCATACCAGCGTTTCTACGCTGTCTGGGAGGCAAAACAAGTGTTGAATTTAACTTCAATGTTTTAATTTTGTACATTATGTCTGTGTCTTTGGCGCCTACTAATTTCTTACCCTACTAATATGTATGGGGTCTATGTATCTGTTAATAAATCCTAAAATCCAATCGTTGTTCCATTTGTCGTATCTTGAATTTTATTTTGATTTGTATGCGTGTTTACCTAACCCTTTCCCTTTTCCCTCCCAGGGAAATGATGATAACAGCTTTGGATTTCACTGACACAATGAAGAAAGCGCCTTAGAGCGCGTTGACATGATCAAACTACGATTTGACAAACTAGCATTTGATGAAAAGTTGAGCACCGTCCAACTACGGTTTGACAGAAGCACAAGACACCAAACCAGTTTGACAAGGGGTTGACACGTTCAAGTAGGTGGTTTGTCAAATCGTAGTTTGATCGTGTCAACGCGCTTTTAGCCACACTGATCCCATCATCCGTGTAAAAAAAAAACCGTCGACATCTCATTATTTCTCGCTCTAACAACTTTGGGACGCTAGAGAATTCAAAGCACTTTGAAAGGGGGTTGACACGTTCAAAGTAACGTCAAAGTAGTAGGTTGTCAACTTACTTTGCCAAAGTGTACTTTGAACGTGTCAACCGGCCTTAAATTTCGCTTCACTTCGCATGCGTTATTTCGTTTTGAAATCGAAGTTCCGCATACATGCACTATAATAGCACTGCCATCTTAACTCTCAGGCCGCAGTATCAGCTGATTGTCAATGCAATGACGTCATGACAAGCAGTGAACCAAATGTAAACAAAGTGGGTAGGTGCGTGCTGTCAACATTGCGAAATTTCGCGATTTTCGTGCGTAGAAATTAAGTTTTATTTGATATTTTAAGTGGAATTAGAAGTATTGTTTGTCGGTGTTGTGCGTGAGTGAAACCCCCGTAAAGCGCCGTGAGATTAACAAATAAATGGAGTGTTGAAAAGGGCGGAGTGTAAGTGAGGTTATTCAAGTGCGAAGTGGAATGCTTCGCATTTTTCACCAATTTGCCGGTGATTTTACAAAGAATTTGAGTTCTGAATGTGTTCTGCACTGCCCTCGGACTAATCCCCGGGGCACCAAAGTTTCCGGAAACTCCCGGAAGTGCCTCAAAAAGTGATGCGAAGTTGGCCGTCAAATGACAACATTGTACGCAATGTCCGGCCGGTTCAATCGGAATTCAGCAGGTAAGTACAAATATTTTTTTTTTTTGTTAATGTTTGTTTTAGGAAGTGAAGTGACCGGAGATGCAGGATTATTCCCGAAGGATCCTGACAACGATGTTGGCGAGCCGGACGAAAGTTTCGCTGCCTAATCTTGTCAGTTGCAGTACTCTAGTCCCAAGGTAAGCAATATTGTCGACCTGTTTTTATATTTTTTTCAGATTCCGCAATTTTTTACATCAATATAATGGAAGTTCCGGGGATGGCAACAATTCGGTTCGTGAAAATGAAGTGAACCGATTGTGCACATTCCTGGACCAACTTCTGTTATTACAGCAGCACTTGTTTTTATCTTGAATCATCTCTATTTTAATATGTTGTAAACATGTTTTCCTATGAATGTAATATATTTTTTTGCGATTTATCATTTTAGGTCCATCAATAGCAGAATCATGAATGGCTTCCTGCACTCGACTATTCTATTCTATGACGGCGCGAAATGTCGCGTTCTGCATGAAGGTAAGGTGTCGGGGGACTTTAAGATTCGCAGTGGAGTCGGCAAGGGTGCATCCTCTCACCGATCCTATTCCTCATTGTGATCGGCGATGTGTTGCATGCAGCCCTATCCGGACTAGACAGAGTAATTCAGTGGACTGACATCGTATCTACAATATCGCGACTACGCTGACGAAATATGCCTACTCTCCCACAAATAATGGATTTGTTTGCAATGGCGTTAGATCGTTAGAGGGAGGCAAGGAAGGTTGGACTAAAGATTAATACCAAAAAGGCCAAAAGTTCTTAGCCCGCCATTGCGAAAAGAAATCCTACACCTATTGCCATCAATATTAATGGGCAGCCTGTGGAGAAGGTGGACAACTTCGTCTACCTGGGTGGCATTGTTGCCGAAAATGGTGGTACGGAGCAGGACATCGGTCGTCGTATCAACCCGGCTAAATGCGCATATGGCATGCTGTCCAAAGTCTGACAAACCAGTTATCTCAGCATCAAGACCAAGCTGGACCTGTTTCGCTCCCTGGTACTGTCTGTGCTTTTGTATGGGAGCAGTACATGGAAAGTTTCCGTAAGAGTTATCAGAAAGCTGCAAGTTTTCGTCAACTCGTGTCTTCTTTGAATTCAAAGAATTTTTGGGCCGAAACAATATCAAATGAAGACTAAGTCGGTGTACGGGTCAGATGTTAATCAATGAATTGATTCTCAGGCGAAAATGGCAGTGTATAGGTCACACATTGCGGAAGAGTGATAAATGCATTGCTTTGCATGCTATGAAATGGAACCCCAATTCCAACCAAGGCCAGCCAAGAGGGGGTCCTAAAATTACATGGCGTCGATCTGTGGCAAAGGAGTGTAAGGCATTGGGTAAGTCGTTTAGGGAGTTGCGCCCCATTGCTCAGAACAGAGTACAATGGCGCGCAGGGATGGTTGACGCGCTATGCCCCACTAGGAATTAAGGCAAAGTAGTAGTAGTAGGCGGTTGGTAGCCAATTTCGCCTTAGATTTGACCGACCCTACATGTTAGCATCAGGTTAAAGAGTTGGGCCAATGAGCCGACATTCAGTCCTGTGAGAGCGCCATTCGTCTTAGTGATTGACCACACGGATAAGATGTATAGGCATTGGCCCTCTGCCACCCTTCAATCAATAGCTTGGAATGGCACGTGATGGGCTTCACTAGAGAAAGATAGTTTCAATGTTGCATCAGAATGACAAGAAATAGACACCGTTCATGTAGAAAAACAAATTTATTTTGTATGACTTTTCGGTTTTTATTTTACTTTTGTCTCCTTAAATGTTTTCCTTTTCCGCATTTTTTTATGTGTGTGTACGATAAAGTGTTTTTATTTCGTTATGTGTTCTTAAACCTTAAATAACCTTTCATGGTATTTTCTTCAACTCTCCCTTGTCTTGTTCACCTCTCAATCTTTGAGTTTACTTTTTTTAAGTGATTATTCTTTCTTTATTTTGTTGTTTTATAAATTTTATTTTAGCATCATCATCCTGCTTTCGATATTTCTTAGGAAATAATAATATTAATATTTACTAAATGTAGATACATCACACGACGATTCAATGACGACACCATGCTTGTTGTTGTTTTGCTGCCCGACAATAATATGTATCAGAGAAAGAACCGAGTTTCTTACATTTTTTGGTTGGATATCAAAGTTCATGATAGGAAATTTCAAAAGAGAGAAAACAAAAACAATTTAAATGATAAATCGAATCGTACAGATAAAATAGAAGAAGAGAAACATGGCGTCCGTTGTTTGTATAATGTTAATGTTAATATTTGGAACCGAACCAGGTCTATAAATAAATTTTCACTCTTGCATTAAATTACCACTTAACCGCATTGTAAATCGCTTTAAATTACACAATCGCGAAAGTTGATATTATTAAAAAAACAGTAGTAATTAATAGGTACAACGAAATAATGCAGTATGGAACAAAATGATGTACATGTGCCCCTAGCCCCGACGAAAACGTAAGGATGTTCGTTTGCTCTTGTTTCCCCGTAAACATAATTTTATGATCTACTGGGAACATTTTAGTTGCTTGCTGTTGGTGAGTTGATGCCTCTATCTATGATCTTAAAGTTTCTGTGTACGATTTGGTTGTTTGGTAGAATGACGAAGAAACATTCGTTCAGTATTGCGTTCGTTGTGGATTCTGATTTACTTGGATGTTTTCACTTCTTGTTTTTGTTTTGTTTTCTTTAAAAATTCTCTTTAAATCGATATACTGCGCTAACCAACGGAAATCCTCCCGTAGCCTTGCCGTTTCAACACAGAACACATATACAGTTCTAATGGATGTCCGGGAAGTTCAGAGCGTGCTACATTAGCCTGGAAGGGGAAAGAAAGAAAATTATAAATGGGTCAGGAACTGACTTGGCTTTGTGGTACGCACCTTTCCAGTCGTCAATTGGTAAAGACCGAAAACATTGCGAAGCTCGTCCTCGCTTGCTGCACCAGGCTTATCGATTTTATTGCCTAAAATTAGGATGGGGCAATTCGATAGAGCTTCGTCTGTTAGGAGCGAGTCCAGTTCATTTTTGCTCTCCTGGAAACGGCCACGATCCCAAGCGTCACTAGGAAAACGATAGAATCCACCGCTGGGAAATAATCCTTCCATACACGACGGGCTAAAAGAAGAAAATAATTTTGAATTATGTGCTTGTATACCGGCCAAATTAGTGCGACTGACAAAGATGACGATGACCAACTCCGTCTCATAAGTCAGGATCCAGAATAGACTTACCGATTTATTTGAAACACGCACTGGTCTGAAACAGGGCGATGGACTGGCACCGACGCTCTTCAACCTAGCACTGGAATACACTATTCGGGCTATGAATATGGACAACAGCAAGACGCTACTCATCATCATCATCATCATCGTGGCGCGACAGCCCGACGTCGGGCCTTGGCCGCCTGGCTACTCATCAAGTTGACACAATTAGCAGCGTACGCCGACGACATCAACATCATGTCCCGAAGATTGGCCGACGCAGAAGAACTTCTGCATACGCTCGATACCGCTGCAAAAGAAGTTGGACTAGGTATTAACGAGGGTAAAATGAACGATGATCGCATGCCTAAGAGAGTAGTCGACGGGCTTCCATTGATGGACCTAAAATGAGAAATCACAAAAAATATATTATATTCATAGGAAAACATGATTACAACATATTAAAATAGAGATGATTCAAGATAAAAACAAGTGCTGCTGTAATAACAGAAGTTGGTCCAGGAATGTGCACAATCGGTTCACTTCATTTTCACGAACCAAATTGTTGCCATCCCCGGAACTTCCATTATATGAATGTAAAAAATTGTCGAATCTGAAAAAAAAATATAAAAACCGGTCGACAATATTGCTTACCTTGGGACTTGGGTACTGCAGCTGACAAGATTAGGCAGCGAAACTTTCGTCCGGCTCGCCAACATCGTTGTCAGGATCCTTTGGGAATAATCCTGCATCTCCGGTCACTTCACTTCCTAAAACAAACATTAACAAAAAAAAAAAAAAATATTTGTACTTACCTGCTGAATTCCGATGGAAGGGCCGGACATTGCGTACAATGTTGTCATTTGAAGGCCAACTTCGCATCACTTTTTGAGGCACTTCCGGGAGTTCCCGGAAAATTTGGCCCCCGGGGATTAGTCCGAGGACAGTGAAGAACACATTTAAGGTTCAAACTATTTGAAAAATCACCGGCAAATCAGTGAAAAATGCGAACCATTCCACTTCGCACTTGCATAACCTCACTTACACTCGCACTTTTCAACACCCCATTTATTTATTAAGCTCACGGCGTTTTACGGGGGTTTCACTCACGCACAACACCGACAAACACTACTTTAAATGCCACTTGAAATCACGACACTAAACTCAATTTTTATGGACGAAAATCGCGAAATGCCAAGAGGTCGACCGCACGCGTTCTTGACTTTGTTTACATATGGTTCACTGCTTGTCACGACGTCATTGTTTTGACACTCTGGCCTGAGAGTTAAGATGGCGGTGATAATAGCTCTTTTATCTATGCACATTTTCGGCTCAAACTGAAAGTGTGCATATGCATTATTTTGTATGGACTATTTCGGTGCTTCTCCATTGTCAGGAAATGCGGAATGCAATTTTGCCTTTTTTTGTAGCCGAATTGTCATGTAATTCCGCCGGAATCGCTGGACGTTTGTTATCAATCCGAAGATTGTTTGTTATCAGTTTTTCGGATTCAGTGGTCGTGTGCTGATTTGTCGATATCGGAATAGTGACGTTGAAAATGTCCATTTACAAGGATTTGCCGGAAGTATGGTTGTTGAGTGCCAAAAGTTAGTCCTTTTTTGCTTATATTTGTCCTTCTGTGGTCCTTAGGAACACCCGAGAAAGTTAATTCCTGAGCTGTGCCGACAGTTCTATAATCTCGGCTGGGTTACGGGCACCGGTGGAGGAATAAGCATAAAATTAGAGTAAGTAGGATTTTGGACTGCCTCAGGTCTTTTGTCTTCTTTCTTATCTTTTATACGTGAATCTAGACGAATACTTCTTATCTGTGGATGTGTGGCGCTAAACATGTAAATATAGCTCATAATAGTTGATGTGTCTAATGATAATCGTAGCTTCTAATATTTAATAAAATGAAATTTGGTACATTTTATGCTAAAGGTCAGGCGTTTCCAAACTCTTTTCAAACATGTACGGTTTGCAGATAGTCGTCTCTTTTACCCCTAACCATTCTGACTATTATTATCATTATTGATTTATTGCTATACTGTTTCTAAATGGTAGTGGGACGAGAAGGGAGGGCAGAATAGTGAGGAGTAAGGTAGAGGAGGTGACGAGAAGGAACCTATCAACCTATTAATTTCGTCGTTGGTAGTTCTCGCAATATGGGAGATTACTACTTTGCCTTAACCTATAGTGTGGCATAGCGGGTTAACTACTCCTGCGCGCCATCGTACTCTGTTCTGGGCAATCGGACGCAACGCCCCCTACGTCTTACTGAAAGACTCACATTCTTTTGCCATAGAACAGCGCCATGAAATTTTAGGACCAAGGGGGGTGGTCGGCCATGATTGGGAATCGGGTTCAATGCAGTCATCATACTTCCGCAATGTGTGACCTATCCACTGCCGTTTTCGCCTGCGCTTCAATTCGTCGATTGACATTTGACCCGTACGCCGACTTAGCTCTTCATATATTGTTTCGGGCCAGAAAATTCTTAAAATTCGACGAAGACATGAGTTGATGAAAACGTGCAGCTTCCTGGTAACTTCCAGGTGCTGCTCCTATACAAAAGCACAAGCAGTACCAGGGAGCGAAACAGGCCCAGCTTGGTCTTTAATAGTGAGATAACTGCTTTCCCCAGATTTTGGACTATTTTCGGCAACAATTCTACCCAGGTATATTCGCCACCTTCTCTACAAGCTGCCCATTAATATTGATGGCAATAGATGAGGTGTATCCTGAAGATTCCGAAGATGCCCGTGGGGACGGAGCGTAAAGTAGCCTAGTGACAGTGAAGGTCGAGCCGTGCCATCTGGCGAGGAAAAAATCCCCTCAACGAACTAAGCAGCGGCCTATGCTTGCTGTAGCTCAGTTCCGGAGACGTGGGTCGGGTTTTCGTCGCTCGTTGTCCCTGTCCTTTACGTATTAACAAAAATGTATAGGCCTGGGTTAGACAACACAGGCAGGGGAGGCACAAATGGGGAATAAAAAAAGTGGGGCGGTGAGGATAGAATGGTTGGCGAAAGGATCAGATGCCCTCGCGCTCGCATCAGGGTCCGGGTGTAATGGAATCCTCGGCCTCTGGTTGCGTACCACCGACAGATCGCTACTCATCAAGTGCTGCCTTCAATCTTTCGATGAAAGTAGCACTATCAGGATATGGTTCATTACAGGTGGTTCATTACACATCACCCACATGCGCAAGCTGATAAATGGTTATCTTGACGAACTCAACAGGCAATAAACTTATTCCCACAACAAACCACCTAAAAATTCTCATTGTTACCCTTGATATTGTAGTATGGCAACATCATCTGCCTATGCATTAACGGTCTGTGACAAAATGAGAAGTCGCAAGAAAGTTCTCAAAGTTTTAGTTGGAAATTTCTGGGGAAAGGATAAGGGAACCATACTGGTAATTTACAAAGCAATTGGAAGATCGGTAACCAATTATGCAGCTCCCATATGATCTCAGAACTTGAGTGACATCCAGCCCTATCAAAACGTGAACATCCAGCCCTATCAAAACGCAGCTCTTCGCACAGTGAATGGCTGCCTCCTGACATCCTGTCAAGATCATCAAGATTAGAAAACTAACACGCTGCCTATAAGATGCAACAACAATCTCCTCGCAAAACAGTACTAGGTAGGATGTTACCGAAATTACCACCCAAGCCGCCATCTCATAGACAATACACCGCCGCGTCACCTCGAAACATCAGACACAGCCTGACGGAGCTTTAAAAGGAAGACCAGAGAGTCATACCATTCGATGAAGTATTACTACAACAGCAACAACAAGAAGGTGGGCGGAGAAAAGGAGGAGCGCCCGAATATGATAGTACAATGCATGCATTATTTCCCACTGCGCGTATGTGACTGCAACATCGCGAGGAAACGAGAGTGTGAACTTGGAGCGCTCGGACTGTCTTGCGCTCGTGCATCGCGATGGCTCGCCTACGAATCGAAGTCGAACGAGGCGAGGCAAGTAACAACGAGCACTGGCCGAGCACCATGTTTATATTCTCGTGCCTCGCCCTTTCTCGTGCTACTTGGCGAGAATGTAAATGGGTTATATGGGTTTATATAAGAGACGGGAAATAAAGAACGTGCACATAGTACGTGTGAACTTAAATGTCAGTGTAGGATTCGCCTAGCAATAAAGGGAAAATGGAATGGAGTTGATTACACCGGCGTGACACAAATTCGCGACTGTCACGATTCCGATGCTGCTGGTCTGGATTACATCTATTTCACAGAAATTTTGTTTGAAAGCTCACTAGCGAAAATCGCGTCAGTGTAAAGGTAATTGTGAATCCACAGTGAATAAATCGCATTGCTGCAAGGGACGTTTTCGGACTTCTTTTTGCGCTTTGTTCGACTTTTCAATATCTCTCAGATTTACAAAAAAGTCAATGATAATACTAATACTAAAAACAGATCTGTATCTTCCGAGAAACAGAAAATTACTTGAATACCTTACTAGTGGTCACCGCGTTAGCTTTCGTTTCACCGACGCTTCGTCCTCCGCACCTTCTGTTACTTAAGGATCTGAAACAAGTATTAAGGCTTACATATTTAAAATGGTTGAGTGTCCAATATTTAAAGTCGTCCATTAACCTGTTTCGCGGACGCGAAATGCCGTACATGCAGCCGTCTGGTTGCCAAGAATATCGAAGTGAAGCAGGGTGTCCACCCACTATAGCCATGACATCGAACAGGGTCGTTTTTAGAACCCCACTGATTGGCATCCTTTCACCCCCTTACCCTTTCTAAACTTGCGGTTATTTGCGGCGTCCATAATCACTCGGTTGAATCGGACGATTCTAAAGTACTTTCATTTCTTATTAATGCAATAATTTTCTTTTCTTAACCCTTTGCAGCAGTGAAATTTACATCGCTCCATCGGGAGTTCAAAAGGAACGCATACAACCGGAAGATCTGTTCGTGCAAAATATCGAGGGCGATGATTTACAATTTCCCCCGGAATATAAAAAGTACATTGACCCCATTCTAATATTTTTCGACTTTTCATTTTAAATCCTGAACAACTTTTTTGAGCAGGTTAACCAAGAGCCAGTGCACGCCATTATTTCTACTAGCATATCGCCATCGTGGTGCCGGTGCTGTTATTCACACTCATTCGCAGCATGCTGTTATGGCCACGCTTCTTTGGTCCAGAAATGAATTTCGATGTACACACTTGGAGATGATCAAGGTAAAATTCTTTCATGTACAATATCCGTGGCAATAAACACTGTAAAATCTGCTTTCAGGGCATTTTTGATCAAGAGCGTAACGCATATTTGCGCTACGACGAAGAATTGGTCGTTCCCATAATCGAAAACACTCCATTTGAAAAGGACCTAACCGAAGAAATGTACAGTACGATGCTGAAATATCCAGGAACAAGCGCCATTCTTGTGCGACGACATGGACTCTATGTTTGGGGTAGTACCTGGCAAAAGGCGAAGACAATGTGAGATGGCCGTGAAATTCATATGACAAAAAAAACTTTCAATCAATTTTTCTCTCGTTTTATTTGCAGGGCTGAATGCTACGACTACCTCTTCCAGGTGGCTATTGAAATGAAGAAATGCGGACTCGACCCGACTTCGAAACCAATCTAAAAAGCTTATGCACACTACAGGAGATTTGGATAAATCTCAAGATTTAAGCAAATCCCTAAATCTCCTGGGTTTACCATACATTTGTTAAGATTTCCTAATCTGGATTTGGAACAAATCTCGTATTTTCTCTTGAATTTGTGTTGTTAATGGTCTTGACACCTCCAAGGGCATGGGCGCGTCAACATCTCTTGCATTTCTATGCATTGTTGACGTGTCGATAGCATGATATCTACTTTTCGGACGTGCAGTTGCTAGGGCGCACCTTTCAATTTGTGTTTCATCAGATTTCGTCACAATGTACGCATGAAAAAGAAGAAGGGATCATATGACATTTGTTTTCTATGAAATTCAGAGACGCACACGTGCTTGCATGTACATGGAGACCATCACACCATAGTCTGCATAATCTGCCTGTTCCCATGTAATACTCAATTGTATACTCAATTGCCCTAACCCCTTGTGGGGCATAGCGCGTCAACTGTTCCATGTGGCCCAGTTGACGTTTCGTTGGCATAAATTGGTTTCAGAGAATGCTGTTGCCAGCATGCACCTCCTGCACATCCATGGCTACGAACGTTGTCGTGGACGGGATTCGAACCCGAAACGCCGGTAGTTAAACATGAGACTGATGCCTCAACACACTGCGCTACCGGTCGCCCCCTTCCGTCGAACCATCAATTTCATAGAACGGTGGAAATGATGAATCAAAAATGTCCGCACATTCTATGGAATAGACGGTTCGATGGAAGTTCGGTCGTGGTTGTACGCGTTCATGTGTGGCAAAGCTTAAGTTAACGACAGCACATTTGTCAACTAAATCTTGGTGATTGAAAGAGAAGAAAACGGAAGGTGTGCAAGAATCTCGGGATTTGCTAATCTGTCTAGATTTAGGTCTCTGGTGTGCATATACTATAAGATGAACGGTTTCCAAAACTTCCAATGCATTTGCGCATATCTTTCTAAAGTCAATCTCTTTAGTGATTAACAAATTGAATCAAATTCTAACGTGATACTATTATGATAATAAACTTAAAAATCGTTCAATAAAAACAGTTCAATCACATTTTATCAAATAATAAATTTTTAATTTCCGTTTAAAGCATTTTTCGCACAGTACATGAATAATTCTTTGTTGACTTTTTGTAATTCGCTGATTTTTGCACGTAGTTTTTCAATTTCGCTTGAATTGTCGCTGGGCGTGTCGAGCGTAACTGAAACGGACGATTGACGCACGGCGGCGCCCGTTGTCTCCGTTTCTATTGACTCGGTGACCATTGTTTCAATGGCATAGTCATCGTCCTCGGCGTCAACCATCCGCTTAAGATTATTCGTTACAACGAAACTTTGTCGATGTTTCCCGTCGAAGGGTTCCTTCAATTTGTATGTGACACATGTGAAGAATGCATTGCTGATTGATCCCTTGTGGGGAAGAGTGCGCAGCAGCTGTCGGCTGGGTATATGCCAAATATTGATATTGTCATCGGCTCCACCGGACATCAAGAGCTCGCCATCTACCGAAAGTGCCAGACAAGAGACTCCGCCCGTATGCCCGGCAAATGAGTTTTTCGAATCCTCCGCCGTAACATGGTACTCCTTGCTGCGAGGCGGTGAAACGAGACTGAATTCATAGATGCCACCCTCTACTGAACCTACAAATACGAAGGTCTCCAGCTTGTTGACCACAATGCATTGAAGCGCTTCCGGAAACACCAAGTTGAGGAGAATTTCTCCTGTGGACAGATCGTAGACGCGACATGTCCGGTCGATGGACACGGTGTAGAGAAGGGCTCGAATACCACCAGTTCCAATATGGAAATCGGTTACGCTGAGACCGTGATCGTTGAATGTGTGCAGTGGTACTACCTCACTTTGTCTCATACTCACTGCCTTGGTAAGATTCCAGACGAGAATGTTACCGTCCTGGCCTGCCGATACGAAGTGTGTTCCATCGTCAGTGAATTTGATTTTAGTAATAGACTGATAATGCTTGGATAGTGCATTTAGCATTTTTCCGGAACACATATGCCATATGTGGACCGTCTCCTGAATGCCAGCAATTAGGTAGTTGCCATCCGGTGAAATGTCCAACGACGAAACTTTTCCAGGCGTTATAAACCGCGCTCCGGCCAGTTGATCCTGACTGTTGAGCGGCCAGATATGCAACATGGGTTTCGTACTGTTCGCACTGACCAGGAACTCATGTCGAAGAAGTGTCAGTGAATTTCGTTGAGCCGCTCCGCCTCCTTTGTAGACCATTACATTTGTGCCGGTTCGTGGATCCCAGGCACTACACGTCCATTGACTTCCGTTCGTATCGGCCGTGAAAATTGCTTCAATTATGTCACCCATTTCTACACAAAAATAATCGAAACGAACACGCGAATGAAGAACGGTAATTAACTACACGTGGAAATGGGCTTGACGTCTGTTTGTTGACATCCGAATTGTGGGGTGGGTGCATTTCAGTGGTTAGGTGCGCTGAATGCAACGGAGGCGGTATTCAGCGAAACAGCTGATCGGCTTGATATGTTTTTAGAAGTGTGTGTCATGAATTCTGATGTGAGAAATCTGAAATCTCGGTGCGTTTTGTGAGAGGGAGTTAATTCTTCTTATTATCAAGGAATAGGTAATTAGATAGAATTGCAAGGATATGGTTCATAAAACTGATTTTAGTTCGTTATGTCATAGAAATATGGCCTTACAATAATTTCGTCGCATCGAACGATTCTTTCAAAAACTTGTATGTATAAATATCTTTTGTTTTTTTCCTTGTTAGCCTATTTACTTCCCCTAATGGCTGCTACAGACAATAGGCCATCATTGGCAGTTGGAAGCCAGTCCCGCGGTCTAAACGTAGTGATTGTCATTAATTATCTAGGCGTATAGCATTAGTGGCGATGGCGTTTGGTAGAAAATGTCTCCGGAAGCTATTGTATTATGAGCCAAGCCAATTACTGGCAGTTTTCATCGCCACAAACCGCTATCTGGTCAGATTCACGATAGCAACTGGCAGCGATGGGCCATTGTCTGTAGCAGGCATAAGATTGTAGGATTTTTGTAAGCCTAATCTGGTGTAACGTTTCTGTTGAACTATTATTATTAGTTCTTCTGGGAACATTGTTCGTACGGCCTCTTTTACACAGTCGCTCCCTTTTTATAACTCCGCAACTCAACTTTCTTCCACTTTTCTCAAAGAAAAATGAAATAAAACCACAATAATATAATAGAAGGCTGCTTTGTGCAGACGACTATCTTCTTTGCAGAATGTAACATTCCAAATGAAGTATATGCATATATACAGTCAGCTCTCGATAATTCGAATCCCAAGGGACCACGAAGTAAATTCGAATTATTGAGAGTTCGAGAAGAAGCTCGAATTAACAAGAAGAATTTTAAATTTTTTTTTTTTTTTAGCATAGAGCATATTGCGGAGCGTCTGTATTGATTGCCAGGCTTCCTTGAATGTCACAGTCGGTATGGGCTCTTCGCTTCATATTTATCGTTGTCGACATTTGGTAAAAATTTCGGCATCAGAGATTGATTCGAAACGCCAAAGACAAATTCCGATATACTCGGCCAGTCTCCTCTATGGCCCAGAACCCATCTGTGGCATTTCACTGCACGGCTAGATTACGCTTTAAGAACTGGGAGCGTACTGAAGCCGCCACCACCTGGTAGAGTTCCCCGGGCCGTAGGCTGGCCAAGCTGTTCATTTTAAGCTACTCAAATAATAGATCTTCTGATCTGGTTCAGTTCAACCGTGATAAGGTTAGGACACTCGTGCCTAAGAAGCCATTTTGGAGGACAGTAGCTGCCGATTCTGTGAGGATGATGACGAAACGTCAATTTGCATTTTCGAGGGTTGTGTGGCGTTAGTCTGCCGTCGCAGGGCTCATCGCACAAAAGACTTAGAGCCTCTCTGGCTCACAGCCCTTCTATAATATCTCTCCTATCTCTATGATCCGAAAACAGCCAAGTTTTCGTGGAAATGTACAAATCCCCGAAATGTCACGTGATTTTCTTCACGAGAAAGATGGTCCTAAGGGGTTTTCCGTTTATATTGGCGTAATTTCCTGTTGATTTTGTAAATTCCGTGTCACATTATCCACATTTTAAATTACATATGATTTTCGGAGTCACATTTTTGCAAGCTTTGTTGATCATTGTGATTGCAGTCAGTTAATGTCAACAATTGCATTATTTATTTTAAGCCTCTTTCTTCACATAAGTCACTAGTCAAACTCATCATCATCGTGGCGCGACAGCCCGACGTCGGGCCTTGGCTGCCTGGTAGTCAAACTAGTAACAGAGTATTTTGATACTCTTCAGTGTCTCGCAAACACAAACCGGGCCACTCTATGTTGGGTACCTGTGCATCGGGACATTCATGGCAACGAAGCTGCAGATGAACTTGCTAGGTAAGGCTCATCAGAGAAATTTTTCGGGCCTGGTCCCTACTACGGTCTGAGCTGTGCCAAAGCCATGGGGATGGTTAGGGAATCGTCTGCGAACGAAAGGTTGCGGTACTGGAATAATCTCCCAGGACACTCCAAAAATCTCATCGACCCCTACAGTTACAAGTTATCCGCGTGGGCAGAGCAGAGCTGAGGTTAATCGTTGGTTACCTCACAGGACCCCACTATGTGAGATGTCACCTAAACAAAGTGGGTCTGTCCACTGAGACCGGAATGCCGGCTTTGCCTGGAGGACAATTTTGTATGAACTCCTGATGATGTAGCGGTTGCAGCCTTGATGTCGTATTAGGGGGAAAAACTTGTCGCCGTATATCCGAATCTAACTGTAAAAGCCATTCGTTAAATATTTTGGTGGTCATGCACGTGCGGCGGAAGTGAGTCACTCCAAGTTCTTGCGGCTGTTGCAGTCTACGATGACGTATCCTGGTTTGAATCAGATACTCCCGACTTCGGGGGACGCGACTTCTTCGTTTAAGACCTCCTCCATGATTGGGTACTGTGTTCTAGTCTGTTACTCGGACGTAAGAGAGACAGAAGGATAGTTGGAGGGGAGGATGGCTACTTCGTCTGTAACAAGTTCGATTGGGTTGAGCAGAGCTCAAATGAGGACGGAAGTCGAGGCATATTCGTTCACTCCATCCGTGACACCTAAGAACCGAAATCTTCTCAGTGTTGACCAGAGGTTTGACTCAAGCTAGTCCGGCTATCGATTGTGGGGGCGGGGTTATAGCAGGTCGCAACTGCCTCTGTATTGTTAGAAAGAAAAAAAAATCTCGTGAGTCGGCCCTAGTGCTGAAGCAAGCCGTTGTGTCCCTAACAACCGATCTACCAAAAAAAAGTGTTGACCGAAGAAGCCCTAAGCTATCTCTGGAACTAGCACGGGAGTCCCCTGATGGCGTTGTGGCTTCGCACTTCCACCCCGGCTTTGAGCTAGGCTGCGGAATTTGCCTAGCCCCCTTAGCCTTTTTTTTCATCGCACTAACAGAGGCACGCCCACGAAACTTCAGGCTACTTTCGCCATCTTGTCTCCACTCGTTTTTCTATTTTCTTTCTTTTTAGTTTTTTTTTCTTGCTGAAATAAAGTCGCCCGTAGCGCCAGCCGCTTGTCAGCGGTTGTAAAACTTGCAGCTGGAACACTGGCGACCGATCCAAATTGCGACGATTTTTGGTGTCTCGGCTAGATTGTGCGGATGTCAGTACAATTTACAATTCAAGGCGATCGGCAATGTTCCATTTGCACTCACTACACCTCCATGATTGTATCCTGTGTTAAGATCTGTTGCTCGGGCGTAGGAGAGGCAGAAGGATAGTTGAAGGGGAGGATGGCTATCCTTTTAGTATCGAGCGGGTTCGCCAGCTCTTGGTCATTGAAAAACGGGTCGTTCCGGTACGAAGAACCGGCTGCCGCAGGATGCTAGAAGAACTGCAGTATTGGAAGCATTGCTACCACAACAACAAAAACCCTTTTAGTCGCCGCTACCTTCGACTATGACACTCCAGATCCGCTGCCACCCTCTCTTCGAGCGGTATTAGCAGAGGCACCATGCGAACGTATGTTTCTCGAGTACTTTCCTTTTGACGCGCTGGCTGGTGTTGTCTTCTTGGCTGCGGATGCTTTTCGGCCATTACTCTCAGGTTGATCGCGAGAGTCGAGTGGTGGAAGAACGTTGGCAGTCTGTTGTCTCGAAGAATGTGGAGCAGATGGCCTTAGGGTGGGGCAGGGGATTGTCTTCGGCGATTGTTGCACCGTCTTCTGCAGCAAGGGGTGTAGCTGCAGCCACGCGCTCCTCCTGTTCCCAAGCTGGCGAATTGCACTTGGAAGAGTTCTTGGCCTCCACTTTTGTTTTTTTTTTCTGGTTTCACGAGAACCCCACGAGTAGCTAGGGAATAAATCCGTTAACCCCAGCAGAACCCGCTATATTGTGGCAAGTTGTCGGTATTTCAGGTGCACCGTTGGCGATGACCATCTGCGTCTCTGGTGCTACCTTCCAACACTTTCCCACCGATGGCCACGGTTCAGCTAAACAGTGGGTTTACCGCTGTAGCGTATAGAGCGAGCGAAGTGAGAGTTTACAATACAATACACATGTCAATTTCAAATTTTATTATACATGTTTATCACAAAGCTACACATACGACAACTACATTCTAACCATAAGAATCCTCTCACTCCTCAGTCCTGTGACTTTTGCGACGTTGACGATGACGTCTCTCGCCTGTTAAGGAAAAGAATGATTGTCAATTGCTAGGACACAACTCTCCCCTAAATTATATAAAATGAATCACTTCTCTTACGTGAATTGCAATACGCTCCATACCATCCCTTCTCACATTTACATTTTTGTGTTTTCGGTCTGCATACGCCATGTTTACAAGGCTTCTTGCAAATCGAACGTTGACGACGTACAATTTCACAGTGATTTCCTCCAAAACCGGGTTGACAGCGACAACTATTGTTTCCAATACATTTCCCGCCATTCATGCAGGGGATAACGCATTTGGCTGTTGAAAAAGAGGAAACATATTGGGTAACTGGTAACTGCAACTACGACGTATACTTACAAAATTCGCAACGAAGCCCATAATAGCCCTTTGTACATTGGCACTTGTCCTTTTGAATACACTTGCCACCATTCAGACATTTTTCCGTGCAGATTCCTGGCGAAAAATAAATAAAAAACAAATTTAAATTTATTTATTATATTTCCCATTTTAGATTAGAACTTTCACAATGCTACGAAATCGGATCGGACTCATTCGCTTGCAGAATAGTCGCCACTTTAACCAAAGGGTATCGCCACTAACAGACGAAATAATTCGAGTTGATCATGCCGGCGAGTTGGGAGCCGATCGTATTTATGCCGGACAAATGGCTGTTCTGGGAAATAGTAAGATGGGTCCAACTATTCAGCACATGTGGGATCAAGAGAAGGAACACAGACGTGAATTCGAAGGGCTGATCAACAAATATCGGGTTCGACCGACTGTTTTAACGCCCATCTGGCATGTAGCGGGGTTTATGTTGGGAGCGGGTAAATTGACAGTTTGTTTTGAAGCAAAATAATGATTAATGCTATTTGTTTCAGGGACCGCCCTATTGGGAGAGAAAGCCGCAATGGCATGCACAGTGGCTGTAGAAACAGTCATAGTAGAACACTATAATGATCAATTGCGTCAACTAATGGAAGCGAGTCCGAAGCCTGACAAGGTTTTTATTACATTCAATTCAATTAGTAGCTTTGAAATAAGTGAATAAATCGCTTTTCAGGAATTGTTGGAAATCATCACAAAATTCCGCGATGAAGAGCAGGAACATCACGATACGGGCATCGAGTGCGGCGCCGAACAGGCTCCATTCTACAAGGCTATGACTGAAGTCATAAAGTTTGGATGCAAGACGGCCATTGCAATATCGAAGAGAATATAAACTATGCTTTACATTTATCTGTATTATTTGTAGTACAATACTTATAAATAAAAATATTTTGTGATATAAATTCTCAATTACCTCCTTCGCAGTGTGGTCCTTGATATCCGTCCGGGCATGAACACACCGCCGGTGCTGTACAATTTCCTCCATTCATGCATTGCGGATAGCATAGAGCCGTTTGACAATACTGTCCCATGTAACCTTCCTTGCACTGGCATATTTTATCAGCATTGCAAAAACCATTGTTTTTACATTTCTTATCGCAATCCGGATCGGGAATAGGACCTTTTTGACACGAACGAAATGCAATCAAAATTTACAATTGATTTCAGTCCAATCGGCGTGATTTGTTAGTACGGACATGCATAAAATATGTACTAAAGTTAAAGAACACAGGCTTTAGAAATTAAACGGAAGCTATTGTTAGATGCGTACTATTTTGATCGCTTTAATGGTAGTAAAAAAGTGGCCTGTTCAAAGCAGTTGCAGAACATTTCAAAGCTTGCCGTCTGTGAAATTTCTTTAAAGCGCCAATTGGCAGCATGAAATAGACAGAAAGGCGCGCCAGCGTTTCTTTATGTGATTGAAGAATTATTACGTTTTTGAATTTTGTATAAGCTGCTAATAATAGAACCGAAAAACATCATTGAATAAATATTACTCGATATTTCAACAAGTTGCAAACATAAACCGGAAAATCTGTTCTTCGTTTCTAGTAATGGCATATTAAATTGCCTTTCTAATCAATACCAAATCTTTTACAGCGAATGATAATTGCCAAAATGTTTGTTTGTAAATAGCAAACTAAAATATGGTAATAAGTAACTTCTAGAAGAAAAAAATGGCATGCACATATCGAAATACTTCATATGTATGTCAAGTTGAGTCGCATGTCAACCGTTTTTGATTTCATTTATTAAAAAAAAAAGAGAAATGAACTATTGTAAATTATGCGAAATATAAACTTACAACACTATATGCATTATACAATCTCTAATTCTTAATTAGAGATAATTATTGTGAAAAAAACCAGACTCGGGATCGTCGTGTCGATTAAAAAAGCAATTTATTTGTTTCGATTTGATTTAATGGTTATGTGTGTATCAAAATTATGTAGGCTTAGCAATATTATTGTGTATTATAATAAATAGGAAGCAAACCACCCTACCTTGCAATGACGATCTATCATACACACCTCGCGTGGCACATTCCTTCTTAAATTTTAAGCGAAGTGGTGTACCCGGTATAGCCCTACCCCTACGATTCTGAATCGAAAGGCTTATACTGAATGTAGCTGTTCCGGAGCTATTTCCAGTACATGGTAGAAATATGCTAAAATCTAATCAGATTTTCAGAATTTAAATATTAGAGATTGATTGTGTTTTTTTATTGAAAAGAGTGAATTAAGTCTTCGAAGGTGATGGGAATGTTTCGATGGGACAATTAAATGGAGAGACTTTGTCCCAGTAAATATTAAAAATATGTATTTGCAGGCGTACCACGATTTGTGACGTTTCGAATATAAATTCGGTTTTCCAATCTTATAGCTGCCATACATTATGCGATCCGTCGCCCGATCGATCGGCCGATGGATCGTCACAAAAATATCAGCTGATCAAAATCATATGGAACTGTCAAAAAAATCGTCAACGATAAGCGCATACACAGGCCGATCCATCGACCGATATCGATTTCGGGCGACGGATCGGCCGATCGATCGGTGTGTGTATGGCAAGTTTAATAGCCGCCATACATTATCCGATCCGTCGCCCGATCGATCGGCCGATGGATCGCCACAAAATATCAGCTGATCGAAAATTATACGGAACACACCGATCGATCGGCCGAGTGATCCTGATCTCGGAACAATGGCAGCAAATTCGGTCATCGACAGGACTAACGGTATATTCTGTGTATCAGAATAAAAGGACCTTCTTGACATTAAGGTGATATCTAGACAAGATGTGTCTCATATGACACGGTTTGTTGAGCAGAATGCACTAGACTACTGTTGTTTTGAATTTTGAAGGAAAAAGGACATTCTTGACAATGAAGTTATATACTCGTATAGGCAAGATAGGTATCATATGACTGGAAATCGCGAGGCGAATGGAGTAGACTACTGTTGATGATATGATAGTTTCGAACCATCGATTGCAAGCACTAGTACTGGCACATTCTCGAGCCATCTGGAGTCTTTGTTGGCTAGTACATATTCATTTTCAGTGGATGAAAATCCCAATGGGAGGGGTTTGAATCCTTAACTCCCCGTGCGCATGGGCCTGAAAGGAGGGTCCTCCGGCGAAAAATTGGAGCGATCAATGGCGAAGAAGGTACAACAGCGAGTTATACGAAATCTACGAAGCAGAGGCCTCACGGGAGTAGGAAAAGGTGGAAGATCTCCCGGTAGATCGAAGAAACGATAGGCGGACTCCATTGACAACGACAGTAACAACCTACTCAGATTCAGAAACTGGAGGATGCGGTGTTTGAACCGAGATGACTGGAGGCGGCGACTGGCGGGGGCCACATCCCGCAGAGGTCACACAGGCTGATAAGCAAATCATAGAAATATGTATATACATATACGTATGTATTTAGAAATTGGGAGCACAGCGAAATATTTAAGGAAAAAGAATGCATAAAATGCGGAAAAACTGCCTAATTTCATATATTATCATAGCTAAATTATAGAAAATTCATAGTGTCATGCGGGGATTTCATTGTCGGCAGAAGCATTGCAGCGGCAGCAGCAGTGGCATCAAATATGGCTGGGGTAATATGTTTCCTTACACCTACCGCACATGAGCAAAGTTTTCCACAAATTTTTGAAAACCAAAAAAAAAGTTTTGCTCATGTGCACGCAGACACATTTGATGCCGCTGCTATGCTTCTGCCGGCAATGGAATTCTCGAAGCAGACATAAGACACAGTCCATGTCGCAAACCGGGCTACACCTGTAGTTCGTATGATGTTGTCTACGAATTCTTTCCCTCATCACCTTCGAATGAAATTACGTCGCACAAAAGCGTTACTAAATTTCGACTGTTTTATCCAAAACAACAAACATGATTTCATCTGATATATAATAGAAATCACCATATTATAATAATCATCACTATTTACCGCTCTCTTTCCTTGGTATGCGTCCTTTCGGTTCAATCGAAACAGTCGGTGCCTGCAGAATCGATTCGTCCAAAGATTTCAACCGATCGAAATTGTACGTATAGTATTTATGGCCAGCGTCCCATGTAAAGTTCACTGAGTTCACTTCGGACGGTATCGTTGGTAGATACTGGTTGAAATTTGGATTTCGCAATTCATTATTTACACGTCCGTTATCAATGGCAAACACTTTTATTTGAATGCCTACATAATATTATCGTTGAATCGTAAAAAAAAGTGGAAGTGTTATGAATTTGTTATGGAAAGTAAACATACAGTTTCACGGACGAAAAGAATATATTTTGAAAACGCAATATTTACCTGATAGCTTCTTCATTTGTAGCTCGTTTACCCATAGTGATAGCTCCTCGGCTTTATTTTTATTCCGTCGTCTGTTGTGATCCTTGCATGTTATTGTCACAGTAAATATTAATAGAATTAACAAACATTCTTTGGCAAAACTCAACATGTCGCTGGAAGAAAACAGGAAAATTTCAACCTTACTGAGTGATATTCAACTACAATTTCGTATATGGTCACGAAAGTGTATTCGTAGTCCAGGAGCCTGAGAGTTTTAGATGAAAAGTTCGAGGACCGAACGATCACGGCCACCGAGCGCGACCAATAATTGCTATAATGGTTGAATAATTATGTATGGCTAGGTGACGGTGGTTAATGCTGATGGCTGACTGTCGTGAGGCGAATGCACTAGACTACTGTTCATGGCATTCTGAGTCGTTTGGTTGGTTGGACGAAAGGACATTGGCAATGAAGTGATATGTAGGCAAGATGGGTATCATATAACTGGGGGTGATGTGGCGAATGCATTAAACTACTGAGACCAATGCACTGGATTACTACTGAAGGCATTTCGATTCCTTTGATCAGGATAAAAAAAACTCTTTTGGACATGAAGTGAAACCTAGCCAAGTATGTTAACAGTACCATTGCCTTAATAGTATGTTAACAGTCGATTAAGAGTGCATTACCATGATATTAAGAGCGCATATGATGTTAACATCTAAAAAGTATTCTGATCCGAGGGGACTATTTTATGACAATTGCCCGTACAAATTTTACCGGGGGGGGGGGGGGGGGGGGGGGGGGAGTTCGAGAAATGTTAAAATCCGATTCGTTCGAAGGAACGCAGCCATTGGCACGTTTTAGGAGACACTGTGGGCTTCATTAAATACCTTGGTAGCGGAGCAAATCCGATTTCTGTGAAACTAATGCCCGAACCAGAATGAACGCAGAATGCAGTAGCCTCGGCAGCAAATTGTCAAATTAGAAAGCACGCATTTCCTATACGCGACCTAGATTGAACGCAGCGGCAGCGACAGCGGCGAAAGCAGATCTGCAAATTGTTGTAATTGCTGTTGCCGCTACTGCTACTTTCTGCGTTCATTCTGGTTCCGGCATTAGTTTCACAGAAATCGGATTTGCTCCGCTACCAAGGTATTTAATTAAGCCCACAGTGTCTCCTAAAACGTGCCACACACGCAGCGATCGATCGGCTGATCCGTCGCCCGATTTCGATATCGGCCGACGGGTCGGCCTGTGTATGTGAAAATCGCACAGATCTGCCGATCAATTTTTATCTGCCGATATTTTAGTGTGATTTTCGTGCGATCCGTCGGTGACAATCGATTTAATTGTATGTGATTATCGCAAGTTAATGGGTGGTATGCATAAAGTGAGTCGAGTGGAGTAAAGCTGAGTTGACAGAATTCCACTCAATTTTCACTATGGAGCGGAGAGTAGTTTTATGCATACAACTTTTTCAATCGATTCACCGAACATAGCAGACTCAGGAATGTCCTCAATAGACTTCACTCTTGAGTATATCCTCATTATTATGCATACCACCCAATGTCAAATTGCCAAATTATTAGATGATGAAATTTGAAGGATTCTAGTGATTTAAATGACCCTGCAATTGAAATATCAAATATGTAGTATACGCAAATATCACACAAATCCAAATAGTTAACAAATATTAATCTAGGTTGTATTGGGAGTGAATCATAACCTATTTTTTGAATTGTCATTTGTTATTGTATCGCACGAAAGTCATAGTGTGTGCATAGTGGAGATCGGCAGATATTTTGCAGCGATCCATCGGACGACGGATCGTATATTGTATGGCGGCTTTAACTCTATCATGTTTAGTTCTATGTGGTCAAATTTACCGTTGTGTTGGAAACTAACGTTCTAAAATGTGTGTTACGACTCGCCCTTTCTACAATAATTCTAACATTTACAGTTTTGGCTTGCTTATTCGTATTAATCAGAAGATTTCGGAATTTTTTAAAGTGGTTTTTTAATTATTTTGCGGTGTGTATTTTTAATGTTCTGGAAAATATTGTAAATATTTGTTCAAGTTAATTTTTTTTAGGGGTGCTGTACGAGAATCTGAGGTTTCCCAATAAGAAGTAGTATAGTGCACCACGTTCGGGTCGCCCGCCGCGTCGTTGATTGAAGCACGTGATGTCCAAGGAATAAATCTATGGCCACGCGTTTATATCGTGCAACTAAAAGGCGACTTAAATCATTTTAGTGTTAGTTAGTACTTGTTCATGGTGGGTTTATATCGACCATACGTAGCAGTACTAATTGTGAAAGATGTCAGTTGTTGGTTTGTAACTTTGGTTTGGAAAATGTAAAAAGGCAGTAACCTAATAAAAGCGCGTTTATACCGCTACAATCAAAAGATGAAGCGAATGCAAAATTTCAGAAAAGCATGAGGTATTTATATAACATATAAAGTGTAATTATCACCAACAACGCCATTAAAGTCGCCACACATGATCGAGCAGAACCACGACCGACGGTGGAAATGAGGAGATTTTTTTTCTATTGAGTTTGATGTGGTTCGATGCATGCATGTGGTATGGTGACCTTTAGCGAAGACAGCAACGCCGTCTAGTTCCAATTTTCCAGTCCAGTTCTGCTTCGCAAGTGGAGCTAAAAGATGACCAAAAACGCCTATTTTTTGAAATATTTAAAAAAAACCGAACCAAGTTCGTTATTTTGGTCACAAAAAGGGTTGTTTAGCACCCCACCTAGGTGTTTTTTTTTGCCCACAATTCTGGACTACACATATGCGGGTTATTATGTAAACTGAGATTTTCTTCGGCACTCACAAATTCACCATCTGTATTGAATTTTAAACTATAGCCTGTGCAATAAGGGACATTTACACGATCAAGTGCCTGGCAATACACAACTACACAATTATGGTGCATATTGCATATAATGCGATATACGGGACTGGTCCTCATATTACCGTGTGCGTCGTTATAGGAAGAAGAATAGGCTACAACAGCCTGCAAAAGTCACAAACGAAAAAATTACGAAGAGAGGAACGAACAACACAAACTTACAATGAACATAAGAGGCGAATCGTCAAAGAAAACAAAAACAGGCATTCACCATAAATAGCATGTAAGTAATAAATCAAGTTAAAGTGAAATGTGACTCTTCCAGTCGATGTATAGCGCGACACACCACACCACCTCAAGTTCCTACAAAAACGGATAAGTGAAGAAAAAGATACGTTTCCGATATGGTTCTGTTCTGAAGGGTTTTGCACTTATGGCACATATGGACGGTTTCGCGCCGACAAGGTAATGACCAATTGCAGATGATTGGCAATGAAGATAACGGCTCATGGAACTGGTCTCGCATAGGTAGGTAGTCTCAGTCAGGTGTGTGCACGAATATTAACTCTCGCATACTATAATCGAAATTCTTTTTCCGTCAAGTAAGTTCCCTTGCAGAGTCTCAAAACTGGTATTCTTATTATAGCCGGAACAGCAGGAAACGACATATATAAGTATGTATATCGAAAATGCGCAATTTGCTGATTTTTACGACGCTTTTTTTTACGACCGCACACTACATAAATTTTGGAAGCACACGAGTAAGTTAGCAGTCCAGTTGAAATTACCTTGTTTTCGTCAGTTAAACAAAATATACATATCTCGAAATGCAATCGAAACTATTTTTAGATTAATTGCAAATCAATCGATCTTTTGGAATATAAATCAAAATTAACACAAAGTTGCAACAAGCACACGCGAAACAGCACCACTACTGTACAGAAATGCTCGGACCGTACGGATGGATGATATAGCCACGGGGCGAGTTAGACAAGAAAACAAACAAAACAAATACAGAAGAAAAAAACGGCCAGTCAACACACGACACACGGAGGAGTGATGATGGGAACACAAGGCACTAAGCACTTTTAAGATTATCGAACTGGTCCGTTGTCGTCATTAAAACGAGTAAAGAAAAACCGCACAAACCACTTTAGTAGCGGACTAACGACGAACTGAATGTGTGAAGTGCTAAATGCGACTGCGAGTGGCGACGTCGAGACTACCAAAGAGCACCAGTAGAGATGTTGAAGAACGGAACAAGAAAGTCTGGAATAAGATGAATTGGTTTGGTGCTGAGACAAGAAGTCCATGATATGATACGGTGCACACCACTTCCGAAGAACTCCTGACGATGACTATTGGCTTACGAACCCAGTAGGCTCTGCTAGTTATGGTCGTTGATTTAATGAACAGGATAAACACAAACGTATTTTGGAACGCTGTTCTTATTCTACTTCTTTTCTAATCGAACGAGACTTAAGAACTAAACTTTATAGCCCCCATATACGATGCAATCTGTCGTCAGATCGATCGCACAGTGTATGTGACTATCGTTGACGATTTTTTTGACAGTTCCATATAATTTCGATCGTCTGATATTTTGTGACGATCCATCGTCAGATCGATTTTGGTGCGATTTTACCATAGAGGAACTATTGTAGAATTTTACTGCAATCCGTCGGCCTGACGATCAATTGGATGGTGTATGTGATTATCGCAAGTGAATGTCAAATTATCAAATTATGTACACTATGAATTCGGGGGATTCTAATGATTTTAAATGGCTCTGCAATGGAAATATCAAATATGTAGCATACGAAAATCCCATACAAATCCAAATAGTTAACAAAAATTAATGTAGATTGGATTGGGAGTGAATCATGATCTACTTTTTGAATTGTCATTCGTTATCGCATCGCACAAAAATCGTACAGTTTGTGTGCAGCGCAGATCGGCAGATATTTTGTGGCGATCCATCCGCAGATCGATCTGACGATGGATCGCAGAGTATATGGCGGCTCTTACAAACTCTTTTTCAAAATCTTTTCCCTTATTTCAAAAATGCTAAATATTTTGAAATTTAATTATCGGATAATAACGATTGTTATGATTATTTCCTTTAGAATCAATGTCAGCAGTTTTCATCTTAAATCGACAAAAGGATAACTATCGTTTGATATGAGTTTTCACATTTGTGAACCATCGATTGTTTATACTTGATATTCTTGAATTTGAATTTACTTTACTTGGCTTGAAGTGTATTCTAATAAACTTTTGTTGCTCTTCTGGCTCTTCAAGTGTGTGGTTGTGTGATATTGGTTGTTACGATGCTGCCGTAACTTGCTCATATTGCTGCTATCCGTCGCAGGTCAGGTTTCAGTCGGAGTCCGGCTATACATATGCAAATTCGTGTGATCGCTTGTAAGATGAGATTCTGCGGATCGTTAAGGCTATATTTAAAACTTTGATGTGCACACAGACGATTAAAATTTGCGTATGGACTTAATAGAGTAATAAGAGAATTTCAGCAGCAACAGGCACCGGGAATGGTTGTGTATAATAATTATGTTATCATTTTACAGTTGCATCTGCATGAAATATAGAGAAAATTAATCATTAAAAAAAGAAAAAGAACAATTTTCTCTTTATGGGATTATGGAGAGGCCGTAAGTGCATCCGGACGGTATCTGGACCAATTAATAGGCGCGTTCTCTTGCGTATCAATCGAGTGTAGTGTAGCGTAACGAACACGCAAAACAACAAGTCGCTTGTGGCGACCGGGAGCGCAGTGTGTTGAGGCACCAGTCTCATGTTTGACTATGACTACCGGCGTTTCGGGTTCGAATCCCGTCCACGACGACGTTCGTGGCCATAGATGTGCAGGAGGTGCATGCTGGCAACTGTATTCTCCGAAACCAGTTATGCCAACGAAACGTCAACTGGGCCACATGGACGCGCTATGCCCCAATTGAGTCTTGAGAAATTGTCTTTTCCCTTTCATTAATACTCGTATTATTGCATTTGTTTCTATTGTTGAAATTCTCAACAGTTTTCAGAGATAATGAGTGAATTATTGCAAGGAATGCATTGTAGCGCCTTTGCTATCCTCTTGATTCTCTGAGCTCTGTTGATCATTTGAATAATGGGGAAATGTAGTATTTTTTTCTCTTTGCTAATTTTTCCCCTCTACAATGGTTGTCGGCTGACTCCGGTGCCCAGTTCGCTCTTTTTAGCAGCAAACACTGTCCTCAGCAGACTTGGCAGACTTATAAGTAGAAGCTGCTCAGTAGTGAACCACCCACAATGGACCATATCCTAGTAGTGCTACTTCCACCGGCAGATCGAAGGCAGCAACTGATGAGTAGTGATCAGTCGGTGGTACGAAATCAAAGGCCGAGGGTCCCATAAACCCGTACCTCGATGCGAGTGCGAGGGCATATGCGCAGTCTGCCAACCATTCCATCCTTATCGCCCAATTTTTTATTATTCCCCATTTTAGCTTAGCTCGTTGAGAGGCTTTTTTTCGCCAGATAGCACGGTTCGGCCTTCACGGTCATTATGCTACTTTAGGCTCCGTCCCCACGGGAATCTTCGGATGTCCACCGACCGGTCCGTTACAGAATGTGCAATTTTAATTCAATTATCGCACATACAAAGCTCCCTCGCCACTGGTGCATCATCCGAAATCTTTTATATGCTAACGAAACGCCAACTATGCCTCAGATAAGGACTGATTCACCGGTTTGACGGTGGCGCACTATGCCCCACTAGTGGTTAAGGCAAATTAGTATTAGTAAACGCTTATCTTTATCACCATATATGTAATTTCTCCATACTTAGAAGCAACTACAATAAATACCGAGAAGTATTTCTCAGAGGCCACTGACGCATTTATAACAATTCCAAGAATCGAACGCTTTTGCAATATTGCGGAAACTATGGATTATGATAACATATTGGAACGACAATTATCTTCAATAAATCTCATTATCTTGATGAACAGAAAATACGTCGCAAAAAAATGCCAATTAGTTCGCAAATGACTGACTGGCTTCGTAAATAACGCCCAAAACACTACTTTACTATGTAGCATCCCCGTATTTAAAAACATTTCAATTATACTCAAATCACCTTTTCACATGCAAAAAAACGTAACAAGAATCAATTCACTCCAACTCCAAGTGTTCAAGTGTCTTTACCATCAACAACTGTTGAATTGACTTATCTTACTATCATCAACGACGATACCTTCAGCCATGTCCCACTTGATGATGTCTTGTTGATGAGACGAAATGGTCATTATTTTTATACGGCTTTAACTAGCAGGTAGTCGTTCGTTTATTTTTATTGTAATGTTTTTGTGTGTGATAAAACGATCGTCGTTCGCATCTCCAGATAATAGGGATATAAAATGAGTGATCGATACTTAGGTGAGAAGGTGCTCATGAGAAGGGAATTATTGGTTGATCATGAAGAGGTGTGCGGGGACATGTAAAATGAAGACTCATTCGTAGCTTGGACATATGTATGTACATACATAAATGCGTACACTTTGGACCTACATATGTGTCAGTAATGATTTATGACTTCGACTAGGTACGGTATATAGTCGTCATCAGGTGGTGTCTGTTGAGAGATGTAAATAATTTAATATATTTATATCAAGAGCAATTGAATAGTAGAGGGGAAGATTCAACTAGTGGGTTTTACAAAAATCATCTTCGTTCCTGCGGCAGTCGGTTCTACGCATTGTTGGAGCATACACATGCATCTTCCTTCTCGCATTGAAGGTTTGGCAGCTCTTGGCCGTAAAACTTGTCGTAAGATGAGTCATTTCGGTACGTTGTTGTTGTAGCGGCGCTTCGAGCTATAATAAATTACGAAGCGTCGAAAGGGCTGTAGTAGCTCTTGGCCGTGAAACACGGGTTGGTCCGGTACGTAGAACCGGCTGCCGCAGGAACGTTCCGGTACATAGAACCGGCTGCCGCAGGAACGTTCCGGTACATAGAACCGGCTGCCGCAGGAACTAAAATGATTTTTGCAAAAGCCACCGGTTGAATGTTGCCCTTACTGATCAGACAGTCACAAGCGCAAAATCTACAGGAAAATTCACAAAAGCACTTTTGACCAGAATTTCCAGTTCACCTCCGACGAAGTTGCTGCAAGCATTAACGAAGCCAAAAGCGCCAAAGCTTTAGGTCCTGACGAGATTTCGATGATACTGCTCAAAAAACTTGATATGCCAGGCCTGGAGTATCTTCTAATGCCCATACTCATCCCTTAATTATATTGTGCACGTAACATTTGTTATCGAGCCTAGACTGAAACTTGGCCGCGCAGACCGTTAATGTGAAAACCTCCTCAGTCAGTTGATAGCTAGCTCGTGTATCGATAGTGTGGGCGGGGTAATATGGCTGCATCGCTACTATACTATATGGAATACGCGAATCGATATTCGAAAGAAGAAAAAAATATTAGTAGGATGTGTAGTTGCTGTCTGTCTGTCCTGATTCCTTTCTGACTGCTCGTCTCTTTCACACTTAGATTTCCAAATCTTATCATGAAAAAACGTGTTTGTTCCAAGAACGGAAGTCGTAATCGCCTATAAGACGCAATTTCCTTTCCCAGTATTTAATATTTTTATTAAACTATTTAAACTTAAAATATTAAAAAACAACTTTCTCTTTTAATAATTTTGACCTTCGAAATGGGATAAGCAGGGCTAAGAAACGAACCCAACTTGTTAAACAAAAAAAGAGCTAAAGAAGGTCAGTGCAGGGGAAGGAGGAAAGACATTCGAGAAACCCGGATTGGAGATCGGAAATAAACTCCAGATTTCGATAATTCTGAAGGATGTCCTTTTGTCGAATTACCCACGGTGTAAAAGCGTCCTAAGACAAAACAACATAGGCACTCCACCTATCCCCCAACAGGAATAGGAAATCCTACCCTACTTGGATAAGGTACTCCACAACTATGGCATAAGGATTTAAGGAAAAAAGAGTAAAACTGAATCTGGCCGGAATTTGTGAGGTTCTCTGTGCGTAAAGTACTAAAGTGAGGAACCTCAAAAGTTGAAACTCCGGCAGTGGGACCGCTGATTGGACCTCGAGGTTAACTGAGGTCCTAGCCCAAGGACACCAAAATCAATCACAACAACACAAGGATTTAAGGAAAAAAGAGTAAAACTGAATCTGGCCGGAATTTGTGAGGTTCTCTGTGCGTAAAGTACTAAAGTGAGGAACCTCAAAAGTTGAAACTCCGGCAGTGGGACTGCTGATTGGACCTCGAGGTTAACTGAGGTCCTAGCCCAAGGACACCAAAATCAATCACAACGATTAATTTTCGGGCCCCACGCCGGGCGCCATTTGTTATGACGACAAGACCGAGCGTGTAAGGCGCGGTTAACATAACGGTAAATGTAGTGATCGTCAGGTTTGTGAACTGTATTTTATACCTGCTAATTGAATCCAGGGTGAATGCCAAGGGGCCAAGGCTTGTCATTCCTACATCAGCTACTAAGTCTAAGATTAAGAATTCAATTCGAGTGCCGGAAATTGGAAGATCGGTGGCCAACTACACACACTGGAAAAAGTCCAGCCGTGTCAAAATGCTCCTCTTTGCACCCTGACAGGCTTTCATCTAATTATCGTACTTGTCCCGGATTGATCCACGATATATTACCTAATACGTGTCGAGCACGTAATGGTATCCCCCATGATTTTGAGCACATCTTTAATTGCCTTGCAGCTCCCACGCCACTTAGAGCTCTATGGGAAGCTCCAATCGATGCCGCTATCTTTCTTGGTCTCGACATCGAACGAGAAGAAGCCGCTGCTGACACGTAACTAACACACATACTTACTCAAACTCGACGGTCGGCGCGATGCTACAACAACAAAAAGCATTCATTTACACTGCGTGGTAAATTTATCGTATAAAAGTAGTTTATTTGCTAAAAAAATATGTGACTTTTAAACAAAATGTAATTCTTCATTCACTTAGGTTTATATCATGCGACTTAACTCGGTATAATGTAATGGGCTTCTGTCAAAATCCATGTAAAAAACACTTAATCCCCATTAAATTGTGATGTCTAAACGCGGTAATTAAGAGTTATTCGTACAGTTGTAGTACTACAATAAATCTCGTTTTTTTGTTAAATTATTTACGGTATATATTAATTCTGACTATCCACCTTTTCTAATAAAAGAAAAATATTATCTACTGTGGCATTCGTTCGCAATTCAAAGAGTAATCAATTTGATCCTTAGCTCGACAATAGCCGCAGGCTTAAAATCGCCACAGATCGAACCGAACCATTCATGACCACCACCGAGCCACGTTCCACCATTCTATGAAATTTACGTGGTTCGATTCGATTCAATCGGCTGTTGCGAGCTTTAGACCCCACACAGACGGAGCGATCCATCGCCCGTATGATTGGCCAATAATATTGTGATCGCCCAATGAATCGCACAGTGTATGTGCCTATCATTGGCGATTTTTTGACAGTTCCATATAATTTTGTTCGGCTGGAATTTTGTGGCGATTCATCGGGCGACGGATGGCTCCTATGTGGGCTAACGGCAAAAGAAAAAAACAGATCAAAGTCTTGAATACGAGATAAATGGTGGTGGTGAAACAGTCACATTCCGCCGAGGGCAACAAATAGCAAAATATATCCATTTTATTGTAAAAAATACTTATTACTAAAATCGTATACCTATATAACAAGAATAACTGAAGGTGTACAACACTTAGGCCATATCAACATCTGCGACGCCAAACGCTTCGTCATACTGTTGTCCGAAACACACAGCAGGTTTTTGCAGAATCTGCACATGTAAAAATACACGAATGTTAGAATTGTCTATGTTGTATAGACTAGAGCATCATATTTACCTCGGCCACTAAATTTAGAACTTTATCCTTTGGAAATTCGACAGTGCTTCGATATCCCCAGGAGACGATTATTCTGTGAAATTATATTTTTGTTTATTGAAATAATGAAACATTGCAATTAAAAATTAGACAATAGCGTACTCTTCTTCCCGGTTCCCATCAATCACGTGTTTTTCACGCACTAAATATTGTTGTTTCGGAAATGTTTCGGTCAAGAGCTTTTTGACGTTGCCGAAATACATATGAGGTTCGTCCAATGATATGCCTAGGCTTTTCAAAAAGTCTTTGATTGTTTCTGTAAAGGATAATATAAGAAATGATAGAAAGGTAAAATACGATAAATACGAAAAGGAGTTTACGGTTTTTTTTTGCTTAGGCTAAATTACCCGAAGTCTGGATAGCGCAACGGTTAGCACGTTCGCCTACGCACTGGGCTCCGGTTCGATTCCTACTGAATGCGGTAGTTTTCGATGAAAAAGGGGATTTACATGTCGGACTATGAGCCCACTCAGCTGTTAAATGAGTACCCATTTAAGGGGTAAATAACTCGGTTGAGCGTTTTGCCGATGATCACACACCTCTGCACAAGACCGTCGCGATTTAGAAAATGAGTTGATGCTAACTCATCTCGAGGCCATGGTTCAAATTGGACGGTTGCGCCAGTTATTTATTTTATTTATAGCAAACCATTAAAATGTGCGTATACGGTCCACTGCTCCGATTAATGAGGAATTAGCCGCTGCAATTATTGCACTAAAATGCGGGAAGACCGCCGTACTCGACGGTATCTCTGCCGAACTTTATGAAGCAGCACCCAGCGTAACTGCCGAGTTGCCGCACCCACTTGTTGATAAAGCGAGAGAGACCTTTCCCACTGAGTGGAAGGAAGGTTTGATCATCCAACTTTCGGAGAAGGTTAGCCATACAGACTGTAATAATTGGAGAGGCATTTGTGTGCTTCCTGCCGTTGCCAAGATAATAGCTAAAATCATCCTGGAAAGACTAAAGCACGCTTAGAAAGTACAATTGATGGAGAGCAGGCAGGCCTTCGATCCGGATTCTCCTGTGACGATCACATTAACATCTTGCGAATCATGATTGAGCTATGCACTGAGTATGATTCTCCGCTTCACTTGCTTTTCATCGATTTCGAGAAGGCTTTCAATAGTGTGAACTAGGATTCTATATGGGCGGCCTTGCGCAGGAGAGGCATCCCTGAGGAGCTTGTGGCTATTATTAAGGCAACCTATGACGGCGCCAAATGTCGCGTTCTGCATAAAGGTAAAGTGCCGAGGGACTCTGAGCTTTGCAGTGGAGTTCGGCAGGGGTGCATCCACTCACCGATCCTATTCCTGATAGTGATCAACGATGTGTAGCATGCAACCCTATCCGGACTAGACAGAGGAATTGAATGAACTTTAACATCTTATCTACATCTGGACTACGCTGACGACATATGCCTACTCTCCCTCGAAGTCATGGATCTGTCCGCTAGCCCAGCTTGTTCCAAACAGAAATTGTCCATGCACACTTTGTGCAATACTGCGGGTTGTTAATCAACAGTCCCTTGTGTGGCCTCCACTCGCTATGATCGCTCCGCGCTTAAGGTATCACAAACATGAACGCTCGCTCTGAACACTGCATCACACCCTATCCTATCATCAGTTACAGCAGCTGTTTCAACGGAAATATTCACTCACCCTCGCTGGTCGAGCCGCCTTTCATGAACACAAAGGACAGCACCAGAAATAGCAATGTTATATGCTTCCGCTGTGCGGGCGTATACTCCAATTCCGATACTGGCTCTAGCGTTGAGACACAAATATACTGAATGTTACTTTTGCTTGGAATTTTCACTAACTTGGAGCCATAAATCTGCAACACACAACATTCAGGCGTGAGACCCCTGGTCAATGTAGGAGAGAAATCCAAAACAATTACCTCTAGCAAAAGCTCCTGAGCCTGATCAAAGCATGACTGAAACATTTTTGTATTCCCGTCGAGAACATGAGCCACCAAATCCGTCCGTTTGATAGGAATTTTAGTCGCTGAATTGTTCAGGACATATTTCAAAAATTTTACAGCTTGCGCTTGTGTCACGGGTGCAGATTGTTGCGATGTACTTTGCGGCTGCGATGTACTTTGCGATTGTGTTCCTCGTTGCCGTTGGGATTGAGTGGAACGCCGTGATTGCGACATGTTTGATCCGACGGGGGAAAAGATTAAATTTGAGAAAGAAAAATGACCGAAGCCAACTGTTTACAAAACGACTGAGTGCGTTCAATGAACATGTAAGCAGATGTGCTGTGGAAGATGCTGAGTATGTTGATGGTAGAGGAAGGCCAAAGCCGCAAATTATTTCCGAGGCGAAATTGAAACACTCGTTCACATACCCACATTTACTAAATTTATTTACTTAAAACATAACGAGTAAATACTGTAAATTACATTTAGCGTCAATTCTTCATCGTCAATCCACTTTCTTACTGGAATCAGTTGCTGCCTCCGCACCACCATCGTCTGCTGCTGTCGTATTCTCGCCACCCGTCACCGCTTTCTTCCTATTAACAGGAAACGGACAAGAGTCACCCTTGCATTGGAATGGGAATTCTGGTCCAGATTTTATCACGTTTCCCTCGGCGTCCTTTTTCTCCCACGGATTCCAGTAGCGAAGCAGAAGGGGTTGAAAGAATTTGTGCCAAATGTAGAGGAGCACGGGAATGATGAAGCACGGGACACAAACCATTTTCAAGGGCCACCGGGGAAATGTTTGAACTTATTCGCGAAGTCAGGTCAACTGAAGCGCGTTCCGGGAGTGTTTAGATAGTAACACGGAGTGCGTTGTTATTCACTTCCTGGTACGAAGGCCAGCGTCAAGAACGAATTGAATATTTCAATGAATCAGCTGGTTGGGTAAAATGTCAAATGGGCAACGTGCTGCATATTTGAGTGAGATTTTCGTGCGTATTCAGCGGAAATTGAGTGGTTTTTAAGGGGGGACCCAGATAATCCATGCCGCAAGTGCCTATTCTAAATAATGCAGATGCAGTTTTTCAAACAAATATTTGACCTTGCACACAAGATATTGAGGCACCCAGAGCTTGCGAAGCGAGGGTTCATATTTGTGTACTAAAGGTTTTTATTCCTTAAAAGTGCCATACACACACCGATCGATCAGCCGATCCGTCGCCCGATATCGATATCGGCCGATGGATCGGCCTGTGTATGCGCTTATCGTTGACGCTATTATAGGCGCCATACATTATCCGATCCGTCGCCCGATCGATCGGCCGATGGATCGCCACAAAATTTCAGCTGATCAAAAATTATATGGAACTGTCAAAAAAATCGTCAACGATAAGCGCATACACATGCCGATATCGATTTCGGGCGACGGATCGATCGCTGTGTATGGTGGGTGTAAGTGCCGTACGAGCACAGAAGTGTGGAAGTAGGAAGGGGATGGTAGTTTGATATCTCATGTGTCGGCTATGTGGACTTAGCGGGTGTTCCGCGGTAGAGACACCAAATGGAATGTTATTGTTCACAAGCGAGAGTGAGTTTGCCATTTCTTGTTCTTCTATATGGACTGAGGGGGTTATTGCGGGGAAGAGGGTGTGTGTGTCTCTGTTTACTTTGTACGAGTGGAATTACTTTAAGTAATTTAGTGTTGAGTATATGCGGATTGCTCCTCCATAGATTCTCTATGTCGCTGTCACACAGACAAGGAGAAAAAAGAAGAAGAGCGTGAGCTGTGAGCAGAAATATTTCTTGCTCGGTGATCATTTGGCCATGTTTACTTGAGCAGAAGTTGCTTGGGAACTTCTGAACCAACCCAATATCCGCATGTTTACACATTATGGCGGCTTTCAGTCGGAGCGCACGATACGCGATCACACGAGATTCTAGCAGAAAGCGTCAGTCGCGAGCGAGCCTAGCCAGCCACACATTGCGTCGTAGGTAGGGCAGCCCGCGCAGCGCGCACATGGCAATGGCTGCATTATTGAAAATCCATCGCTGAGTCAGCCCTTCACAATTGCTGACCGGCACATTGATATGGTAACAGCATTTTTTCCCACGAAAAAGCCTCGTTTTCCAAGCTGCGGAACTCCTATTTTCAAAGCTCCGATATTTCGCTGCGTGTTGCTTTCGAGGCGGTCCTTCCCGCAAGACGCAGCGGTATCCTGCAACCTGGAAAACGAGGCTGAAAGTAGTCTATTCCGCAAGACCCAGCGAAATTCTGCAGCTTGGCAAATGGGATTGTGATTTTCGCCTGAAAATTGCTCAGAATAGTGTGTAGACTTTTGTCTGTGTATGGGATTTTCGTGCGAACCGGATTTTTGACAATTTTTGGATGAGATTTCGCACGAACAACAAAGTGAAGGTTAGAACCTTCCTTGATGTAGAAGTAGAAAAAGGACCGATTCAACTCATCACTGAATAAAAACTCCGCCAGTCTACACCTGCCTTAAACAAGACGATCTAATTGAGTGAAAATTCGTCGGCTCGCCTCGGTCGCTCGACTACTTCGTCGTCTTCGGCAGCTGTAAATTGGAACTTCACTCAAGCGGACCGCTGGTGTGATGTCACTGTGACAGCTCAGGCTGCTTTGTTTAGTTGGCATTTGGCGAGTGTGTGATTTACGTGAGATCTCCGAGGAAGTAGCTTTCGCGTTAGTGCAATTACGAGTTATCGATAGTTTACCTGATCGTTGGATGTGTGCAGTTTGGTGTTTCGTGAATATTTAGTGCGCTAGTGAATTCGATTCGTGCGAAATTGTGCGACGACTCGGCAGCAGCAGCAATAGCGGTCACAGCCCCGATTGCCGTCCCGTGGAGCAGCAACGGAAGCACCAGTGTAGCTTTAAATCGTGAAAAAATGTGGAGTCCGACTCATATTCAGGTGACAGGTAAGAATTTATTTTTAACTACATGCCATGGTGATGTTATTTTTATTGTTTTTTTCGTTTTTCGGTCGCGGTTGAGCGATAAGAGCGTGCATAGTTTTCACTTTTTATCGAGTGGCTCGCCGAGGGCCTATTCCGTTGTTTCGCGGTCAGAAGAGCTCCTCTCCCATATCGTCATCGTCTGCTCTGCTGCTAAGATTGTGCGAGCTGCTCGTATCTAGAAAATCTGATAAACACACCGCACGCAATTATGTGCGCGGAACGGAAGACGGCGGCGGGGCACGGGAGCCCGCAAAGAGGTCAACATAGAAAACGAAGACAGTGGCAAATGGCGAGAAAAAACAAAACGATCGTTTTGTGGCCACGATCTTGTGTGTGTGTCGTCCCCGTGACGACGCATTTGGATCAATGATCCATAGAACGTTACGGCGGAATTGGGTTTCTTTCTACAAACTAACGGGGTCTCCGTCAGCTAGCGCTGTAGCTCTAGCAGCTCTGGAAATGGTCAGGCCTTAACGGTTTCCGATCTACGAACGTACGGCTACGTACAGGCGAGCGGGCGGCCTACGATCGAGAATGTGTTGTGATGGTCGATCTGATCGCCTTCATATGATTCAGAGCTGACGACTTGGTCAAAAAAGGCGAGACGAGAACCAGCACACTAAACACTGCGTCTAGCGCACTTTCATTTCGTTCGGCAGTGCTACCTGTAGCCGCCAGCCGTAGAACTGTGAATTCCAGGGCCATAGTGGCTTACGGACGTTTATTGCTCATTGTTGGTGCGAATGAAGCGTCTTATTAGCGCGTCTTAATTCCCTGCCATATGTGCGATCCGTCATTCACTTGTAGCGGGTTCACCAATCTCTTCGGTTTGGTGATGCATTCTTTACCTGTGCCCTCCGTCGCGCCACCACCGTCCGTCCGTTCACTTTTCAACAGACGACGACTCGTCGGCCGAATCTTTCCCATTGTTATCGGCGTTACTCATGCGATCTTATCTGGAATTCATGCACACACCGCGCCGAGCCGAGAGTTGTAACGCCCGAAATGCTAAGCAGATGATGGATGGGATGCTAAACAAGACGAACTCGTAATATGAAAATAAAGCAGAAAATCAAGCGAGAAAAAATGATTTTGCGTGATTCGATGACGACTGCACACTTTTACTCGCCCCAAGAGTTCATTGCACATTTTACTTGCTTTGATTTGCCCGATACTGCTGCAATTGTTCCTGCTACGCGCAATGTGGAGACACCTTTGCATCGCGGCTACGGCCACCGCAGCAGTGGCAGCAGGTTTGGTCTTCCAAATTTGCGCACCGCGGAGAGTGATCTAAAACAAAAGCAGATCTACATAAAATTAAACGATCTCATTAATAAATGAAAGTAGTTCGGCGGACGGCGCGCGGATCATCATCAAAATTGCAGAAAAGAGACGAAAACAATAGAAGGTTGCAACAATTTTTGGGGAAACATTAAATTCCACCGGAAAATACTTTTATGCGGTTTCAGTTTGTTAGTTTTTGCTTTGTTTTAACCTTGGAGTTGTTTTTGGGAGCTCTCGTTTGGCTTCAAATGATATAAAAGATGTTGATGGTGGATATTATCGAATTTGCGATGCATCCGATTGTGGGTACCAGCAGGGGGACGGAGCAAATTAATGCGATTTGTACAGTGGTCGGGGTCCAAACTAAGTAATTTGCTCCGGTGCGAGCATCGCTTAACAATTGCAGTATTGATGTGGTGCTGCTGCTGGTGACCTGGAAATGTTGCAACGTCTAATCGCGACGACTCCAAATTGATTTTGATTTGAACGATTGCGTTGAAGACTGTTAACTGATTGCTGCTGGCATGTAATTGCTCTACACTTGGGCGGAAGCTAATTGAATTGGACTTGAAACGGTCATTGAGGTGGTGTTGTGTCTTTAGGCAATGACATATTGATTTTGGGAGATTGTTTCACAAAAGTATCCGTAGTCACTCTGGAGCAGGCTGCATTTAGAAGCTGAGCAACACAGTCCATTGGACCGCACATTAAGTCGCGCCGCATATTGGACCCGTGCGTAAGTCATTTTGTGTTTCACTGTTGCCCATACACCACCGCATATTGGGCTTGTCAACCCTAGCCAAAAGTAAGTAGATCTACTTACTTTTCCGCATTTTTGCGTTTTTCTACTTACCTACTTACTAGTCACCCGATTCTACTTACTATTTATAAAAAATCTGATAATCACATTTGAATAATTGTTTCCTTTTTAAACGGAACCTACTGTACACAAATTCAAACAGAACCGATTCCAAAATAAGACACTGTGTGCGTTCAGAAGGAACTGAGCAACTTCCGCTCGGCGAACATGTTCAGAACGAGCAGGTTCAGAAGTGACCGAGCAACTTCTGCTCAGGTGAGCATGATCAAATTTCACCGAGCAAGAAATATTTCTGCTCACTGATCAGTGCTCAGTGCTCAGGTTCTTCTTCTTCTTTTCAACCTCACGCTCATGTTGCGAGTTTCGACTTTTGACAGTTGTCAAATTGGGTTTGTTGTGTTTTCTTGGTGTTTTCTTGGTGTTTTCGCCGTTTCTGTTTTGTTTTCTCGTTTTTTTGGGATTTTCATCATGGACAGCGTGGGATTCATGTATTTTCCACTTTTCGGCACTTGACGTCTAAAATTGTCATCGTCAGCTTTCAGCTGGTCGATTTGTCAGCTGGTGAAGTAGCGTTCAGCAGGTGCGGACTCCAAACCGAGCAGCTCCGGAGCAGCTCGGGAGCAGTTGCGGAGCTGCTCGCGAGCGGTTTCTGCTCTTTTGCCACCTTCTGAACGCACTCACTGTAAACATAACAGAACTGGCTTGTATACGCCGTGCCGCAGGTCATACTGTTAGTTATGCCGTGCTGTGTCATTTTTGCCGTCCACTAAACCACTGCCTCTGTCACCCCAAGTACAAAAGGAGGATCATATGCTTATTGCAAAATTTGCTTTGCCGACCTTTTTGTTGCAAAAATGGGTCAGGCAGCTTTACGAAAGCAAGAAAAAACCCAGCAACATAGTTCACATACTTCTGTTTTATGGCGTCAGCCGAGTATGCTTGAAAGCCTTTCTAAGTCTAAATCAACGGCAACCAAAATCTCGGAAGCAGAACTCCGATCTGTTCTTTTCTTAGCTGAACATAACCTTTTTAATTTTAATTTAATTTAATGGAACATTTTCGACGAATGATCCAAGCAATGTGTATCAATTCAGAAATTGCTAAACAATTTAAATGTGGACGCACAAAATCGGTTTCGATTTTAACGAATGTTATTGGGGCAACTTATATGGAAATGATAAGTAGTGTTTTGAATGAAACTAAATTTTGCCTAATTGTAGATGATTTATCCGACATTTCATTCAAAAAAGTTCTTTGTTTAGTTGTCAGAGTATATTGGAAAAATAAAGTTCAAGATTTATTTTATGATATATAGGTATTGTCTGTTGCAAAGGCTGACGCATTAAGTTTATATTCCTCTATTAAGACCTCATTCACAGATAACGGCATTAATTATAAGAAGAACCTGATAGGTTTTGCAGCAGATGGTGCAAATGTAATGAGTGGAAAAAATCACTCAGTAGCAACTTTGCTACAAAATGACATTCCGAATATATTTATTCTAAAATGTGTATGCCACTCATTTCATCTTTGTGCGTCTTACGCATGTGAACAACTGCCGGGTGAAACAGAAAGTCTAGCTAGAGATATATATAATTACTTACGAAGTTCAAGGCGTTTAAATGATTTTAACTCGTTACAAACTTTTTTTGAAATTAAACCCTTAAAATTCTTTTGCCTTCACTAACCCGTTGATTGTCTCTGCGAGGAGCTTGATAATATATATTGTGGTGTATATGTACATCAGTTTATTTTGGGCCGTGAATTAGATCCTATTTGCTTAAAACTATTTAAATTAAATTGCCAAAAATTTTATGTCGAAAGCGCCAAACAAATTTTCCAAAGATTCGATTTTAATTCTAAATTTTTGAAATGTATTGACATAATTAACCCAAAGAATCTTCTTCAGAACAAATTCATTTCTGTTATTGAACTAGTAGATACGGTGAAATATTTAATTGAGGACCACAATTACCAAAAAATCGATGATGAATTCAGACTATTAAACAATTATTTACAAAAAAAATCCGATGTTAAAAAAGATATAGTAGAGTTTTGGCAGGATGTTTCCACTATTCAGATAGGCGGTCAGAGAGCTTTTGTAGCGTTATGCAATTTTGTATTTAATATCTTGTCTTTTCCACACTCGTCTGCAAATGTTGAACGTGTTTTTTTCACAATTTAACCTTATCAAAACCAAAGCCAGAAACTTAATTGGAATTACGTCAATCAAACAATGCTTAGAAGCCAAGGCACTTCTTAAAATATCAGAATCTAATTTTTTAATTATAAAATATCATCCGAAATGAGAAAATTCAATCAATATATGTATAATTTCAAAACAACCGATTAATTCTAATTTTGTGTCGTTTAAGGTTTAACATACATAGGTCCGTTTTCTGAATCTCACGATTACGCTAACCGAGAGTTTAATTTATCAAATTGATAAACTAAAACGGCTGAAATGAATTAGTCAGCTAGAGTTTTTTACGTTTATAAAATCAAATGGGTTAATTAATCAATTATCAGCTCATTTCAATGTACAAACGTTAAAAAATTCTACCTAATGAATTCGTATCAGCCGATTTAGTTTATCGATTCGATAATTTAAACTCCCAGTTAGCGTTATCGTGAGATTCAGAAAACGGGCCATGGATTGTTATACGGGGTGTGCCACTTTGACTGAATCAGCAATATCTGACGTGATTCCAAGCAAACGAATTTATTAATAATAATTTTTCGAGGACCACCCAGTAAAAATGGTTTACACCTTCTTAACAGACTTTGTGTAACTTTGTATTGTATGAAATACTTTGATTTTTTTAAGTTGATCGTTTTGTTTTTTCATAATGCAACTTATAAAGTCGACATTATGTTGACCGACTTTGGAATTCTGTGCAATTTTACATATTCAAAATGTTTATTTACTTTAACTTAATAAAATTATTTTGTGTTAATATTTAAAACAATGGACAACTTTCATTTTTCTGGCATTTGTTTGTGAGTACATATACAAACTGAATTAAAATAATGTTTTATATTCAATCTACTTACTTTTTTGCTGTCCTACTTACTTTTTCAATCAAAATCTGCTTACTTAACTAATATATGAGTTGGCAACACTGGGTCTAGCCCACTCAGTCGTCACCCATGCGTGGGAATGTTTGTCCTGGTCGGACGGTTTCGTGTGCGTGGGTTAGTTGTTTCGGAACGACTTCGATATCTAAGGCGCTAAATCTAAAATAAGAGTGGCCTGAAAATATTAAAAATTGAATGGTGATGTATCATAGTAGATTCGTAACTACCTAACGCGGAAATTTATTTTATATAAAATTCTAGCACTGGATTTTCCCATACAAAAGTACCATTTTTAAAGGTAAATATCTCCAAAGCATTTATGAGTTTGCGAAAACGGACATCAGATTCATTCATTTCAGACCAAATTGAATTGAATTGATTGAAACCCATTATTAAAATTTGGCGCCTCAGATATTGAAGTCGTCCCGTTGTTTCTTTTGATTCGATCATTTGAAATTATTATTTTTTGTTTATGTTACTTGACAACAAGGAACGGAGAAGCAGAAAGCTTCGCTCGAATGGGCTATGGGGGTGACCGTTAATATTCCGACACAGCAAGCTGTGTTCAAGAGGAATAGATCTGTCAACGAATCACTGGGGACTTTAAAGAGGCCTAAGACTTCCGCTACGAGTTGATCCACTCTTTCCAATGCGGAGGCGTTGAAGGGATGGAATGGAGTGGGCGATTATTGACAGGTGCGATGCGGACGGAAGCATCACACTGAATAAGTGGAGGAAGGTCGCGTGTAAGCTGTCAGTAAAGTTCAGAAGTGTGAGGGTAGAGCATCCTGGCCCTGCTCCAAATTGCAAGGACGGTGGATGGTCCCAGCTGTTCGCAAAAACGAGGTCGTCCAACTTGTTTATATTTGCCATTGGCAAGTTTGGAGAGGTTTGGAAAGGCGCTAAGCTCGAAGTCGTTACGAGAGACATGATCTCCACTCGACCAAGGGTTCGCACCTGGCTTCCGGCCGAACCCGAGAACATCCGCCAGATTTTGTACCTTATACAAACTAGCAATGTAGATTTCCGCACAAATGACTGGAAAGTGGTGAGACTAGACAAGCCGGTAGAGGACTGTTGTTGTAGCGGCGCTTCTAATAAAAGTGTTGTCAAAAATTCTGACTATCCATGTTGGTATCCTTTAGGTCCAGGGGAAAAAAGCTACTTCGATGGGGTTATCCCACAACGCAATAGGAGTTAAGCGCGTGGTTTATCGTCGTCAACACAGAGTCCTTTACGTCTATTACGCTAAATGTTAACAAAAAAGACGAGAAGAAGGGCGAATTAAATATTCCGCACCGACTTCTATAGAGCTAAGGTGAAGAAACTGAGGCTCAACCGTTGCATGAGCCGGCAGGACCGGATTTAGATGAGGATGCCGTTTTCCTCTTCTCTTAGTTAGAGGCCATCTGCAACACTGGGTCGTTGGTGCTTATGTTATTTTTTTATGTTATGAACCAAGGAAGGCCCCGTGCATCCTTGTAAAGAAGACGTTTAATGCGTTTCTTATCTCAGAGCATATAAAGAAGAAAATTTCTAGTCATTATCGAAACTCAGATACGGCTATAGCCAAGTGTTGAATTTGAACACTTTTTTTTTAATGTTACTCTAGCAAAATGTCGAATAATTTGTTTGCTGCATTGACAAAACATCAGTAGCTTGAGTCCCCCAGGAAAGCGGATGGTTTGGCTAGTTCGGCACTAAGACGATAAACGCGTTGTCGATGTAGAACAAAAACACAACCCAGCCTGGAAAATTTTCAGTTTCAGCAGAAACGATATTCCTTACGACAAGATATTGGCCGATTGATCAATCTGCTTGAACAAGCAAGTGGAGAAGAGCCCCCCCCCCCCTAATAATCCACTCTTTTCGGAATTTCTTTGGTTGATGTACTGGATACACTAAAACGGCAGCTCGCAGTTATCACAAATCGTCTTCGACGATGCGGAGCCTTTCCAGACGTGTTCTAAACGCTGCTTTTATCAAATACCAGCGGAGTTCCTTCAAGTCAACGGAGAAGAACAGGCCTGCTCCACTATAAACTTCTCGGTGATCGACGCAGAACAGTGTCACTCGAACAGGAAACAGTGAAGAACCCTGTTCTCCAGGCCAAAAAATTAATGGTTTTGATACTAATCCCGATGAGATAAAGATAATAGGTAGTTTTCACGAATTGTTCGTAAATTACGTAAACTGGGATGACGCCGGCGTTTTTAGTATAGATAGCCCGGCCACACACTGTCGAACACGAACTCAAAAGGGTACAAGTGTCATCCGAATGGCTCAAGACACACGCACAATTCTCACAAATCTGAAGAAAATTGTCCACTGGCTCGTGTTCGAGTTCGGGTTCGACAGTGTGTGGTCGGGCTTAAATTGAATTTTTCTTCATGTAAAAACATTCTACAGTCAGCAACCATCTTACTTTCATCTTCGCCTTCCCAAATATACTCGTGTCAAACGCCGCGCCGCCCTCTTGGTTCGGTTAATCGAGGTTTTACTGTATGTGGTATCATTTTAGAGTCGCGAACCACCTTATTTTCCTCCCCGGCTTCCTGAAAGTACATACATATGAAAAATTTCGTTATGCAAAATGACGCCGCACCCTTGGGTTCTCTTGGACAGGGTTTTACTGTATGTGGTCGCGAACCACCTTACTATCTACAATATTCCAACTCGCCAAATATACTCCTGCAAAATTTGGCGACAATCGCCCCCAGTGGTTTAAAAGTTGGGCGTGTGTCTTTCTGTTTACTTTTTACTAGTTCGTATGTGGTGGAATTACGTCCAGAATTTAGTGTACAGTAAATTATGGTTGCACCTCCTTCTATATATCTCTGTGAGAAAGCACGAAAATTTGTAGATCCAACTTATCGTGTAATGGCTCCTTAACTATACGTAAAAGTATGTATGTATGTATATTTGGTCTTGCCGCGGGATTTAATTTCGTCCACGTTTTTTTGACATACCCACTTATTCACAATCTCAAGTATGTAGTCTTGTTTTTGCTGCTGTTGACAATATTACTTCCGGTGGCATTGGTCCTGTAATCGGATGCGCATACAATCCGTGATGGTAAGATGAGATACTCGTATCCGGATCTCGAGTTTTCTCATGCTCATGGCATCTGGTCGTCATTAGATATGTGCAATTGTGCATGTGTCTCCTGTAAATCTCTTATCCATGGGCACAATCGATTTAGGATTTATTAGACAGTCGAATGTTGGAATTCTTTTGATCTTAAGAAGCCTTAAGAGAGTAGCACAGGTGCTGTACTGAGTGCGTTGTCGCATCTTATAATTTACGGCTAATTATAGTACACTTTTCTGATGGCATGCTAAGTCAATTCCAAAGCAAATTACAATGTCAACTAGCCTTGAAATAACCCCATTTAGCCGCCAACTACGAAACATTTAGTAAGTAGTGAGCAACACTAAATAAAAATATGCTGTGCTTGACTGTACACTAAAATTGACCCTCTTGATCTCTGCTGATTCAATTACATATCTTAATTGGTCATGAGCGCGCTTCGTTGATACACTGAAAAACGTGACGAGATTTAGCAGATTTCGCTTTCCGATCCTCTTATTTTACTTTATATTTTATTTTATGTTCCCAGTGTTAATTGTTGGCACACCGAATATTGTTTGTTGCCAAAAAATGACGCTGATTTCGCTCGAAATCCAATCGCACTCAAAATAGAAGGTAAACATAAACAAGTAAATTGTCTGGTTCGCAAGTAAAAATACCTAAAACAATATTCCAAATAGAACCTGCTATTCCGCACTGGAAAATTGCAATTAACATACATAAATGACTTCAAGTGAAATTTTGGTTTATAGATCAACATTTTTGCGATTTTTTCCACGTTACCTGTGGAACTGTTTCCACATTTTGACTGAAAACAACAACAACAATGCCATAGAAACCATAGAAAAAACGTACACTCGTACACACAATGCGCAAGCCAGTAAAGCTTCAGATGCCTGATTTAGATTTACTTGTTCGTGTTTTTCAACTTTCATTTGCACAAAAATTCTTAACCACCTTGATTGTTGCGATGATTCGAAGAGGAGGAGAGAGATTGTTAAGATTATAAAAATGTGTGTGGATGTTGTGCTAAGCAGAATGAATAAGTACGTAAATATGTTTGACTGCCAAGAGCTTATGCATATGAACAATTCGAGTAGACGATTGAATTAATGTTTTTGTTACATTTCAATTTGAAACGTTTCCAGCAGAATGATTTGCATGTTAAGTGGAATTTTTGGCTGGTATTTAGTTATTTACACAATGTTCACACCGCGAATTTTCATTGAGTCGATATGAAAATTTGCAGTCGTGTTCGTGTACCCCTTGTGCAACGTTTTGTAATGGACGGTTTGGTGGACATCCTAAAATGCCCGTGGGGCGAAGCCTAAGGTAGAATAATGATGTCGGGCCGTGCCATCCGGCAAAGAAAAAGGCTCCTCAACGAGCTAAGCAGCGACTTATGCTTGCTCAATTCGGTAGACGTGGGCGGGGTTTTCGCCGCTCGTTGCCTCTGACCTTTACGTATTAGTAAAAAATCATAGGCCTGGGGAAGACAACACAAACATGGGAGGCAAAAATGGGGCGATAAGGATGGAATGGTTGGCATCGGGATCCAGTTGTAATGGAACCCTCGGTCTCTGGTTTCGTACCACCGACAGATCACTACTCATCAAGTGCAGCCTTAGATCTACCGGTGGAAGAAGCACAATCAGAATATGGTTCATTACAGGGCAGCTTCTACTTCGAGGCAAAAATTTTCAAATGGTTTTGAAAATTTTTGCGGACACGTCAAATTTTTGCCGACTATTTCACGTTTTTGCGAATGAAGTTCCGTATGAGGGCAATCGCGCTCATCCATTCTGTCTGTGCGCTGTTTGGAGGAGTTAACGATTAAGCAAATTTCTAAACCACTGGTTGTGTATGATTAACTCATCCATATAATATAAATCTAATTCATAAGGGGAGACTTTAACGCGAAAGTCGGGAATGAAAGTTGGCATCGGGGGACCTCTGGAGGCCACAGCCTCCATGAAGAATGTAACGATAACGTCCAGCGACTTATCGACTTCGCCTGCAGCAGGAATCTAGTCGTAAGCTCTACGTGTTTCCCGCATCGACGCATTCACAAGCAGACCTGGAAGTCTCCAGACGCACATACCGTCAACCAAATTGACCACGTCCTCATTTGCAGGAGATGGGCGTCTAGTGTCATGGATGTCCGCTCCTATCGAGGAGCAAACTGCGACTCAGATTATCACTTGGTGAAGACGACCTACAGATGTAGAATCTCCTCAGTGCACCAGTCAAGAATCAGCCCTCCCAAAATCTTTGCGGTTGATAAGCTCTTGAGTGATGCTACAGCGGTGGCGTATACTACCGCCCTTGAGGAAAAACTATCACCTATGCTACACAACATCAGCAACACAGGCGACCATGGGTTCTGGGAAGAACTCAAGGGTACCATCAAGGATGTCGCAGAGAAGGTCGTGGGATATAAAGCCCGGCGAGCGCGAAATGACTGGTTCGACGAAGAATGCAAAAATTCACTTGACGCGAAAAACGAGGCCTACAGACAATGGATTCAACGAGGAACCAGAGCCAGAAGAGAAAAATATGACGAGCTACGGCGAATATCGAATAGAATAATTAGACGTATGAAACGTAAATACTTTGACGAGCAGTTGCTGAACATAAACGAAAACTTAGCTAATAGGAACACCAGACAAGCGTACAAACTAGTAAATACAATTAAGAACGGCTACCAACCCAGGACTAGCCTTTGTAAGGACAAGGATGGAAACATCATCAGCGACACCGATGGTATTAACAAACGATGGGCCTCTTATTTTGAAGAGCTTCTAAACCGTCCATCTAACATCCCCACACAGGAAGCTCTCGATGATATTGTTGATCTAGGTCCACCCATTCAACCCCCGACAGTAGAGGAAGTTGATCTCGCGTTGCGGTCACTAAAACGAAATAAAGCGCCGGGCGCTGACGAGATCCCAGCTGAACTGCTAAGATTCGGTGGAACGAGTCTAGTTGATGCCATACATCAATTACTCCTGCGAGTATGGGAGAACGAGGAGATCCCAGACGATTGGCGCAGAAGCATCATCTGTCCAATCCATAAAATAGGAGATAAATTGCGGTGTGAGAATTACAGGGGCATCTCACTAGTTTGTACGTCCTATAAAATTTTGACGAAAATTCTGGAAAATAGAATAAAACCGTACGCAGAACGAGTCATTGGCGAATATCAAAGCGGTTTCAGACCTGGTCGCTCCACAACCGATCAGCTCTTCTCAGTCAAACTGATACTCCAGAGGTGCTGGGAATACAACGTAAACGTATACCAAATCTTTGTCGACTTCAAGCAGGCATACGACAGTATCGATCGTGGAGTACTGTACAACATCATGCTGCAATTTGGTATACCAGCAAAATTAGTGCGACTGACAAAGATGACGATGACCAACTCCGTCTCACAAGTCAGGATCCAGAATAGACTTACTGATCTATTTGAAACACGCACTGGTTTGAAACAGGGCGATGGACTGGCACCGACGCTCTTCAACCTAGCACTGGAATACGTTATTCGGGCAGCAAGATGCTGCTCATCAAGTCGACACAATTAGCAGCGTACGCCGACGACATCAACATCATGTCCCGAAGATTGGCTGACGCAGAAGAACTTCTGCATACGCTCGATACCGCTGCAAAGGAAGTTGGATTACGTATTAACGAGGGTAAAACTAAAATAATGATGCAATCGGTGACAAGGACACCTGCACAACCGAGCATCAACGTGGGGGACCTCAACATCGAGTTCGTGAACAACTTCATCTACCTGGGTTGCAACCTGTTAAGGGACGCCAACGAAACTGACGAAATCAAGCGACGGATACAGTTAGCTAATAAGACTTTTTTCTCGGTTCTCCCCATAATGAAATCGAAACATGTGCACAGAAACACGAAGCTCCGCGTGTACAAAACCATTATATGACCAGTGCTATGCTATGGCTGTGAAGCATGGACCCTAACTCAAGCCTCCGAAAACATGCTAGACACTTTCGAACGTAAGGTTCTACGGCGAATTTTCGGGGCTGTTTGCGATCGAGATGGATGGCGCATCCGGTACAACCATGAGTTGTATGAAATGTACGATGAGCTGCAAGTCTCGAAAATCGTCAAACTACAACGACTTCAATGGGCAGGGCATGTACAAAGTTCTGAACCACTGTAATTTTTGTTCAATATAATGAAGAAAATATTTCTAATGTGAGGGGTCTATTAGTTCATAGTACCTTGCTGAGATGTGTCGTGCATACCCCACGTGAAACACAGAGGGCTAATGTCAATTTTTCTGTCGGTCGGCACTGAATTCATCGCTTGAATTTACTAGTGAAAGCGAAAAATGGTTGGACTTATCGACTCAACGCTGGACGCATTTTATGACAAAAAGACAACGAGAATGACAACGATGCCATTGCGATAAAATGATGGATAAGTCGTTGCGTGTGGATCGCGCTTAAAGCTTCTGATACATGAGACGTGTAAACACGTCGCACGTGACAAATCCACTATACCCGTTCCGTGAAAACATCAAATGGGTACACGACAGCTCGTAACATTTAAGCTTAAATGCGCTTATCCGACTTAAGGCCGAGATACATGGAGACGTGGACGGACGGACGTATTTATCTTTTGGGTATTATTACGGGGTCAGGGGCTGACGTGCATGTTTCAATTGAACTCATTTGTTTCCAATTTCATTCAACGGCAATCAATTGTTTCTCCTTGCATCGCTCACAAAACAAAATTTTTCAAAAATTGGAATTGGGACGTTGCGAAGTATGCTACTTCCTCACGAGGTGAACATTTCAGAGCTTTGTGCTAGCATTTACCACCCACTGATGAGAAACTCACTGTTGCTCATGGGGAAATAGATCTTCGGAGATCATCGTCGTACATATCCAGAATAATTTATACATACATCGAGTTTGTCGACTTTTACAAGCACTAGCTATTGTGGAATTTGCATAATTTGAGGAAAAGTTCATACGTTGTGTGTGCAAAATTGACTGCGAATGAGAATAATTGATCAAAAAAGATGATCAATCGAAAATTGCCGTCCGTCCACGTCTGCACGTATTCGGCCTTCACGTGTAAACAATAATTGCATGTACGCTCAACGGGCGAACGCGTATACGCAATACGCGTCACGATGAAGAGAACTACAAATATAGAAACTTAACTTGCATCAGTATCACATAATTTGCATCCGAACTCTTCCCATTTGAAAGATGACCCAACCTCCCACATGCATTATCGACAACCGATGTGTTAACGTCAGTGTTTACTATCGCTACACTAGCAATAAATTGTGTAGTTTATTTTTTACGGTTTGTTCGAGTATGTATGGTTGCATTAAAAATTTGATTTGCATAGCATTTAATGTGGTAAATATTATTTTTTTCAAATTGCCATGTTTATGTAATTGCTGATAGAGAGCTGGAGAGTCAGTATCATAGAGACTTGCGTAACTATACGAAGTACTGTACGCGTATCTACTCGTACGAGTATATGGGCGTCATTCGTCGGTTTTTCACAAACGGCTCATTGACGCTACTCCCACAATATACGACCATCAATCTTATCGTTAAAAACATTGTCGTCCATTCAAATATATCATTTTTTTTGTATTTGATGAATAATTCCCAAGTGAATCATACAAAATTATGATTAAATTGTTTATCAGTTGTTTCAGAAACAAATTGAATACCTAATTGTAAAAATGTAATGTAATATGTTAATTATAGGCGCGTGGAGGTTAATTTGGGCGAAGGTTAAGCGGCGTTCAAAAAAACGGTCCGGGTTAACTACTCGGTTAAGTGTCAAAGTGCAATGGACCCCTGGCGTCAATCTAGTTTTTCAACATTTTTGGCTGTGCTCGCAAGATTAAAAAATGGATCATATCCAGAAAAATATTTACGATATGTTTACTAAATAATTAATTAAATTAAACTACAAAAATTTCTAATTTTTGATAATAACTTTGTCATCTCTTGACTATCGAGTGAAGGTTTAACCCGTGGAGCTATCCAGGTTAATACTCTGCTCCTTCGATGTCAACCGTTAAAAAATGGGCAGCTGAATTTAAACGTGCTCGCACGCCCCTCGAAGACGACCGACGTGAAGGACGGCCAAAAACCGCAACCACAGCGCAAACCATCGAAAAAGTGGATGATATCGTGTTGGACGATAGGCAAATGAAAGTGAGTGATATTGGGTGGAAGCCGGTGGTTCAGCTCCAACGAAAGCGAAGTCGATCGAATCTGCTGGAAAGGTCATGGCCAGCGTGTTTTGGGATGCGAAAGGGATTGATTGTTAATTGATTACCTTGAATAAGGCAGGACAATAACAGGCGAATATTACTCCAAACTTCTTGACCAGCTGGATGCCAAAATTCACGAGAAGAGGCCTGGCTTGAAGAGGAAAAAAATAATCTTTCACCAGGACAACGGTACACAAGTGTGCGTGCGTTGGCGGTGGGAAAACTGCGGGATTTGGGGTACGATTTGCTCGACCATCCCCCCTATTCTCTTGATTTGGCACCCTCAGACTTCCATCTGTTCCCAAACTTGAAGAAATTTGTTCCCGGGAAGCGCTTCGCGTCAAATAAAGACGTTGAGAGGGCCGTAGATGAATATTTTCACAGCCTTCCAGACTCTCACTTCCGGGAAGGAATACTGATGTTGCAGAAACGCTGGACCAAATGTGTTGAAGTCAAGGGAGATTATGTAGAAAAATAAAATCATTTTTTAACTGCAAATCGCAGTCTTTCATTGTCAGGCCGAGAACTTTTCACCTTACCCTCGTAAGGTTTTGATCTAATTTTTCTTACATAACATTTCTAGGAATACAAAGTGATCGAAATATTTTGTTTATTTTATTTACAGTTCAAAGAGCCAAAGGCCTCCTGGTCAAAGGAAAGAATGACACCAACAATTGCTTCGTTACCATTGCCTTGGGCAAGGAAAAGTATCAAACTTCGATTAAGGAGAAGTCGCCGAATAGTGTGGACTGGCATGAGGAATGTGAATTGTAAGTAGTACACATATTCCTGTTATCAATAAGTTTTAAAATTCATTTTTTTTATGGCAGTTTTTTTTTGGCAAGAGAAGTAAATGTTTCTCATATCTGTTTCCGATATGGAAAATCATTTGTATTGTTGTTGGGTTGTTAGTTCAATGTTATTGTTTGTAATGCATTCACTCAAGGTTACACTTTTATCTGAAATGACAGGCTAGTTTGTTAGAAATGAGAAAAAAATAATCTCTTGACAATTTTTTTTCATTCGCGGAAAACCACTTCCGCCACGAAATTCTTTAGATTAGAATATAAACATGCGAAAATAATTTTTTATGTATAATATCCTCGTATTCAAAAAAGGAAACGTTTCTCCTTCGTATCAGTATTCAACCGTCTCTGCTATCAGAACAACTTTTACAAGGTAAAATGTAGGATGTCAATTATTTATTATTCCGGATGGCGCAACGGTTAGCACGTTCGCGTTTATGTACTGGGCCCAGGGTCGATTCCTACTCAATGCAGTAGTCTTCGATAAAAAGGGGACTTACGTGTCGGGACTGTGGGCCCACTCAGTTGTTAAACGACTATCCATTTGGGGTAAATACGAGGGCGGTCCGATAAGTACTTAGCCTACAAAAGAAAAACGAAAATTTTAGAAAAGTGGCGATTTATTTCTCAACATACATAGTTTCCTTTTAGCTCGATACACTTGACCCAGCGATGATCCAACTTCTTTAACCCATCTGAAAAATACGCTTTCTCGAGATCGTCTGCAAAGTAGGCCCCCGTGGCGGCGATGACCTCCTCATTCGACTCAAATTTCTGACTTTTTCAAGTTTGGAAACAAAAAGAAGTCGCACGGGGCCAAATCTGGAGAATATGGTGGATGGGGCAGCAGATCGTAACTCAATTCGACCAATTTGGCCGTGGCGACGGCGGAGGTGTGAGCCGGTGTGTTGTCATGGTGGAAGAGCACTTTTTTCTTCGCCAAATGGAGCCGTTTTTTCTGCGATTCGGCGTTGAATCGGCCCAATAAATCGGCATAGTAGAGCCCTGTGACCGTTTTGCCCTTCTCCAGGTAGTCGATGTAGATCACACCTTATGAATCCCAGAAAACGGTGGCCATCACCTTTTCGGCCGATAGGACGTCTTCGCCTTCTTCGGAGCACGTTCGCTGGGTGAAGTCCACTGTTTCGACTGTTCCTTGGTCTCTGGTGTGTACCAGTGGATCCATGTTTCGTCGACGGTCACGGAATGACGCAGAACTCCTTCGGATTGCGCTTAAACAGCGTCAAACACTACTCTGAAGTGGTCTCACGGTTGCGCTTGTTGTCCAGAGTGAGCAAACGTGACACCCGTCGCGCCGACAGCTTTCTCATGCCCAAAATTTCATGCAGGATATGACGCACGCGGCCTTTTAAGATGCCTATACTGTTTCAGCTATCTCGCGCACCTTCAATCGGCGATCTGCCAATACGAGATCGTGGATTTTTGTCATGCTATCCTCCGTGGTAGCCGTTTTCGGGGCACCTGGGCGTGGCTCATCAAAAACCGACGTGCAACCACGTTAAAACTCGTTAAACCAATTTTTGACGGTCGCCATCGAAGGCGAAGAGTCACCGTACACAGCATCCAAACGCTCTTTGATTTCGCTGCGCGACTTCCCTTCCAAAAACAAAAATCGAATCACCGACCGATATTGCTCTTTTTCCATTTTTCTAAAATCCTCGGACACGCCTGCTTCCACGCGCAGTCAAAAAAAAACTACGAGTCCGATTCGGTTGAAATTTTGAAAGTAGCCGTCTACAAGAATGTACTACACGATAGTAAATTTCTCTTGCGATAGTGGCGCCATCGGACGGTGAGGCTAAGTACTTATCGAACCGCCCTCGTAACTGGGTGTTGCGTGTTGCTTATCACCACTGCCATCTTTACTCCTACTCTCAGGCCGGAGTGTCAGCTGATTGTCAAAGCACTAACGACATGACAAGCAGTCAACGAAGTGTTAACGCGTGCGGTCGCCCGGTGAAATATCGCGATAATTGTGTGTAAAAGTGAGTTTAGTGCCGGAATTTTAAGTGTAACTAAAAGAAGTGGCTATCAGTGCCGTGTGAAAGTGAAAAAAAACGTGAAGTGCCGGGAAATATCGAGTAAAATGGTGTATTGAAAAGTGCGAGGTTAGGAAAGTGCGACACGGGAAATTTCGCATTTTTCGTTTATTTTCCGGCAATTCGGCAAGTGTGAATGGTACAGCACTACCCTGGGACGAATCCTCGGGCCGGTGAGTTTAGCGGAAACTCCCGGAAGTGCCCCAAAAAGTGAATTCAAAGTGGTTGTCAAATGACAACATTACAGGTGATTTCCGGCCTTTTCATCGGAATTCATAGGGTAAGTATGCGTTTTTTGTTGTGGTAGAATTTAAGTGGATTGATGCGCCCCAAAGTGTGGATTTTGACCACGATGTTGACGAACCGGACGAAAGTTTCACTGCTAGGCATCTAGTCCTGTCAGCTGCAGTGAAACTTTCGTCTGGCTCGTCAACAACGCGTTTAAGACCCGTATTTTGGGGCGCATCAATTCACTAAAAATTTTACACAACAAAAAACGTATAATTACCCTATGAATTCCGATGAAAAGGCCGGAAATCACCTGTAATGTTGTCATTTGACAACCACTTTGAATTCACTTTTTGGGGCACTTCCGGGAGTTTCCGCTAAACTCACCGGCCCGAGGATTCGTCCCAGGGTAGTGCATTCACACTTGCCGAATTGCCGGAAAATAAACGGAAAATGCGAAATTTCCCGTGTCGCACTTTCATAACCACACTCATGTCTCGCGCACTTTCGAGCAGTTCATTTTGGTCGGAAGTTCGCGGCACCTTGCGTTTTTTTTCACTTCCAAATATCAGTGACAAGCACTACTTTCAACTGCACTTAAAATCGCGACACTAAAATCACTTTTACGCACGAAAATCGCCAAATTTCAAGAGGTCGACTGCACGCGTTCTTCACTTTGTTTACATATGGTTCACTGCTTGTCATGACGTCATTGCTTTGACACTCCGGCCTGAGAGTTAAGATGGCGGTTTATCACACATCTTGGCCCAAAACACAACGTCATGATCTAGTAAATGAGATGATGTAAACTCATCTCGAGACCGTGGTCCAAAATTTGACTGTTGCGCCAGTTATTTATTTTTATTTATTATAATTAATAGGTGGTGGCACTTTCACACTTCACTAAAAAAATTGTCGTTAAACCCATTACAGAAGGGATTAAAAGTAATGAACAGTTACAGTTAAAACTAATGAACAGAGGAGATTTTTTTCAGAAATTGGAAAACATATGACTTCATCACAATTTGGTTTGCTTGCATACGTTAAAAATAATTGAAATTCCTAACGTACGGGAGATAGAGAGAGATGTGTCAGGTCGACATCATCTGGGCTCCAAAAGGTGTCGTAATCCTTCAACAGTTCATCGCTGTGTACTGAGCCGAATTTAGCCTCATAGAGGCCCTAAGTACTCAATGGTTCTCGTTCCCATTCGAAATCAGTTTTAAACGATTTTTTCACCACAAGGTCTTTAACCGATTCGATTTCAGTTCTGTATGTTGTTTACTTTCAGAAATGAATATGGGAAAACAGCTTGCAATACCGGTGCTCAGACAAGACGAAAACCGGTAGTGAAATCTAAGTACCGAACAGGGGCACATTCGCTGTCAGGGGCAGATGGAAGTTCTCAACAGTCCAGATCAGAGCATCAACAATTGCACGCGTTACACTAACAAAATTGTTCTGGATTGAGCAGGTTGTTCGTGTAATGCGTGCGATTGTTGTTCTGCACTTGATCTGGACTGTTTAAAAAACGCAGCTAATATCTTCGCAAAAAAGAAATACATATACATGATTCAATATTTTTGCTAAGGGAAACACTGACTTCTGCTTCTGTACCATTTTTACCGTTGTTCTGCATACCGAACGTCTGTAAGTTTTCGATAGTCAGGCAGATGCTTATATAGTTTCTTGAGTATGCTGAGCTGTGTGGCTGTGGCTTATGGCAACAGGAGTTGGCGCTGTACTTCGGTTTTACCGCTCAAACCATCTCTCCAAGGTTGATAATCGAATGACTTCCGGCGCAGATCTAACCGATAGATCAGAATGTAACACTGAGCATCTTTATTTGCATAATTACGCATTTTTTAATTACTTACACCCATTTTCCTAGCCAAAGAATGCATTGTTTTCTATTTCTGGTTTTTACAGCCCACAACTCAATAAGGCATTGAATCCTCACCTCCAGAATTCGTGATCCAATCTACATATATTAATAATCTCATTATGCATTCACTCCAAATTCGCACACATAGTTATTTAAATCTATTCTTCTTTTTTGTAGAACCATACCGGATCGCGGCAATCGAGCCGAGCTCACACTCACATGTTTGCACCGTAACAATTTAGGAATCGACGAATTTTTGGGTCAAGTCACACTTCCATTGAACGAAATGGATGTTTACGATCGCCCACGATCAAAATGGTTCAAGCTCGAGAGCAAGCCCGGCAAAGAGAAGAAAGACAAAGATCGCGGTGAACTGGAAGTCCGAATATTGTTTGTCGTAAAATCTGGTTCACTAACGGATTTAAGCAAAAAAGAGAAGCACAAATCGTCAATAGGTCAGTTGGCCTCGTCGGTAGGCGGTAGTCTTTTAAGCATCGGTACAATCGAGAAGCGAAAAGGTTTAAAGAAATTCGCCAAATCACTTGGCTCCAAAATGCATATCAGCGGAAAGTCGAAAAAAGACAAGGACCTAGATGCACAGTCATACACCAGCAGCCAGGCGAGTATTGGCACGCCCAACAGTCACGAAGGTAGTCGTAGATTTGGTCAGACCGTTGGCGATGCCGATCCGGGTGTGATTAGCGAAGATGAAGACGAGTTTGTTTTCGACAATTTATCACACAAGAGTTCCGGTAGCTCTTTGAATATTCGCAGTTCAGTAGGCAATAATCGTACACAGTCTTCCCCAGTGCCTCAATTTTCACCGCCTCGCGACGATGTTAGCTTACGATCAAGAACACTTCCACCACTGAAGCCACCTCGTACGGCGGGCGAATCGCCGCCAAAAGTCGACGAATGGGAGGCAAAATTGTATGGCAAACACTTAGATTTAAATACTAGCGATTCGTTGAAACGTCGATCATGGGAAAATTCCCGTGTACCATTGGTCACAAAGGAGGAGTCTACCAAGGAAGTGAAAGAGGAGCCGAAAGAGGAAGAGAAGAAGCAGCAACAAGTATCACAAAAGCCCCAGGAGTCGCTGACAGTGCCGACCCAAAAGGCTCATATCAAGTCGGCGCCATCGTCACCGCAACTTAGTAACATTTGCGAAACGGCTGAAATTGATGAGGAAGCGGCCAAACCGAAACCGTTGCCGCGTAGTCAAACGTCTACGTCACTCGTTGATAAGGACGAGTCCGATAAGCATCACAGCGAAAAGAGTGATAAGAAACGCTTCCGTGAAAAATTGAAATATTTCCGTCGTGGTATGTATATTTTTCTTCGGTTCACACAACCTTTGTTAAATAATTGAATCTCACTTCTTCTATCATCGCCAATAGATAAAAAAGACAGCGAGAGCAAGGATGATTTAGCCTTTCAGAATAATGTTAGCGAACGGATCATAATCGGCCACGAGAATAATTTCATGAAGCCGAAAGAACAGCACTCGGAAATTTCGCCAGCTATCGTTAAGAAATACGAAGGAAAATCTCGAGAGGTATGATAAAATGGTTTTTAAAACTCTCGATTCCAATGGATACAAATTCATTTCCTTTTTGCAGGAACTGATGTTACTTGCCAACAATTTAGAGGGGGATATAACTGTACAGAAGGCGCGAGTTAAGGAACTTGAAGACTATTTAGATGATCTGCTGCTACGTGTTATGGAGACACATCCGAAAATTTTACAAAATCCATATAATCGAACATCGTCAACAAAAAGGTGAGATAATTACTATTATTCAATTAGATGACAGGATATTAACGGGTCTATTGTAAAAAAAACTCTATTACTTATGTCCGTTGGTCTTTCCCAAAAACAGACAGACAGACTTTTAGTATGTAAAATTGGATTATTGGGGCTTCACTTCTCCTGCTGGAACTTCGTTATTTCATCTTATACGAGTATGGGCTTCTTTTCTGGCAATAATCTTAAATGATCGGCATACTAAATGTACATACACTAGATTCTACGCTCTACAAATGCTACAAGAAGGACAAAAGTTCTCCATTGATACACCGCGCAATGCATGTCTATGTATCGCTGTAATATTTCACTAAACGTTAACGGAATTTGCTGGCTGAAAATTATTTACCCGCCGATTTTCCCCGTCTGATAATCAAATTTTGAATCTGTTACCTAACAAACATTTAAAACCAAAAGATAAATGTATAGTTGCTTACATGTTAATTGCAGATATATTTAAGGATGCAAAATCCTACATTTCCAGCAACTTTCTTGTATGATAATTCCGTAGAATCTCTCTTTCTGTACTTCTAATTCTAACGTTATCCGATTAACTTCGTTTGTCCAGTTTGAACCTACTTCCCAGTAGTTGTTGATTTTGGTTTTGTTTCTTCTCATTCGATAGATTGCCAATTGCGGATGCTTCGTTCCTAAAAACGATTTATATAATGTGGAAAAATTGGTTCATGGGCAAAAACCGTGTTGTGTCATGAACGGAGAGAATACACTGTTTTCTCGAACTAATCAAAAATATTGGTTTGTCGAGTTTTCATTGCGTTGTTTTTATGTTTTCTGTTAAAAGTACGTTCATTATGATGTGTTTTGAAAATTGCAAGGTAATATTCACTTGTTCAAATTAACAATCGTTAGATTTTTAACTTTTTTTTGTACATAAAAGGGTCTACTATAGTTGTCGATCAGATGGGGGAAGTACTTTCATACTAAAAGAACCAAGTTTCGTGAATGATGTAATTAATTGCGGTCGGGTTCTTTATAATCCAACTCTACCATAATTAATTACATGATTCATGCAAATTGGAGCACTGGAATTACGTAAAACTAAAAAGTATCTCTATTTTTGTTTCGAAGTCAGAATATGGAGTATTCTCAAGACAGTTTTACGTGGTGCAATGAGGTTTATTCAATTATTTTTTTGTCAAATCAATGTACACGTTCGCAGCAGCTGAGCCGACGACGGCGATCAGACAAGAAGGAGACAAGCCACAAGCATTTTAATTATAATAGACACACAAAACCGAAATTTTAAAGACTACAAGTGCCGGAGAAAAATGAAACAAGCTCCCTTGAAGGGACGAAGCGGCTAAGCTGCATTAGCCAAAACGATTAGTTCATTGGGGCACATGGTGTAATTTGGGCTCATAGTGTTCTGGGACGAAACGTGCGTCTAGGAAAAAAATCGAAAGGCCTCCAATCAGTTTGAAACTCAATTCCCATTTTTCACGCACAAGCGCATATTTTCAATTTTTAAGAATACAAGTGGAGTATACCATTGCCAAATAATCAACAAGACCATTTAGCAATGATCCTCACCATGACGAAAACCAGCTCAAGTACTTTGTGTTTTTGGCTTTATGCTGATGATTTTTGGATGGGGATCAGTGCTAAATGGTCTTGTTGACTGCTTAGCAATGGCTGCGTTTTGACGAGCGGATCAGGAACAGACTTCTCCTCCATATGCTTTCCCCTCCGGTAAAATATGTACGGACAACTGCCAACTGTTCACTCGCCAAAACGCAGCCATTGGTATACTCTACTTTTTTTTCTCCAATCAATTTGTCTGTTTCATGATTTCTTCTTGGACATTCCTAGTTGACCGGACGCCGCATAAATTATACACATTTTATCTTCAAGGGGGCGGCTCAGTGCGTTGAGGCGTCAGTCTGATGTCTCAGCATACTGGTTAGTCCCGTCCTCGAGTCCCGTCCTTCGCGTGGCCATGGATGTTTGTGGTGTCTTCCCCCTGTGGTGTGATACGTAACTGTAAGTGTCACCATACACTGTCGAACTCGAACTCGAGCCCGAACCTAGTACAAGTGGACCGGTTTTCTTCACACCTATGTGAAGTGTATGTGTGTGTCAGAGGACATTTGTACCAGGTTCGTGCTCGAGTTCGAGTTCGACAGTGTATAGTGACACTTAGCCACAATCTTTCCCAGCTTGTCGCAGGTATGCGGCTTAATTGGCAGGAGGTACATGCTAGTAACATGCATCGTCTGAATCCAATTTATGCTGACGAAACGTCAGCTACTTCTAATACTCAATTGCCCTAATCCCTTGTGGAGCATTGCGCGTCAACTGTTCCATGTGGCCCAAATGACGTATCGTTTGCATAAACTTGTTTCGGAGAATGCAGTTGCCAGTATGCACCTCCTGCTCCATTTAGCCGCTTATCTTTGACAAGTCGGTAGATGCTGTGTTATTGTTACGCCCCGCACCACAAGGGGGGGACACAAACATCCAAGGCCAGGAACGTCGTGGACGGGATTCGAACCCGAAACGCCGGTAGTCAGACATGAGGCTGGTGCCTCTACGCACTGAGCTATCGAAAATACTCAAGGGATGTGGAGTCAGTGCTTCTTGTCCGTTCTGAAGAACGGCAGGGAATATTCCATCAATGTTCGTTGACTTGAATGGATCAAAAGATCCAGTAGCCCACTTGACCTTATCCTCCATGCTTTGTATACTCCTCCCGAAAACACGATGCAGTCTCGCTGCTTTGTTTGTGTTAATAACGCTTTCACAGAACCTTCGTGTTCACTGTTCTACGTGCTTCTTTTGGCAGACTTAATCTTGTGTAATGGACGGTTTGGTGAGCATACGAAGATGCCCGTGGAGACGGAGCCTAAGGTAGCATAATAACCGTGAAGGCTCAGTTCGGGCGGGGTTTTTGGCGCTCATTGCCCTTTACGTATTAATAAAAATTCATAGACCTAGGGAAAACAATACAAATAGGGGAAGCAAAAATGGGGAATACAAAAAAAATGGGCGATAAGGATGGAATGGTTGGCGAACGGCTCGGATGGCCTCGCGCTCGCATCGGGGTCCGGGTGTAATGGGACCTTCGGCCTCTGGTTTCGCACCACCGACAGATCAGTACTCATCAGGCGCTGCGTTGGATCTGCCGGTGGAAGCAACACTACCAGGATATGGTTCAGCACAGGTGGTTAATTACACTTGTTGTATTCTGAGAGCGAGTTACGGTCGCCCTCCGACCCGTTCGTACTTTGGGGCTTCCACACTATGACTTCTGCGAGAGTTCCGTGGATAAGGATGGAAGGAGTGTACCTTTCATCTACTATGTAAATGTCATGCCCTGGCTATAACAAGAAGTAATACTCTGGGGTAATTTTTTTGACGATCTGGACATGGCATTGGTCGGCTCCAGGGTTTTATCAACAACTCTGGTTGGTCCAATGAAAAGTTAGTACTCGGGTTGTGGAGTCTGTGATGGTATCACAATGGACCCAGTGGTGGTCTATGTGTGCTGTCTTTTTCACGGCATTACCTTTGACGTAACCTAACCTAAGCCCACGACCTTAGTCAATTAGGGCCTTTTATGTTTCTTAGGACGATATCATAACTTAATAATAGCTTTTTTTTCTCAATTATATTATGTAAACAGCACTTCATTTTCTTTCTATATTTTCAGTGGATGAACGACGTTCTCGCCAGTTAAAAGAATTATACTGTTTGAATAACTTTTCAAATTATTTTTTTTAAGACTATATTATTGAAGACGTTGCCTTTTGATCAGCGCTGTTGTTCCAACCATGTTGCCTTATTTAGTCGAAAGAGAAAAAACTAATTTGTTTAATTATGATTAAATGAAACGAATTGGAAAAAGAACAATACATATTACAATATTTCTAAAATTACAAATTTTAATATAATCATATATTAAATCTAGTTAGATCGTTAACACAATGGACCTAAAACAAAAAACACATAAACATATTTGTTGCATTTGTCTAACAACTACAATATAAAGAACGGATTTTTATTTTCTCTGTGCAAATATATAAAAATATATTTTCTCTCTGTACCTTATACTACTCTTACAATTTAACAATTTTTAAATTTTTACTACTTACCTAGAAAAGAAAAAAAAAAGACAAAATTGAGACTTAAAACTAATACATATTAAAAAAAAACACTGCTATCGACAAGAATTTCTTACTTAACATTACAAAAGTTGTGTTTTTTATGTGTATACATATCAAATACAAGGATATTTTTTCATTTCATTTTTTCTTTTGTACTCAAACTAATCTAAAAGTGTTTTTTTCTTTGATTTTATTTAGTTGTTTATGAAGGAAAGTTTCTGCTTGTTTTCACCTTTTTTGGTATATTCCTGTTTCACCAGGCGACGCGTCGTGGTTCGCGACTTGACTAATAATGGCTCTACGGTTGTAGCGTATAGATATAGAGCGAGCGAAACGCGCGTTCTATGACTGTACCCGAGTACTGAGGGTAATAATTTCTGTAGCCGTAGGGCTCGCGTAGCGAGCGGAGCCCACGTAAGGGGACTGCAAAATCATTTCAATTAAAAATCCGCCATTGGTGAATGACACGATCCACTATGCGTCGCCCTGTCAACTAGGAATGTTCCGCCTTTTTTATGAAATGAAAATCTGCAGCTACTTACAATGCATTTAGTTTTTAAGTGATTGAATGAGCAAAAAAGGGCATAGAACACAAAAAAATATATTTAAATATCTCATTTTTAGCTAAATTTAATGAACCATTATATATACATATAAATAAATATAAAAAAGCTATTAACAAGTACCAAATAAAATACAAAATAAACAAGAAAAAAATGTTCTATAAAGAAATGCATACATATTTATAGAACAGTGAAACAGAAGAACAAAAGTAAATAATAAAAAAGGAGTGAATTTAAAAAAACAAGAAGAAAGCAGAAGATGAAATTATTTAATAATCTTCTTTTTACCACAAAATGAATTAAATCAATTTATGTATTTCTTTCTTGATCACTATATATACATAAAGATATATTATACATTGTTAGATTTTATGAAATGCATATTAAAAGTTATTTATTGTATATTACTGTTTTATTAATTTAGTTGTAGCGTCGAAAGTGAGACAAAATGGAAATAACTGAAAGTGAGGTATCTCAGACATTCCTGGTAAATGCTTTTCGGGCTGTTATGGTGCGACCATACGATCGGAACAGGATATGTACGGACAACTGTTAATTTTTAGATCTGAAAAGATTCCCCTCCGGATTTGAAAAGTATTCAGATCCAAACATTGCCAGTTGTCCGTACATATTTTACCGGAGGGGAAATCCTGCTCGTAGCACCGCAGCCAATTATAATAAGACAAAAGTGTTTATTTGTTGACTTGAAGGCCTGTCTTGTTGTTGTTGTAGCAATTTGAGAGAATTTGTTTGAGTGTGTGTTACATAAGTGATAAGTTAGATTTCGTTTTCGATGCTCTCGATGGCGAACATAGCCACCTCGATAGGGTCTTCCCAGAGCGCTAGGTGTCAGTTTCAGTTGCGTTGGTGCTGCTGGACAGTTGAAAATATGTTCCATGTTGTGGGGGTACCGTCACACGCCGGGCAGTTGTTACGAACTGTAGGTCGATGCGGGACAGGTACGAGTTTAGGCGCGAGCACCAACCAGATCGGAGTTGAGCAAGTATAGTTCTCAGGGCTCGTACTCCTCCTATTTTCCCTATATTTTAATTACTTGTCCTATATCCTCCTATATGGGGAATAAATTCCTATATGTTCCTATATTTACCATACACGGAAATTCTACTGAATAATTTTTTTTTGCATTTCTATCTATGATGTCGGATTTGAATATCAGAATATGATCGGTCCCAATAAGAGTTCGTGTTCTCCACACAGGATTGTACTCTATGTATTGTACCACACTTTCATGTGAAAGCATTTACATATATGGGATAACACTTATACTTTCACCGCAAAGTGAATGCAGTGATGACCGGTCAAAGATGTATTTAAGGCACAAGCAAGGAAATTTTGGCACCCCTCACATTTTTTCAACCCTATTTTTTGGACCGCAATTGGACAAATTTGGTTGTGAGATTGACTTTTCAAGCGCCACTTTTATCAGGCAGTCTTGCCTCATCGATAAGTCACTTTCACTGGAGAATAAGGCCTAAGATTCGAAATTGAATCGTTCGAGCGCGTAAATTTTTAAATCTGGAGAATAGCGTGAGTAAGAAAGCAATTCGAATTTTAACTCACTCGTTTTAGGCATCGCGATAGAGGATGTGTGAACTGGTGCATTGTGCAACACTTTCTTTTTCGCCAAATGCGGCTGTTTTTTCTTGATTTCATCACTCACATAATACTGCTTTTTCCTTTTTGAAGATAACCAATGAAAATTATCTGACGCGCATCCCAAAAAACTGACGCCATGACCTTGCCAGCAGAAGGAACTGTCTTCGCCTTCCTTAGAGCCGATTCTCCGCTTTCAGTCCATTGTTTTGACTGTTAGTTTGTCTCAGGTGTAATGTGAAACATCGGCAAACAATCAATTGAAACATCTTCGCGACGCTCTTTTTTGTCCATTGTGAGCAAGCGCGGCACCCATCTTGCACACAGCTTTCTCATGTCTTAATTTTCAGTCAACATGCGATGTACAGTACAATTAAACGCCTACCATATCTGCTAGCTCGCGCACTTTGAGTCGGCGGTCATCCAATGCCACATTTGTCTTTGTCAGTTCGTACGGCCTCGTTTAAACTCTCCATCCTGATATTTTATAGTTGTAATGGAAGGAGCAGACTCGTCCCGAGTAGAATCTAGCTCGGTTTTGATATTGGATCAATTGAGACCTTGCAAATGAAAGTATTGTATGTATTACATAACGATGACCAATTCACACTCAAACTTTTCTTTTCTCTTGGTGGCGTCTTCTGTGCCCTTTTAGAGTCGGTGCCCTTTTAGAGTCGGCGCCCTGGGTGATCGCCTGGTCGCCTTAGCCTTTGACCGGCCCTGAATGCAGGACAGTACGACCTGCGTTATTACAACACTCGATTCCTGCAACTCCTCATTTATCAAAATTCCTAAATTTCTAACATTGTCTTTATATAAAAATATTGCTTTGATTAGTGCAACTGTTTATACATATTTTTAGTTTATTTTTCTTACTATTAATTGAGACGGTCACCCATGCCAAGGGCACTGCGACCTAAATGATCTATTGTGCCATAGCCCTTATTACGCAAATGTTTCTCAACCAGCCAAATAAGGACCAGTTAGTACTGACGACAACAGAATTCGTGATGCCCTCTGCAGAAAAGTGTTTCACCAACAGCCTTAAGTCCACTCTACCCATACGGTGATATCGTTAAGACTGAAAAAAACGTTAAGTTTCTAGGATGCCGCAGTCCTTTGAGGTTATCACTAGCCTGTAAATCCAGACCACAATAGGGATCATGCTGAGGAACTTCTAGGATGAACATCTAAAAAGACATCAGCATCGGCAGATAGCAATTCCAGCCACAAAGCCAGTGTACTAAAATCTGCCTGGAGCATGCCTCAATGTCATGTATCTCAACTCAACAAGTAGTGCAGCCTAATACCAATGGTGCCTTCGATACAGGTGATTAGTCCAATGACTCCAACGCCAACTCCCTATCCCATTTTCGACCCATTGGTAGACCCCATTATACATACTCGTATGTACGTCAGATGTTGTTAGACCATTTTGGCATGCGGATTTATATGCGGAAACAGTCCAATGCCCGCCTCTAGGGCCGATGTTGGACATGTCCACATGGACTCTGCTATACTCAAGCATGAAAGGCGTTAGCTATTTGTTGCACGATCGTATGGTACACCGTTGTTGGGTTTTATGTCAGTGTTGAGGCATCAGTCTCATGTTTGACTACTGGCATTTCGAGTTCGAATCCCGTCCCCAACGACGTTCGTGGCCATGGATGTGCAGGAGGTGCATGCTGGCAACTCTATTCTCCGAAACCAGTTTATGCCGACAAAACGTCAACTGGGCTCGAACATGGAACAGTTTCACTATGCCCCACAAGGGGTTAGGGCAATTGAGTATAGTTGCGACATTTTGATCAATTTTATTATGCGCCATATTGGATGTCTGCTGATGGTGAGACACAAATTGTACTATAGTTTTGTAGTTTTGGAAAGATTCCAGAAAGGTTTGGAAGACTTTTCCAAGGATTGGAGTTTAAAATTCCAGCTTATATTTCGAAATTCTTTATTTTTGTATTTCACTTTCGAACAAAGGGTCGTGTATTCGCTTTTGGTTCTCTCATTCCGATTTCGATGCCACGCTCTTCCTTTTTATTAATTGTTTAATAGCCCCCATATACGATGCAATCCGTCGTCAGATCGATCTGACGATACTGTGATCGTTAGATCGATCGCAAAGTGTATGTGACTATTGTTGACGATTTTTTTGACGGTTCCATATAATTTTGATCGTCAGATATTTTGTGGCGATCCATCGTCAGATCAATCCGACGATGGATCGCACAGTCTATGGCGGGTCTAATGTTGTGGGGTAGAATTTCAGTGAATGTTCTAGTTGGGACGCTAAGCGACATAAATGGACGCCACCTTGCAAAATATGATAGAGAAATGCCGTTTGGTACGAATGTTGGTGGGGCCCATACTTTCAATTTAAGAGATGGAGCCACCTTGGACCCCGCGGCAAAGCAGCTGTGCGGGCGAAAAACCGCGAAATTTGAGCCCTTTTTTTAATATTCTCCTCGTAACATCTAAACGGAGCCTCGTATCGAAAAACTTAATAGGTTGTAAATTAAAGAGCGTCAAATTCTACATCCAATGCATTGCTCAAAGTTGAAATTTGGTTTAGTAGTATAATCAAAATCGATGGTCGAAAAACGTCACTTTTTGAGGCTTTGGAGAAAAATCACACATATCGCTTTTCAAGCTCACATATCTCTGTAACGGATACTCGAAATGAAAAACCGTTCAAGTAAAAGTTGAAGATATTTTGATTTCCGGTTTAACGTGCTCAATACTTTTCAAATCGGTTCATTTTTAGTGTAGTTGTGAGAGAAAATGCTGGAATGCTTTCTTATCGATTGCAGCTTTAATAACTCTATTTCGGTAAGTATATTAGTTGAAGTTTTAGTTTAGTCTCAATTTACAGATAATTAAATCTTGTTCAAAAAGTCTTTGCTTGATAACTTGGCTTGATAGCTTAGGTCATAGTTACGCTTTTTAGGGTTTTGTAGAAAAAATAAAACCCTTATGAAATCAGTCAGATGTCAGCCTGTTCAAAGAATATCTCGAAGAGCTGAAGCTACAGGTATGGAATTTGGTAGAAATATGAAGGATTACTACAATTTGTGTTATAAGGCTTCTCATTAGTGGCCAAATTGCAAAGAGAGACAGTTATTCGCCGCTTAAAGCACATATATGAAAATTTCCAGGATGACGGCATATAAATAGGATAGCGACGTTAAATATCCAGGATGTTGATATCCTTAGGAAAAAGTTTAATAATAATAATAGTATATTTCGATAATTTGATTTGCTACTCTCTGCATGTCCCGTAAGTGACCTTAAGATAGAAGTAATAATGCCAATCCGTTAGCAACGGGTGCAGGTATCTTGTTATAGATACAATTTGCATGTACATAGTCATAATTAATCAACTAGTCAAGACTAAAAAACAATAAAAATTATTTTTGTCCGCTATTGCCACATTGTGCACCGTCGAGTCAGTAAGCGGATAGATTTGAAACTGATTTGTTTTGTGTTTCGTGACAATGTGTTACAGTTATCAGAAGTGATAGCGCGTATGATAGATGCTGATTGTTATTTGGTGAGTTTGAGGTACACCTGAAAAGGGCATCCCTTCAAGCCATGAAATTCTGGCAGGCTGTGGAAACTCAGCAACATATTCCATCTCCTGGAGATTGGGATGAAACTAGAAGTAGAACGTTGGCTCCCATTATGGATAACAGCGCCGGGTGCTGCAAGGTCATGTGCCACTCTTCATAATCTGGAATAAATGTGAATATCTTTCGAACTAATGGTCGTATGGAAGTGCGGTTAGTTTCATTCTACTCAAAATGATCAAATACATTAAGAGCTAAGTTAAAAGTGGCATAAAAGCTTTTTATTTTTAACTTATTTAATACGTAAGCTTATTTACTTAATCACAAAATCTGGAAAAATGTGAATATCTTTTGATTTAATGATCGTATGGAATTGCGGTTGGTTTCATTCGACTCAGAATCACTAAATACATTAGGAATTAATCTAAAACGGGCAGAAAAGCTTTTTATTTTTAACTTATTTAATAAAGCAGCTTATCAAACTAATATCTTTTTTTATTTAAATGAGAATATCTTTTGAACTAATGATCGTATGGAATAGCGGTTGATTTCATTCGACTGAGAATGACCAAATACATTAGGAATCAACCTAAAAATGGAATGAAAGCCTTTTATTTTCAACTTTTTTAATAAAATAATTATTCAACAAAAAAATAAAATCTGGAAAAATGTGAATAAGTTTTGAACTATCTGTTGTATAGAATTGCCTTTAGTTTTATTCGACTCAAAATGATCAGATACATTAGGAAACAGCCTAAAATTGGCATCAAAGCTTTTTATTTTCAACTTATTTAATAAAAAAGCTTCCTCAACTAATCCAAAAATGTGGAAAAATGTGAATATCTTTTGAACTAATGGTCGTATGGAACCACGGCTAATTTTATTCTACTCAGATTAATTAAATACATTGAGAACAAATCTAAAACTGGCATAAAAACCTTTTATTTTCAACTTACTTATCGAAAAAGCTCATTTAACTAATAAAACAATCTGGAAAAATGTAAATATCTTTTGAACTAATGGTCGCAAGGAATTGCGGTTGGTTTCATTCGACTCAAAATGACCAAATACATTAGGCACTATCCTAAAACTGGCACAAAAGCTTTTTGTTTTCAACGTATTTAATAAAAAGACTTATTTAATTAATAACAAAATCTGGAAAAAAGTTAATATCTTTTGAACTAATAGTCGTATGGAATAGCGATTGATTTCATTTGACTCAGAATGACCAAATACGTTAGAAACCAACCTAAAATGTCATATAAGTTGCTTGAACTTTGAAATTATGGACGAAATTTAATCATTTAATTAACTAATTATTTAATTAATTAAATTAGTCTGACAAAAAACTTAGCAAAACTTTTATAAACAAGGTTAAAGTATCTACGAATTAAGGCTAAACCAAAACTTTTAGCTGTTATATTTATCGAGATACAGCTATTAAGGCTCAAATCGCTAAAAAACCATTTTTGAATTTTCGCTCACAACTACAATAAAAATAAACCGATTTGAAAAGCATTGAGCACGTTAAACCGGAAATCAAAATATCTTCAACTTTTACTTGTACGGTTTTTCATTTCGAGTATCCGTTACAAAGATATGTGAGCTTGAAAAGCGATATGTGTGATTTTTCTCCTAAGCCTCAAAAAGTGACATTTTTCGACAATCGATTTTGATTATACTACTAAATCAAATTTCAACTTTGAGCAATGCATTGGATGTAGAATTTGACGCTCTTTAATTTACAACCTATTTAGTTTTTTTGATCCGAGGCACCGTTTACAAATTATTAGGACAATATTAAAAAAAGGGCTCAAATTTCGCGGTTTTTCGCCCGCACAGCCGCTCTGCCGCGGGGTCTAAGGTGGCTCCATCTCTTAAAATGAATGTATAAGGACCACGAACAATCATACAAATGGCATTTCTCTATCATATTTTGCAAGGTGAAATCGAAATCGCTTAGCGTCCCAACTATTCTGGGATTTATTTTAGGAATGGCAGTAAGGAGCGCTTGATTCATATTTAGTAAAAATTGCTGCAGATTGGTATTTATGTCATTATGCGAGCAAAGTTTCGTCACGGATATTTCTTTGAGATCAATCTTACTGTTCATAATTTGTTGGAAAAGATCCCAGTTTGCGGAGTTGAAATTGAAGACACTTCTTTCATGACTCAATTGTGTCGTCAGTTCGCATTTTAATAGTATAGGCTTTATTGCAATTTATGGTGTTTCCATATTTCAAAAACAACCCAGCTCTCCATTAGTTTTGAGCCATTAAATCAAAACACTCAAGTGCTTCCCGTCGCGACTTTGCGGTGAAAGTCCGACATTGTCTTTTGTAATAGACGCAGGTATACGTATAGGAGCGGGAAAAACAGGACCCAGACCCACAATAAACTGTTTTCCTCTCATAATTGTAATACACTATACATGTGCAAACCTACATCACAGGCTCGAAGCCGTGTCGTGTCGTCCATGGACTCTGAGTTTAATTCTTGAGTGCTGCTGAAGTTGTTAGACTTCTTTTGGCCTGAGCAACATGTTTAGCTGAAGATACAAGATACAACTATTGCATGTTTCGCTATGCAAACGTTAAGAGTAGTGTTTTGTACGCCTACGCGCTGTACTGAAGAAAAATCCTCGTATGTAAAAAAAATACTAAAACAAGATTGCCAGAGTTTTCAGTTTGCTTGTGAGTCAAAGATACGCACGTCGCGCCGTCTTGTATCTGAGAATCGTGTGCCAGACACTAAATCTATTCATCTGGATGCTTGCTGTGAGTTTGGGGGAGTGAGTGCAGAAACTGTTCTCTCTAGAAATTTGAATTTCGTCCGATGTTCTATCATCAGTTTGGTTTCGGGGTTCCGGTGTTTTGGTGTTCTATTTTTGGGATGCGTAGACATATATACTATATTCTGTGTTAATGTTGTTTTCCGTTTATGTTATTTTTTTCGGGATCTGTTTTAAATTACGCGGCCGGCACACATTCAGCGTGTGTTTGTAATTTATTGGACTGTGGATCGTGCCTGAATCTTCCTTGTTTTTTTTCGGATCGAAGAACATTTGTGCAGTGGGTGAACTGTGATCATGTTGGAGAATCCAAGGAAAAGATCGATACTGGACCAGTGGACGCAGTGTAACTCGAGTCCCTTAAAGGCCATTCAGTTAATAAAATCAAATTGACTAAGTGTCCATGAAGTTATTTCCGTGAGTCGTTAAAATCAAGCCTGGAACGAAAGAGTACATAGGCGTAAACAAAACTGGATCTGTTTCGACATTTAATAGTGCAATCGACGAGTGAAATTCTCTCCTCTAGATGCAAGACCGTGTACAGTGTTATGTCGCGTCTTTTGACCCTAGCCATATATCCATTCCCTCAACAGATTGGCCAATACATGGCAAATGGTCATACATAAACGCAAATTACTTGTTCAGATTTAGTAGTTAATATACTGCTGTGCATTTGTGGCCTGTGTGTGGAAAGAGCCACATTTGACCATATCTAATACGCGAGTTTTCTTCCATCCCAAGTTTATAGAGTGCTTTGGGCTCTTGGTCTATGAGTAGAGTATGTGCCATTGAGTGGACGCTATAGTGACTTTGGAAAAGGCTGTTGTGGTTTAGGAATACTCGTGTCTACCACGACCAGCGAATAGCCAACAATAATTTAAAATCGTTCAAGCAAGCCTGGGTGCTGAAAATAAAACATTAGAGGCGACATCAACATATACTATACATTCGATACAAAATACACAACAATATACAGTACAACAACACTAAACCAAGATTGTGAGATTCTGTTTTAGTATGATCATCAAACGATTGACTTTGTGCGCACGATCGCCCTACTCTATCGGAACGAAATCCGAACGTTTGTGTTGTCGTCGCTGCCATACAGTGCCACAGCAACAAACAATCCCCATGCAAGAACTATCGGTGAACACTCCTCAGTCTTCAGCTCTCACATACACACCAGGGGGAAGAAGGAACATTTCTAATTAAATTCAATGTGCATCCCACTTCCGATTTGAAATCATATAGGAACAACAAAAGCAACACAAAGTGAAAAATAGGAAAGGCCGACAGCAACAACAACACATATGGAAGGAATATCGACGATACGATAAACCGCCGAAGTGGAATCAAGACAATCGTTGAAGGTGGTGAAGTTAGTTGTTGCGCTGAGAAAATCAATTCCGTCGGTGAAACGCGCATTTCATTTTTAATTAGAGAAATTAAAGTGTTTTTTCCTCACTCTTCGTATGGAACTTCCCGCTACCACCAATGTCGCATAGTGTCCCCACGAGAAAGCATTTTTGTAAAGTTCGTTACTTACCTTTTTCTCTCTATCCGGACTGTATAGCGAGCGATTGCGCACTTTAGATTTAACAGTTTTTTTAGCTAGTTGTGCAATATGCGTTAATTTTTTTATATCGCTGTAAATCTATTTCTAACACTAAGTGCCGATTTACACGACAACGAAGATAGTGGTGACAAATTTATGTGTAAAAAATAGTTTAATTACATTAATATAAAAGAAATTTAATCACAAAATTCAAAATAGTGCCTAGTGTACGTGTTAAATATAATAATGCTCGATAATAGCAACCGAAAGTTCGAAAATTCCCTTAAAATTACAAAAACTATTCAATTTGATTATAATTTTAACGAAAATCACCGAAAATTGCACCAGTAAATTGTAAAAAAAAAATACTTCAAAGAAAACTAAAAAAAGTTACAGTGAAACGCGAGTACTAATATGTGAGACAGATTTCCCAAAAATCAATGGATTAAAATTTGTGAGATCGAAAAAAATAAGTAGACAGGATTATGTAAATTTATATCAGTTTTTGTGATATAAATTCGTATTACATTAAGCACATATGAATGAATAGGATACTCTTCTTGTCAACCGTTGAGGATGGAAATCAAGGTAAGCGGAAATAACAACAACAACAAGATTACTAACATTTCTTACTTAGTAGCCATCCTATCTGCTGAAGGATTTAGCTTCTCTTTCTTCAAGTCGCTATCCCTATCTTTCTAGGTTCATTTACTGTTGCTTCCACTTTATGACTGCGAGCAGCTTTCCTTCCTATTACTGTCTTCTCGGATTTTTGTTTGTCTTTCGGGATACTTTGTACCGTTATACTTCTCCACGGAGGACTATTTGCGAATTCGCTTCTTATCGAATTCGCTGCATGTGTCCCACTCACTGTAGCATTCGGACTTTAGTGAGCTTGGAGGCCTCCAGATCATAAAATATTATGGTTGCATAATCTTTGCCATTGCTCTCTTTTGCGTGTTGCTTCAATGCCTGCGTTCCTATTTTGGACCGTGTCGGAAGCGCGTCGACACGGTTTCATAGATCCTTTGCGAGAACGGTAGGTACGATTTCAGACACCGTTACCAGAATCTTTTTGAAGGGCAAAAGTATCACGAATTTTTTTCGATCAAATTACCCCTTTAACGATTCCTAGTGTTTTGACAGTTCGCTCTTGACAAGTTCTGTCACTCCATTTGTAAATAACTGTTTGTTGGCCTCAAAGTGCGTATAGTGACCGGAAAGTCTGTCCGCGCTCGTAATTTTATTTGAAAGTGGAAATATCCCTTATTAAGTGGCGTATGTTTGTGTGAAATACCTATATATTCATGGCGGTAAGGGAATCGTGTCGTTCACCGGAGAAATCACGTATCGGTGAAGGGACAATGGATAAGTAGCGCATTTACGATACTTTTAGGAACGCACCCAATGATTCTTCGGAGGAGCCTCCTTTCAAAGGCACTCAGCATTGTAATTTCGAACACTACGCTGTGATTAGTCCATAGTAGACTATTACGGACGAATTGCCGCAGGAATTGAATACCAACCTGGTTTTTCTAAAAGCAGACCCTATGCCGAATGGCTCGAATAGGCAAAAGACTCTTTACATCTGCTGGTCAACCCCTGCCTATGTGAATGTATTTATAAGAGATGAGTAGAGTCGCTGTTGATCGAAATCAGTGTTAATTATGTCATCGTCATCGTCATAATGGAAAAGTACAAGAAATTTGAATGTACTCTACTTTAACTGCCGCAACGTAAGTGTCATCATACACTGTCGAACTCGAACATGGTACAAGTGGACCGGTTTTCTTCACGTTTATGTGAAGTGTGTGTGTGTGGCTTGAGCTATTCAGAGGACATTTGTACCAGATTCGAGATCGAGTTCGATTTCGACAGCCTATGGTGCACTAAGAAAGTACAGTGGCGGATTTAGAAATCGAGTCAGGAGGGGGCTCGACTTTATCTGTTACCTGAAAAACTAAGGGTATGTCCACATTTATTCAATTTTAGGACCTCAAGGGCTGCTGTGCTCACCACAGAACGCGTGGACTGAAATAGGGTCCGTTCCGTTACCACCACAGACTCATCTTTCGACAATCCTAATCATTGAACCGGACAGAACTTCCAATTAAACGATAAAGTTTGTCACCATCAACATTAGTTAAGTCATCCAGTTCAGTGAAGAAGTGGGATCCAAGATATGTCTTCCTGCAAAGCAGAACAGGGTCAGAGACAATACAAAATACACTCCTCCTTTCCCTCGTCAGCGTAGCTTTTACAGCAGTCATTACAGGGGGTGCAAAACCTCATGGTGTGCTCTCCAACTATGGTGCAGTTATCACTTCCATCGCAACTCTGATGTGTTGCCTTTACAGCGTTCATGTTTGTGCGATACTGAGGGTTTCGATCCTTTAAACGCGGAGCGAGCGTAGCGAGCGGAGCCCACGCAAGGGGATTTGCGAATATTTCAATTTTCCATGCCCCCAATATACCAAATATTCAGTATAAATCACGAAAAAAAAAAAATTAAAAAAAAAAAAATTAAAACTTAAAAAAAAAATTTTTTTTTTTTGCAAATTCGAGACTTTTAGAGTGACATGAGTGAAAATTGACAAAAATCCGAGTGAAAAGTGGTTTCCCAAGCCTGGGCCCCGGAAACTACCACTACCACTTTAGATTATGGGCCCCAGTTTCTGCCCATGGATTATCAGTTTACTGACCGCAAGGTTCTAATGACGGATGAAGAGAACTCCGTCATGTGGGATGTATCTTTTCACATTATATTCGCTCAGTCGATGAGCCTGGCTAGTGCGTTTAACACTCGATGTTAGCAACAGATTGACTTTATAGTTTTGGGGGCTCATATTCAAGCACAGTTTCTCAATTTACATTTCTATCTGCCACTGTATTGAAATCGTTTACCATATCAAACTGATATTTAATTGGCAGTGTGGAAGCCATTAATAGACGGTTATATTGTATACACCCGGCTATCTATCGGTGTATTTCACACACACACTTCTCGTTTATATGAAGAAAAAGAAACTCCCATGCTTCTTCTGCTACTGTACACTTCCGATTGAATAAATTATCAATTGCCAAGAGACCGCATGTAATTTTAATTAAAAGTTTCTTCCTGTTGTTCAACTCCGAGTCCGCATTTCTTGGACTTTGCGGCACAGTCCACGATCGTTTTGTCCACCACATTTAGATAGATTCCGATCGGCCACAGAAGACATCCCATCCGTAAAAAGATACATCGAGTGTCAGGGTTGAACTCGAGGCATATAGTTCGGTAGTATCCAAATCAGAATTTAATGAGTTTGCTGTGGAAGACACATGGAACTGCGTAATTTCTTCAATTATGATTTTCTCTATCCATAACTTTATTGGTATTCTTCACTTATACTTTTAATATTCCACTTCGTTGGTATTGTGACAATTCGATATAGGGGGGCAGTTGAAGACGGAAGCACCTACTAATGTACTAATATTGCTGGTGGGGCGACCCTAACTATATATTTTTCTAGCAGCGGTGACCAGCGTCCCTACTTCGGTGTGAAACTAACCAGGTGACCACCACCCCCACCCTGTCACCAACACATTAGGCCACTAATTTTGAAAAATGCATTTTTCAGCAAACCCCGTTCCGAACATTCGCATTTCAGTTAGCAACAGCTCGTAAAATCGTCGAAAGAGTTTTAAAGTGGAATGGCGGGAAGACATATTTCGAAAATTCTTGAGAACATTCCATTAAAATGATGGTGTGCTGGCTAATAAATTTATTCAGATTGTCGATATTTCAACAAGGAAAATATTTTACAATTATTTATGGTTGCATTAAGGTCAAGCGGCAAAATGTGGATTCAATAAAAATCGGTGCGCTCATATTCATAAAGATGGGAGTCGGTGATATCAGCGTGAAGAATTCGGTAATGCCACAAAAGGATCTCGCAATAAACGAAGGAATATGCATACATACATATGTGTCTCTCGGAAATTGTTGATACTATTCGCAATAACTATAAGAGGTTCCTCGTTATCCTCTATCAATATGTATATTATTTACCACAATGTTCCAGCTATCGCAATCTTCTGTAGTGTACAAGATCTAAGGCTGTTTTTACATGCTAGACTGTCTATTCATCATCATCGTGGCGCGATAGCCCGTCGTCGGGCCTTGGCCGCCTGGATCGTTGTCCTCCAATTATCTCGGTCATGTGACCGCGTCCTCCAATACCGTCTAATGGACGGTCTAATGCGCGGTCTAATGGACGGTCTAATGCTTGGTCCAACGCGGGTAGTTGGTCTAGCGTCTAAAAACAGCCTAAGCTTCTATTCAATTTAAAACCGCGCGCGATCTCCTTTTTTTCTATGTTTATCGTACAAGCATTATAGAGAATTAAAGAGTTTCCCACAAAGAAAATATTTTATTTGGATCAATTGATTGGCCTTTTTAATTGGTCTGATTTTCTTTTCGCGAATATTACGCCCAGCATGATGTGTTTAATATTTTTTCATATTGTTTGCACGTTAATTTAATCGATTGGCTTCCTTGGGTTTCTTAAAATATCAACATATTTATAAAATTGTGAGATTCAAATATTCAATTGAATTTATTATGATACGGGGCCAAATTCAATGCCGTCTTGGAATTCAGAATGGTATATGGAGGAATTTATGTTATTAGGTGTGAAATATGGACTTTTTTGGGGGTTCGTCGGTGGATTAGCAAATAGATGAGAACAGAGTTCTACTACCTTGTACGATTCCATGTGGGTAGACCGGTTCAGCTCCGCAATGATTTTATGAATTAGAGCAGAGGCTCTCAATCTTTCTGCCGTCGTGACCCCTCGCCTCGAGCATAGATCTCTTTTTGAACGATTGTATTCGAACGACAGATGTAACTTCTAAAGCGAAAGAAAAACTCATGGAATTAGCATATGATGACCAATTTTGGCTCGAGAGAGTAACTGAGTGTTTGTTAATTGCCTCGATTCCTCCAGGGTCTTGGGCGCGTCAGTATTTTTAGCATTACACAGCCCAGACTCTCTGTTCAGTTTTTACCATATGATACCCATAGGTTCTGGACAGGGATTGCCATTTGATTGATTGATCATTCCATAGCAAATAAATTAATTTAAATTCCACTCAAACAAATTACGTTGTGATAAAAAAAAATCGCTTTAAAACTATTTGTATAAATTTAGTTTTTCCATGTTAAAAACGACGGATGAAAACCAATGACACGTCGGATTTGGCCTGCCGGCCGCCCGGAGTTTGCCGACCCTTATTCTAGAATCTAGAGTGTAGAGCGGTGATCCACCCTTCCTAAAGCTTTAATTTTTTAAAAGGCGTTCGGGGAACATTACATTGAAAGTCGGAAGAAATACGAACATTTGGAGTCATGCGGATGAAAACTAAAAACGTAGACAGTTTAAATACTGGAACTGTAAAGAAATAATTAAATGACAATAAAACGCCTCAAGGCGTAAGAAACTTGGTAAACCAAGATGAATTAGATTGGATACATTAGGGATTCGATGCAGCAGGTTCTTTTCTCATTCATCATTAACAGCAGAAGCCAAAACCATAAGAAATCAACACAAATTGCAGACTCGCATCTTCCCAGGATATCTATAAATATAAATACCCATAATACTTTATATATAATACATATGTACATAGGTAAATCTAATAAATGTTTAAATTAACCATTAAATGGAACATGGGGTTCATGTTCATAATGTAAACACTGAAAATTTTCTTAATGCCAGAATCGAAAAAAAAAAGAATGAAAAGAACTTTGGCAAACCCAATTGCAAAACATCCGCAGTTTATCTGGATAACACAACCCAGAACATTTGGGGGTTGCTAATCTGAAGTAGATTAAAAGTAATGCTTCTAAATGTGTCTATGCAAATAGATATGGGTATATTGTTGCCATTTTATATTTTTATTTTTCGGAAAAAAAAACTTATTTGATCAAATAAAACACATTATTATATTCGCCTAGTGAGAGAAGAAACATGTTTGGGATATATTCCAGAAGGTGTTGAGAAAATGAAGACGACATACGGTTTTTGTTGAAGAAATTAATAAAAATACTGACGAATTTTTGTCGGTTGTTAATTACAAATGGAATTACCCTGCGTCGCTCCTTCTTTCTTTTGTTTTAATTAAAGATACGTGCATTTAAGACTGTTTATTCGCGTGTCAGCAGTCTTGTGTCTAAGGCAGCTTTCACATGAAGTTGATGAGTCGGTGAGTCAATAAGCGTACAATACTTTTACCATAGGACCGGAACTCACCAAAAGTACAGAGGTAAATCAGAGCTTTCACACGAATAAGTCCATGAGTCGCTCACCGGCTCTTATTTCGCCAATTTTACATTTGCGCTAGTAAATTCGAGCGATGAGTCGACATCTTTCACACGACGGACGTTTGACAGGCTCATTCATTTGATCCCATGTTAAATCCATGTACCGGTGATGAGTCCAACAAGAAACGGCTTGTTTAGCCTTCTTTCGCACCAATTTTAAATTTACATTGGTATAAGTTCGAGCGATTATTTCAGTTTCGATCGACTGAAAAATTGAAATTAACCCTCCGTGTTCCAGGTGGGTATGAATCATACACCTCAACTAAGTACTTCTAGGTCTATTGCCTACAAATTGAACGAAAAATTGAATTTTTCATTTTTAACTTTTTGTTAATTCAAAGTGGGATCAGGGGTATCAGCTATGGAAAAATTAGTGATGATTTAAGATTTTTATAGCTTTTAATTTAGAAATGAACGAAAGCAGAGCATCTATAGTATTATATTGACGCGCTCGGTGGCTGTGTTCGACGCAAACAAAAAACTGCTTGTGAGTACTAATAGAACTTCTACCGCGATCCGAGCTTGTCAGTATAAAGACGGCGCGGATAGTAGGTACTCGCTAGCAACTGCACGTCTGAAAAGTAGATATGCTATCGAAACTTTAAGAAGGCATAGAAATGCTAGAGATGACGCGCCTATGCCCCTGGAGGGATCAATGTACAATAGTAGTAACAACAACATCTTATCTTGAAAATGAAATTTTTCGTCCAATTTGTATGTAGTGTGTCATGCATGCCTATTGCACTTTAAATCCGTGCCATGGCCCTGGTAGTAGTAGTACCTAGTTGGGGGGTATGTCATGCATACCTACATGGTGCACAGGGGGTTAATTTTAATTTTTTAGTCGCTCGAGACTAAAATCATCGAATTTACTAGTGCAAATGTAAAATTGGCGCGAAAGAAGCTTATTCAATGTGTTTGTTGGTGGACTTCTCGACTCATCGACTCATCACTGGCAGAGTCCGACTCACGAGCAGATCGTGTGAAAGTTTCCATTTAAGCCCATGTTAGATCCATAAGTCGATGAACGGGTGAGTTGATGAGTTCATGAGCCCGTGAAACGCCCATCGCGTGAAAGGCGCCTAATTCATAGACCAGCATTTGTCTTTTCGAATTTTTCACTTTTCCCTGATCATTGACTCTCTTTGATATTGAATATTCTTTGTATCTGGGACCAAGTTCATTCAATGTTACTGACTGATACAGTTGAAAATCTGAAAGGATATCGGTTGGTGTTTTTTTTTCAGTCAATCAAATTTTGCAGACTACTTAGTTTCATAAACGAACGTTCGGCTAATTTATTGACCTCTAACTTTCAAATACGCGAACGACTTTATTTCAGCGGAACGTACGCTGTTTAGAAGATTGGTTAGCGAGCTTGGTACTATCCTACATATTATATTTATTAGTTTTATTCCTCTGAAAATAAACTCTAATAATGTATAAATACCCTTCTCTTTTCAGATTATGCCACCATTATTATCAACAACAATCAATCATCACATACTACTCGCCTTTCTTGCATTAGTTTTACTAACGAAATGTTCCTCGTGCCAAGGATCACCTTGCCAAAGCGATAGCTGGTGGGATTCAATTAATGACAAATGTGTCCCATGTTCCAAATGTCCGGGACAACTGATAGCTATAAGACCGTGTCAATTACATCAGGATACGATATGTGGTAGTATTCACGATTTAAAAATTGACTTTACGATATTATCGAAAACCGAGCCGAATTGGAAGGAGGTAAGTGGATTTTTTTAAATAAAGTCTTTATTACATTCTAACATACGTTAGGAATTAACGACAGAGTCGGATCGCGTACCTATCGCAGATGGACATGGTTTGTTGTGTTCTACAGGACATGGTTTTGTATGGTGTTTGTGGTTAGGTTGCATAAAACAAATCGTAGATAAAAATTTAAAAGTTATCCCTTATAACAACAACTGTTGCCTGGGTGATACTACAGAAAACTACTATAAATGACTATTTGATGCCAAGCAATTGATAATAAATGCACTGCAATAACTTTCGTGGGAAATTCGGATTTTTTATTCCCTTTAGAATCTATTTTTTTCAATCCATATTTATGCTCATGCCAATACATTTTGTAATACAAAAAAAGGAAACTGTCTTAAATTTTTCGTATTGGGTCCACAAAAGTAAGAGAATAAAAGCTTCAATATTACCAACCCTCGAACTCCAAACAAGGTATTATACATACGAGTACTAGTTGGTTGGAGTTCGAGTATGGTAGAAGTGATGATGCAAATATAATCATACACCCATGGTGGGTTCGTTAGTCGGATTTGGTCATAGAAGTTTAAGATATATAGAATGGACATAAGGCAACATTTTTGGTACCCGTTTACCCACACTGTGAAACCGGGGCGACCGGTGGCTCAGGACGTAAAGGCGTCAGTCTCATGTCTGACTATGGTCGTTATGGGTCCCGTCCACGCCGTTCGTGGCCATGGATGTTTGTGATGTCTTCCCTCTGTGGTGCGGGACATAATAATAAGTCACAACATCTCCCGACTTGTCGCAGGTAGGTAGCTAAATGGGAGTAGGAGGTGCGTGCGTGTTCCCAGCAGAGAACGTGCATCGTCCGAAATTGGTTTATGCCAACGAAACGTCAGATAAGTCACATGGAATAGTTGACGCACTATGCCGCACTAGGGTTAAGGTAAATGAGTATCCAGCCAATGGAAAATGCCCGTTTTTTCCTTCTGGCTGTCAAGTGTTATTCATCGGGTGTCATCGGCCCAATGGCTGCGTTCCTGCGAACGAATTAGGTTTTGACATTTCTCAAATTCCGCCAATGGACAATGCCCGTTTTTTCCTGCTGGCTGTCAAGTGTTATTCATCGAGTGTCATCGGCCCAATGTCTGCGTCCCTGCGAACGAATCAGCTTTTGACATTTCTCAAATTCTCCTCCATATGCTTTCTCATCCGGTAAAATTTCTACGGACAACTGTAATGAAAATGTTCCCCTCCAGATCTGAGAAGTATTCTGATATTCTGAAACATTTTCATGACAGTTGTTCGTACAAATTTTACCAGAGGGGAAAGCATATGGAGGAGAACTCGGGAAATGACTGCCGTGTTTATCACCGGCACACATAGACCATGACAAGGTCCGTTGTGTTACTACGAGGTCTCATCTACCAACCGTCCTACTCATTAAACCAGCCAGATTTAGCAATGAAATGATGAAATTTCCGAACTTCGAAATTGACTAGCTTGTATTGGACGGTTTGGTGGGCATCCGAAGATGCCCCTGGGAACGGATCCTTAGGTAGCATAATGACGGCGAAGGTCGGGCCATGCTATCTGGCGAAGAAAAAGGTCCCTCAACGAGCTAAGCAACGGCCTATGTCTGCTGTAGCTCAGTTTCGGAGACGTGGGCGGGGTTTTCGCCGCTCGTTGCCCTGTCCTTCACGTGTTAATAAAAATTCATAGGCCTCGGAATACAACACAAACATTGGAGACATATATGGGGAAAATAAAAAAAAAATTGGGCTTCATAGCACAGGACAGGTACAGAGAAAATGGAAAGTACATTCCATCTCGTCCTCATCATCGCAGCTTTTACAGAAGTCATTAAAAGGAAGTCCAAGCCTACTGGCATGTTGACCAATTGACCAGTGATGACTACAACGGTCATCTTTTCATCGAGAGCAGTCTAGCAGAACGATTTGAATCCAGCATGGGTCACAAAGGACGTATGGAATGGCATATGTCACCGTATCTCCATTTGTTATTTGTGCTACGGATCGTTTCAGATTTCAGTGCTAGTGTACAAGCCGAAATAGACATATCAGCATTAAGACAAGGTTGTAATGCCTCGTCAGTTGAACCCTGTCTAGCGAGCTCATCTGCTCTGCTGTTACCCGCAAAGCCGCTATGGCCCGGAATCCAGCACAAAACAATATTGAAAAAATTAGTCAGCTCCGTAAGAGATGGGAAAGAAAGTTCATTGCGTGGCCGATGCTACAGAGCAAGCAGCTCTTTTCGACTTTTGAAAATTATTCAAATCAAAAGTATGTACGACAAGAGTAAGTGTCATCTTCAAAGACAAAGAGTTGTGGTTAAATCTTAAAGTACGAGTATGTGCATATTGTATAAGTGGGAACCTAATTCCCGTTTTTCAAATTGTTTAGACCAAACTTTCACCAAACCTCTTCCCACATCATACCAAACCATGTGCATTCTAATTTCAAATCCGTTCACCATTATTTTACACTTTGGAATTTAATCTTATTCAAATCATCTATAATGAATATCTTAATCAAATGTCTAATGATTGTATCTTTTTATTTTCTTAATTCTTTTTTTTTTAACAATAGCGACGAAAGGAACGAAACGATTCGCTTATAACTGGCAACTATCAACATGAGATCCCGTGGGATTGGCAAGTTGCATCCCTAATTGTAGTGGCTGTGGCGTGTCTAATGTTTCTTCTGGCTGCCGCCTATGTTCTTATACAGCACATGAGGCAATGGCGACAAATCGAGCGAAGATTAGATAGAGGTGAGTGAAATACTAATTAGAATTACATACCATCTATGTCGGCTATACCAACATACTCGTATTGAGATAACTAAGACCAAAAAATGTAACCTTTCGTGTCCAAGTGTACCAGTAGATTATTTCGTATTCTGGATTTGTAGTCGGAATGTTCGTGAAGGCACCGTTTTCGGGAGTGATAAAATTCAGGGTTAATGCTAAATGGTATGGGACTATAATTGGCGGGAGTGTCTAGAAGAGTCTATTTCAAATTAGGGTATGTCACAGCAATTTAGGATTTTCGCTGGTCTGTTCTTTTTTTTTTCTTGAAAATACTCGTACGTGTGAGATACGTATTCCCTACAATTATTTCGTTTGGGCTATACTCGTATCCCGGTGATATCGACCCAAGAACGCCTACTTTATCTACATTGTAGGGTTGTGACCACCGTATCTCGATGACAGAGCGGGTTTTATGTTGAGGGGTTATTCTTATTTCAAAGAAGCCTAGACGTAGACGAGCTCCCTGATTCTCAAATACTCAGAGGAAGTTTTATTCAAAAGCATTGTCTGTTATTTTGTCAATGGGCAAACATTCAATGGCGTTTCTGGTTTAAACAATGAGTCGTAATGCAGTCCAATTTTAACGTTGTTTGGTGCACTTTTTAACGATTATCAGACTATGTAACTGACTAATATCTTTAAAGTAAATAGAGTTAATTGCTTAGCTACCGTTGTCAGTAAGACTCCAGCACATTCTTGAGGAATGAAGCCATCATACCATTTCCAGTTACATAATATGAATATCATTCTCAAAAAAGGCCCTCATAAAAATTATTATTTTTTTTTTCATATCATAGTGGCCGAAACCTCTGGCATTCACTGAGATTAAATTCATTCACAAAAAAAGTATCTACTTCCGCTAATCACAATGACATAATTTGGACATATTAAATTCTTGAAACGTAATAAAATTAAAACACATTAATCTTTCCTATACCCGAATAGTTCGTCAATCGTCGTTGTTGTCTCTGGTGTCTTGTCTACCTGACGAGTGCTGTCATTCCAAAATAGTCAAGTCCAAATTCAGAACTATAGACTCTTGAAAATATCTGAATATCTGATATTATAATGTATTTTGGGTCTTCGTCTTTCTGTATGTTTGTCTGCCGTGGGTCTAATTCGCTCTCTCTGTCTGTCCTTCCTTCTGCCATGGGTTGCGCCGAACACATGCCTGCCTGGTTCTCTTGCATGCGATTCCGGTGTTGTCTCTTCCTTTTGACGGTTTAGAACCGGAAAACGAAGACATAAATTTTAATGGTGCATAGAGGACGTGGAAAAGTGGCAGCCGTTTGTCTAAAAATACTCATCATCATAATTTTCAAATTCAAAATAACACTTTTCCAAAATTGACTTCAACGACATCGTCTGCGGAGAGGAGGTGACGTTTTTTTTTAGGATGGTCGACTATTCGAACTAGAAAATCTCGAGAGAGAAGCTCGCAAAGAAAAATAATTTGAAATGAAAAACAACGAAAATAACGAGAACATTTCCATATTTCCAGATGGCAAACGACAAATATTTGAAATGTGTCCAAAATGATTTTTTTTTCGGCGTGTGTGTATATGTGTGTAGACAGGAAGAATGCATGTCCTCTATTGGCATAGAGTCAAATAATTTGTTATTACGAAGGAATGCAAAACGATTCCATAAGTGTTTAATTGAGCGCGAATTAATGATGAGTTAGAATTGGCACTGAAGATGCATGTGGTGGACAGTGCTGTTTCCTCAGGGTGGTACGAGTATGTCTAGCTAGAAGCTAGCGTCGATCGTGAGATTATCTGATGATGAAATGATCTCAGATACATGTATGTAATGAGGCTGGAAGAAATCCAGAAACTTCGTTTTGGCACAATTTGAAAATGCTAAATGGCAAGTGGCATGTGTTGTCTCATTAAGGCTATTAGCCCAATCAAATAAGGATTCAGCCGTGGAATGAAAGACAATAAGCTGAATTTTTCCATACACCTTCCTTTTGACCTTCTTGACTGCGTAAAATTTAAATATAATCACGTGTACGCGTCTTAACAGATTCAAGGGTAAAGGTTGCGAAAATCGGTTTTTCACTGATTTTTGGAAATATAAATCAGAAACGGAAGAAGCTTCAGCTTATGGTCTTTCATTCCGATGATTGCCCATTTTCAAGTCTTAAGATCGCCACACATGATGGCGCAGAACTACGACTGAACTTCCAGCGAACCATCAAATATCAAAGAACGGTGGAAATGAGAACGTTTTTTTTCTATTGAGTTTAACGAATTTCCATGCATGCCCGCGACCAAAATAGTTGTCGTGTGTGCTGACCTTTATTTGACTGGATGGTATTTGACGGATGGAGTCTTCATTAGTTAGATGCGGTTGTGGTATAGGCAAGTGGGTGTGGGGTATCACGTGAAAGGAGACGCTGAGCACATTCCATTTCTGGCAATTTTATTTCATATTGGTAGTAAAGGGGGTGAGAAGCGAAAGGAAAAAAACATTTCTGCTCGACTTAAGCTTTTACTCCAGCCGCGGCCTTAAGTGGGTGACCCAGACGCTGTTTTGTTCGTGATGAAATTACTCCTCAGTTTTACTCGTCCGCCTGCCTGGATTATACATTGGCTGCGTTTTGACGAGTTCTGATTAAATATTATGAATCCGACTTTTCTCGATTTATCCTCCATATGCTTTCCCCTCCGGAGGGGAATATTTTCAGATCCAAAAATTGAAAGTTGGCGGGACATATTTTACCGGAGGGGAAAGCATATGGAGCTGCATAATGAGATCCCACAAAAGGGCTCCGGGAAATAGAATGGGGTGGGCGAGGCCGCCCTGGTTAACTCGTCGGCATTCCCAGGTGCATGGGCATCTTTAGCATTTCTATGCCTTGTTGACGTTTCGATAGCATATCTAATTTTCGGAAGTGCAGTTGCTAGCATGCACCACCTATCCACTGATGGCTCGGCTGATAGCCCGGCTAATGGTTCGGCTGATGGCTCGGCTGATGGCTCGGCTGATGGCTCGGCTGATGGCTCGGCTGATGGCTCGGCTGATGGCTCGGCTGGTGGCTTGGCTGATGGCTCGGCTGATGGCTCGGCTGATGCCTCGGCTGATGGCTCGGCTGATGGCTCGGCTGATGGCTCGGCTGATAGCTTGACTGATGGCTCGGCTCATAGCTCGACTGATAGCTCGACTGATGGCTCGGCTGATAGCTCGACTGATAGCTCGACTAATGGCTCTACTGATAGTTCGACTGATAGATAGCTAAAGTGATAGAAAAACTAAAACTGATAAGACAGTCTAAAAACCCCTTTACTCGTATATTACTGTAAAAACATGCCCAGTATCTATAAAGGTTTATTATGAACGATACTAACATAATATCCTTGACCAAATTCGAAAAATTCATGGAAATTTCTATTTTATAAACACTGGTCATCGATTCATCTTCTTGCCAATTTTTTTTTTAGCTTAATCACTGCCACTGGAAAGTTTATCTGCGATGACATTGGATACGAACAATCACCGTCAATCTCCCAGTGTTTTTTAGTGTCAGTTTCGATTAAAATAGCATTCAAGGAGACTTTAATTTTGCCAAGTAAAACTATAGTACGAGTACAACTACAGCTCGCTCACTTCTAAAGTAAACTTAAGCAAGCGGAAAGGCTATGTGCTCGTCAAAGAGCTGTGTGTAGTGATATTTCCCGGCCCACCCAACAACAGTCTGTCTGTTTATAATAGAGCACAATGCGCAAAACGGATATGAACTCACGTCATGACGTCTGACATTAATTGCAACAAATTGCCTTTAATGCTTATTAAAAGTTCATTATATTCTAAACGACCTGGCAGAATCAATGCAACTTCGAAACCTTCTGATTCTGATAGTCAACTCGCGTCTTGAATGAAACAGCTTGTGCCATTCATGCTGTTTTACGCAAACGAAAATTCAAAATATACAAAAGAATGGCACGAAACTCGATTACTGGCAATACATAGTAAGAGGCATTACGTGAACTCCAAATTGAATTATGTAAACCTCGTCCGCGATAAATTCAATGCAATGTTCATACGAGGTACATTCATAGTTTTAGCAATAAATTGATTTTTCATTCTGAAAATATACGAACAATACTATACCAGGCAACAACAAAACCATTTTATCAGCAATTTATGACAAGCTGAAAATATTAATGAATTCCAATGACCCCGATGAAAATGTCTATAGAAAATCCGTAGACGTCGTCAATGGATCGATGAATGAAAACTAATTTTTTTTTTATTTTTGGGAACAAAACTATTTGCACGAACCTCCCCACGCCATGTTTGTCTAAATTAGTAATAGCAAAACATTTTATGCTGATTGGGTACTAATGTCGATTAGGAATGCATAACTGCTAAAACTGTGTGGCCTGGCCATCAAATTATTCTGTAAGTGGACAGTAAAACATGACCACATACATGAACGGCTAGTCTGAGGAGAGATACGAGTATGGATGTCAAAAGTAACTACGTTGAATTGCATAGTTTCACGTTTTCGGAACGTTTAATATCGGTAGGTATTATTTGGAGATTGAATGTGCTGTGCAATGGGTTTGTCTATGCAAAAGCGCCAGCTTTGAATTCTTTGAAATATGTTTTACTGACACGCTACTCTTCTTCGTCGTTAATTTAACGACCATGTTCTTGAGTATCTAATTCACACATATTTCAAACGATTTTAAGCAACAATATAACATTCACGTTTTGGCGCGATGCGACGGTCTGACGGACCTTTCTATGAACTTCGGTCACAGGTGACAAGTCCGATGGAAAGACCGTCGCAGTGTGAATGGCTTTTAATTAATTAAAAATTAATTAATGCTTGAGGATTTTTCAATTAATAAATGCTGAAGGACTGTAGGTCCTTTGCAAAGCTTCTTAAACGTATTAGGACAACATAAAAAAATAAGTCAGTTTCGCATCAGTCCAATTAATTTACCAGTGCCTCGAGATCGGTCATCATCATCTCATCTACTATCATTGGGTGCGTTTTGGCGAGCCTCTGGTTAAACTTCATGGATCTGACTTTTCTCGATTTCTCCTCCATATGCTTTTCTCTCTGGTAGAATATGTACGGCGAACTGTCAATTTTTGGATCTGAAAATGTTCCCCTCCGGATCTGACAAGTATTCTGATCCGGAGGGGAACATTTTCAGATTTCATTTTAAAATTTTACCGGATTGGAAAGCATATGGAGGAGAAATCGGGAAATGCACATTCCTGATCCGCAGGCAATGCCTTCTAGGACTCTACAGGGTGTCCCACTTCAGATGGTAAATACTTTATTGGTAGATAGTATTGCTCATTTGTGAAATATTAACACCAAAATGTGTCTTTAACGTTACAGAGTTGTAGAGTTTTTTTGCCTGACTTGCCAAAAAAATCCAAATTTGTCACTCCCACAATCATTTAATCCGAGATTTTACCTCACTTTTTGAAATTACATAAAATGTAAAATATTATAATAGTCTAATCATTACGTGCTCCGTTTCATCTCCAGATCACGTTCTTTTCCGTTAATGCGTATTATTCGAAATTTTTCAAATCCAAATTTATCATAGAAATACACCATTGGAAACCCAACACTTTGGGGCAACTTTCGTCAAATTTGCGAAATTGTCAGTTTAAAGTGCCGTTGTAAAATTATAATTTGAATTTTCGATGAAAAATCTATTTTGAGATTTCTTTAAAGTTTGAACAGTTGTATCTTTGAAGTAACGGTGAATTTTACAGCCAGGAAAAAGTGGTTTTATATTAAATTTTATGTAGTTTCAGAAGTGCGAAGTGAGGTCAAATCTCACTGTCAAATCGCAGCCTGCATTTTGGCATACTTAACATTCATCGATAGGCATTTCAACTTTACAGAGAGTACATTCGGCTTCTTCCGCTGTCCCCCTTCTAGCAAGTTTCCACGAAACCATGCAATTCCAAACTTTGCATTTTGCACTTTCATTATTGTGGCGCAACGGCCCGTCATCGGACCTTAGCCGCTGTGGAATTAAAAGGTTCCAGAACCCTTGGTTGATGACGACTTGTAGGCGTTAAGCGGGTTTATCTTCTGACTCAGCAGCTCCAACGTTAACATTGGATGGCAATGGCAACCGCTAGCTCAGTGCGTAGAGGCACTAGTCTCATGTCTGACTCCCGGCGTTTTGGGTTCGAATCCCGTCCACGACGAAGTTCGTGGTCTTGGATATTTGTGTTGTCTTCTCCCTATGGTGCGGGGCGTAATAATAAGCCACAGCATATCCTGACTTGTCGCAGGTAGGCGGCTAAACTAGTTTATGCCAACGAAACGTCAGCTGGGCCACATGGAACATTTGACGCACTATGCCCCACAAGGGGTTAGGACAATTGGATATCGTTTCATGGTTGCCATATTGACGTTGCATCGCGTTCAATCGGTTAAGCAGACATCTGTTCTATTCCGTTTTTCATTGTGTTTGATATGTCACTCACTCTAGTGGCGACATTTTGTTAGTAACTACGAATTTGGTGTAAATATATTTGGGTCATTTTAAATCGATATTGTCATTATTGGGCGGTTAATACTCATGGCATTAGACAGGCATTAATTTTCTTTTTTTTTGCATTTTTGCAACATATGTATTTTATCTATTCGTTTTCGTCTCTCATAAGCATAAACAGTTTATTTGAATAGTAATAGTAGGAACCCACAACCCACACCCACATCACAAGGAGGACAGTATTATACTACTTTGCCCAAATTTTTTTTCCACAAAACTCTAAATTTACTTCTTTTAAGATTCTGATTGTTCTTTTTTTTATATTCGTTTTTCTTGTTGGCATCAGTTCAACCCCAATCCTATTAAGTGAGCATTTCTAAACATTTCTTTAAAATAAAAGAGAATCGTATCCATCCTAACTTCCGAGTCGATGTACTTCCTAAACAAAAGTTTAATACCCATCATTAATTTTTAGACACACTTCCGAGTCACGGTTGCCTTTCTCATTAAGCTCTGACGCAACAGTGATCAAATACATGCTTAGATCATCTAAGTTTAGTTATCTTAAAATAAACTTGTTTTACACGACATCTAATGTATATAAATATATTTTTTAAAAGCCATTTCCTTGCTTTAATTTATTTTGGCAACTGCGCCAGGTATCAATCAAACTGTTGATTCGAGACATGGGGGATAACAATAAAAATGGACGTTGGAAATTCTCTTATTTTGTTGTTGCTTCTTTTCATTTTTCGAATTTCCTCGAACAAAGATTTTGTGAGATTATTTAGTTTTTTATTTTTGTTGTATTTCTTGAAAATCTCGCAAGAATTCTAATGTAAATAAACCTGTCTAATGATTTTATTTAATGGCTTTTCTTCCGTTTCTCTTTATGTTGCAGATGTTGAGGAACTTTCGGCGAAACTAATGGCGAAATTGGCACAAGTTCAAAATTTGGAAAATGCAAGTTTTTTCATTGAAAATCCCGTAATTGAGTCGAATGCTGGTCCTGTGGAAATACGATGTGTTTACTTAGATCAGCTTTTGTGTAAGTATTTACATAAATGCACATAGTCCATGTTAATATTAAGAATGTTTTCTTGACAGTTTCTTGGAAATTTTTTTTATAAAAAAACAACAACCGAGTCGTATGTTTATCGCAACTTATTGCGCCTGAAAATAATAAAAGTTTTCACGGGAAATGATGCGGTGTTATGACGAACAAACATTGGTCATGATGAGCTGGCATCTGTCAAAGAGCTAATTCTCTCATTGTTTTTGGTCTGAATTACTTAAAAATGATATGCGGTCCTACTGTCGCAAAACTGAATTGGGGACTTTCCTTTGACAAATTAAATTTTGTTGCTTTCCATTTCACTGATATAAAAGCTGAGGGGATCCCTAATGGAAAATAAACTCGATTGACATTTTTTTTTTCTTAATTTGGCGATCGATTCTAATCCATTTTAATTTTATTTTGATATAAAATACAGATTTGTTTGTCTTTTTGTCTTTGCATGTTCAGAGGGATTCCTCTGCATTTTGTACCCAAAGTCAGTTGGTAAAAAAAATCGCAAATGATTTATTTTTAAAACAACTCATAAAATTAAGAAAATTATTATTAATTAGAAATTAATTATCAGTTAGATAGTTTTAAAGTAAGTTTACACATCGCAAATATTTTTTTTGAGGAAATATTTGCCCAAAGAGATCTTTTTGGCAAAGCAGTTTCCTCGAGTGTTCACATGGCGGTAAATATTTGCCACAAAGTTTTTTTTATCCAAGTCATAGCATAGATATGACACACAGTATTAATTTGTAACTTTCGTAGCAAATATAATTTCTCGTAGTTGTCATGGTAACTCATAGTTAAATGGAGTAAATATATATTCACACATACAACAAAGGTTCCTTCGAGAATATTTTTTTTTTGCCGAATTTTAGCGACGTGTGAACTTACCTTTAGCTAACAACTACATATCTACATGTTTGTTTTATACTGTAAAACTAATGTTTTTATTTTTTCTCCATTTTTCAGCTGAAAAGGGCAATGATAAAACGAAATCCAAGAATCGAGGAAACTTATACATTGAAGATTCCAAGAGCTGAAGATTTCAAAATAAACTTTTTTTTTCGAACGCTTTTCATTTAAAATGTGTACATATAGGTTTTAATTTTAATTTTTGTTTTTATATAATAGTTATATACATTTTTAACTATTTAAAATTGTTAAACTATTCGAATAATTTCGACTTTCATTTTCCGGGTTACCTTCAAAAGGTGCCTTACTTTTCAAATTAATTTGTAATTTGAATTCTAGTAAAAGAAAAGAATCCAAAAAGTAAACTATCGTACATTATTTATGTAAATTGTTACTATAAATATTAAAAAAAGTAAATTAACAATATAATTTTCTGAGAATGAGTTTAGTGACGAATGTTGAATGTAAGTAAATGTACAAAGTAACGTTAATTGTTGTTATATTATAAATATTGAATGTAAATTTGAGTGCGCGAGACAATGATGCAACGATACGTAAGAACGGAAGTTGGGAATCGAAAGGTCATCTGTAAGATACAGTGGAACTTATTTTTATGAATATGTGTACTATATTGTTTGTAAGGCAAATGCTACAATTCCACTGAAAATGGAAATAAATTTGTATCTACTATTTTACATATACATACCTACGTATACTTAACGAAAGATGAATACTTAAATAACCTCTATTATGTGGTAGCTTAACATTTTATTTTTGTTTCATTTGTAAATAGATATTTGTGTATTGTAGATTTTTGTACTACTGGATAACGAACAATGATATTGAATAAAAGAAATATTGACACTAGTCGATGTTTTTGAATTCGCTAATGTCGATAGGTGGCGTTCAGACTGCCTTCTATGTGATGCAATAATGTTTGTTTGCGATGCAGTGCTATGTGGAGGGCAGGGTCGGCGAAAGCTGTGCGTTGTGTGTTGCACACTCTGACTCAACACACCAAATTTCAGCTTGTGTGAAATTCAAATTCATTCACTCCGGTATAACTTCTTCAAATGATATAATATCGACATAGCCGTCAATATTGTTTGTTAGCACTATTAAAATTCTGTTTTTACACAATAAAATGGACGCAAATAGTATGAAATTCTTATTAATGAGTACTTCCTCCTTTATTCAAAACTATGTCAAAAATGTTTGCCGACTTGGATACGTATAATGATTTTTTGTAATGTAGCGGAAGTTCACCCCAAGTGAGGATGCTATTTACTGTTATCAATTTTCCAACCTTGAACTGCCTGCCACCTGTGTCCACTTTTCGACCAAGTCATCTTAAAGCATTTTTAACAATGTTTAAGTCTGAGGAGCATGGGGATCGGGTCATAAAACCCTCATTTTGAGGTAGGGAGCATTGCTATATCCCGCTAAGGAGACCAAAATTGTGGTCTGCTCCTCTCAATGTGATGCATTCGGTTTTTGGCACTTTATTCGACAGGCTGTGGATGTATTTCTTGCGGAGAGCTGGCCACTGTATGTACCGTCTAGCCATAAATACTGTTACAAACTTTTTGAAGCACTGTTCAATAAAAGAGGTATTATATGTTAAGAAATCATTGTTTATTTATTAAATGCATTGTCAACAACGGAAATTGCAACAAGTTATTCGAAGTGATTGCCTTTTGCCTTTACACAAGCCTTTAATCGAGCTGGCCTCTTATCTATGGAAGCACGCACGACTTCAATCGGAAAGTTGGCAACTGCATGTGTAAGAGACTTCTTTAAGGATTCGATATTAGAATGTCTTTTAGAGCACGTCATTTGCTCTAAGGCAGACCATAATTCGTAATCCAGCGGATTCAGGTCTGGGCTAGAGGAAGGCCAATCTTCAGCTTTAATAAAATATGGAACATTCTCTTCAAGCCATTTTTGGGTTGACTTCTCCTTATGACCTGGTGCAGAATCTTGCTGGAAACTCCAAGGCTGATTTTTGAATAATGACGTGTTGAGAGGTTTCACTACACTTTCAAGGACAAATTGATAAATTTTGGCAGACGTTTTGACGCCCTTCTCACAAAAATGCAACTTTGTCACCCCGTTGTAGCTAACACCATACCAAACCATTACTGAGGCTGGATGATGACCTCTTTGAACCTTTTGGGCAACTTGAGAAGCTTCTCTGGCACTGCGAGCATAAACCCTATCGTTTTGTTTATTAAATGTTTCTTCGACAGTAGAAATTTTTTCGTCCGTAAACAAAATTTTACGGTGTTCTTGGTTTGCGTACCGGCAAAGTAATCGTTTTGATTTTTCCACTCAATTTTTTTTAACGAATCTGTTAGTAAATGCCCGGTAGATCTACGATAAGCACCCAACCCCAAGTCACTTTTGATGATACGTGAAATTGTTCTTTTGGGTATTTTCATCTCACGCGATAAAATTTTTTGTTTCCGAAGAGGATTACGGCGAATTCTCTCGCGCACGGCTTTAACCGCTTGAGGTGTTCGAGTAGTTCGCGGACGGCCACTTCTTTCACGGTCACTTACTCCAGACGTATCATTAAATCTTTCAATAGCCCGATATACAAACATTCCGCTTATACCAAATATCAAATATCACTTGGTTGCATTCCTACTTTACGAAGTGCAATCACAGCAATTCTATTTTCTTTGTCACCCCAATCCATGTTCACTACACTAAAAATTAAACTCAAATGATGACAAATGCATCAAGCACAAGCGTACTATAGCGATTAGCTCAATTTTTAAGAAATGCAATATAACGGTTCCTTACTGCAGGGTTGCCAAACCTTGTAACAATATTTATGGCTAGACTAGGTAATGGATGAAAGACGACTCCCGAAAGTGTCAATGTGGACGAAGCTTATGTGACCGTGAAGGTCCGATAGTGACAGCTGCCGAAGCTGGTAGCTGTCAAAATTGGCTCCTAAGTGAGGTAAGCTACGGGACAGTACGCTTTAGCTCAGGCTCGGAGATTTGGGCGGGGTATTTGCCGTTTACTGCCCATGTCCATTTCATATTAAGTAATCTCGTGCCAGAGGGAAAGACAAAATTATAAGAGGGAAAAATTGGGGAAAAAAAGAAAAAAACGGAGGCATGGCTAGCTCAGATGCGATTACTTTGTGCTCCAAGGCCCAGATGGCGGTGGACGCCTGCCTTCTAAATCCGCTAAATATCAAACAAAATAACCCTCTCTTGGCCGACAATACAAAATTGTGGCGAAACCCGAGATGGGGCATTTCACCTCATCTCATAATCCAACCTGAAACGGGTTCGGGGAATATTGCTTGAAGGGAAACCATACGATTTACGAAATTGTTTACATTTTATTCCGTGTTAATTCGTTATGCATTTTTGAAAGACGTATTCAGTTGTAAAAAATGAATTATTTCTAAATGAAGCTACATAAACGGTAACCAGGCAAAAAAAAAAGAAAAAGCAGACTTACCCCGCGTCCTTGATGGGCAGCACGAAGCAGGAAAAAATATATACATAATTTAAAGAAAAAAACTATTCGAAACTATTAAGGAACTATGAAAATAATTAATTCAAATGAAACTAGGACCAAAGCGGTAGCAAAGAAACTTAACAAACAAACAAAAATATACATACATAGATGTCCAATAATGGCAATTCAATGCGCTGCTACTGCCATGCTGTAGTTGTTGCTTAAATCCTCCCAATTTGCTATTTATGTACTGTAACTTTTCCACGACCAAAGACTTTATTCTGGATAGAAAGAAATTTTTTTCTGCGTCATGATTATTTATTGTAGCACACACTGTAGGGCTTATCACTTTTCCACGGTCAAAGACTTTATTCTGACACAAACTGTACTGTCCAACAAACAACACACACAATCACCAGTGGCTTAGACGGCGACACGATACAAGCAATATGCTTGAAGCAACAATATCGGCGGCAGCTCAACGCAAAGGGGCGTATAGTGCAAACATTACGGGAGTCGCGAACACCACACCATCCCTCCCTAGCCGCAACCACAGAATCGGGGGCACGAAAGTAATGACTCAAAGAAGCCGACCGCGGTCTCGCGAAGATGGAAAGGGGCGCACATTCCTTTGGATGACTTTTTTCTTGTTTGCGCACAGTTTCAATGTTATCATCGTTTAACATCGAGGCGAGACGACGCGAAACTCACTTTCGCGAACTTTAAAGTAAAGTCCTAAAATTTTACACCGCGTCACTCTTTTCTTGTCAGACTTTTTTCCTCCTCAGAAAACTCCCAGCGGTTTTTTCCGGTGCTAAAATCGCACTACCCGGTCCACCATTTTCTTTTCCTTTTTTGCCCGTTCCGTCTGTTTCCGCCAAAAATGAAGCTTCATCAATTTAATTTTTCACAGCCCTCAATTTGCTTATAGCGGTTCGTTTGCAGAGGCTAGTTCTAACACATAAATGCCAACTTTTGAATTTATAAGGACTTTTTGTAAATGTAAATGATTTGAAATAAATCAAAATCAAATAGATTTGGGAAATATACACAAATTCAGAAATTGGCACTTATGCGCCAATTCCTTCTAATGTGCTCCGAGACTTGAAATCACATCATTTTCTCATGAATTTATACAATTTTCACCTTTTACGATTGCGGTTGAATTAAAATCATTAAAAACCCAGCCAACATTAGTCCATATATATTCAAATTAAAACAATTTAAAGTGTCGTGTTGCTAATCATTTTATCCCTAATAAATCTTTAGTCCATGTACCTGAAATGGCTTAACCCTTTATCTCTTAATTTCCAGAACGTTGCACCAATTACCTTTTGCACAGCAGCAATTGCTGCCATCGTTGTCGTGCTATATTCAGGGTGCCACCACCACCACCTCCAGTTTTTCCAGTCAGACTGTGTTCAGCCAAAGCTGGAAATTTATTATTTGCTTTCATTCAGCAACACGACCAACGATTGGCAAGGCCCTTTCTTGCGCCTCTTCTGTAAAGTAACGAATCTATGAATAGCTGAGTTTTAGAATCTGGAAGCATACTCGTATCAGGACGTACCCCCTTAGTATAGAGCTACAAGCCCTTGGAAGGCATATAAAATCTCAATTAAAGGGTTGCGTGCCACAAATCCTCAATGCGGTACGATTAGCCCGAAAAAGGATTTCCCACTACAATTGTTATTAGACAGAGCTTCTGGACGTTCTTTTGCAGAGATGTTAGTTTCGGTCAAGAACATATCAACTAGCGATAGTAAACCTTTTAAGTATTTCCCTATACATATTGTAGCACTAGCTAATCCTAAATCCGAAACTTTCCAGTTTACAGAGTTAATTAAAAAATGTCGAAATAAATCTTTCAAATGGATAAATCAACACACGTTATACACTTTACACGCCATTTATTTTCCAAGGGAAAATATTTATGAGAACGCAAGTGCATATAATGTCCTTTTAAATGTAGTGTACGCCCTTGGCGCGTTATTAAGGGTTGTAATTCATTGGAAACACTTCACATGACATTAGTGAGAAGCCACGCGAATGTCCGCCATGGCAAAAGTGCTTTATGGAAAGGACATGAAAATAGCAATAATAACGATAAGGACAAGGAAATATTGTAAAGTTTTAGTGGTAGTATAGTCAGAGGATAAGATAATGAGTCAGATAAGATAATTTGTCATGCCATGAAGATACATACTAAAAATGGATTAGTTGGGTCTGAAATCTGAGTGCGATAAAATAGAAAACAGAATAATGCGAACTTAATTCACGATATTCGAAACAATATCCTAAACAATTTCAGACAAAGAATCATACTCTTCGCAAGGACGAACTGTAAAATCGTTCTGATTAGGTATAATTGAATTCTTTTCAGACTGCTCTAAAAATTTAATTTTAAAACCTTGGTGGAAAAGGATGTCCCTTAAAAGAAAACAAGTCCAAAAACTAACGAGTAAACATTCTCCCTACCTACTTGTACCTTCCGAATTTCTTAAATCCATATCCGTCCGTCCTATCCGTTGACATATTTATTTGATTACGCTGTCCTCTCGTCTATATCCTCCTTTGATCCTTATCCATTTCGCCGCCGCTCATCTCTGTCCACGTTGATAAATTCAGATATCACATGACCATTTGTAAGGATTCATGTGTGGAGATTATCGAGGTTTAACAAAACGATGCGATAAAAAGGAGGAAAATAGAAATGAATGTCGGAAGTAATCAAAACGAATGACTTGGAATGGAACTGGCGATGGGATCCACCCCCACTGAAACGGTAGCCGATTTCGATACGTATAACAGACGGGTAGTTTGTGTATCATGCCGAATCAAAGGAGTTGATGGCGGTCATAACAATATCAGAATTTTTATAAATACTATTTTTTCTTTCTTGTTTTCTCCAACCGATTATGTTTCAATTTGTGTTGAATGGGTCATTTGACTTGGTCGTTTTTCGATAATTAGTGGAAATAAGGCCACAACGACTAGTGTGTGTGCGTTTTACACAGAATTACACTACCCATCACTCATAAATATTTCATGTAACGTTGCCATCACGATGATGTATACCTGCGAGAATTATTTACATTAAAAAGATATCAAAGATATCGCCTCGGCCAGAACAGAAAAACGAAAAGAAAAAAACGTTGGAAGAGGCTCTCCATAAAAATCTCGCCAACTTCAGTCAGAGTTCCACCCCCCGCTTCGAAATCCGAAATGGAAAATTCGCATCACGTCTTGTCAATTTTACATATCACGTATTGGCATATTGTTATTCCGTTTAGTGTTCATGTTTTGTTGGTGGTTTTGTTCGTCTCAGATACTCTGTACTCCTTAGAAATGTGGCATGTTCTTGGCCGCGTTCTCAGTAGAAACATTTCTCAGAATATACTTGGCGGAAAAATAAGATAAGAATGGAATTGAGTTGAGACTTCGATACTAACATTACTACTATAGAAGCTCCTGTGTAACGCGAACACGACCCTCAGATAAAATATTTGAGAAGGAGATAAAAAAACGTGCATATTTTCGCCGAAATTCGGAGGGCTCTACTGGGTAGTTTTGAAATTTTTATGATACGCGTGAGAATTTTTTGGGTTGCATGGTTGGAGAAAAATTTGATATTCATTGGTTTCTAAATTGCATTTCAAATGGGGAGATTATGTTCGAAGGATTGGCGAAAGGATATTGAACAGATGAAAAGTATTGCGTGAACTGATGGGTTATGCGTTGAATTGTAACGAGAATTTGGCCAGTATTTATTACTTTGCCTTAACCCTTAGTGGAGAATAGCACCTCAACCACTTCTGCACGCCATCGTGCTCTATTCTGGGCAATGGACGCAACTCCCCAAAAGACTCACCCAGCGTCTTGCACTCGTTTGCCACAGATCGATGTCATATGATTTTAGGGCCCCCTCTTGGTCGGCCTTAGTTGGAAATGGGGTTCCATTTCATGGCATGTAAATCAATGCAGTTATCATCCTTGTGCAATGTGTGACCTATCCACTCCCACTGCATCTGACTCGTACGCCGACTTATCTCTTCATTTCAGATTGTTTCGAGCCAGAAAATGCCAGACAGGAGTTGACGAATACTTGCAGCTTCCTGGTAACTCTTAAGGCAGCCACATTTGAACTCGGAAGAAAATGTACGCACTCCAAGTGTCCCGCGTCCAAATTTCGGGGACACACATTGCAATCCAATCCATCGCGAGCCAGACGATATTTTAAAAGTCAAGTTCGATGACGAACTCAATTTTCACTTATCCGATTTAATTTCACGCACCGTCAATTACATTGCAAAAGTCTTCCATAAACACCCTGGTGGTCGCCAAAACGTAAAAATATTTCCTTTGTTGCTATTTAACACTGACAACACAAAACATAAACAAAATTTCACTCCGTTAAGTTCGGGGTTCGCGCACAAACGTCGCGGCAGTCGGGTGGATTTTGGGCAAGTTGAATATCCGACTTGAACTGCGGTGGATTTCGGAGATCTTGAACTTGAACCCCACATACTACGAAATTTGGACTGGACGCGGGACAAACTGGATTTTGGACACTAGTCCATTGAATTCCTCTGTCTAGTCCGGGTAGGGCTGCATGCAACACTTCGCCGATCACTATGAGGAATAGTGATAGGGCGAAAAGAAAGAAAAGGAGATAAACGGCAAGAATGTCTCCATCGAAGATACATTGCTTGCATCGAAAAAATAGATCTCACCCAATCGAATGAGACGGTAATTGAAAACGAGCGATTTAACGAGCCCACACATCCTAAACTCGACAATCGACCTCCTATCTCCCCATCTACGGAGAACAATAATCCTCGGCTCACCGCTAGAGGTGTTAAGCAGGACGTCTATTTCACTGTTAGTGATCCAAGATTAAGTGAAGCTGTTGGTGGGCCGCCATTGGATATGGAAAACAGTTTGTCCAATTTATATTTAACTCTTAATTGCTGTGCTTATTTATTTTAATTGCTTTTTATACCCTAGACTTTTAGTATAGGGTATATTGTTTTTGTCACGACGGAAATATGTAACACCTTAAAGGAGGCTCCGGAGGTATATCAATGTATATATATAAATGATCAGGGTCACCTCCTGATTCGATTTAGCCATGTCTGTCTGTCTGTCTGTCTGTCCGTTCGCACGATAACTTTCGATAGAATGAAGCTAGAGCCTTGAAATTTTGGTCAGATGTTGGAAGTATGATCTAGTTGGTTGGTATTGAAAACGGGCATGATCAGGCCAAGAGAACGCCTACCTCCCCTATATATGTAAAATACTTAAATGTATCCACAACTCCCGATTAAATAAACATGAAAAGCTCTAGCTTTGGTAGATTGCTCGTGAGGGTAATCTTATACTCTCTTGGAAAAATAAAATCGATCAGTTGAAAACTAACGGCAATTTTCTTACAAAGAGCCCCGTACTACCCTACTTTTCAGGTTTTTTGTCCATAACTCTTGAACAAATTGACGTAGACATCTGATTTTTGGTATGTAACCCTGAGGTGAGAAGCTGCTTGGGTTTTAGTAAGTTGGGCATAATCAGATCAAAGGAACGCCTACCTCCCCTACAAAATTTAAAAAATTAAATATTTCTTTAATTACGATAACTTTCGATAGAATGACACTAGCGAGTTGAAAATTTGGCAGAGTGTTGGTAGTAACATCCTGTTAGTTGGTATTGAAAATAGGCAAGATCCGACCTAAGGAACCCCTACCTTCCCTACAAATGAAACTTCAAATAAGCGATTACTTTTGATAGAATGAAGCCAGCGACTTGAAATTTTGGCCGAATGTTTGAAGTGAGATTGGGTGCATTAAGGATGGGTTAGATCCGACCTAAGGAGCCCCTACCTCCCCTAGAAATTAAATTTTAAATAAGCGATAACTTACGTCAAAATAAAGCTAGCGACTTAAAATTTTGGTCAAATATTTGTAGTAGGATCCAGTTGGCTAATACTGAAAATACGTAAAATCCGACCAATGAAACCCCTGCTTCCCCTACAAATGAAACTTCAAATAAGCGATAACTTCCGATAGAGTAAGGCTAGACACCTGACATCTTTTTTTTATGTTTGTAGGGTGATCTAATTGGTTGGTGGCTATGATGGGCAAGATCCGATCTAAGGAACTTCTACAACCCCTACAAGTGAGACTTCAAATAAGCAATAACTTTCGATAGAATGAAGCTAGTGACTTGAAAAATTCGACAAATATTTGTAGAATGGGTTAGTTAATTGATTTTTAGAATGGCCAAGATCCTCATGAATGAGTGCCAACCTCCCCTATAAACTGGCTATATAGGAAACTCACTTTTAATGCATGGTCGTTGCCAATTATTACTTTTGGTGTCACCACTAGGTCTGTACAAGTCTAGGGTATATACGCTTCGGACTCCGGGCCGAAGCGAAGCTTCGGCCTGGTTATATTTGTGTGCGTATGACATTTTGATGTGTGATTTTATTATCTGTTGATTTTCCTTAGTTTGGTGGCGGCGGGAAATATGTTTAACAAGATGACCAGACGGGTGCAGGGTTGAGTATTTTTTTTTTTATTTTAGCGGTTTTAATCATATTAGCTCGATATCTGAAGATTCAATTGACAAAAGAAGAGCTCAACTGTGAATTTCAAAGTCCCCCGACACCTTACCGTTATGCAGATGCGACATTTCGCGCCTTCATAGGTTGCCTTAATAATAGCCACTACCGTCACACGGATGCGTCTCCTGCGCATGGCCGACCATATAGAATCCCGGCTCACACTATCGAAAGCCTTCTGGAAGCTAATGAAAAGCATGTGAAGCGGAGAATTGTACTCAGTGTATTGCTCGAAGATGATTGGCAAGGTGTTAATGAGATCGACATAGGAGAATTCGGATCGAAAGTCAGCCTGCTCTTCGTGCATTGTACTTCTAAGTGAGCCTTTAGTCTTTCCAGGACAATTTTAGCTATTATCTTGACAACGGCAGAAAGCACACAAATGCCTCTCCCATTTTTAAAGTCAGTGAGGCTATCCTTCTTCGGAGTTTTGATGATCAATCCCTCCTTCCACTCAGTGGGAAAGGTCTCTATATTGCAGGCTTTATCAACAAGCGGGTGCAGCAACTCGGCAGTTACGCTTGGCGCTGCTTGATAAAGTTCGGTAGCGATACTGTCGGGTTCGTTTTAGTGTAATAACTGCAGCGGATAATTCCTCTTTAGTCGGGACAGTGGACCGTATATGCTCATTTTGATGGTTAGCTAAATTATCCAGGGGGGGGGGACCTTCATTAGAGCCAGAGGTTACACGGTGCAAGACCGCGGTGAAGTGTTCTTTCCACCACCTCATTTAATCTTCCTCCAAGATAAGTAGCTTCCCATTACTATCCTTCACCGGATGTTGGCAAGAGTTACGACCACCTGCGAACTCCTTGATAATACCGTGCGGCGTTAAGTTGTTACTTTTTGCTGCTTCTTCTGCTGAGGCTAAGAGAATTCGCATAAATTTTTTTATCGCGTCGCATACTACTTCTGACGGTAAAGGAGTTCAATTCTGCTTCGATTGCCGAAGGACAACGAATTGGCACACTGAAATTATTTGCATTGCATACAAATGGCGCCCAACGTGCGGTGCCTACTTGCTACACCAATACTTGTACATATATTAAATTCTATCATATGTATGCTATTCACCTACATACTAAAATCATTAATTACATTACGTATTGCCTATCGAACTATTATTGAAAGTCATCTCTCACAATAAACACCCTCGAACATGACATGAGGATAACTCTCTTAGCCCGCAGGACTATTGGATTAGATCATCCAAATAATCACATTAATCAAACACACGAATGATAAGCGATTATTATTCGCCTCGGCTGATTCCCTCCCTCAAATGATTGCAACTGGTACAACTTCCTTTTTGCCTAGAGTGACTGGTGGCCTATACGTATCCTGCTGCTGGTCCTATTTCGTGCTGCACTGAACTGAACCAAACTGCACGTGGTATTTGCTTTACCCGCAAATGGCTAATTCAATCACTTGGTGTTGGTAGGCCATGGCTGACTAAAGGCTCCGTAACAGTTCCGTTTACACTTAATCAGATACGAAAAGGAAACACTTTGTGCTGCCCACAGACAACTTTACTCATATCTGCATTGTTTGCCGCTTCCTGCTTTTGCTCATTCATATCTTTGCGATAAAGGAGCAAACATGTGAAATTGGATAAGTAGAAGAGAGTTGGGTAGAATTGGGTAATATTTGTGGCATTTCTTAACTCGATCTAAGGCACAGGCAGGGCCGTCGAGGGGGGAGAGGCGAATCGCACCGGGCCCGTGTTTTTAGGGGGCCCATAAATCCAAAAAATTTAGAATAAAAAAAAGATATTAATTTTTATCATAGCACATTTCATATATTAACTACAATATCCGTATGGTACTTATGAAATCAAAATTATTTAATTAATACGTATTATAGATTTTTCTTATAATATTAAGCCTGGAATTGACCGTGGCGATAACACAAGTGTTATGTTATGGGACCCCATAAAAGTTGAGTCCCGGGCCCGGATTTTCTCTCGACGGCGCTGGGCACAGGCACCATGAAATAAGCCATTTGGAAAATAGCTATTGATGGGCAATTTCGACTGAATCCGAAAGTGGCCATGCATGGCGTGATTTGAAGAATCTGAAAGTTTAACCGTGTGATTCCAGATTTTTGACGAAATTATTCTGAAATTCAATTCGAGATAAAGCATTAAAAAAGTCACTAGTCAATCGCGGATTCGGACCAAAGACTAGTTGAGCTAGTAAGGCAGAAAGATCCTCCTTGAACATAGACTTAAGGCGTAAGAGAACAAGGTGTAATACCCTAGTCTATGATGGACTGTAATATGTCATAATTGTAGTTTAAGAGTCCTATGCCAATGTTCAATAATACCATTGGATTGGATAGGCGGTTCGTTTTGTAACCCAACAAACATCCCAACTCGGTAAATAACTCAGACTCGAATTGCAAACCTTGATCATTCACAATAGAATGAGGCACGTTAAATCGAGAAATCCATTCTTTGATTAATGCCTCGGCACACAATTGACCTGTAATACAAGAAAGAGGGATTGCCTCAGGACCTCGAACAAATCTACCGATAATGGTAAGACAGTACGAAAATACCTGAGGAGATGGATGAGGACCAACAGTACCTATGTGTATGGTTTCGAAACGTTCCAAAGCCTGGTTGAAGTTGCCAAAGGGTGTCATGGAATGTCGACAAATAAAAAAGAAAGGCAAACATTGGCGTGCCCATAAGATGACATCCTTGTTCATAGAAGGCCAAAAATATTTACTGGTAACTAAACGCTTCGTGGAACGAATACCGGGACGGGCCAAATTATGAACCGAAGGGATAATCGATTTATGGAATTGTTCGGGAACAAAAGGTCTGACATTCTTGTCTGAAGCTTCGTAATCGTAAAATTTCTGCCTTCAATGAAAAGCCCTAAAAATTTGAAAGTTAAATATTATAAATAGTCAGAAGCTCTATGTCGTAAGTACTATAATTACGTTGAGTACTGTTTAATTTCATGGAAAAGAAACCCAATGGTTGCCAAAAACCATCAACAAATTGTTGAAGAGCTGCACCGACAGCTGTGTTGGAGGCATCAACGAATAAAGCTAAAGGAGCCTCGGAAATGGGAAAAGCAAGGAAAGTGGTTTCTAACAACTGTTGTTGAGTGAATTCAAACGCTTTAATTGCTTGAGGAGTCCAAGGAGCCTTTCGTTTGTCAGACTTGCGAGCATCGATAAGAAAGTCATTTACAAGTGCTTGATGATGTGCTGCGCGGGACAAGAAACGGCAGTAAAAATTGATCATGCCCAGAAAATGTCTAAGATCTAAGATTGAATGCAGAAAGTAGCAGCAGCAATAACAACAGGTAGATCTGCTTTCGCCGATGTCGCTGCCGCTGCGTTCAATCTAGGTGGCTTAAGGGAAACGCGTGCTTTCTATTGTAATTTGATATTTGGTTGCCGCTGTTGCTGCTTTTCTGCTGCTTTCTGCGTTCTATCTGGTTCGGGCATAAGGAAATCAGGAAAACGTCTATTGACAGCTGAAGCCGGAATCACAGAAATATCTGTACTCCACTTCAATAAGAAAACGGCATTTAGTATGTACAACCAATAAAAATAAAGCGACATGAGCCCGATTCAGTGAAATCAGTCGCCGAAGACTTCACGCAATCTAGTTTTCTGATGATGTCGAATCATCATTTTCGGTTAAAAGAACAAGGGTCAATACATTTCTGAGCTGCATCACCAAATTTATTGTGGTACCAGCAATACAGGTTTTTTTTTATTACGAAAATTACTGCGAGAACAAGAACTATTAGATTGCTTGTCTAAAGAAGAATTCGCAATTGCTTAAATCAGTCCAAGAAACTTAGAACTCCCGTACACCACGTCTAAGGATATAAAGTTATATATATGTTCTGGAATTGACTCTGCAAAGTATCACCATAAGGGTTGCTATTTCATCGCCATAGTATATGCAGTCTTCGTCGTAGCTATCGTCATTGTCCCCCAATCTCGTCCATGTGCTTTTTCGCTCCCGAATAGATAGTTCGAATCCTTTGGATAGGACACACATAATGGAGCCTTTATCGATCATCTGAGAAAATGACGGTATGTTAAAAGGATTATCAGAGGAACACTTCACACATGATTAGGCGCTCACATTCTTCCTATTCTATGCGTGCCATTGATTTGCATTGATTTTGGTGTATTCATTGAATTTTCTTTCGCATGCAGAAAAAGATAAATTTGGTAAATTTAAAAGCACGTGCGATTTTAATCAATTTGTTTGAAATTTTGTTACGTGCGTTAGACGTCGCAGTGAATTAAAGAAACTAATACTCGAACCAATAGTTCCATTTCTAGCAAAATTTGAGCTTTATTCAGCTTGCAATCCATCACAATTTGTAAGTGTTGAACGAATTTTCGTCCTACGTATGTTTTCTATTGTCAGGAGTGAAATTCTGACTTCTGTTGGTTTTTTGTATTAAAAATGCACTTCTCATTCACCAGAGTGATTGGAAAAAGAAAAACTGAAATCAGAAGAAGTTTGTCGGTGCACATATCTGTTTTTCACCTACCACCTGATATCCAATCCCGGCTACTAGAAAGTTTACCAGCGCCACTTACTTTGATTAGTTTTTTACCAGCACAAGATTCCAATGTTACAATATGCATTCATAAAAAAAATACAGTCGCCAATAGCATCATACGAATATTTACGAAAAATTTCCTGAATCTCTGTCGAGTAGGTACATTTTTCTGGATGACGCCGGAAATTAAACAAATCACAAGCTTCAAATGAAACATCCTTAAAACGAAGGCTATCAATTGATGACAGCCCGGAAAAAAGTTACATTGCCACAGAACGGAGAATTTAGTCCAAGGAAGCAGATTAAAAAAAAAAACAAATCATAAAAATTTCACCTTTAATTTAGCTTTCCCGGAAATGAATGAAATGAAAATAAAAAACAGCAGACACTTCTTTCTCATTTTCCAATGTTGCAGTTGGCGATAGGAAGGACATTTTATCCTGCCACTTTGCATATTTTATTTATGGCACCGGTAATTGTAACAAACAATTTCACGACTAAGTTGTTTTCATTTTTGTGGAAATGTGTGTTTTTTAATGATTCTTTTTCATTTGTTTTAAGAAAGAGTATATTGAAAACAATAAGAATGGAGGTAGCTCTAGTTATGCCAGAATTAACAATATAGAAGTCGGAAGACGTGAACAATTTAATGAGCATTGGAGATAGAGCCAAAAAAGGTAGGTATTCTTCTTGCCAAATCGGTAAGGTTCAGTAAACGCCATCAGATAACGAATAAAAGGAAGAAAAATCAATATGATTTACATGTACTCTTCCTTGAGAGAATCGAATAAAGGTGCATTGATGGACGAGTCTTTTTTATCACCGATGTTTTCCTTATTTGTAAATTGAAGTGGTTGCTTTTCTCGACGAGATACATTATTTTATTCAGAAGAATGTACATTAGATTAGGTTAAAAAGGGACACTTTAGAAATAAAATGGACACATAAACCACCACTGCATGTTGTGATAGCCCTTCAGTAACTTGAGACCAACTCAATCGTCAAACCAGCCAGATCTCACAATGAAATGTTGAAGCCGTTCCACAGCTACCTCTTCCAGGTCATCCAGATCGGTGGAAAACTAGGAGCCAAAAAGGTCTTTTCTAAAACTCACAAGGGCGGGACAGGTACACAGAAGGGGAGACGTACCTTCCTCCTCGTCCCCACATCTCCTGCAAAAATTATTATGTGGAAGACAAACTCTCTTGACCTGCTCCTCCATCAGGTAATGTCCAGTTAAAACTCCTATGACAGCTCTGAGATGATTTCTGTTTGGCATTAGCAACCCAGAGCATCATTTGGGATCCAGTTTCGGCCACATATTTGTAGCCATTTGACATGTATTACAATAGCTCCACCTGATGTTAGCCCTATCAAATGCCTCATCTTCAATAGTCAGTTTACAAGCAGCTAGAGGCATGCTGGTGCTACGCAACAACCCGCAGGTCTCATTGATCGAGCCCGGCCGAACTAGTTCATCGGCCCTCCAGTCTCTAATATAGCTACTATGGCCTGGCACCCAGCGCTGGAAAATGTTGAACAGTCTACCCATCTCTAAGAGGGAGTTGCGACAATCCAATACTGCAGATCTACCCTTCCAGTATGCGTGCTGGGGGAATAGTGCTCCGCAGGTGTATGTTGACCAAGCGTTCCAGAACCTCCAGCAAAGTCGATGATAGGCTGATGTGTCTAAGGTCTTTCGGAATCGAATGAAAGCCTTTACCCGCTTCTGGCGAAGACTACTTTTTAACCTCCCTCCATATTCGGTGAATTTAAATTAATTCAAGACAGGCTTTGAAAATCGAGTCAATCCAGGGGTACACTATGTGCAGGATGTGTTGTGGGTTCGCCAAAATTATACAATCAGGGCCAGCAGGCTTGAAGGAGTCACACCTGGTTCTGGCCCATTCGATCTCTTCTTTTGAAAAAAGTGACGTGGAATCGCATGGCGCTACACTGATTGTAGGAGTCTTTTCCAGCAAGATAACAGAAGAGCTATCCGAAAAATGCGTGTCCAAAAGGACGTCGATCATCTCTTGACTTGGGGATGTCCACGTCCCGTCGTCTTTTAACAAATAACTTGGCATAGTTGAGTCTGTGAACAGGATTTTCAGAAGTCTACGGGCATCGCTGAAACTATTGATGCTTCCACAGAATGATCTTCGCGAACTCCGATTGGCTCTTCTCAGTTCCTTTTTATAAAAGCCGACTTGACCCTAATATATTACTTAACCTGAGTTTTGTTTTGAAGATTTCGCCCTATTGAAGCATCTACAACATCTGGCCCTAAGCTTCACAAAACTGAGCACTCCACCGCGCCGGCTTCGTCCTACTTCTTTGTCTACTAGCTGGACATGATAAATCAGCAAATTTCATGAAAGCCCCCGTCAGGGTCTGCACCATTGCGTCCAACTACTGTATGTTGCATGGCTGACACGGTAGCGGGCGTAATGTATTCACAAGACACTCCCTGTATCTACCAGTCAGTTCTTTTCCGATTTATAACTACTGGTTTGGTGTTAGGTTGCTCGTTCAAGCTAAATCGAAATAAAGATGATCAGAATGAATGCTAAGTAGACCAAAACAAGAGCTGTGTCTACGGCCTTATGATAACGGTAGGCTCACATCCAACATTGCCAACAAGGAGGTTTGTTCCCAACAAGTAGTTGAAAAACATTTTCCCCTTCACATTTGTGTCAGGACTACCCCATACCACATGATGTGCATTGCAATCAGACCCAAGAATGATGCAGATTCTTTGTGAAATGGCTACATACATGGTTCGGTACAGAATAGATGGAAAATCACCACCATGGTGGTAAGTAGGACGAGATCAACCAATACGACCTCTTTTCGAACTCCAGCCTGACAACCACAGAGTCCCCGTTGCTGAAAGGCGATACCTAGCACGCATTTGGGGTCTTTTTTTACAAGAATACAAGATACAGTAGTGAAGATTGACCTGTACGAATGTGACCATTACTGCGGCAATTCCACCGACTCCTCCACAGTAATGTTGGCCTCCCCCCAACATCGGATACAGACACGTTCGTGACACGCCCTGACAAAGTGCAGGTACCGAGGTGTACTCTAAGTTTTAAAAGTTGGACTCGAGCGACAGGCAGTCGTCCTCAGCCACCAATGCGCCAATCATTAGGGTTTCTGCGGAGCCACACCCGACTTCAGAGAGCCTATCCTGCTCCATTCGAGTCGATGCAAGAGCTCTGTTGAGAATTTTTAAACATCGCTCTTATAGAGAACGTACATTAGAGAACATACGAGTACATATTGACAATGGTTTTCTATCTCAGAAAAATTCGTAAAATCAAATTAATAGAAATCATAACGTGCTACCTGATCCGCAGATAGTAAGACCATCTTGGGGTATCCGTTACAAAATGAGTAATGCTTAACAAACATTGAAATTTACTCATTAATGCCTAAACAATTTTTAAGTTAAAATGTTGCCGAGATCCTTTGTTCGACAAAAAAAAATCCAATTGAATCTTATCTAGTAAATATAAAATCGGATTATTATTCCCTCAACATTGTAATAACTATTAATCATATTGTACACCAGACTATTCAGACAACTTCTTCAAAACTATATTGCCATTTATTCGTTTTAGGGAAACAAAGGACCCGGCACTGCGAAACCATTTATAACCAGATAAACATTCAGCAAACCATAAATATTTTATTAACTTTTTTTGGGATATACCAACAGTATCAGATCGAATCATGTTGGGGAGTTGGTTTTCACCATCACCGTCCATTTATCCTGTAGTATGTATTGTATTACATATTTAGAAAAGGAATATAGATTGGTGAAGACAGTAGTTCGAAAATGGAAAGATGCATCTTGGATCCTTATCTCCCCCTTTTCTGCAGTTTTTTTTATGATAATTCTTTCAATAAAAATGATGTGATTTCTGACATTCAAACGATTTGAAATGGATGGTCTGTGTCGTAGATAGCAAGATACGAGTATGTGTGGTCAACATGTGGTGGATATAATTAATGATATGAACGTGTGCAATAGTTATATTTAATATTTTATTTGAATTCCATTAATAGAAGTTGAAAAGGACTCTTCCTGTGTGCTTAGTATCAACGTGTTGTGCAAAATTGGAAGTGTTGGAGACACAAAAGCGAGTTCGTCGTCGTTGGGCCTATAGGTCTCGGTGCCAACTCTACAAAGCAGAGTTCCTGCGGTGTTCAATATCCGGCACTGTACGGAAAAAAACATGGAATCATTGGACTAAAGAAAGTATTTGATTTCATATCCACAATTCCATGTAGAGTACGATGTTGGGGCGACCGGTAGCGCAGTGTGTTGAGGCATCAGTCTCATGTTTGACTACCGGCGTTTCGGGTTCGAGTCCCATCCACGATGACGCTCGTGGCCATGGATATGCAGGAGGTGAATGCTGGCAACTGCATTCTCCGAAACCAGTTTATGCCAACGAAACGTTGGCCACATGGAACAATTGAAGCGCTATGCCCCACAAGGGGTTAGGGCAATTGAGTACGATGTACTGAGATTTGAATTTTCTCTTCGTCGGGAGTATAAGAAGAAAATGAACTGTCGATAAGAAATTGAAACCTGTCCCACGAAAATACATTTTCATTTTGAGAAATGTTATCCTTTGCGCCCCTATTTAGGAGATACCCATATCAATTAGGCGAATGCAAGAATGTCCTTTTCCTGACCAGAGCTTAAGACAAACTCTTATGCAACAATGGTGATTGCCTGAAATCGGCCAGTCTGCGGTAAGGGCTTTTGAGCTTTAAAACGGATACTCTGGTAATATATTATAATAATTAATATAATGCGGTGAAAAGATCTTTGCTTCGATGACGAACAGTCACGGTAATTGGACGCCAATCGGATGAGTGCCTGCTTGCTAACAATGCAAGAACCAGCAGCTTAGAATGGTCAGTGAAAAGGTTATCTCAAATAAAAAATTTTCGAACTTCTTAAACGCATGCCGAATCCACAATCATCTCCTTTTCTTGACATAAGCATCTGATCAGCCTAACTTATTATTTCTAAGTTTCACTCAGACTAAAATTTCCTAAAATATAAACGATTAAAGGCCGCGTTCTTTTCGCTGGATCAAAAGCGCATTCCCATGCAAAGCGACTGATCGTCGATGATCCAGATCTCGTTAAATAGTGTTCTCACGGCGCGACTTTTGTTGAACAACAAAAGCTCAATCTCCGTTTATAATAAATAAATAACTGGCGCAACAGTCCAATTTGAACCATGGCCTCGAGATGAGTTAGCCTCATCTCATTTTCAAGATCGTGACGGTATGTCTTGTGCAGAGGTGTGTGATTAGCAACACGCTCAACCGACTTATTTACCCCATAAATGGGTACTCATTCAACAGCTGAGTGAGCTCATAATCCGACACATAAGTCCCTTTTTATCGAAAACTACCGCATTCAGTTGGAATCGAACCGGGGCCCAGTGCCCAGAAGGCGGACGGGCTAACCGTTGCGTCATCCGGACTACATGAAAAAAACAACAAAATCGAATTTAAGTGGAAAAAATATGTACGCACTCTTTAATTTCCCATAGGCCCGTTTTCTCAATGTCTGGTTAAACTGCCAGTTAGCTATCCGCATATGATATGCGTAATTGTCCGATGATTTTCTTAAAAAATCCATTCATGCTACAAACAAAAATGAAACGTAATCATCAGACAATTAAGCCTCGATTCCATTGAGCGAGTTTACTAGCTACAATCCGTCGAATTTACTAGCTGCTAGTAAACTCGTCCAATGTACTTATGTTCACTAGTTAACTAGCAGGTAGCTCAGTTTACGCGAAAAAAGTCGAATCCTACTTTACTAGTTACTCGCTGAAAAAAATGGCAAAATGGCGACGAAAATAGTTCTACTGAAACAGCTGATGCAGCGTTCTGCTGTTTGTCAGTCAGTCGTGGTGGTAGTGAATAGAATGAAATGTTCAATTGAAATGAAAAGTAGAAATGTGTGTGTAAAAATGTGATGTACATATGGATGTAATGTGAACCCGTGAAAAAATGTGGTGCATCGAGCAAACTTTTGTTAGTTGGCTACTGAGCGAGTTTACAAGCTGTGTGTAATCGCCACAAAAGCGCTAGCTGACTCGCGGGCTACTTTTCTCGCTAATGTGTAGCTAGTCAACTCTTTCAATGGAATCGAGGCATTAAGCATGTTCTTTTAAAAGTTCCGGGGGAAAGCCTGGCTACTCGCTTGGCGTTCAGAGTGAAAGCGTAAACCTAAGTGTGAAGCGAAATCATCGTTTGCTACAGTTTCAGCTCTGATTCTGTAGTCGCCCTAAGGGATCGCGTCTGGATCAAAGTTGAAAGTGAATTGGTTGCACGTCAACTTGTTTCTCAGCAATCTGCTCTGTACATTTGTAAACGAAGTCCGCAATTCGCCTCCACTCGGCGAATCATCTGTATGGTGGCTGCGCAAATTCGACGGCGCATGATCCGTGATGTTCTTTTCACTTTTAATCTTTGTCCAAGTGAAGAAAACGCGCCTAAAATTACCAGATTCAGAGCTTTTCGATTCCGTATTCACGATGAACCTTACTAGGTATTTTATTACCTCACATGCATATGTGCGCACCTAATTTCCTCGCTAAATACTTCTCAAATTAATCATTTAGCACTCGTACAAAGCTATCACAAGTGCCCAGTCATGTTTGTTATGAAAATGTCATCCTTATGTGATACAAAATTTTACACAAAGTCTTGGCCATTAATCACAGTGCGTCATTTGGTTGAAACAGAATATAATTAGGGAGCGGACGTCCAATGTCCAATATTCGCAAGTCCTTTATAATGAAAAGGACAGTCCTGTCGTGTCCAGAGAGTAGATGATAGCAGGGTCCCTTGCAGCTGTTACCGGATGATGTAAATGGAATCCTCGTGGTTAATGCTAATGATGGGCTTGGAGGGTAGGATATTATACCTACTCGTATATGAGTATGAATATCTGTTTTAGAAACGCAATAGGAATGATTCTTCTTAGTGAGATTTTTTAAGAATGATTAATAAAATACTCGTAGTAAGTAGCATAAAACTTTACTTTAAGTCACCCCTTCTACAAATAATGCAACTGCGAAAGAGTTCTGTACGTCTTAATTAACTCAAACAAGATTTCGGCATTACCACATCTGACGAGTCCCAGTAAAGATCTCAAAAGTCCATAAAAGACATTTTCATCCCATCAACCAATAAGTTTAAATTAAGTTCTAAGCTTCTTAACATTGGCCTTCAACCCGCTGCCACTTTGTCCGCATCCTTCAACCCAAACTTCCACTTATTACCTTTTCCGATATGTCACTCCAGCCTGTGTACCCATGTCTAATCTTAGGATACATTCTTCTCCACAGAACTTCTTAAGCCTTCATTATCGTATCGCATGTTTTCGTCTAGCAGACCGGATAGTTTTCTTACAAGATTTCATAATAAATCCTGCACTTGTCTTCATTATTTCTGGACGTTATTCAGTGTGAGGAACGCCAGGAATCGACACCGACATCATCCACAACGGCCACAATCATCAAGAAGGACTAGTCAATCGTCCAACGTGTGAGTAGATGAACGAAATCCTTGAAGTGTTTCCCAACGAAATAGAAGAGCAAATGCCGAACATGTTATTTCAATTTTCGGCTTAACTCAATTAAGACGAAAGTTTTAAGTTTTCATTTAAGATCTTGTCTAAGACGGTTTATAAGTTATGCAAAAGTCAAAGTGCTTGCGGGACAGGAGCTCTTGGATTTTAAATAAAATATCGAATCGAGCTGTACGGCGGAATGAGAAAGGATTAAAATCAAAGGGGTTTGAAATTTTTGGATATGGAGAGAATTGATTACATTTCAATTGAAGTTTATCCCGGTGGGAAGTACAGATGTTCCATTAAGTTTTTATTTAAATTGTGAGTTAAGACTAAGGTGAAAAGTTTCGAGTTTCAGAAAATGAATTTAAAATGTTTTTGATATTAAATTCGATATCTGGGCTATTCAAGAAGATCTGAGATATTGTCCATCTTACTACTTTAGATTAGATTAGATTAGATCTACTACTTTAAGTGCCTCTGGGAAATAAATCACTCCCACCATGAAAAGTAATTTTTTTAAGTCTCCAATTTCAATAAAACATTTCTCCTGAATAAGATTGCTACCCGACACAATTAATTCATATCAATTTCATAATCACTGCCACTTTAAGTGGCGGTACTAATCGCTGCCCTCTCATAACTCGATCCGTTTTCAGTTAAATTTCTCAATAACCCATTCCTATTGCCCACCCCGAAAAAAAAGGACTTCATATTCATTCGCCTTTAACAAGCTGATGTTTGGCAGGCATCTGGGCTGGAAGAAAGGATACTGCTCCATGGCCCGGATATGTAGAAGGGTTGATTAATTTGCGGGAGGCTCCCGTTTCTCTGACTGTCTCCAACTGTCTACAAATTCATGCATATCCGCAGATAATTTTCTGCACTGGTCCGATAACACTTAATTTAATGCTCGAGGTCAGAAATATTCCATTCGTTATTGGATTAAATTCGGCAGAAAGGTTCCACATCCGGGCCTTGTTTTATCTGTCCAACAATTTATTTGGTCGTTTATAGCTACGACATGGTAGGAAGCCATGTCTCGGACTTTGTTGGTTGTCTGTGAAGTGATAATATAGACATACGAGTACGTATATTGGTTTAATGTTTTGAATATGTGGATTTCCAGAAGTGCGAGATTTGGTAGAGGAAATTTGGATAATCTCTACGTTCACTGGAGTAATGGAGGCGGACTTGGATGCAATTTTATATTATGATATGATTGATTTAATCAGAAACCCAGGAACAATCCTGTTTCATGAATATTAGAAGAATTCTCTCTATTGCATTTAGGGGAAAAAAAATTCCTTAATTGCGAGATTTCCACTTTAGGTAATTCATTTCCATTTTAGGTGGTAAGAACCTAGAACCCATGCGGGTTGATTTGCAGGTCCTAAAGCGGAAATTTTTCAAGTTTTGTGAAAGTTTTCTCAAAATCGAATAGACAGACTCATAATTTTTGCGAAACAGGAATGTTCCGAAACCCATAATAATTTCTCACAGGGTTGGTGTTAACGACTCGTATTTTAGTGCTCTGCTCAACTAATAGGAAATCGCTCGTGGCATTTTGGCATACTCAGTTGCCCGCGCTATGCTCCACAACGGGTTATGTGGGGCATAGCGCGTCAACCGTTCCATGTGGCCCAGTTGACATTTCGTTGGCATAGACTTGTTTCGGATAACGCAGTTGCCAGCATGCTCCTCCTGCACATCCATGGCCACGAACGTCGTCGTGGACGGGATTCGAAGACATATACAAGATGGCCCGCATCAAGTCGACCCATAGTTTACTGTTTTCTTTATTTGTGGTAAAACACCACTAAAATAGGCGAATCTATCGTTGGCTGACGGAGACATTGATGCACCATTCCCCACGAGGGGCTAAGATAAACTAATATTAGCAACCTTAAGTCTATCTTAATGCTTTTACTCGATAGTGACAATTAATAGTAAAAAATATTCGAAAAATTCGAAAATATTCGGCCCCCACTGTGGGGTTAGTGTGAATTTATCTAGCTAGTCAAGTCGTACAGGAGCAATCAAATAGGGGCTCGTTACCCTTAGCCACAAGATTCATAAACCGAACCCTTTTTCATACCTTACCTTAGAGACTACCTTAAAATTACCTTAATTTGGTTGTCGAAGAGGCTTGGCGCTGAAGTTTGAGGCGGCAACCTTGATCTGAAGAAGAATCCTCAAGTGGCCGAGCTAGAGAATCTCCCCGTGGTGACAAGTCGGAAACAGCATCATAAAAGGCTTGCGGCCAGAGGTGGTAGGGTGATCCTTGCGGGCACAAATACACACTAACAATAATAGTTCTCGATACGCTCTATTATAGCTGTGGAGGCTATGTTTCAGGGTGTTAGATCTTTTCAAGTCGTTTCAGGGCCGGAAGACTATAAACAAGGCCCTATATTTCTACGGACAATGGAGAAAAAGGTTACAAAGCGGTTTAGGGATATCTACCCAAGTGTCGGTAGGAGATATGGCAGCGACTACCGGCGAGAGCTTTGGAGGTGCTCGCACCTCCTTAGTTTCCCGTGGTCATTCAAAAACTGTGGAGTCAGCGGCGAAACCAGGCGGCTCCGACGGGTTCAAAATCTAAACTGCAAAGAAATATTGCTGCAGACCCCCTGGCTACCGAGCTTAACTTAAATCGCAGGGAACAGGATCACAATACTCATTTAACCTCAGCGGAAGAGGATCTCCTGCTTAATCCTCCTTCGTCATGTAAAGGTGTTGAATGGCGTACGATCTTAGGGTCCAAGTCGACTAAGGGGGACCTCAGGCCCCTCAGTCATTGTAAGACTGATTGCCATATTCATTTGCCCTAACCCCCAATGGGGCAACTATTCTATGAGGCTTAGCTGACGTTTCCTTGGCATAAACCAGTTTCGGACGATGCACGTTGCCAAGCATGAAAGAAGAACTCGGCAACAATTTGCATCATTGAAATCGGCACAAAGCTCTTCGCAACTCGAAGTGGCTGCGCCAGCAACGACCAGAAGTTCTTCAACCAGATTGAAGAGAGCGAGCTGAACAAGCCGGCAATAAAGAGGCAGCTGGCGGAAGAAGAACTACAACCCTCCACAAGTAAGCACTGGTCTAGGGGTCTACTTCTCTCGCAGTCTAAAAGCAGTTGCAGACCTTAGCGTAAAAGGTCTTCTAACATTCACAGTTGCGACGAAAACTTTTGAACTCAATAAAGACTCGGAACTAACGATCATGACTAATACATAATACTTAATTGCCCTAACACTTTGCGTGGCATAGCGCGACAACTGTTCCATGTGGCCCAGTTGAGGTTTCGTTGGCATAAACTAGTTTCGGAAAATGCAGTTGCCTGCATGCATCTCATGCGCTCCCATTAAGCCGCCTACCAGCGACAAGTCGGGAGATGCTGTAGCTTATTATTACGCCCCGCACCACAGGGGGAAGACAATGCAAACATCCATGGCCACGAACGTCATCGATAAGACTGATGCCTCTACCCACTGAGCTACCTGAAGATCTCTTGCATAGCAATACCCTGTTGACGTTTCGGTAGCATATGAATTTCGGATAATCAAGTTGCTAGCATGCAATTCTTATCTGTATAGTCGTCTCAATGGTTATTCGATCTTGGGGGCTGATTCTTTGGCGATCATGAACTTCACTGTCATCAACAGAGCGGCATTTTTTTGACGTGATCACATCTTAACAGTGTGTGGGTGGAAATTTCCTGCTTTGAAATCCGTTCGGAGACCGGTGCGCCCCTGTGATCAATTTTCATCTGAAAGCTTCTCTTGTTGAAGAGATATCACATCAAAACATTGTAGGTTAATCTAATAAGACAGGGTGCCACGTTTCTACAAGGTACGTTGAGGAAACTAGACATCATTTGTGCGTATGCCCGACCCGAGTGAAGAAAAATGTGCCCACGCAAAACCCCAACCATCAACAAAAAATCTCGTGATGATGAGAACTTTGAAGTAACAAAACTAAAAAAAAACTTTTTAGTACTATACGTTTAAATAAAACTATCCATACATAGTACTGAAACTTACATCGTCAACCAAATATCCTGCCACTACAAACACTGCTAAGATAGACTTCGAATTCAACACAATAGAGTCAAACCCTCTTCAGACACGGGAAGCACATAAAAAGGATTATGATCTTATCGAAGACAACGAAGCAGACGTGGAAAATGTTATAACAACACCTTGCTCATCTGCTCCCTGTTTATGCATCCTGAATCGGAGGGTCTTTGGCACATAATTGCCGTACCAAGAAGAAAGTTTTCTTAAGACAACAACTTTTGTAACCCTTTGTCAAGATTTACGCCATAAAACAGACAACAGACCATCCACCACCCCTCCTCGGGAAAAATGTTGATTTTAAATCTAAACGACAATTTTAGAAAACGGATAGTGTATCAACGTACGTAGTTCGTAGAATGTTTCGAGAAATGTTCAATTATGAAAGGATTAATGTGGTCGGTGAAATATTCTGATTGTGGCAGAGATTTGATAAAAAGATTGTTTTCCTTTTGGTGCCATACGTTGTTCGAAGCGGAAAACGTAAAAGTATAAAACAAAATATTAAAAAGATCCAACTAAATCAAACGCAATTTTTTTTAGTTTCAAACAGATGTACAGATGCATTTCATTATGCGACTCTTCCTTAAAATCTTCAATTTAATCCAATTCGTTCCAAATATTTTCAAGTCCTACTAAAGTCAACTGTTCAACTAAATGCTACAATTTTTTCTTAATATAATCCCAGCAGTAGTACAATTGAACCATTGAGTGCATTTACAATGAGTTTTAACCCTTTCGCGAGGGAAACTCGCAAATCTCCTGCCCTCAAAAGATGCCAATATCGCGTTTGTATTCTCAACCAGCAGCCACTTGAAAATCCTCAATCCTTTCGCCAGTGTGCGAGAATAGCAAAACGATTTTAAAATTTTATGAGATTGTCGAATCGAATCCATAAAGTGTTTCACACTATCACCAGCAGCAGGATAGAATGGTGGTCTTAAGTTGGGGGTGAAAGTTTGATGTCGGTAATGTCTGACGATAGTAACAATCGAATGTTAGATGTTATCTGTTCCACCGAAAGGATTACTCTGGTGAGAATGGTGTGAAAGGATTTGTTTAGGATTTACGCGAAAAATTAACGATATATTTTGGAGTGGTGTACGAAGAAGAATTCTGATATTTTCCGAAGGAATAGAACTCGTTGGCTATAACTCATAAACTACGGCAGCTTGAGTATTAAATTTTGCGATAAAATGCAGCTTATACCTAACCCAAAAATGTAAATTTCGATTTAGAGCAGGAAACTGCAGAAACTCTTGAAAATTTCAAGCCAAAGTCACCCGTTGACTCCACTTTACAAAAACGGCTATAACTCGGAGACTAGGCCAGCTAGAGGATAACATTTTACACTTTTATAAATTGACCATAAGTCAAATATTACTGTAGCCAGAATATGGAATTTTGCGTTAAATAAATAAAACTATTATTAACATATTCGTTTAGGACTATAAAAATATCATCGGAAATCAACCTCAACAATGAACTGATTTCTGGTTTCACACTTGAATGATAATATTCGTTTATTTCGATTAACAATCTGAAAAGCCATAAAAATGATAAAAAAAAAATCAAAAGAAGCAATCAGTAGGCCCATAATTAACTAAATTTAATTTTCATATTTCAATTTTATCAGTAGTTCGCATCAATCCCAGCAATGGCCCGGGACACAACAGAACAAGCACCGGGAGACTCAAACGGCTCTTGGTGTTTGCGGTAATTAACCGATTGTTTGGCGAATTATCCGCCGATTATTTTGTGCAATAAGCTGTGAATTGATTGGAATGTGCATAAGCAAAAATTCAACAAAAGCACTTTCCCCATTATGACCGCAATTCGAATCCTGAGCCTTATTTACCCATAAAACCGACTGGGTGCATTTATATGAAGCTAGGCACGGGGAGATGAATTGTATTTTTGTATTAAAAGATAAGCCGCGCCACCTCGCACCAATTCGCCAAATTCCACTCACGAGCATGGACATTGTGTGAACTGGTGGTGGTGCTCACACATGGCAGCATAATCCAAATGTTGACCAGCATATTATGAAATTGACTCAACTGTTACCGATTAACCGAATTTTAATTATGTCCATCGTCCCTTTGCGAAATATGAAAATAATTATTCTGCTGATGCAAATGTCCTGCTTTTATCATTGATTTAATTGAACTGTTATGGAGATAAAATTAAGATATATGAGTGCGTTTATTAATTGGATTCATTTTGCAATGTTTAATTTAATTTCGTTTAAATGACCGAATAAATTTATGGAATTGATGCAGAAGATGGCTGCCCATAATTTCTCAAATCACTTTTCATGTCTTCAAGTGAAATTAAATTTGTTAATATTTCAGGGTAAACATTAATAGTGTTTGACGATCAGGTCGGTCCTCCTTTTTTTTTAACTCGAGACTATTATAGAATAAAAGTCTGCAAAAATCAGAAACTCGAACAAGAACTCGTCAACGCGCCTCCACCGTGAGGAAGTCCCTAAATACGCTCCACAACACGACACGAGTGCGAATCATGTCCTCACAACTCATGGGTTTTCTACCATATGCTATTTCAGTTGACACTAACCGTAATATAAATTAAATTCTATGCGCGGGAAGATCTCCTCTCTCCTCTCCTCTGAGAGATAAAGATATGTTTCGCGCACAAACAATTTGATCAGACTGATTCCTGAAATAGAAAAAAAAAGTTAAATTAGTCAACTCCATGAATAATTCCCCAAGAATGGAGAAAATAAACCATTCAAAAAATCAGAACCTCTATGAACTACCCTATTTGGACTCAAATCATTTTTCTCGTTAAATAAGATAAATGTTAAAAGGAAACATTTTGCCAAAGCCATTATCCGCTCTCAAAAATGGAATTACCGTCTCAAAACAATGGTTTCAACCGACATCAGATACTGTTCATTTCAGCTCAGATATTATTACCTTGAATCTCAAGACATCATCTCTTCTCCGCCCGGCCAGATTAATGTCATATTAAATCAAATTTCAGACAACTACAGAGGATAACAAACAAAATACAAAAGTCACAGATAAATAAATAAATAAACGAGAAATTATGAAACGCTCGCGGGAAAATAAATATTTCCTTCCTCCATTCCGGCGCTTGGGCTTGTTTGACAAAGTTGAGAGCCGATGAAGAAATGGGTCCAGGGAGAGTGGCTGACTCTTAAGCACTGCTCGCAGCATCTTTGCGATGGATTCCGACGAGCTTTGTTTTTCCTCTTAATGTCATCATAAAATCCTTATCCGCAGGGTGTAATTGTAGCTGTTTGCCTTACAATAGAGTCGTCATCACTTTTACTCGTGCCCGCTGGAATTCCGGGGGTAGTCAAGTGCCTAGTCTTCTTTTTTTTCGGTTTGTTTGTGCCAAGTCATTTCCACGAGGAATGAATGAGCTTTGCTTGCTTGTTCGTCGAACATTAGGATGACTCCATTAAGGAATCTACAAGGAGGTATTATCTTTGCAATTCTTGAGTTTGACACTAGCAGATTTTTCTTTTTACAAAAGTAAGTGTTTTTGCACTTTCTCTGTACACATTTCTCTCAATAGACGATTATCCCCAGTGTATCATTGAAGGACTCACTTTTGTGTTAGGACATGTATCCTATGAAGGATGATGTTTGTGTTTGTGTTTAATTTGCTTGATGTCATGTTTCTTTTGATTCTAGTTTTCAATTGATCAGCTCTCACGAACTTGGAAAATTTTGTGATCATTGTCGCTGGTATTATAGTTTCAAAGCTGATGGGTTTGCTCGACAGAAGGCCTTTCAAGATATAGATAATTCAACGGACCACAATGTACGTATGCAGTGGTAATAGAAGCAGCTTTTCTTTTTTATAAAATTATAAATGTATTTTGGTGAGTTCCGTTAAAGATTTCGAATGATACAAATCGAGTCTAATAGTATATGATCACCAGACACTTAAATCTTCATAGGTTTGCAAATCCGAAAACCCATGCACACCATCCGTTCTTCTTCCGCAACCAAGATTAAGTTGACAATTGTGCTGTACGTGTACATTTTTTTGACTAGAACATACCCCGTTGAGTGTGGTGAAATGTGGAAAGCATAAATATAGGCGAAAAAAACGTCGAACGTCTCTGATTCCTTTCAGAAACAAAACAAACAATTGTGCAATTCAATCATCGGCAACGGTGCATTGCATGTAATGAAAAAAAAAATCATCATCAGACGTTAAAATATTACGTCAAGCCAGGAAAATTTTTACATTAGAGCCCTGGGAATCCCTAAAAATTCTACAATTGGGAAAGAATTTTACTTTCAACACAGAATGGAAAGACAAACGAAGTCTTCTACAAAATTTTGTGTAATTTTTAAAAGGGACGAGACCCGATTATTTTTTAAATATCTCCCCGAATGGACTTTAATATTTAAAGATGAAAAGTGTCATGGAGGAAAGCACAGTAAGGAGCGTCCCAACTAACAATTTGCTCTTGAGGTGAGAACCAAAACTCTTATAATATCGGTATTAAACCTTTCGGAACGAAATATTACGTTAAAGATATTTATTAGGCATTCTGCTAAAAAGTAAAACTAATACCTGAATCTGTTGTAACTTTTAAAAGAAAAGACGTGTAAAAAGTCTTTAGTGCAGATTGGAAGCTCGATGAAAACTTTAAAGGCATTTTGTTCAGATTATAGCCTTAAAAGTAATTTTTCCAAGTGTGTTATTAGAAAAGATCCTCTTAAAGCTTTTGCTTTAGACCATTCTAAGTGTTAATGCAGTGTAGGTCTAACTAAACCATTATAGGAATAATTGCCGTTTGCCAACTCTCGTACTGCTTGTATAATAAGCTTGATCAAGAATATATTCCTGTTTCAGGGTTGTAATATTTTAGCATAAATAGAGATGAGTAGAACGGCTTTAAATGAGAAAGCTATACACTCTGATACTTAAAGAAGTCAGGCGAAGGTTGTAGGAAAGATATACAATAGTTTAATTGCAATTTTGAAGAAAAGTTTAATAGGAAGAAGTTATTATAATTTACTTATGGGAGCAACAAACTTAACTAAACACTTATAAGTTCTTTAAAATAGAGCTTGAGAGAACCGCCATCTTTTTCGACTGTTTGGTTATAGCAATTATTGGGCCAGAAATTAATTTCTTCAATACTTTGGTGACTTTGGATATTTTCATTTTAAATGTATTTCTTAGGGTCTGACAAGAAAATAAGAACGTGTTTAATACATTTTAGGCCACTATTAGCTACTATGCAAAAAGTACATTTAATTCATGATGAACATTAAATGTACATGTATGCTAAATTTCGAGAGGGATTCGTTTTTTTTGGGAGTTTTGTACAGCATTTGATCAGAAAAATTTCTTTCGCAGAGAAAATTTGACTATCAAATCGACAAAATCCACTGCGAAAAAGTGCATCAGACCAATAATACAAGTATGAGTTTCAACTCCATTCGTATTTTTATAGAGAACTTCCAAAAGTATCATGAATTCCACTTAATGCTACCATAAGCACAAAATTTACTTACTGAAAACCAATAGAAATCTTTGTCTCTTAGTAAGGATTCTAAAAGGTGATCTATGTATGTATGTATAGCAGATTACTGTAAATCACTTATACGTACTTTTACTGATATCTTTCTGATAAGTTCTCTAGTTAGAGCTGTCAAGAAGACATGAAGAATTCTTAAAATACTTTATACTCATAATTTCATACGCCACTTTTTGGCTAGAAACGCTCTTTAAGATTTCTATCAGAACAATTTGCAAGTCAATAAGTCTTAGCTGAAACTAAATGTAGTTCTTATAAAATCCTTGAAGATCTCTATAAGAACAAAATTGTTAGTTGGGGTTTTAGCTTTATATCTTAGTGCAAATTCGTGGAAAACGAAAGTATTTTTTTATTATTGGCGAAATATTTGCTTTGCTAATATTTTTTTGGGCGGAATTACATGGGGAATCGTTTGAGATACCGGTTATGCGGTAGTTGCGGGATACCCTGTATAAGCATTTATGTATTTCTTGGAGTTTTCCTGAAGAATAAGTATTGTGCATAGGATTGAAAAGAACGCTTTTTGCTTTGCATTTATTTTTTGTTCGTAGTTAAATGGGGAATATTTAGGCACACCCCTTATGAGGTAGTTACGGGACACCATGTATAAACAGAAAGAGTAAAAAGTTAATTACAATATGGAGTTATTCTTGAATTTATTCAATTAGAAAATTATTTTTTAAAATATGTAAAAGAAGACATTCTAATTGTACTGGTAGGGTTTCGTATAGCACTTTGTCATGCGACAAGAATATTATGTTTTATTACAGTACCCAGCAAAACTTAAATCAAGTCTCGAATTGGATAGAATTACAAATACATTTTTTCAAGTATTTCCTTCAACTCTTCCATCTTCACCGAAGCTTGCATGCAAATAACTCTACACGAAGAAATGATGAAACTTCTCAGTGCTCCCCGATGTAAAACGATATTATTTTTATATTCATGACTGACTACTGGAAAGTTAACAGTGAGTTTGGCTACCATACTGATATACATCTTCATTATTTCCTCATCGTTGGGGCACACTAGAATGCCGAGAAAGGGTTGTACAGGAGCAGGATTCCTCCCCGATATGTATTCTGTTGCAGTGCTCGTTCTCATCCGCAGCAAATACAATCGCAATTCCCTACCCACTCCACTCTGTTGGGGATGTTTTTGAAATTGTTCCGAAATTTTAATGTCCTTTAGAATTTTTCATTTGAAATTTCGATTGTGGGATATTGCGTAATGGATCCCAGGGGACATATAAACGCAGGGAATTAATATGAATACAATGACTGTGTAACAGCCATTTAAGGTTGTCTTTTTGATCAGTTTGACCCTATTTTAATTTGGATTTTTTTTGGGATGAAATATATTGCTGTTGAATATTTCAAATTCTCTGTTCCAAAAATAAAGAACGAAAGAATTGAGCTCTGCAAATTCATCAGGCTACTTTTTCTTGTTTTATTGATTGTACTCTGATGACTTTCCTTTGAATTTCTGTAATATTTAAGTCTTTTTTTTTATTTTAACTTCCGTAGGTGTTTTGGGTGCGCGTCACGACAAAGAACCCTCTTGATCATGAAATAAAATAGGAACCTTACCCAATAAATGAGGTCTACGCACCGGTGTAAGGTGGAAGGCCTTCGAGTCCTTTGCTAAGGACAAAAGAACCTTCTAACTTTCTCTAGCAAGATCGGATGGGTTTAAAAAAAAAAGTTGCCGTTCAAGATCCCCATTTTGTTTTGGTTTTTTTTTTCGTAATTTCGACTTTAGATCCGCAATCAGGTCTGCAGACCTAGTTAGACCTGCATACCTACTCAGACTTGTATACTCATTCAGACCTGCAGACCTTCTCAGACCTGCATACCTATATACACTCAAAAAAATACTGCATATTAATTTGATAGTTCCGCAATATCATTTTTCATGTCATATCATTTGTAACCAAATTCTCTTGAAAACCTGCATTTTTGATAATATAAAAGTCAATTCCACTTTTTTAATATTGAAATGACAATGATATGAAAAAATGTAATTATCAATTTTCAATATCAAAATCTTACGTTAGATTTTAATATGAAAGAATATTCAATTGAAAGTTATATTATAATTTCTATATTATCATATCTTTATTTGAAATTTTATACTATCAATTTGAAAGTGAATTCCACCATTTTCAAGTTTCGCGTTTGTTCTTCTCACTTTATCAGTGCACGTCTGTGCGCGTTCAATTCGACTTGCGAAGCCCAGACCGGAGTTTGTAGTTGAATAAGAAACAAAAATCGTCAGTTCGCAGAAGTGATCAAACTATTTCTAATCGGCTCATGGATTGTATTGTTATTCCGGTATTATCGAAGATTGCGCGAAGTACCCCGGCCAGTGGAGCCCGGAATTCTTAATACCAAGAAAACAAAAATCGTCAGTTCGCAGAAGTGATCAAACTATTTCAAATCGGCTCATGGATTATTTTGTTAGCCCGGTATTATCGAAGATTGCGCGAAGTGCCCCGGCCAGCGGAGCCCGGAATTATTAATTTGGTAAAACCGAAAACCGTCAGTTCGCAGAAGTGATCAAACTATTTCAAATGGGCTCATGGATTATTTTGTTAGCCCGGTATTATCGAAGATTGCGCGAAGTGCCCCGGCCAGCGGAGCCCGGAATTCTTAATTTGCTAAAACCGAAAAACGTCAGTTCGCAGAAGTGATCAAACTATTTCAAATCGGCTCATGGATTGTTTTGTTAGCCCGGTGTTAACTGATTCTGAATACAAGCTGTTTAAAAATATTCTTGATTCAGATAAATATGCCAAACCAATAGTATTTAATGTAAATAATGAAATTACTGAAATTTTATTAAACGGTGAGCCAACTATTGACGCCAGTAAAGTGCAAGGATGCATCATGTCCATTGAATTTCAGTTTCGGAAATTTTTTGAATTCCCAAAGTTTTAGAATATACAATTCAAAATATAAAAAAATTATCATTAGAAAATAATATTACAAATTTTGTGAATGCATCACTTTATAAAAAAAATAGTCAAGCTATATCCGGGTAAAATAGTCATTCCTTTTTTTTTATATGTTGATGATTTTGAGGTTAATAACCCCTTAGGTAGTTATTCCTCTGTGGATTCAATTTGTGGAGTTTATAACACCTTTCCAAGCTTACCGCAGCATCTACTTTCCAACCTCAACTTTATTTTTATAGCATCGTATTTTCGAACTTCAGATAAAAAAACATTTGGCAATCGTTCCCTCTTTCAACCGTTAGTAAATATTTTTAAAGATTTTGAACGAGATGGAATTGAAATTAAAACGGAAACGGGAATACATCGCATATACTTTATTTTAGGGAATGTCATAGGCGATAATTTAGGATTGAATGATTTATTCGGATATACAACCTCATTTACTGCGCATTGCTATTGTCGTTTCTGTAATCGAAGAAAAGCTGACATGTCTTACGATTGTGTAGAATATACAGAAAACTTAAGAACAATATCCAGTTATCAAAATGATGTTCTAAAAGCTAATGTACAATTAACGGGTGTAAAAAATTCATGCATTTTAAATGATCTCTCTAGTTTTCACGTAACAGCAAATTATTCGGTGGATATTTTACATGATTTATTCGAAGGTGTTTGCAATTATGACATATGCGAAATACTTGAAAATTTCATGCAACACAAATTTTTCTCTCTAGATATTCTCAACTACAGAAAGCAAATGTTTAATTACGGTCCAACCGAAGTTGGAAACTTATCAGGACCTATAAATTTAGATCATATAAAAAAAAAAGAAACTTAAAATGTCGGCACGCGAAATGTGGTGCTTTGTCCATTTTCTACCAGCTATTATTGGAGATCTTGTACCTCAAGATAGTGAAATCTGGAAATTTTTTATAATCCTTCTCAAAATTATAGACTTAGTTCTATTAAGTGTCTTCACTTTGCCAGACCTAAATAATTTCAAACATTTAATTGAAAATCATAATAAGCAATATCTTGATCTTTTCAAAGGACATTTAAAACCGAAATTTTATTTTTTACTACACTATGTAAGAGTAATTAAACAAAGTGGACCCTTAAAATATTTATGGACTTTCCGATATGAGGCAAAGCATAAGGAAAGCAAAATTTATGCAAGAACAATTACTTCTAGAAAAAATATTGCAATTACTTTAAGTATTAAGGCTTGTTTAAAGTTTTTACAGTTTTTGATTGAATCAAAATCCGGTTTGCTTGAAAATATTGTTACGGCTGACTATTTTTTTAATAATTTACAACAGGAAGCATTCTTTACTTTAATTCAAAATTCAGATATGTTGAAAAATCAGGTTGATATTAACAATTGTCTAAATGCCAAATCTATTATTTTTAAGGGTACGTTGTACAAAGAAGGATATATGATCACCTTAACAAATAATTCTAATATAAGTTAATATAAAATTGTTAGATTCATTTTAAATGAATCTAATAAAAATGCATGGTTGATTGGAGTAAAATTCGAGATAAAAGAATTTTCCGAACACTATCAATCATTCATTATTGGTCAGGACCTAAATATTTTTGAAATCATAAACATAGAAAGCTTAACTGGTCCTCCAATTCATATAATTTCAATTTCTAACGGAACAACATTAATACGAAATAAAATGTTCTAGTTTTCAAGTATGTATTTTACATGTATTTTATTATGTTATTTTTGTATGAATAAAGCTATTATTTTATATATCTATGAAACAAATTTTATTTATTCTACAAACGTTTCCAGGTTTACTTATCTATCTTCAAAAATTTCGGTTGCCAGAAGCATACTTTGGATTTCTTGCTAAAATGTTCATATCGACATATATACATATATATAATTTATACATTTTTAAAATGTTGATTTAATAGTAATTTCCTATCAATTTTGATAGTGAGATCATATTAAAATGATAAGTTTCCATTTCTTTTTGTCATAAATTGCATATCATAAATATCAAATTGATATAAACTAATACCATTTTGATAAGATAAACATTTCATTTTGAAACTTGTATAAAGTTATAATGAACGATTATCTCATCAAACTAAGATTTTTTTAATATCATTTTGGCAGCGTTTTAATATCAATGTCAAAACTACAGTGTCTTCATATCAATATTGATATTTTTTCTTATCGGCTGAAAATTGTAGAGGAAAACTATCATTTTTACGGTAGAACTATCAAAATATTTCGTTCAGTGTATTTTTCACATCATACCTACCGGATTTAAGTCTGGGTGAGTGGCCTAGATTCAAAAGAGTAGGTCCGATTTTGAGTAACCATGACTAATCTTAATAGAGCCCCGCATTGTTGCTGTAAGGCAATGTAAATTCATAGGTTGGCCGATATCTAAGCCACTCTCACTTCGTGCTAACCATATACAGCCTTTGTTCATCAATCAAATCCATATAATTAGCTTGACATAACAGTAATTTAGAGCACATCGAATACCTTGCGCTGCTATCAAAACGACATGGAAAATGGAGCTAATTGTATGTACAACTATTTTTAGATTATGATTCGCCGATTTAAGAAAGATGACTACAAAAAAAAAACAATATACAACCAGTGATTTCATTTGTAATGTACCACCTGTAATGAACCATTTTCTGGTACTGCAGATCGAAGGCAGCACCTAAAGAGTAGTGATCTGTCGGTGGTACGAAACCAGAGGCCGAGGGTTCCATTACAACCGGACCCCGATGCGAGCGCGAGAGCATCTGCGCCGTCCGCCAACCATCCCATCTATATCGCTCCAATTTATTATGCCCAATTTTTGCCTCCCGTTTTTGTGATATATTTCCCACGCTGGGCGCCAAATATGTAATGGACAATTTGCTGGGCATCCAAAGGTGCCCGTGGAGACGGAGTCGAAGGTAGCACAATGGCCGTGAAGGTCACGCCGTGCCCTCTGGCGAAGAAAAAGATCACACAACGAGCTAAGCAGCTGCTTATGCTTGCTGTAGCTCAGTTCGATAGACGTGGGCGAGGTTTTCGTCGCTTGTTGCCACTGTCCTTTTTGTATTAATATGAATTCATAGACCTGGGAAGGCAACACAAACTGGGGAGGCAAAAATAGGGAATAATAAAAAATGGGGCGATGAGGATAGAATGGCGGACGACTCTGATGGCCACGCGATCGCATCGGGGTCCGGGTGTCTAGATCCGTACCACCGACAGATCAGTACTCATCAGGTGCTGCCTTTGATCTGCCGGTGGAAGCAGCACGACCACACGAGAATATGGTTTAATACACACGCTCCAGTGCAGCAGAAAAAGTCGTTGATTTTTACCCGTCTGCGTTAAGGCAATATACTGAAAACATGAACGCAGAACTAATAATAAGAAGCAAAAAAATCGTAAGTCATCCCAGTTGAGTTGAACACTTGTAGATACATACATAAGCCATAAACAAAGAAACAAATAGGTTGGAAAAAGACCATCGAGGATTGTTTCCAGAAAAATCCCAATTTATTGAAAACATCAATTTGTTTTCAAACGATTTCTAATACAAATTTAATTCAAATTTTTTATCAACTTGCACATTTAAAGCCATCTTCAGAGTGCTTTGAATGTCGAATCCCTTGCCACTTGATTCAGGACCTCAAAACTTATCTTATGTTGAATTAAATACTGTCCAGCACATTGTCATAGATTATCCAGTTTCGTCATAGCAACACCCATCTTACCGGCAAACTACTCGAAGGTATTTGTCCGATAAATTGTATTTTTCCGAATGAAGTGATATGGAAATTCTTGACATGTGGACAGAAAGATTTATTAAATTCTTTGAATACAAAAAGATGTCCAGCATTTGATGCCAGCAGCTATCTGTGTATCGGAGGTAAAGAATTTCGAAGAGCAGGAGAATATTAAATTGTCAAGAACTGTTCATTTAATAAAAAAAAATGCAAGGCTTTCAATTTGTTGGTATTTTTGGGGTGATAAGGATGCTTTAAGGAGTTCTATTGACTTAGGTTTTTTTTTGTGAGCCAGATTTGAAACAATTATTTGAACAATTATATTGTATCCATTAGTGACAGAAATCATTTGCGTTCAGCTTTTACTGAATTCATAGTAAATTCTAGGTAGTAGACATTTTTTTCCGAGTCACAGGAAAGCAACTGGAGACAACATCCACCAGCTTTTGAATTTCTTTGAAGCTCAGGAAAAAAAGGTTTGCTAACAACTTTTTCATTGCTTACCACATAAAATTACAAAGTTACATAACATAGGTATCCTAGTGCTAGTTATTATTCAAAGCATTATTTATCGTTGTCGTCTAACTTTTACCAACATTTTGTTTTTTTTTCTGCATTTTTTTGTTGTCTCCCACAATTTCAAAGCAAAAACATAAACTTTTCCACAATAGAAAAGTCAATGGAAAAACTACAAAACTTCGAGGACTGAAAAACAATTCCAACACGTGGAAAAAAGGGCAATCCAACAGAAAAGTGTTTCGAACTTCAAGTTTGCAAAAAAGACGACGAGAGTATGTATACTTCAACTCCAAGTCGTCGTATCAAGATAAGAAAAATAGCATTTCTCTGTACATACTCGCCGCTCTTGTACATAAGCGAAGGACACTCGAACGGAATAAGGATTAGGGGTGGAGTTCACTTCTGTGCGGGAAAAGCTTTTTTAACGACAATTCCCGGGACATACAGAGCCTTTGTGTAGATAGTGCGCATTGCGAAAAGCTTGTGAGTGTGTGGTAGATATAAGGAAGGCGGCTCCTTGTGAAAGCTCCTCCCTAGAATTTTATCTGAATTTCTATATACTTTTTTGTTAAGAGGTTATTTACGTTTCATTATATATAAAACCAGATACAAGAATGTATGAAGCAATTTCACGATGCAAATAGTTTTACTCCAAAATGGTAAAAATAGAAAGTAATACGAGTATAAAAGAAAATTAATTTAGACAGAATTCGAAACTATTTAATTATTGTAGGTATTATTTGAGATTGAAGAAGTACACACTAATTATACGTGTATACGTAGTATACGTATCAATAAACGAAATCGATTTATTTTATTAGAAATTAACCATAATAAGCAAATAAGCAATAATTCAGCAAACTTTATAAAAAAAAGAAATTGAAACTAAGGCAGCCGCCCAGTACATACATTCCATTTCTGCAAGATATATAGTATGCAAATTTACAAAAACGTGCAGCATGATGACTGATGAACAATAAAAAACCATGATAATGTCACCTTCCAATTACCATATTCCCGTAAAAAAAGTTCTCGGAAACGGAATGCTCTATTACAATTCGTACCCCATGCTCCAATTCGGAAGGGAAAGGGAAATACTTAGAGTAATACTAAGTATTTTACGGTATTTACTTCGAATTAAAAAAAAATACCTGAAATAGGATGTACTCTATATCTCCTGTTGATATGAAACTTCACGCCTACATGCCCTTATTCGATATAAAAAATTCAAGCCTTATTTCTCTTTTTTCTGGAATTCTTCTGATCAATATTCTTTGATTTTTTTTTTGACTCACCGACCACCACTTGTAAACCATCCAAAATTCATTTTTCGGGGAATTTTTCTTATTTCGAACAAAAATTTGGATCTATTGACTGAATTAGTATACGCGAGTAATTGAGTTATAAGTACATAATTCAACGACGGGACACAGGTTCCTATCAGTCCCTACTACTACTACTGCTCGATAAATATTTTTTTAAAAATATTCAGTAAAGGTTTAACAAAAGTAACCAGTGTATTCTTATGAGAAGCAGGCATAAAGTCCACGGACTAATCACCTGTTTCATGCCCAAGATATTCTCCTAGACTTATTAGATACTGCGAGCCGAAAGATCGAAAAATGAGCGTGCAGATCTAAAGGTGACGATCAAGATTGATCAGGCCAACAAAACTGCTCAACTGTCTCATTTCGAGTGAAGAAATCATGCCAAGCCTTATCAAGAGGCTCTAAGCGACGGCATGTCGGGACAGTACTTCAGATTCACAGATGCTAGGATCCATTATATCTAAATAGATAACTTCTAAGTATTCACAATGGCCACAGGTAATTCTTACTCTTCCAGGCAGAGTGTACCTATTCAATTGCGCAATTTTTCTGGATGCTTCGATTCTATTGTATGATGTGAAGTTTGACACAAAACAGAAGGACACAGCAGTAGGACTCTGAACCGATGTGAATATTTTAAGAAGTTCTTCAATGTAGCTCGTCGGCTGTCTAGTTATTTTACTTAAAAAAAACTAGTGCTGGGCCAAATAAATGATAACTTTGTTGTCGCAGCAATTAGCTCATACACACGCGAACTGGCGAAAGGGTTAATTGAGTAGCGTGAAATCAAGCCATCCGACGTCGAAGATGCAAATTGAAACCGTACCCGTTAATAAAAATCTGCTTTTCTCGGGCTTGGTAGCTCGTTTTCGCAGATTCTACGACACACTCTTTGTGGAGTTGGTTTGAACACGAAGCATCAACCATGTCTAACTGAAAACGAATCAGCATCATTGTGATGCTTAGTTTACACGATCCCTTATGAATAAACGACCTACTTACATTACAATTTCTTTCAAAATCTTTATGTTCAATTTCTTATTGCCAACATAAACATTTCTCTCATTCAATCTCAGCGAAAACTTCGTCCGTCTGTCTCTTGAGGCGACATCTACTATTCGTTTTCGTTTCAGCAACTTACAATAAGTAATGATTGTGTCGAATTTGCGAAATAAATTAGTTGATTAATTAATTCATTTCTCTACACGATTTTGTTGCTGTGACAGTTTGCTTATTTGACTTGGAAATTTGTTTATTGCATCTGGAAAATTACTTATTTGTTTTGTAAAACAAGTTATTTGATTCGGAAAACTATTTTTTTGACTGGGAAATTTATATATTTAATTTGGAAATTTATTTATTCAATATAGAATTTGATTTGTTTGTTTCGTAAATTTATTTATTTGTTTTGGAAATTTATTTTTTGATCCGCAAACGTTTTTATTTAATTCGAAAATGTATTTTGTTGATCCGGAAAGTTGTCTATTTGATCCGCAAAATTGTCTTTTTGATCCAGAAAGTTGTCTATTTGTTCTGGAAAATTGTCTATTTGATCCGGAAATTTATCTATTTGGTCCGGAAATTATCAATTTGTTCCTGAAAATTGTCTATTTGATTCGGAAAATTATCTATTTGATTCAGCAAATTGTCTATTTGTGCCGGAAATTTATCTATTTGGCTCGGAATTTTGCGTATTCGACCTGGAAATGCTATATATGATATGAATGTCTTTATGATTATCAGTTGTCCTGTTGAAAAAGTTGGCATTTCGTCTTAGACTCGTGTATTCTAAATACTAGTAGTGTAGTGTAAGAGGTGTATTCTAAGCTACCATTATATTGTTTATGTGAAGAATAAGAGAAGACGCCGCGTCATGTTATTAAAGCAGTCGATCATACAAACATAATTCGCATTTCTATTGTCTTTCGGTTGAAATGTCAATTTTTTTAACAGGTCAACTGTCAACTGTACACATGCATATTTTTTCTATTAATCATAATTATTTCAATCCAATGTAATCTTTTAATAAAACTCAAATTAAAAGCCAAAACCTCCACTTGAATAATTTCTTGCAGTAGTGTACTACCCAAACCCGTACAATTCTCGTTTCTATAATCATGAGTCGGTTTCTAATAAGTCGATTTTTAATTCGATTTTGTTACCCGGTCGACTTTTAATGCCGTGAATGAATACCCGGCATGTTTTCAATGAGTCGGTTTTTGACGACTCGATTCTTCATGAGTCGGTTTCTGAAGACTCAATTTTTTTTTACCCATGAGCCGGTTGGTTTTTAACGACTTGACTTTTAATGAGAACCCGGTCGGTTTTTGAAGACTCCGTTTTCTTACCATGAGCCGTTTTTTTTAATGATTCGGTGATTTTAAAATCGATACTTCTGAATCTCCGGTTTTAAACTTGTGTACTTGTGGTTTTAAGAACAGGCTTACATGATTCTGTACGAAACCTAGTATCGCAGCTTAGAAAACAAGCTTTGAACAATTTATACACACATTACGACACAATTCCATAAATTTTTAACCCCACTTCATCAATTGACATCCTGACAGGGGGGATCACTTTTTGTCTTTCAATTCTAGCGTAAACAGAACTTTTGATTTCTCTATGTACGAACTTAGTAATTCAATTAAAGCGACGACAAAAGTTCGTTGTCGAGCACTTAAACACTTTGAATTGACTACGAGATGTTCAGAAGAAAATTATCTTGACGACAAAATGACAAAGTGAAAGTATACTCGCACTTGCTCCTTATCCCTATACATTTACGAATATGTTGTGCCTAATCCGAATATGCTCCTCGCTTGCAAAAGATACATTAACACTCATTCGGCGCGACACTTAAGTTAAATATTCGTCGCAACTTTATCTTAAGTGCTTCAGATACGTGTATAAACACCTCTTGGGCTAACATGTTTGCCAGGATCCCACTAAAAAGGTATGTCAGTCATAATTAGATAAACTTTCGGTTTCGGTTACACACCTTTTCGAAGTTGTAATATGTGAATGATTATGGAGAGGGTGCTGATGAGTGTCAAGGAAATTGAAGGGAAGTGGATTAAGGGAACTTGATGATAGAGGATGGATGTAGAGGTAGACTAAACATACGTGGTTCTCTGTTCAGTTTAGGCTTTTGCATATTTCATACTGACACATCAAATCGTTTAGAGTTGAACTTAACAGAAAATACAATAATACAGATGTTTAGCTTCTTGAACTATTTACGAGTCCTTGGCAACTCCTGAAGTAATTATATTTCCATAACTATACGTATATAATTGGACTGTATGTTTGCTGGTTTTTTGCGGCCAAACGGCTTTCAGAAACATATCCATTACGATCCAGAATAGGTTCTAGCGGCGATAAGAATTTTTCGTTTTGGCCGCAGCCACCAATCTCGGCCCCTACATGGGAACGTCAAAAATTAATCTCCAAAATGACCCAGATTAGTGTCAAAAGATTGGTTTTCGGGGTCGTTGAGATGGTGGCACTCCCAAAACTCTCCACCTCACCACTTCCCCCCGCACCTATGGCTAAGTCAGTTGAAATAATAGTTTTCAGGTCGCTTAGATATGTGATGGCACTCCCGAAAATCCAGCGTTTGCGAAATATTACTGAAGCAAATCATGATCATCATCGCTCCTTCTACATAAAAAAAAACAAAACAAATGGTCAACAGCATTAGAAAACTTACGAAATCGCAACGTTTATTATACCAAAGCCGAAAAAGGAAACCAAATTGTTGTCATCGAAAAAGAAGACTATGACCGAAGAATGTTAACATCAATAGAAGAAGAGAATTTTATCAAAATGAAAAAATCACCCCTACCGAAAATGCAAAATGATGCCAAATCCCTCATAAGTGAAATTAACAAAGTGTTCGATGTGCCCATGTACAAGCTTCGTATCTCAAATCCTGAGGTACCAAAAATGTACGGACTTTGTAAAATACACAAAGAAGTTGAAAAAATGAGGAAAATAGTATCAAACGTGAATTCACCTTTGGTAAAAATTGCTAGGTGGTTAGTGAACGAAATGAAAAAATTCGGAAATTTTGATGGTTTCGCAGTTGAAAACTCTTTCGATTTCGTAAATACAATAAAATCAAAGATTTAAAAATTGAATAATGAAAAGATGGTTTCGTTCGACGTAACGGCTTTATTCCCCAGCATACCCATCCATGTAGCCACGGAAGCACTGAAGATACACCTAATAAAATTCGATGTAAGCGAAGACTATCTAAATGTCTACATAAATACCGCGAAAATATGCATGTCCTATAATTGCTTCACATTCAGAAACGATTTCTACAAAAGTGACCAGGGAGCCAGCATGGGGAATCCACTTTCACCCTTAATGGCAGAAGCGTTTCTGACGAAATTTGAAACGGAACTGAAGAAAAACAACTTGTTACCGCGTATTTGGCATCGGTATGTTGATGATGTATTTGCAGTTGCACGAGAAGAAGAAATACCTCATATTTTGGAAGTATTAAATAACAAATACGACTCGATAAAATTTACTCATGAACTGGAATCTTCATCTTCATTGAATTTCCTGGATTTAACACTCACTCGAGACAGTGAAGGAAATATCAGCGTCGCAGTTTATCGCAAGCCAACAACATCAGAGAGATACATTACGAATGACTCCCATTGTTCACAACAACACAAATTAGCTGCCTTTCATTCTATGATCCATCGTCTGTGCAATTTACCTTTATCTGCTACCAACTATTTAAAAGAATATCAATATATTCAAAATTTAGCAGATATCAATGGTTTCAAAAGATCGATTATAGATGATCTAAAATAGTAATGAAACACTCAAAAAAGGCACATAAGAATAGCCTCTCAACATTGTTCGCACAAAATAATAACGACTCGTCAAAAAGCGAACATCGAGTGTCCTTCACATTCGCTCCATCAATTACAGGATCATTATTCCGAACATATAAAAAAGAAGGCATGCAAATTGTGTATAAAAACAACTCCAAACTGAAATGTTTGCTTGGATTAACGAAGGACAAAACACCGACAGAAGAAAAAAGTGGGATTTATCAAATCAGCTGCAATAACTGTGAAGCCAAATATATAGGACAAACAAAACGGAAAATAAAAACTAGATATAATGAACACATAAATGCAGTAAAAAATCGAACAACGGATAAATCAGCGGTGGCATTGCACATATATAACAACATTGACGAACCACCTCACAAAATCGGTGGTATCAAACTAATAAAGCAAATAACGGACTATAGGACACTCGACGCGTATGAAGCAATGCTTATATATAAATGCAAAAATCGGATGAATACAGACAACGGGAATATAACGTCACATTTGTTTAAATTTGCCAAATAAATTTTCAGCGCTTCTCGCTCTAACTTGTTTAATTCCTTTTTATATATATTTTTTATATGATTCATATTTTTTATATATTCCACTAGTTTTCATTAAAAATTGTATTTGAAATTTTCTTTAGTTAGCAACGCGTTTGCTGAGGATGAGGTGTTAATTGCCTCGAAATGCATATAATATTATAATTTTAACTTAGAAAAAAAATAAAAATAAAAAATTACGAACTTTAACAAATTTGTTGTTTTTTAATATTTTCTTCGGGTTAATTTTATGTGAGTTTTTGCAATCCATAAAGGGACGAACACTAACAAAACAAAAAAAAAAGATAAAAACAAGAATTTTTTTTTTTTTTCAAAAATGGGAAACGCAGAAGTTTTTCAGGGTTCGTATACGACAACATTGAATTTTTATATAATTTTACCACCTGACCTGTTTATTCTCCATTCTATCTCATCTGGGGGAGATTTTCTCTAGCAATATACTGTATACTCGCAGGTATTGTTATATCTATATCGAGTTCTCTAGTATAGCCTAATCATTAGCACTATCCTTGAAATCAGATTAGATGAGGGTTGGCCGTGGGCTTACCGGATACACACGCATTGCAACCCGTTGGTGTATAGAGGAACTTCAAACTTTAAAAGGAACTTCTAAGCTGCGCTCCCTTACGGGTAGCCGTGGTGGTTATACATACTTGTATTTCCGAAGCCGATTTTCAATACTAAATACATAAACTACCAAGCCAAAGTTATTATCATTTCAATAAGTATTCGGGACTTCATTTAAAAAAAAATATTTTCGATATCTATTAACACAAATTCAGTAAATTTCATATAAATCCTAAAATTCTAAAAATATCTGAACAAAAACCCTGCTTATCAATTTTTGTATTGAAATCGCAAAAGGAAACATTATCCCTTCCAGCGGTCCCCTCCTTCATTACGCATCATCCTGCATTGTATTGACCATATTGGATATGGCCCATTGACCGCATCGGAAATTCATGACCATTCAATGCTATTAAATGGACATTTGAACTTGAAATTTATCGGTGTCTGATACGATTGTATTGTTAAATGACTTCTGCTAAATTTATTCAGCAACGTTCGTCCTGATAGTGGCGATGATAGCGACAATAAATAGAATTTCAGATTTCACGTATACGTGGACAAGTATCCTTCCGCAAAGCGTGGACAAGAGTCTTCAGTAGTGAAGCGATTGATGTTAAACGGCGGAAGGGAGATAAATTTTCTCATCACGTAAACAGGAAAACAGGATATGAAAATTTGTTTCGGTAATGTGATAATTAGAAATTATCGTAATGATAACGGTGAAAGATTTTTTTTCTCTTCTCTTCATCGGTGGTACTATGTTTGAGCATAAGCACCTCCAAAAACTCACTTGGTCCTCTGTTGATCGACGCATAGCACAAAATCAGATCCACTTTGCCATTAGTAAAAGATTCAAAAGTTACCTTCTGGACGTACGAAATAAGAGACGCGCCGATATTGGAATCGCTAAATTCGATCCACTACTTGCGTGTCAATTAAGACCAGATTCAGGAAAAAAATTAAAAGTTGCCGATGTCCTGTTAATCTGGCATCCGGTTAATGCGAAGCCGATTAACAGGGAGTCTCTATACTGACTGTGAGTTGGTTTTAAGGGGTCATTTAAGTAAAAACATCATTATATTTATACATATCATTTTAAATTGAAAATGATCTATGAGACAAGCAAATCTTTGAACTTAAACTGTTAGCATGTTAACCGTGTTCGATTCAAGTGGGCAAAGATCCAGGGTGAATCGACAGCCACGGGCCTGCCACGAGCGAGTTCATGCAGCCACTTTACAGATTGGGAAAAATGGGCACGAATTCGTTGATTCATATACAAATAGATGGGGTCGTATTCGCCTATATTTACCAAAGATTCAAGCACCCTTGATCCGCTTTGATCCAATAGACCGTTCGTCGTTTTATATGGAAATAATTTGTCAGGTTGAATCAAATACGCCTATTATTATCTTAAAAACCAAGTTTAAGTTTTAAAGAAAAGACAATTTTTTATTAAACCTGGCATCAGTCGCTAAGGGCATCGATTGCTTTTTTCTAGTGAACTATCATCCAATCGAAACCTCCACCAACATTGAAAAGGCCCGTTCTGCAGATGCAGAAGACACACGAACAGTGCTTATCGGTTTGTAGATTATGTAAGCTTTAGAGAAACTTGTTTCTTCTAAAGTCTTCCTTTACTTTACTCAGCGCTACTTGTAAGCACTCCACGCGTGAATTTCAAAATTAAAAAAAAAGGAAAAAATTCGAGCTAGTTTTCCTGAATTTAACGTTTATGTGTAAACATCACATCGTATTATGAATCGACACTCAACTGGAAATACTGTGTGAATATTACTGTTTTGCTAATTATTCCAACGTGGCATTGTTTTCTGTTTACGGCCATATTATATATTTTATTTCAACCCAGGGACGTCCTGATCCACTGTGTTGGAGAGTACGCATATTCCAGAAACCAATCTTTGCAATAAAACGATATCCAAAAGTGATAACCGAATATAAATTACATTATTAGTTGATGAATATATATTTAAAAAAAAAATAGCACGTTGAAAAAAGTCGCTTGATTGGTAGACCTGCTCCCGACCCATTGATTTACACCACCCGTTCTGTTTTGGAGAGAAATGGCAAGAAACTGACTAAAAAGCTCGAAGATCGTCGTATGGATTGTAATTGCCGTGTTCTAAGGCGTCCACCTGAGAACCCAGTCATGAAGGCACTATCAACGAATGTTCTATTTGGTGTGCCCAAACCCCGAGGCAGACGGAAACACACGTGGATCGATCAGATAAAGAAGCAACAACGCATTAATCTCGGCGATGATACGATCCAAGACCGAGCTGCCTGCAGAAGGAAACTGAGGTTATTCCGCCAGAATAGGTGAAGTGCCAACACCACAGGCAGAGCAACGCGAAGCCCCAGAGTGGTATGAAATGGCAAGGAAGAAGAACCAACAATCGAATGACTGTCAATTAACTGACAGAACACTTGCCTGGTAAGCGATGGCTCGGCTTGCAGTCTTTGACCCCAAAATTTGGATCGTCTCTTTTGATCTGCGTCCATGGACGCAAGTACGTGTCCACCTTTAACTTGTTCACTGTGACCCAAATACCCACTCAAACGTTCTCTCCAAAATCACCCCATCCAAAATGTCAACCTATTTTGTTTTTTTTTATACAGGGGTGCATAATGCCATCATTTTCAACCCCTTTACACAGCGACAACGACTTTTTTCATGAACTGCGAAAAATGTCCGCAAGGATGACATAAAATCTCGAGAAAAAATAAAATACCCCTAAGTACACTTATCACGAAGATTGGTTTTTAAAACTTGACATTAAGAAAAGATTTATTTTCATTAAACGATAATGAAAACTTATTTTGTTCGTCTTAGGAAAAAAAACAACGAGAAGAGATTTAAATTTTCATGATATCTCAGAAGTGTAGCTCGAGCAAAGTCCCATAATGGACTCGGGGCTGTAATGCAGGCCAATGATACTAAAGGGTTCAGCGGGTTTTTGTTTTATGGACTTTCGGGAGAAGGGTTATATAAATAGGTAACGACCTTCATTAAGAAGACAATTTTTATGCAAATTAATTGCATCTAATTAATCTTAGGGAATATTATGAGGAAGCGCGTTTAATGAATATCAATTGCGTGTTTTTGGCTGTTTGCCGCAAGCTGAATTGGCATGGAGTCCGGAGCAGATTAGAAGAGGGCCATAAATATTCAAATGTTCAATACGAAACCCCTGGCTCAAAAAGCAATTGTCATAAAGTGTAATATTCCTGGAAGCCCGCGTTTAAATTGCAGACACTTTAATTATCAGTTAATACTTCCATTAATATAATTCATTCGGGTGGCCATTGTCAGGCATTTACATAATGTCGATATTATTGTCGAATAAAAATCGAATGGTATTGCACTTGGCTTGTACTGCACTGTCAGTTGAATGGTAAAGTTGTATTCGATTTTAATTTTAATTCAATTCAAATTACTCGCCATAAATATGGAATGTTAATACGACGGGCTGTGGAGAGTGTGACCGCAGTGATACGGAACGAAGATTGTTCTTTTCGGAAAGCTTAAGTGGATTGCAATAATTAAACAATGCCAATTTAGCGCGATAATGTTGTAGCGTATGTTCTTTTTGCGCTTGTGGAATGGGACACGGCCAGGACTTTCTAATTTTCACATTGGTGAAAGAAAAAACTGGGTGGGCTATACGAGTATCAAGTTTCGAATCGTTCAAGTCAGCTGGGCCTGATGGCATCATTCTGGCAGATTTGCAGCACGCATTGGATATTGCTTATCCTTGATTGGGAACCATCCTAAGGACCTGTCTACATTCCTTATGTATGGTCAGCGATCAAGGTTACCATTATCCCTAAGACGGTAAAAAGCTCGTATGTGCGTTCGTCTTGGCATCGATCACGACGGCAATCTGATTCATGACCAACCAAGTCGCCATCCAGTAGACGAATACTTAACAAACTTTCGGCATGAATGACTGCACTTATAGGAGCCGTGTACAGCTTTGATCGAATCTTCACATATTTGAACTGCTGAACCACGGGAAATACAATTTCCAAATCGAGTGGCAGTCATATTGACAGAAAACGTCACAACACACACAAACTTAGTTCTTATAATATCTGCTGCAAGTGGCGTGGCAAGTTGGCTCGTGGCTCGCGACTTTTCAAAACAAAAGTCTAACTTGAATCGTGGAGCTGTCAACTTGAACTCCACACACGGATTTTGCTTTGAACTTGAAACATCTTGGCTTCGGACGCAAGTGTGTGTCCACCTTTATGAGTACGAAAAAATATTCATTCGCGCTATTTTTGGAATTGCTTGAACTAAGAAAAAAATAATTTTCATTTGACTGAAAATTAATTTGACCAGCTTATTCGATAAATTTGATAACTGCCAGTGTAACGAAGGACATGGTGGGAGTAAGTCACAACCTTTCCCGAATGGTCGTAAGTATGCAGTTAACCGTCGGAAGCCCGAGTCGAATGCAGCTGCACCCCAGAGTTACATTTCTTCTGAAAACAATTTCCTATTCAATTTCCTCTGAGATATGTTTCTTAAATATACCTCTTAAATCGTAAAAAAAAGTTTAAACAAATTGCTATACTGTGACGAGTTATCGTTAATTTTATTCATTGTGATACATGTAATCTCGGAGTACCTGAATATCGATTATACCAAAATCAGAACCGTTTGTAATAAGTGTCACAATTATTTTTGTACTAGGGATATCACGGATTCTTAATTTAATTATATTTCAAAATTTAAATTAATTTTTTTTGTCCAAAATATTTGTTCTTTTTATATATATAAAATTTGGTGCATTTGCACCCCACCTGATCTTTAATATTAGTTTTTGACTTCGGACTTATTAAGATTAAATAGAAAGGAGGTGCATGCTAGCAACATGCATTGTTCGAAAGCAGAAAACATCAACTAAGCCACATGGGTATAAAATAATAATAAATAAATAAATAAGGACAGGCTAAGGTACCCAAAGGTGGGCACTGCGACCATGAGATCTATTGTGCCTTATAGCCTTAAACTAATCCAAAAGACTCTCAATCAGCCTGATGAAGGCCAGAAGGTCCTTTGTAGGACGACCGCGGAGCTCACGATGGAATCTCCAAGAAACAAGAACCTCGAACGAGAAACCGCCGGGCATTCGCAGAGAAGGTGTTTGGTTGACTCAGTGTCCTCCAGGCAAAGTCTGCATTCCGTTTCAGTAGCCAGACCCATTTTGTTGAGGTGATATCTTACCCAGTGGTGTCCCGTGAGGTAACCAACGATTAACCTCAGGTCCGCTCTGCCCAGGCGGCTAGTTTCTTTGATACCGTATGGGTTTATAAGATCTTTCGACTGACGAAGACCAGCGAGATCATTCCAGTGACGCAACCTTTCATTTGCGGACCATTGCTTAACCAGCTGTCTGGTTGTAGCCCAGCTCAGGCCACAGTACGGATCAGGCCCGATAAATTTCACAGATGAGCTCTGCCTAGCGAGTTCATCCGCAGCTTCGTTACCTTGAATGCCCTGATGGCCTGGTACCCAACATAGAGTTACCCGATTGGTGTTTGTGAGACACTGAAGGGTATCAAAACACTCTTTCACTAATTTTGAAGAAAATTTGTATGAAGAAAGAGCCTTAATAGCTGCCTGGCTGTCCGTGCAGATAGCAATGTTTGCGCCATTAAGTTCCTTGTGCAGAATTTCTCTGGCGCAGGTCTCAATGGCATGGATCTCTGCTTGAAATATGCTGGGCCAGACGCCCATGGCGATTGAAATCCTGGTGCTCGGTCCAAAGACCCCAGCACCAACTCCCTGATCAGTCTTTGACCCATCCGTAAACCACATGGTACAGCTAGGGTCAGGACAGAGGTTGGCACTATCCCATTCCGTGCGGCATGGAATTGAGACCGAGAATTTTCTATCGAAGCAAAATTCCGTAGTCATATAATCTGATCTCGAACAGATCGGCAAACCCGGAATCCGCTCCAGGATGCTCATGTGGCCCTGATTGTACACATGAGCATCATAAGTTAAACGCACTCGAAGAGCGCTAAGAGCCGCAGATTCCTGTATAAAAATATGCAGCGGAGTAAGACCAACAATCGCCTCAGTGGCCGATGTCGGACATGTACGGATGGATCCTGCCATACCAAGGCATGCAAGACGTTGTAGTTTGGTACACAACTGTATGGTGCAACGCTGCTGCGTTTTGGGCCACCATACTAGCGCAGCATATGTCACGACTGGTCGTACCAGCATCAAATATAGCCACTTAGTCATTTTAGGGGTGAGGCCCCAGGTTTTACCAAAGAGCGATCGGCAAGCCCTCATGATACGAGTGGCCTTATTAATGACAGTCTCGACGTGATTGCTCCAGTTGAGCCTCCAGTCCAACGTAATGCCCAGACACTTGACTTCAGTGGAGAACTGAAGTACCGTCCTGCCTAGACTGACCGAGCTTAAGTTAAGAATTTTCCTCCGTGTGAATGGGACCAAGACGGTCTTTTGAGGGTTAACACTCAGGCCAACTTCAGTGCACCAACGAAGGACTAAGTCAAGTGCAGCACCCATCACCTCAGTGACGGTCGTTTCAAACTTCAACTAAGGGATAGGGTAAATAGTGTATTAGGTGTGTCCGACATGCCAACCTCCATTTCACTTTAATCCACCTCAAATAAATCACTATATTCAATATCACCATCAAAAGCCACAAAAATCACAATAATTAATCATCATATTAATTCACAGCCACATTAAGGTGAAGCCCCGCCACCATATCGCCGTGCTCTTAAGTAATTGCATTTTAAAAGGTCCTTAACTTTTTTTTCTTAATAATTGATTTCGCCATCCATTAAACTTTCACGGATGCTGCTGTCTGCGTTATTCACAGCATAGGATTCCCTTTTTTCCGTCGAATTTCGTTTGCCGGTATGCTCACGGTAAATTTTTAAATAGGAAAAAGGACATCAGTCCCAGCCGTAAATCAACAAGCTGAACCCCTCGTAATTTTTTTCTCGTCACCTGACCGCACGAAAAAGTCCCGAAAGACTGTTTCAGCATTTCTTCAAGATTGTAAGGATTTTTTTTTGTTTTTCAACTGTTTGTTTTTCTTTCTTTTTTTTTTCAAAAATCATTTTTAAGTGGGGTGGCTGCCTGAAGTTTATATTGTGGAATTAGGAAATGCAGTGTGGAAGAAGCCTTATTTTTTTTTAAATAACGGGGATACTTCGATTGCGGCAGTCGTCGTAGAAACAGAGCATCGGGAGACCTAATTGGGGGTAATTACCTTTTTTTTCTATTTAGGATATGATTTGTGATGATTTGGGTGGAAACTGTCAAGGAGTTGCTGTGGCTAAATATTTGCTCTGCAAAAAATTCAAATTGGATAAACGAAGTTAATTATTTTAAATATAAATACATATTATGCATTTATTTTCGCCTAGCTGGCGTAATCCTGGCCCCTTTGGCCGGTTATATACCCGCAACGGATGCAATCAACAAGTTGGCGGGTATGGGTGCCTTGGGCGAGTGTTTTGCGGTCATCCTGATTTTCAATACAAATTAGTGGAGGTCGCCGAGCACTTTCCGCACTATAGCACAAGTATGCAAAATCACATATTTTTGTATAATGTCAATGGGATTGTGCGGCAGGTCTAATTTGGTGAGGTAAGTTAGAAGTTCTTTGGGTATTAAACCGGTAGCCGACAATATGACATGCACTATTCGTGCACTGCCAAAATGCCAAAGTTGTTTGATTTCTTGGGCCAGTGCACCATAGTTTGCCGTTTTCTCCGCATGCTTTCCCTCGATGTTGCTATTACGGGGGATAGCAACATCGATTATGTATGTGGAGCGACTCGCCTTTTCGACTAGGAGTACATCGAATTTGTTGTGGGTGACAAGTGGGTGGTCAGTGTTTACCTGGCGATCCCAGTGCGTCGTGAAGAGAGTGCTGTCAAGCACTGCTTGTGGAGTGTACTGGTGGATCGGCACGGTTTCACTGATCAGCCCGTGCTTGTATACAAGGTGTTGATGGATTACCTTGCATAAAGAATTGTGTCTGTCCATGTACTCTAGCGGCGCCATTACAGAACAACCAGAAATGAGACGGGCGACGCATAGTGGTTCGCGTCTTTGACCAACAGTGGGTTGAGACGATTCCGCACTCCCCTCGTATGGGTTCCGCTAATTTCACGAGCAACGATATACCGCCCAAAAACGCTCGCCTCATATGCTACAGCTGTAAAGCCACTATTAGCCAAGGCGCAACCATTATGCGTCTCCCGGTGAAAAATAAACATAAGGCGTGTTTTTTTGTACTGCGGTGAAGGTTAATTGGGGGCTATCCGGGTTAACTTACACACGTTACACAAACAACTAGGGTATGTTGTTTGTGTAATGTGTGTAAGTTAACCCGGATAGCCCCCAATTAACCTGCACCGCAGTACAAAAAAACACGCCTATATGTACCAAGTTTTGTTCCATTGTATTCTGTTACAGTTCAAGTGGGATCGCCGTTAAATCTATGCGAGCTTTCGTATTGTTGTTTTGGCGTTCTTTAAGCTCTTTGAAACTCGTGTGCATTAATGATTTATCCAAACAGTTTTTTTTTTGAGAAATTGTTAAGTTGATTGGAAAAAGTGTTAAATACCTTTGAAAACATCAATTTGATTTAAACAAGAGTTTATTTGATTTGAGAAAGCATTTACTTGTTTTGAAAATACTATAAATCAGATATTTACAGTCATATTTTCAAAAAAAATAAATTTCAGTTTCAGTTTTTTTTTACTGCAGTAGAATTTCGATTGCTACGGGCCGCACTGGTAACAATAAAAAGAAGCAATAGAAAATGAAGAAAATTAGAATAAAAGTTAAGCGAAATATACCTCAGGTAAGCTATCATGGTTGATGTCATCAACTGTAAAGTTAAAGGTTAGTCTGCTTTCTTGCTTTCATGAACTGACTTGAAAAATTCCACTGACTTTTGGTATAAACAGCATGCTGTACACGTCGGATGCTAGATAGCAACAGATTCAGCTCTCATAAGGACACTACTATGTCCTTATGCTTGTATATTCCCCTCGCCACTACCAAATTGCAGTCAACAGCCCGAAAAAAACGCACTAATGTATCATCATTTCCATTAACCTTCCCGCTAACTGCTTTCGTTGAGCTCCCGGCACCATTAATATCCGTGCCAGTAAGTCAATAACGGCACCAAGACTGTATTCGGCGAATATGCAACAAGGATTCCCTCCAATGAAGTCGCGTGTATTACACGTAGGTAACACGTTTTCCACTTTATCAATTTAATTTCCTTTTTAACCAGGCACCAAATCAAAACGGCTGCCGATAAATGTACTATACCTACGGAGACATGAACGAAACTCCATAAATACGTAACGAAGAGTTTGGGGGTTTTCGTAGCTCGTAAATATTTTTAATGGCCTACGTGCCTCCGATCGGAGGTCCTTTATTGCACTTACAAGTGGGGACTGGGGTTGTTGCGTAGAAGAAGCCAAATGATTTGTTTAGTGTCGTTTGTACTCTCTATGCATTGATGCCTTATTAAATGATAAATGCCAGTCAGAAGGATGAATGATTGAGGTAGTTGAAGGCTGTTAAGTTAGTCCTGCCTGAGATATATGATTTCCCGAGCTTATACCTGGCAGCATGTTAGACAGTCTTTTCATAATAACTACATTGAATGTGCATGAGTGATGAAATTTAGGTTACGGTGGTACATAAATAAAAAATATTTTTACTCCTGAAATTTTGGGTGTACGCAGTTATATCGTATTCTACAATAGATGGGTTTAATATAAAAATTATAGTCCAGTCGGCAGGTGCTAAAGAGGGGAGGTGGTGTCCTAAGAAACTGCGAGTTTAATGAAACTTGAGGATGTCTTTTTGGGTGTTCAGGAGTGACACATCTTATTTATCCAACTAAATTTCCCTGTGATAACTTGGTGGCGGCCGAAAAACTGCAAAATTATTGGTGCTGCGCGAGCTGCCCTGCCTACGTCCAAGATGCGGCCGGCCTAAACATCGCAGAAGTTTGAGTCTGCGACAAACTACAAGAACAGGTTCGAAGCGACATCAACAAAAAGGAATGTACTTCCATAGTATTTTGGATATTTTGATTTTCGACCATTCTTGGCCTTGTCGATAGTGGAGGCTCCATCCCCATGGGCATCCCCGGATGCCCACCAAACCGTCCATTACAGATTCGATGTCGAGGCATGTCGAGGCTACCTGTCTGCTGAAGAACTTGTGGGACGGCCACAAGATACATGACTGCGAATAAGAAAGCTACGAATTATGTATAAGAAATTGGTCATAAGAACAGATCGAATGACCGAATTTTTCCGAAGACTGCATCTTCTTTCAAACTTTCGACAAACAATTAATTTTTTTCAAATTTTTCCAATTTTGAATTTATGTTAACCTCTTAATCTTATTAAAAAAAATACATACTTCAAATTGATATGAACAGCCGACTAAAACACCAATCGGCCCTTAACCAAATCCAATTTATCCCCTAAATTGTCAGGCAACATGACGATTTGTATAAGACAAATCCTGGCAGCGATAAAGCAGGCGAAGCACGTCAATCAGCCCAACTTTTCCTTGTAATCGCTCATTTGTTTTACTTGCGGCAACATTCGTGAGGAGACGTTGTTTTATCATGTTTTCCTCGTTTCTTTTTTGTGTTAAGCCTCATTTGTCTCAACATCTAACACCATTTGTTCCGTCCTCTGCTTTGAAATTCGCATCTCTTTAGAGAATAGTGCCTTTCAGGACGAGTCCTCCTCCGCACTCGCACCCCAACATCTTTCGTCGACTACTTAAATTGGTTTTATTGAGGTTTAACGGAATATTCAAATTAAGTCGATAAGCTCTTTAAATCTGTGAAAAAGTGGCAAAAAGGACGTTTTATGGGATACGTCTGTGTCTATTTAAGTGTCTCGCTATGCCGGCGCAAGAACTTTCTTTCCACTTTTTCGCGAGCGTGATACCGTTAAAACCCGTGGAAATGAATGAAGAGCAGCGAGTTCCGCGATGTTTTTTTTTTTTGCTTTCTGTATTGTTTCTGCACCACGATGTTCTGGGATGTCTCGACTGGTGCTGGTGTTTCTGGTGGTCGCGGAAGAGAATCATCTCGTAAAAGGACTTTTATGATTCTTTTCGAAAGTTTTCTCATCTTTAAAGAAATTATTGGGAGCGTCGAAATTTTATGGAGCCGTTGTACGAGACATTTTCCGTATTTCAGCACTATTGCAGTGTCGGAGGACGAGTTAATTAGGAAAGTGCTCTTCGCTATTGTATAGCGTGGTGCCAGTACTTCATGATATTGTGATTGGGAGTGTTCGTTTTGCAGTCTTAAGTCGGATGAGTTTTCGTAAGTTTTGAATGTGAATTTATGAATGAATTTATGTTGCATCTTATAGAAATGATTCAATGATGATCCACGCCATTGAGGTCTGCGCCAGGGTAATCTTGGAAACTGGACTTCGCGGCGCTCACATTGCTATCTACTCAGACAGCCAAGCAGCTATAAAAGCGCTCTCCTCATTTAAGGTCTCTTCAAAACTGGTGAAGGAGTGTTACAATCTCCTTCAACTGTTGGCAACCAAAAACCGAGTCTTCTTGTGTTGGGTGCCAGGCCACCAGGGCATTGAGGGGAACGAGGCTGCGGATGAACTTGCTAGACAAGGATCATCCAGTCGTTTTCATGGACCTGAGCCTTACTGTGGCTTTGGACTGGCCTCGGCCAAACTGCGGATCACAGATTGGTTTGCACGATTGCGTCAACAGTACTGGGATAACCTTCCAGGGCTTCGTCAATCAAAGGAGCTGATAATGCCCTTCAGTCACAAGGGTACTACTCAAATGAGTAGAACCCACCTAAGACTCCTAGTGGGGTACTTATCTGGCCATCACCTGGTCAGATATCACCTGAACAAGATGGGTCTGTCAAGCGAGACTGAATGCCGTCTTTGTCTGGAAGACGTGGAAACGACCAAGCACATCTTGTGCGAATGTCCCGCCATCGCGCGTTTTAGGATGTCTTTTGACGGTCTTTTGGATTAATGAGCTACGGCATAATAGATCTTTATGGTCGCAGTGCCTTCCTGCTAGGAAAGTAGCTCGAATTTTTTTATATCTATCTATATCTATAGAAATGATTAGCTTTTAGTTTTGATAACGCATTGAATCAGGAGAGCTAGTTGTTAGGGTCTACCCTGAAACCACTGTCATTTTATTTAACTCTGAACCTGTTGTCGTCTCCGTCATAGAAGCTGTGTGCTTAGTTCTTAATATACTTATATATAGTATATTTGTTCAACAATTCTAGGCGATGTCATGTAAGGATCCTCTCTTAGGTAAAGAGGCACAAGGGGCAAGGGTACCGAACAGACAGTGTGGATCTAATAAAGTCTCCAAAAAAATCTGTGATTATCCACCAAATTGAGCCGTCGGCCTAATGTCTCATCATACCGGTTCATGGTCATGGTTGTTTATATTATCTTCCTCCTATGGCATGGGGCGTGAAAATAAGCCACAGCCTTTTGCGACAAGTTGCAAAATGCGGTTAAATGGTCAGAAGGTGTATGCTAGGAACATGCATATAACTACTTACTCCTCTTAGGAGTAGTTGACGCACTGTGTTTCACTAGGGGTTAGAGCAAATAGTTTAGTAGATCCGACCAATAAAACGTACAATTAAATTCATGGGAATTATGACACTCCCATTTACTTTAATTGTCCCCGGCGTACAAATTAAACACGTTGAGAGACCTTTTCCCCGGCTCTTCACATGCATGGATGTCTGCCTATTCCTGCGTTAACTAGGCTCACCCAAATGACACGGTGACTTACACCAAGTGCTACCACTGTATTTCCACCTAATTATCATTACCAGCCATTCCGACCGCAATTTCTATAATTTAAAATATAAACGTCGTCGTCTCACTTCGAAAAATTGGTATAGGCGATAGGGTAGCATTAGGGTTACATTAGCTCCAACATTTGACGGTTGTGGGTTCTTCAACGACATTTCTCTACGTTATACGCTCCTTATCTTTACGAGAGGTGATGGCGTAGTTCTTTTTATCTGGCAGAACATTAACCGACCGAGGAATGGCTTCATCATAACATTTACATGGTGAAATGATAGACATTGAAAAGGATTCCTTGTTTCTTCTCGTGTCGTTTTTATTTTTCATTGCTGCTTTTGAAATGTGTCCTGAAATGATGGGTGGTTAATGCGATGAGGCGGGGATGAGGGTTGAAGTCGGTTTGTGGAACTGAGGGTATGAAAGGTGATTTCCCTTTTTGGCTTTGATATTATTTTGATAATGACACCTCCATTATGACAGGGAATATGTGTTTGCGAAAACTCCTTTGAAACGAAAGGTAGTGAATCTCTGAGTGGGTAGCATCGTTATTTTCTTTATTGTTATGATCTGTCGCTTTATTATATTCGCTCGATTATTGTTCAAGTTGTATTTTGTATCAACTTTGTAAGGTTTTATCTAATTAGAATCTTTATCAGACAATTGAATGGATGATGGGAAAGGGAAGTGATGAGCATAAAAATGGGGTTTCGAGATTGAAAAATTTTCGTTCAAAATCAAAAATTTCTTTACGGACTGGAATCACCCAAAGCTTTTTGCAATACTTAAAACCTCTAATGCTTAGTTAATTGAGAGTATGCAGACAAACTATTTTCACCTATTGGTATGCATAGCTAAGGCTAGAAGGTTGAGGTTTTTCTAAGTTTTTAAATCTTATAGCGAAAATCGATGACTTTCAAAATCAACCAGGTGTCTTTCCACCCATGCATTGGCACTTAGTAAATGTTTTCATGTCGCTGACTCAATGGGTCTGTTAATCGCATATCGTGCGGAACTAAAAAACAAGCAGAAAATACTAACCTACGACACATAAAATTAAATGCGACAATCGACTCGAGGCAGCCCGAGAAAGTACCCACAGTACTAGTGGCTCAAATTTCGAGTTAACGATTTACCTTTTTAGGACCAAAGAAAACGAGGCGAAGTTTTGATTGTCCCGAAATAACAAACTTGGTGTGGCTCTCATTCGATATGAACATATAAATTATACTCACAACAACTGCTGACAGTACTTCACTGAGTTTGGTATAAGGATAATGAAGTTTGCCGAAAAACGTTCGATTGATCCCTTTCAGGCTGCAATACATAACGTGGGCGAACCATGGTCTCAGTGCCCGGCCAATATGCTCCAAAGTCCCTGTTGATAGCGGGTCTGGAAGTGTAGAAAATTGGGGGTCAAGGCCACAGGAAAAGTAAATCAACAATAATGAGCTTAGTCAACAAGCAATCAAACCATACAAGACTAATAGCTGATATATTTCACGGTGCCTCATCAACTTCAAACACTATCGCTGAAGAAGGAGAACAATTGTTCCTTGCTCTCTGCAAATTAACTAAACAGAGCAGTTTGAATGAACACCGATATTCATTTTTCCTCAAATCATCAACTAAAATTAAAGCTGACTTCTCCGTATTACCTCCAACCAAAGGTGCAGCTCAGCAACACTTATTCATAGTGTATTTATAAGTTCAGCTGCTGCTTGGTAACTGCCAACATCCTGAACAGTGGAGTTGGGGTCGAAGGGAGAATAGGTATATATTCAAAGTGACACCCAACGACGCAGTAGATCATGACACAATCCTCAATACTATATTTTGGTCACATTTTTGTTCGATAAAGAAAAAATGAAACCGGAATATAGAGGGCTACGCCCGCAATCCGAGGGTTTTGTAGCAAGTACTTATTTTGGTATGTAAGTATCGGCTCCTTGCTCTTCTTGGTACCACTTAGATGGATAAAAAAAATAAAATGTCTGACCCATAATATAGTATCTTATATGCCCAATCATATTACGTGATTGTAACGAAATTTAGAACATACGGATATTATTGCCTATGGTGTTCGTTATCCTTGGCCATCGGTACTTTTGATCTCGGACGTGTTTAAGGGATGCAGGGATGCGCTAACTGTAACTATGGAAACAAACTATTATTAACCTATTTTGAGGAGATATACAAATTCCATTATTTCCCATTTTATATACTGTTCGGAACCCACCTTCCTGGAAGCTTTCATTTTTCTAAGTGTAACGGTCTGGAAATGCAAGGGGGGGGGGGGGGGGGGGTCAAATTACGATCTAATAATTTATCTTCCCTCATTGTTCCCCTTTTTTCAAATATAAGTAAAGTAAACTCAACATTACCTTTTTCACAACACCCCACTTGCCTATATCAGCCGATAAACAAAATTTGACCTTAATTTTAACCCTCACCCTCCCCTCCACCGCCCGTTACGGTTGGCCAATTATCACACATCGCCCCCTACCAATCTTTAACCTTTCATAAATGTGATTAACCATAATATGTAACAATAACTGCGATTCGCACTACGAAAAACAACATGCAAGTAGTACTCGCACCTTTGAAGCCGGTAGGTGTAATTTTGTATGAATAGTGTAAAAATGCCTAACTTTAAGTGAATGTACTATTATTAAATATTACATGGTTGTAATGAAACGTAGAGGCATTATTGCCTATGATGTTGGTTATCATTGGCCATCAATATTTTTGACCTCGGGTGTTTTTAAGGGGTGCAGGGGTGTGCTAACTGAAAAAATAGAAATGTACTATTATTAACCTTTTTTGATGAGATTTTGGTATTCTATTATTTATAGTTTTCTATGTTAGTAAAATGCCGCTTTTCTGTGAATTTTCACATCTCTAAGTTTAACGGTTTCGAAATGCAAGGGGGGGGGACAAACTCGGATCACATATTTTCCCCTCTCCCTCTTTTCCCCTTTGTTAAAATTTGAAGAAAATTCCAGAAATGGAATTTACTCGACGGTACCTTTCTTACGATACCCCACTTGCCTATACCAAATGAAAAAAAAATTTCGTCCTTCATTTCCCCTCTATGGGGACCCCCCCTCAAAGTTGACCTATTACGATGCATCACTTTCTCCAGAGAATTATAGTACTTCTACATATTTTCACTAAATTTCATACATGTAGCCTCAGCGGTTCGTGAGATATTCCATGGACAGACAGACAGACAGACAGACGGACGCATGACCGATTTCATAAGGGTTTTGTTTTACTATTTTACAAAACCCTAATGATATTAAAAATGTCTGACCCATCCTGTAGTATCTTAAATGCCCATTCATATTACGTGATTGTAATGAAACATAGAACATATTATTGTCTATGGTGTTGGTTATCCTTGGACATCAGTACTTTTGATATCGGTCGTGTTTAAGAGATGCAGGGGTGCGCTAACTGTAACTATGGAAATAAGCTATTATTAACCTATTTTGAGGAGATATACAAATTCCATTATTTCCCGTTTTATATGCTATTCGGAACCCACCTTCCTGAAAGTTTTCATTTTTCAAAGTGTAACGGTCTCGAAATGCAAGGGGGGACAAATTACCATCTAATATTTTCTCCTCCCTCATTTTTTCCGCTTTCTTCAAATTTAAAGTAAATGCCAAAAATAAAATGTACTCAACATTACCTCTCTCACAACACCCGACTTGCCTATACCAGTCGATAAACAAAATTTGACCTTAATTTCGCCCACCCCCCTCCCCTGCCCGTTATAGTTGGCCAACTACAACACATCGCCCCCTACCAATCTTTACCCTTTCATGAATGTAATTAACCATAATATGTAACAATAACTGCAATTCGTACTACGAAAAACAACATGCAAGTAGTACTCGCACCTTCGAAGCCGGTAGGTGTATTTTTTGTATGAATAGTGTAAAAATGCCTAACTTTAAGTGAATGTACTATAATTAAATATAACATGATTGTAATGAAACTTAGAGACATTATTGCCTATGGTGTTGATTATCATTGGCCATCAATATTTTTGACCCCAGGTGTGTCTAAGGGGTGCAGGGGTGTGCTAACTGAAACAATAGAAATGTACTATTATTAACCTTTTTTGATGGGATTTCAAAATTCTAATATTTTTAGTTTTCTATATTAGTGAAATGCCGCTTTTCTGTAAATTTTCATATTTCTAAGTGTAACGGTTTCGAAATGCAAGGGGGGGGGGGACAAACTCGGATGACATATTTTCCCCTCTCCCTCTTTTCCCGTTTCTTCGAATTTGAAAAAAATTCCAGAAATGGAATGTAGTCGACGGTACCTTTCTTACGATACCCCACTTGCCTATACCAGACGAAAAAAAAATTTCGACCTTCATTTCCCCTCTATGGGGACCCCCCCTTAAAGTTGACCTATTACGACGTATCACTTTCTCCAGAGAATTATAGTACTTCTACATATTTTCACTAAATTTCATGCGTGTAGCTTCAGCGGTTCGTGAGATATTTCATGGACAGACAGACAGACAGACAGACAGACAGACAGACGGACGCATGACCGATTTCATAAGGGTTTTGTTTTACTACAAAACCCTAAAAAGCCGAAATAATCGAGGAAGGCTTTTGGCCCCCCTTTTCTGACACTTCCGAGCCCCCTACCAACTGGGACTTTGGAGCATACATATATTCAGAGCATTGTTTCCATCAATTGTGTCAAATTTCAAAGCTTCATAATTTTTTTTTCTATTTTTAGTTAGATGTCAAATCTAAAATAATTTGGAAAAGTTGGGTAGTTTGGGGTCCTTTATATGGGAGGTAGTTTTGGTTTTAATCCGATTGAACTAATTTTTTACTGAAAAGGGCACAAAGGTCATAAGCAATCATCCGCCCGAATTTTACCTATCTGCTTATATTTGGTGGTGCATTATTGACATGTTTGTAAAAATAATATTTGTAGGGGAGGTAGGCGAACCTTCGGTTGGATCGTCTCCATTTCCGGTACAAGCTAACTAGGTCTTAGTACAATTATTAAAACAAATTTTCACGTCGCTAACTTTATTCTATCGGGAGTTATCGTGCGGTTTTCCCTTGTGAATAAATGAATATGCCATTTACTATTTCATGGTCTCTAGAGTATAATGAACCACTGTATGATCTGGGGTATAAAATATCATTTCGTTGTGAATTTGGTGTGCTTTAATTCAGCCTTGGGACACCTTTTGTAGAATCCGTAGTTTCCAAAATTATCAAGAAAAACTGTAAAAAAGGCCCTTTGACCCCCTCTCACCTACACTCCCGGACCCGCTATCATCGGGCACTTTTAGGCACATATTCAGGGACTGTCCCCAACAATTGTGCCAAATTTAAAAACTAGGTTTTTTCTTTCCTATTTTTCGGTCGTAGGTAGGCTGGACTATAAGCCCTTGGAGGGGCCAAAGCAATTAACAGCAACGCATGATTGGCGGATTGACGAGCTAGAAGAGGCTGGGAGTAAATTAATCCGTTACGCGGTCAAGTTTCAAAATTCCTTGTTCCTCTGGCTGCAACAAAGGGAGTTATAAAGCTCGGTCTCACCAATATTACGCGCTCAACGTGCGAGTATTTAAGAAGTGCGACCGAGAGGGTAGTAAATTAGATGCTATTTCCACTGCTATGGACGTGGGCGAAATACAAGAAGCGGGATCTCATGACGATGAGGTTATTGATTCCTCCATGCAGGGTGATGATGATTGATGTCACTGTGGTGGAAAAAACGAACTTACCTCCGGATTGTTAATTTTCGTTCGAGTAAATCTCCATCATTCCAAGGTAGTTTCTGTTGCTCTTCTACTCCGCCTGGCATATAGTGGGTCGTAAATGACGTAATGCGTGGCTTAAGGTCCCCGGAATACACTGTTTTCTACGTAAAGGATCAGGGAAAACCTTGCTCTGGTGTTCTTATGAAAAACTCTCTACGTGTCTTCTAGGTTGTTGCCTACAGCGATAAGGTTACTGTCGTTGTTAGCCTGGGGACTAAGAAAGGGAGGTACTGGTTAGCTTCTGCGTGCGTGACGCATGATCATGTAGGAACCCCCTTCCTCCTCACCAACCTCAGAAAGACAATCCCTAACTTCGGATAAAGACTGACAGAATTATAGATGAATATATATTTTATAGTAACATCTATCCCTGTGGTCTACAAACAAACATTTAATGTTGTAAATTACTGACATACACATCCTATCTACCAGTCGCCTTTTTCGACATCACTAACCAAACATCAATAAGTTCTCACGTAGGAGTAGTTGATCCGCTAAGCATTGAGGCATTGAATGTTTTCCCTGGTGGCTCTAAATTCTTTTATCTCTACTCACTACATGCAAAGTTTCTATAAAGTGCCACCTCTTGAAGTCCGTATCTCCTTAAACTCTCAAAACCATCAAAATAATTAAATTCTAACATTGAATTAAGTACGCAATTAAGCATTTAATTACCTTAAATGAAAACATCTTGCGAAATATTTGAATATCGCAAGCAATTCCGTCAGTCACCTGAGAATGTTGTTTCAGTAAGTCAACCCTTTCACAATTACCGCCCAGCTATGAAGAACATTTCGAATTTCATTAGGATCAAAGAAATTCCACTAAGATGCGACAATTAATTAAATCAAAGAAATTCCAAAAATGTTTTAATTAGACCCTTCATATTCAAATCTGGCAAGGATATTCTGTCATCAGAAACATCACTCCAATACGCCGAATATTTTCTCCGGATTCCAGCGAATATTTCTCATGTTGATTGAGACTGCCGTCCGGGAGGTTGACTTCCAAACAAGGAATACTGTGTCAAAGGGGGTGCCATCAAGGGAGGAGAATGATAGCTTTCATCCCAGAATGTTATTGCTGATTAAGCCATTTTCCGGATAGCCTAAAAAATAACAAATATGCCTTCTCATCCTACTACTGCTCTGCCTTTAAAAAGCATTGGTCCTCTCAACTATTCATGAAACCATTGAATGCTTCTTTGACACGCAAGCGATTTGTTTCAATCCCAGTGTCATTAATCACTTCCGGCTTTTAAATGTTATCTTCAATCCGATTTCCGATGATTAATGACAGATTGGGATTATTATGAATCCCAAAAAGGGGCTTTCAATTTCCAGGATACTTGTGTTCCTGCTCCACTGGTCGGGACGATTCGACGGCTGCCTCTGATTGTTTTGTATTACAAAATACAAATGAGCAGTGCGTTCTATAACTAGTTGTTGGATGCTAGAACAAAGTCCAATTAATTGGCTTCATTTGCAATGGGCGAAATGAAATTTGAAATGAAATTAATAACGTTCAATTAAAATAACCTTATTTGGAACTAATTAAAGTTATAAATCGTAATAATGGCTGGTTTTGAATTGGACACATTTGAATGGATGAATGCATGAATCATTTTGTAAAATAATTCATAGTTTGCCTTGTGATAAATTGTTAGTTACTCAATCTGATACTTAGGCATTCCACACATTGGACGGTTCGACGGCGACTCGAACTCTGCTCGACATCGTTGTGCCCTCGTCATTCAAAAGGCGAGTTGCTTTGCACTTCCAGAATAGAACACATGTGCTGATTGTACTATCTCAGTTGTGGCGTCGCGAAAGAAAATTTTTCCTGTTATGTTTGCATTAAATTCTTTATTTAAAATTAAAAAAATCACTTTTAGAAAATTAAAAAAATTTGATAATTTCGTTAAATGTCAAATAAACAAAAAATCAACTTAACTTTGATAAAAAATTAAAAAATAAAATTATATTTTGTCGGACTTTGAAATATCAGATAATATTATAATTTGTAAGCGACTTGAAATTTTGGTCAAATGTTTGTAGTAGGATCCAGTTGGCCAGAATTGACAATACGTTAAGTCTGACCAACGAAACCCCTACTTCCCCTAAAACTAAAATTCAAATAAGCAATAACTTTCGATAAAATGAAGCTAGTGGCTTGAAATTTTGGTCAAATATTTGTACTAGGATCAACTTGGTTGTTACTGAAAATGCGCCAGATTCGACAAAAGAAACCCCTACCTTCTCTACGAGTGACTTTTCAAATAAGCGATAACTTTCGATAGAATGAAGCTAGTGACTTAAATGTGAATTCGACAAATATTTGTAGTGTGGATTAGATAGTTGATTTTGAGAATGTTCAAGATCCTTCTGAATGAGCGCCAACCTCCTCTATAAACTGGTCATTTAGGAAACTCACTTTTAATGCATATGGTCGTTACCAATAGGTACTTCTGGTATCACCACTAGGCTGCAAGTAAGAAATAATTTGATTTTCTCCTGCATCAAGAAATCTGTCGTCCTTCAAGCAGCCAGTGTTCTTCACGGCTTCATATGGTGAAAAAAATTAATGTCAAATGGCGTCCTTTTGGTGACTATCGCCGTCTTAATACCTAGGAGAAACCTTATCAGTATCCTATTCCAAGTATTTAAGACATTACTCAACCTTGGATTTGGTGGAGGCCTAACATCAAGGTCCTTTAACGCCCCAATACTTTCCCAAAACTGCTATTTGCACACCATTCGGAATTTTTAAGTTTATACGAATAACCTTCGGTCTTTGCAATGCGGCTTAGACCTTTCACGTTTTATTCATGAAGTGCTTAGGAATCTGGACTTCTGTTTTTCATATTTGCATGATATTCTTATAGCATCCAAATCGGAAACAGAACATTTTGAGCATTTAGCTATGGTTTTTGAAAGTCTAGTTGAATATGGACTCTTAATCAATGTCGAGAAGTTTGAACTTTTTAAGCAGCAAGTTAAATTCCTTGGCCATTTGATTTTTCTTGAGGGTATTAAACCTATAGCAGATAAATGCCAAATTATTAAGGAAATGAAATTACCTGCTACTATTAAAGATTCTAGATGTTATGTGGGCATGGTCAATTTTTACCACCGTTTCTTGCTGCGAACATGCTGACGAGGAGGAGAGTACCCGTCATTTTCTGTGTCCTGTCCCGCCTTGGCTGCGAGGAGGCGCGTCCTTCTGGGCAACTTTTTCCTCTGCATTTGAAGGACCTAAGGGACACGAGTCTACTCAGGCTCTATCTGTTTATTGCCAGCTCTGGCTGGTTCAGTGAATAGTAATTTCAATGGGATAGATTTATCCTGGTGGGTATCACAACGGGCCCTCAGATGGCCTATGTATGTTGTGTGATCAACGGCAGCCTGTTGAACCAAACCAATCTGAAGACAAGGCAACAACTGGATACTTAAGATTCAATTACTTTCAGACTGCTCATTACCCCCTTTTCGGCTGATAATTTTCCGAATAAATACTCATTCTGGAAATTCATTTTTGCAACCGCTCGATTAAAATCCTCTCGCCAATTATCCGTAATTGTTCAGTACACCGCCGTTTTTCAGCTGATATCTTATCGCCAAATCTTCTCCATTTCCACTTTGTAAATGCATTTTAAAGTCATTTGAGATGAGTGTCGCGACCAAAAACGACGAGGACATGGAAAAAATTTGCAAAACATTCAAAGTAGTTATCGCGATGGCAATGGATCCTGGTAGTTATACCACAGCGCAAATTTTGTCAATATTCATCCCGTGTGCTCTGGATGCTTGCCATCGGTATCGGTTTTTCGTTATTGCGCCGATTGAGAGCGAGCGAGCCGGTTCGCCCTGCATAAAAAATAAATAAATTTCCGGACAACCGATCCCCGGCAATTTACGGCACAATGGCCACTAATGCCGTAAACACTTTGCAGCGATAATGCGTTCGATAAACAACAAAAAGTCACAGTTTCAGTTTATCTCCGTGTACGGAATGTCCTTTGGTAGAGGCCAGGATATCTAAAAGCGGTGCTCCATGCATTGTTCATTGAATTGTTGCTGATGTCGTTACTGTATTGCTGGTGGCCTCGGCTATGGGATGGGATGGCATTGGCGAAAGGATACTTTTAATACTTTGGGGAAAATCCTGGGGTCGTGTCTGTAGCGAGTGGTCCCCGGAGTTTAAAGCGATTTTCCTCTTTTCGGTTGATATTGTTGAAAGTCGGGTGGACTATTTTAAGTTTCATATACGGGCACTTTAGACGACCGGAAATTTGTTTTCTTTTTCAATGGGCTCGTTCTATGGATTTTCGAGGTTGTACTTGATGGTGTTGTTGTTGTGAAAAATTGACCTGACCCTAGTCGGTTGGCTGCCGTCTATTATGACATCAAAACCGAGCGGATGGAGCACTACGATGAAAGTCCAGGTGGATGATTGATAATCAATTATAAGAAGAGAATTCAAGATGCGATTTTGATTTTTGCTTCTAAAGGAAACATTAGTTGAAAGTTGTTCAGTTGTTCACATTGTGTTTTGGTGGGATAAACTTCTGAACAATCACTACAATGGTTGCAGAAATGTTATGCCACATCTGCTCCTTTGAGAATAACAGTTTATCGGTGGTTTAGTGAATTTAAAATGGGTCGTACAAGCCCCAAAGGCGCACATCGCTCTGGAAAGTGGCTATGAATGCGGAAATCGTAAATCTAGTGGATCGATTCGTTTTGAATGATCGTAAAGTGCAGTTGCGCGAGTTAGCTAAGGCCGTAGGCATCTAAAAATGAAACCGGAAAATAGAGGGCTACGCCCGCAATCCGAGGGTTTTGTAGTGTCCCATGCCAATAGGAGATGAACTGTCCTACTTTTGGAGATGCTTAACCATTCATGTTAAGACCATATTGCAAATTGTAAGTTTGCATAAAAAATATTGAAAATAAATTGTTTGAATAATTATAGAGAATAGAGTCAGCGACGAGCATACCCCCCCCCCCCCCTACCTCCTTCCGCCCTTCCCCTCCTCCCACCTCTCCTACCAATCATTACCCTTTTGAAAATGGTTAACTTCAATTCGCTCTACGGAAAACAATATGCAAGTATGTTGTACTCGTAGTACTAGTATGTAGTACAAGAGACCTGTTATGTGCATTTTTTGTATTTATGATATCAAAATGGCCAAATCTAAATGAATGTACTACTATTAAATATTACGTGATTATTACGAAATTTGGAGATATTATTGCACATGGTGTTGATTATCGTCGGCCATCAATATTTTCGACCTCGGATGAGTTTGAAAAATGCAGGGGTGTGCTAACTGACTAACTAACTAACTATAGAAATATACTATTATTAACCTATTTTGAGAAGATATCAAAATTCCATATTTTTTTTTTTTCTGTGCTAGTTGAAAGCCATATTCCTGTATGTTTTCATATTTCTAAGTGTAACGGTCTCGAAATGGTAAGGGGGGTGGGACAAATTGCAATATGATCTCATATTTTCCCCTCTGCCTCTTTTCCCCTTTCTTCGAATTTGATGAAGTCGCCAAAAATGGAATGTATTCTGTAGTACTTTTCTTATGACACCCCACTTGCCTATATCAGATGAAAAAAAGTGTTGACCTTAATTTCCCCTCTATGGGAACCTCCCTTAAAGCAGCAACCCACCTACCTTCCCTCTTAAACTTCTCTTCCCTACCACTCCTATACCACCAATCTCCACCCTTTCAGAAATGGTTAACTCCAATTCACTTTACGAAAAACAATAAACAATATTCAAGTATACAGTAATAGTACTCGTACGAGTATGTTATGTGCATTTTTTGTATGAATGGCATCAAAATCTCAAAATTTAAATGAATGTACTATTATTAAATATTATGTGATGGTTATGAAACTTAGAGGTATTATTGCCTATGATGTTGGTTATCATTGGCCATCGATATTTTTGACCTCGGATGCGCGTAAGGGGTGCAGGGGTGTGCTAACTGCAACTATAGAAATGTACTATTATTAACCTTTTCTGATGAAATTTCAAAATTCTAAAAATCTAGGTTTTCTACGCTAGTAAAATGGCGCTTTTCTGCAAATTTTCATATTTCTAAGTATAACGGTCTCGAAATGCAAGGGGGGGGGGGGGGGACAAACTCTGATGACATATTTTCCCCTCTCCCTCTTTTCCCGTTTCTTCGAATTTGAAAAAAATTCCAAAAATGGAATGTACTCGACGGTACCTTTCTTATGATACCCCACTTGCTTGTACCAAACGAAAAAAAAATTTCGACCTTCATTTCTCCTCTATGGGGACCTCCCCTTAAAGTTGACCTATTACAACGATTCGCTTTCTTCGGCGAATTATAGTAATTCTACACATTGCTACAAAATTTCATGTATGTAGCTTCAGTCGTTCGTGAGATATTTCATGGACAGACGGACAGACAGACATTTGACCGATTTCATAAGGGTTTTGTATTTACTACAAAACCCTAAAAACGGGCGGTAAATATTTTGCACGATTTTTGGACATGAAAAATGTATCGGCGCGATAGGTACCACGTTTGCTGATCGACGACCAAAAACAGCAGCACGTTGATGATTCAACGGCCGGTTTGCCGTTGTTGCAGCGTAATCGAGCGGACTTTTTTCGACGATTTGTGACGATGGATAAATTTGGGTCCCAAACCATACGCCTGAGTCCAATAGGCAGTCTGCAGAGTGGCTGGAAAATCACGAAAGCCGACCAAAGCTGCCAAAAGACCAACGCTCGGCCGGAAAGGTTTTTGGGGTTCGCATTGTATAATCTTCATCGTTGACCTACAGAAGGGAGGATCAGTCACAGGAGAGTATTATGCAGCATTATTGGACAAACTGAAAGACCATCACGATAACGCACCGTCATACATATTCTTGAAAGCGATGGCCAAATTAGACCAACTACGATTCGAATTGGTTGCTCACCCACCGTATTCTGCAGACTTGGCCCACAGAGACTATTATCTGCTCCAGGGAAAGAGATTCAGATCGAATGAGGAAGTCATCGTGGAAACCGAGGCGTATTTCAAAGGTTTGGAAGTTTCGTACTACCGAAAGGGCGTCGAAATGTCGGAAAATCACTATACCAAGTGTATTGCCGTCGAAGGGAACTATGTTGAGGAATAAACATAAATTTGCCGAAAAAAAAGCTTGTTTTCATTAAAAATCCCGGGACTTGTCAGCCCATGAGTATACGGGCCTGGATTTACTCTCCACAGCATTGATTTCAAGATAAATATTTTTACATTAAATTCTGTATCAAGTAAAGCACAAAGCACACAATAACCTATATTACAAATCTATACTATTAACTATCCTGATTTTATTTACTCGTCTGCGTACTTGTAAATTCATAAAAACAACGTCTCCATTAAATTAAGTATAATGAACCTTAACTACTGTCTAGATACTAGACGATATCTTTGCTTAAAGTGGTTGGGAAATGCCCACAAAAAGCTTACTTTCAACGAAGCTGTACCCGGTATCATTCTAGTATATAAGAAAGGATGTAGAGGATGGACGTGGATAAATTCTTTGTTGCTGTCAACCATCCTTCGGGCGGGCTCTTTGTAGACACGCCCGATGACCAGTTTTGCATTGCATCGTCATCGTGGTGCTATGTAATTATGAAAAAAATCCTTAATTAACATATCAATGGTTTTTTTTTCATTTAGGAATATATATATAACCACCTCGATAGGAAAATCTTTGTGCGCCTAGCAACGATTAGGGCATTTGCTGCCTATTTGTTCATAGAAAACTTAGGACCTACTTATTGTAGAATGATTGGAGCTTCATGTGAGTTCTCCGTTGCAATTTTTATTTTAATAAATCGGTATTGTTCAGCTTCCATTTTTTAGTAGCGGAGCGGTACTAGTATATATCAGTTTTTCCAGTACCGAAACTAGTACCGTTTTATTGATTATCGGTACTGGAAAAAAACGCTTTATGGTAAGTAGAACCGGTACTGTTAAAACGATATTATCACCAGCACCGGAGAAGAGGTACTGAAGAAAAAACGACCATCATTATGATTGGCGCTCTAACCCACGTTGAGCTTTGACCTCCTCCTCCTCCTCCAACTAACTTGATCCAGCGACCGCGACCTCCATTTTAAAAATCATAGAAGCTTCCTTAAATGCGAATTGAGTCTTTCCATCGTACACGAGAAAAAACGATACTAAAAATAACTGTACAGAAAAAAAACAGCTAAAAACACTGGTACTCCAATAAACCGGTACTGAAAAAATAGTAGGTACTGAAAATAATGGTAGGCACTGAAAAACGGTTGATGGTTTGTCGTATCAACAATGAAGAAAACGCGAAACTAGTATCGGTAATCGCTTGAGGTACAGGTACCTAAAACCGATACTGAAATTTTAGCAGCGAACAGGCCTACTTGGTTCTTGCTCATACCTAGACGCAGACGTCTTTCCAAATTAAGACTTCAGTGCGCAATCATTTCTACATTACAATATACGGAACCATGTACTATACATCCATTTACAGGACATCAATATAACTCTTAATGTAAATGAGAACCCTTATACAGGGTGGCACAAAACTACCGTTACGGTTCAAATGCTTAATAACTTTTTAATTTAATTTTTATTTTTTATTTTTATTTCAGAATTTTGTGAAGAAAACTTCGGAAATTTGAAATGGAACAGAGCCACAGCCCACACTGCAAGGGATACAATGGCTCTGTTACGGGACCTCTTTGGCGAACGCATTATTTCGCGCAGAAGCGATTTCAATTGGCCCCCACGTTCACCGGATTTAACAGCGCCAGACTGTTTTCTTTGGGGTTATTTGAAAGAAAGGCTATACGTAAATAAGCCAGTGACCATACCAGAGCTAAAACAAAACATTCGCAATGAAATTCGAGCCATAATACCCGAAATTTTACAAAAAGTTATGGAAAATGTACTGGAAAGAGCACGAATGTGCGAAGCCGAAAATGGCCACCACTTGCGGGATATAATTTTTCCTTAAGCCAAAATTATTCCCCATCAATATACTGTATAACAAAAAAAAAATTATAATAATTAACCATTAAATAAAAAGTTATTCAACATTCAAACCATAACGGTAGTTTTGCGCCACCCTGTACATACATACAACCGGCCAATTTCGATGTACCGATACAGATGAATAGTGTAGTTTGAACCAACTGACCAATACTCTTCATGTACCCATACACACTCATACATCGCTCCTACACTTTCCGGGCAATTTATTTCATAGTCGGAGCAATTATTCTCGCTAACTGGGCAATTTATTTTCAGAAGCTTAACCGCCCCCGAAGGGATTGTTTGTTTTGGTCAGTCCGCAATACCGAAGAGCATTAGTTAACTCACACGGGTGTCATTATGGATGAACTTGATTTCACCTTTAGTCAGGTAAATGCTATGGGGGAGGATGGTGGACATCTTCATCCAAACAGACGTCTTAATAAATGGTAGCCTTAAGTATGATAAGCAACATTGAAAAAAAAAGTAATCTGTGTTTATGAACGAAGAAATTAATGTGAATAATAATGAATCTGTCAAAATGTCTATCGTAGAAAACGTAAAATAATTAATTCATCAAGTTGATTCATTTTTTGCATGGACCTTTATTGACATGGCCAACTTGCACTTTTTCAAATGGCTCTAAATCGAAAACTACGGGTGCTAAAGAGTTGAATTTTACGTTAAAATGCAAGTTGTAACAATAACTGCAAAAAGTCATAAAAATTCCAAGGGAAAATGACCCCTCGACTGCCAAATATAAAAATTCGATTATCTTCGAAAATACAGCAGCTAGAGGGTCCAAACTTTCACTTTTTCAAATGGCTCCAACTTGGAAACTACGGCTGTCAGAGTGTTGAGTTTTGTCCTAAAATGCAGCTTGTACCCTACCCCTAAAATAAAATTTATAATATTGTTGTAAGCTTTTTATTTTTAATTTGACAGTTAATATTTTGTATAGAATGTTCTAGAAAATAGATATTGTTCGAATGCTCACTTGCTCACTTATCTCATCATAAATCAATATCGCTTTCTGCCAGTTTAAGTTCACGCCCAACAGGTCACGACTAGGCCTATGATAAGAAACATCGCCTTATCGAATCCTTTGCAAAACGTCTCCATTCTAACCACAAGTCACAAGTTGTCCAAGAAATTTATGATAATTCGTTCCGCAAGGATTTTAATATTTTCCACAAAACTGACAGCGGCTTTCACATTGTTGTCCATAGTATTTTTGAAATTCTCAGCACTAAACGTAAAAACGTGTGCCTCAAACAGAATTCTTGCAGTCATGATTTATGATGTGTGCACTGTGTATGTTGCGTATTCACCCGGGTCAGACCATAAATAATGGAATCTTGTGAATTTATTGTGAAAACGATAACAGAAAACCGAAAATTCATACTATTTTTGATGTGGATTAAAAGTTGACAAACTAAGGAGAGTTATAACTTTCAAGGGGATCCGAGCGGCCTACAAATACACCATAGAAACAGAAATAGAAATTACAACAAAATAGTTTTCTAGGATAGTGACCATAGCTCATTTTTATCCCCGGGACAGGGGACCACGACGCAAAGTCCTACATCACCCTCGAAAATAAATGGTATGTGTGTCTGTGTGTACACAAAAGACATTACCCTGACAAGAGCGCCTGAAATTCAATTCTAGCGAACATCACGCTATACGACGAGGAGACACATTTATAACATAATCAGAAAATTGTTTCCATGCTGCAGATGACACATCTTTTTGACAGTTTCATTTGTGAAAACGCAAGGACAACGAAGGATGACTTTAAAAGCTAAACAACTGAATACTAATATTGTTGGTGGAACCGAGTTGGATGTGTTCAAGTCGGTGGTGCGGAACTTGGTCTGCAAAAGGACTAATTTCCCATACGGGCAGACTATTAAGGCGGGAAACCGGCCTACAGGAAGGTATAATCTGGATCAGGTTAGCTCGTCGTTCATCTGTTAAATGCCACTGTAACATTCGTCTCGAAAATGGAAAACATGTTTGCAAAAGGACAAGCTTAGATCTGTGGAACTGTGTGTAGATTAATTGAATAATTACGACAATCCCTCTCCCGCATATGAGTGTACAAGGCTATTTATTTCAGTTACACCAGCTCTTCATATCACAGCATACCCTATCAGGACGATGTCCTTCGAGCCGTGCCGTGCCGTCACAGCATAACGAGCGAGGCACAACACAATCCGAATACACATATATTAATATGTTGCCGGATACAAACACCTGTGGCGTAAAACTGTCAGTTCCAAATGCTACGAAGAACACCCCGATGTATTAATTACTTGCGGTCAGATAAACAGGACAACAAGACAGGACATATAAAATGAAATCCAAACCTCGATAATTATATCAGATATAATGTGTTCGGCAGTGAAGTTGTTACGACAAATACATATTTGGCTTTGAACGGGAAACAAGCCCCGAGGATTCCCTGCCACAAGCGATGCAGAAGAGATTCTTGGATCGGATCTTAGGAAACAGCTTGCGTTCTAGAACAGGAGACTTGAAGCCCGAAGTGGCAGCTCTGAATGTCCTTACGCCTAGAAGAAATGATAATTGACAATAGTTGATAGAGAAGACGATAGCAATGAAGAAGACGAGGAGTGTTTGTACATGTGTACAAGATTCATTACGTTCAATTGGATTCAAGTAGTATTTGCCAACGGTGCCAAGGACATTTCATATTATTAGCCATTAGGGGCGGTCATGTGTTAATAGCTTTGGATAAGACATGGCCAATTGAGATTATTATGGGCAAATGCGAGTATACGTTGTCGTCATTTTCGAAGACTTTCGAGGAAGGTTTATGGTTTTTATTTCGCTTAACCAGTGAAATTCCCATGAATTGATCAATTGCGATGCAGGCACAGGTGTGGCGGTACCATTGTGTCTCAAGCCAACTCAAAACTTTCCGTTCGATGGGTCACATTGTTGTGGTAGTGGTAAGCAGGAGTACTCAACTCACCGATGAGCCACACCCATAACACGAGCCTTGTTGTCTCCAAGGTTGAAGACAAATATTACTCAGGGCTTGCATTTGGACCAACTTACAAATTTGTTTAGAATTCTTACTGGTTAAATTATACTCAAAAAGCTAAGCTCAAAGCGAAACCTTTGGGCATTAGGTAGCCTATCATGTACTACATATGTGTAATTTTGTGTGGTATAATTTTTGCCCAGGGGCAGCGACACATATTCCGCCCACATTGATGGTAAAAGAGGATTGTGGAATAGGTTTTTTTTTTAAATCGCGTTAGCGGCATTTGAAAGGGATAAAAATCTCATTGATTACGAGACATTGTGTGCGTTCAGAAGGAACTGAGCAACTTCCGCTCAGCGAACATGCTCAGAACGAGCGGGTTCAGAAGTGACTGAGCAACTTCCGCTCGGGTGATCATGATCAAATTTCACCGAGCAAGAAATATTTCTGCTCACTGATCAGTGCTCAGTGCTCAGGTTCTTCTTCTTCTTTTTCAACCTCACGCTCATGTTGCGAGTTTCCGAGTTTTGACAGTTATCAAATTGGTTGTTGTGTTTTCGCCGTTTTCGGCTTCTAGTTCTTTGGTTTTCGGGTGCTTCTGAATTTGTTTTCACGTTGTTCGTGATTTTTGTAATGGACAGAGTGGGATTCATGTATTTTCCACTTTTCGGCACTTGAAGTCTAAAATTGTCATCGTCAGCTTTCAGCTGGTCGATTTGTCAGCTGGTGAAGTAGCGTTCAGAAGGTGCAGACTCCAAACCGAGCAGTTCCGGAGCTGCTCGCGAGCGGTTTCTGCTCTTTTGCCACCTTCTGAACGCACTCATTGAAAGCGTCATCGATAGTGCGAGTCTACCCGCGTTAGGCAACGACATGGGGCTTTCGTCAGGAGGCGACTAATTACCCAGGAGTTCTTGGTGTATTTCGCGACACCGAGTTTCTGGGTTGACGGCAATGCCCACCAATTCCTCCAATGCTTCTGCTTTTCTGCAAATCTCCGGCAATAAAAAGTACATGCTTCGCATCCACTTCGACCCCCGCACAAGTGGGACACTCGGGGGAGTCATCCAGTCGGAATTTATACTCTTCGTCAATTTAACCCAGCAATGCTGCCACCTCAACATCGAATCCTCTCTTTCATTCCGCGTTTCTTCTAAGAGGTTCGCTGCCGAACCACGTGTCTCCCGTTGTAGATTTTTCCCATTTCATCCGCTAGTATGGCTCATATCGGTTTGCGCTAAATAAGGTGTCCAATCAAAAGAATGTAACTCTATTTTATATTATTAGCGAACAATGGAGAAAATTCAGTATAAAATTAGGCAGAATTGTCCGTCAGTATTGCTATCCCTGAAATTCTTTCGCTCCTTCGGACGTGCGGCGTCTGCATTTACCGAGTCTTCCCAATGAGCTCTCGGTCAGCCTTTCCGCTGATGCGTCCTTTCAATATCCGTTTAGGCTGCATTTTTGCTCTCGTCCATTTGCTGTAAACAACTTGTCCATTGCAGTTGTTATACTAGTTTGACAATTCTCGAAAAGTGTTCCGCATGCATATTTCATAAAGAATTTTATTGCCAATATATTCTGAAATTGCGAAAAATAAACATCAATTGGATTGCGTGTACGAATTACATCTGTTCCAAGGATACCACTCCCACATCGCCCATTTGTAAATGCATGGATGCCTACATCCTTAGCCGTACGAAATGTACTATTGAAGGAAAGGACAAACGATTTAAGTATACCTATAGTAACCATGAGATGCTTGAGGAGAGTGGTACATCTTCTGCATAAGTGTTGGAGATACCAAGGAAGGATGTACTGTGTATCACTGTCGTAAAGACAAAGATTTGTGGCTTCGTGCAGTGTTGAGAAGATTACGGTTGTAACAGATCTATTTATGGACTTGTAATTGCGTAAAGACGTTGACAAATGGGCATTAGGCAGCTTAACTCCATTAAATGTCTATTAATGCGTTTACAACATGCTTGAACCATGTCTTAAGTTACACCTGTCGAAATTATATTGTTGACGAGCAAAGCAGAAACGAAAGTACGTAGCTAAGTACGTAAGTTCTCTGGATGAAAAAAACTGGACGGGAATCATGGGATTGGGAAGAATGATTGCTGAGAGTTGTAAAGAGTGTTTTTTTTAGTTGAATTCCCGGTATTTTATTTGTCGAATATTTTATATAACGATAAGTGCGTTAAGAATTCACTCAGAGTAGCGACCTACTGTAATACGCTAGGAAAAGTACAAAGGCTGGCTGCGCTGGCCACGACGGGGGCTTTTAGAACCATAATCCATCAGCCGGATTAGATATGATACCTCGGCTTACCCCCGTTGGAAATCATTGGCGAACAACTGGCGACAAACACGGTTCTACGCCTTCGTGAGGCGAGTCAGTGGCGCGCGCTGAGTGTGGGACACTCCACTGTACTTGACAATCTGAATCTCCTAAGCGAGACGGACTGCATTTTTCCAAGATACCAATTTGGCAAAGACTACACTAGTCTCATTCCTCGAGGAGTCTATGGTTGGGAGAAGCGGCCTCCACCACCGAACCCATGGCCATGTATGCAGATGACTCTAAGACCGACGAAGGAGTGGGGATAGGCATATACTCGGAGGGACTGGGGATTAACTTATCACTCGGTCTCCCGGAATTTTGCATTATCTTAAGGCGGAGGTTTCGGCTATCTCGAAAGCTCTGCCCTGGCTAGGCAGTCACGTCATTACTGTGAGGGACATTACTATTTGTACAGATAGTCAGACGGTGATTCGTTCACTTGAATTCGGCATCTAAAACTATCGAGAACTGTCGCTTAGCGCTCGCAGGGATAGCTGGCTTCTTCAATATTACCCTCTGTTGGATTCCAAGCCACAGTGGCTTTGCGGGTAACTGCAAGGCAGATGAGTTGGCCCGAGAGGGGACAACTGGTGCGGTTGATGAAAGCCGCAAAGACATAAGGGTGGCATTTACCCTGTGCAAAAAAAAATCGTATGGCTATGACAATGCGGATGACATTTCTGAATTGTCATCCCAGCCAGCGTAGAAATTTGTGATGAAGAAAATAACATTTTTTACAGCATGTTGTGTCCATAAAAAACTCAGTGGAGAGAATTCATAACACAAATTGGCAACAGTATGCCAACGGTTGAGTGTTATGAACTAGCCAATTTTGAGCCATGAAATTCGGCAATTGATGGACGGCTAGATGCAACTGTTCATAACACAACCTGTTGCAAAGCTGCTTCAATACTGCTGGCACAGCGTGTTGCGATTCCGCTTTGTGTTATGAACTTAGCCAATGACAATGCTTTCACTTGACAGTAAAAAAAATCAATTTTTGTATTGTTATCATTGAAAAATCGCTAATTAAAAAGTCAACAGGTGGACCACCCTATAGGGGACTGCTAGTTAAGGATCCGCTTCAATTCATCGATGCTTTAGATACAGGTGCGAACACTATTTTAGATCGTCGGATATTCAATTCAATAGTCATCTTCGCATTACGAGCATATCTCCAAATATCACCTTAGAAGAAATGGTCCTCAGTGTTTCAATTTGTTTCACTTCATCAGCCAAATTTTACGGTTCCGATGGTGCTGAACATCTTTTTTTTTCGAATTTATCACATTCTATCCATTACAAAAGCTTCGCGAACAGAACAATAAATTTCTCTTTAAAAGCCAGTTCCTTATCTCACTCCTTTCACCGACATTGTGCAAAACAAATCATACTCACCCCTTAAAAGCCAACACAATGAACTTCCTCAACTCAATCAAATTTCCACGTTTTTAATGCATTCTATTTGCTAACGACTGGTACTTTGTTTGTGTGTTTTAATTCCGCAGAATTAACTCAATTATCCTTTTGTATCCTTTCTCGGCTCGTAATTCGTTTCGTTTCGATAATTGCTGTGCCCGGGTAAAGATGCATTGGTTTTCAAAGCTAACTTTCTCGCGGCGGGTGGCTCTTGCCATCCTCGAAACGATGTCATTGCCAAACGTTTTCCCGAAAAGAGACTTCTTGGAGCAAACAATAAATAGAACTTTTATGCCACGTTCTTGACAAAATGTCCTTGTGCTTTCGTTGAATTTTATTTGTCTTTTGTTTCGTCATCCTTCAGTTTCTTCCTTTCGTAGGATGGCGGTTTTGTTTCTGGGAATTTGTTTCAAATTGAAGCGCTCTAGAGTTGGATGTTTCTTTTACAGTATTTGGGTTTTCGTCAAGGCATTGTTGTCATTTATTTAAATGTGGTTTCCTGATTTGGTTTCTGGCTCAAATGTTTACTAAATATCATCCGCCCTCTATGCTGCTGTACTGTCATGTTCGCATCGTAAGACGCGCCGCATATTGCTTTCAACTTACGCACAACCCACGGCCAATTTAGAACAACCCACGCCCATGGTCGGGTCTGTCACCAAATATTGAACCAAACACAACCCAATCGTTTCCATACTATGGATGAATATGCATTGCGGCTTCTCCTTGATCTTAGTCTGAATCTGAGAAACACACGATTTTCTTGTGGCTAATTTATCAATTTCCATATCGCTGTCAAGTAACTTCAACAAAAAGAAAAATAATTTGAAATGGTGAAATCAAAACAAACGACTGACCTATGCACACGAAACTGTCCGACGAGGACAAACATTACCACGCATGGGTGACGACTGAGTGGGCCAATATACGGTGGTATATGGCTAACAGCGAAACACAAAATGACCCACGCGTGGCTTGGGTGTGGGTTGTGCGTGGGTTGGGATCAATATGTGGCACGACTAAACCCATGCCGCAAGTCAAGGTAAGTCATAAACTGTTTGCTTAAATGACTGTGCGGCATAACATGTCAACTACCCCTAAGGGGCGTACTTGACATTATCATATTACAGGTTTCGGATGGCGTGTGTAGCTGACATACGCATCCTGTCCATCCTTCATTCTATGACAAGTCGGAAAAGGCTGTAGCTTATTCTTAGCCCCGGCCACACACTGTCCAACACGAACACGGTACAAGAATCCTCCGAATGGCTCAAGGCATACACACACTTCACACAAATCTATAGAAAATTGTCCAATTGAACGATCCTAATACAAAGTGGACGGAACGAAATGATTTTTCAATGCCCTACGTTTGGAGCTATCTGATGTTTCGGAACGTCATAAAAGGATTGAAAGAAACGAGTCGCTACGAACGAAGGAATCACCAAAACGTCGATGAACGTAGGTGTTGAGACGCCAAAAGGAGATGGAAATACTTTGATCAAATATCAAGTGGTAAAACATTCAAGGAGTAAAAAAAAAATACTAAAAATTTCCGTATGTTCTGGGCTGGCTCCAGTAGCCAGTAAAAATAATTTTTTTTTAATCCTTTTTTTTTGCTTTTTTTCCGAAGAAAATTATTTAAAAAAATAATGGTTCGAAAAGATTCTATCCAACATAGATGGGTGTTGGCATGCTTCTCCTCTTATCTGGGAATACGCTCCCATCCCACCACAATCACCGGTTTCCAAGCCAAGCACCTTCTATTTTGGATGAAATTCATGGTTTCTCCTTGAGCCCTCTAAACATTTTTATTATTTTTTTCTTCGGAAAAAATTAAAAAAATGAAAACAACAAAATTTTGAGAAAAAAAATATTTTTATATATTATATAAAAGACGTTGTGTATCCTTTTATATTTGCGTGAGCGTTGAATGGCTCCAAGCCCAAGTTATGCGACTCCTGCATCATCAAATTAATCCTCATTTCCCCCGGTGATACTTTCCGAGACCCGACCAATGTAACGTTCATAACAAATTCAAATTATTCATCGTTCTAGTTAAGTTATCCGAAAGAATGTGAAACTTTATCTAATTGCTAATGCGATCGTTTAAAAGCATGTTCCTGATTTCGCAATTGCGACAAGGCTTCAGGGCGGAAAATTATATGCATGACATCCTCATCCTTCATAGGAACCAACTACTCGTATATTCCACTCTTTCTCTGGAATAAATTAAGAAAATTTTCTGAATTTTCCGCCTAGATGAAAATGTCAAGTCGTTCATGTTAATCAGTTTATGATAATTGTTGCTTAAACTCGCCTTGAATTAAAACACTTTTTGTTATTGTATTAGTCGAAGCGGTGGGTTCTGTATAGTGTAAAGAGTTTCTTTCCGAAAGAAATTCAAGAGCCTTGAAAGAGGATCTGTACTTAAACAACCCCATCGCGTCGGTTTCTCCCTCCCTGAGCTTTCTTCATTTTCGACTCAATTAAGTTGAGTGTAGTATTTTGCAATTAGTTCTGTCTGGAAAATCGGGGAGTGAAACAATGTTTGTTTGTTCGTTGCAAACGCAAGTACACAAGAAATGGAATAAAGAGTGCTAGGCTCACGGAAAAAGATTATATTGCACATAATTTTAATGTTGAGCTTGAGATTGCGGCAAAGCACTGAGTTTCAAGTGGGAGCGTTATAGTGACGAGGAGGAGGTGATCATTGTGGAGGAATTTTAAATAGGACGATGAATTGATGGCATGTTCATTCTCGGAATTATCATCATCATCCCCATAGGGAGGATTGTACCATCTCTTGCTTTAGCAAGGGTTATGAGGAAATAATCTCCAACTTACCCATTTTTCAATCCCCTGGGTCATGAAATTAGCCCGAACCATAATACCTAGTCATGCGAGGTATTACAACTTGCCGTTCAATTTGAACTGATCATATGATTCCTCAAGATGCTGTTAAAACCTAATGAATTTCTATAATGATCTTATGACGGGGGGGCAAAGACCTTTTCCATAGTCCTCCGCGTGGGCGCCCCCTGGTAACGGCAGTGTATCAATTCGCTGACGGCCAATGTCTTAGCGATAAGACAGTTTGGAAAAGGCAGATAGCTGTAGCCTGAATGGCTGACGAACACCTAAGCGTCTCAGGTTTAGTAGGATGGAATGACTTGCGTAGTTGGACCTGCTACATAGTTGTGTGGGCTCCAGCACGTTTATTAAACCATCTGAAGCAGCTATCTCCGAGGCCATCCCCTGAATGGGGTTAAGCGACGTGCTGACAACTCGTCCTTGTAAAAACCACTCCATGTCAAGAAACCTGGAACAAAAGCCTCGGATTGGACGGACCAACAACGACGACCACGCAAACGAATAAAGGATTATTCTTTCGGATCCTGGAATGTACGCTCCCTGAAAAAACCGGGGGCCGAGAAGGCCCTCCTTCAACAGGTCGAAAAGTACAAACTGAGCATTACTGCAGTCCAGGAAACAAATTGGCTTGGCAGCGAGATTAATGACAAGAAATCGCACACAATTTTTACAAGTGGCAAACCATCGGGCCGCAAGGAGTTTGGAGTAGCATTTATAGTGGACAATCACCTCAAACCGCATATTACTGACTTCAAACCCATAAATGAACGGCTGTGTGCGATTCGCATCAAGACTCGATTCTTCAATCTCTGGCTCATCAATGTGCAAGCCCCCACTGAAGTTAAAGAAGACGCAGTAAAAGACGAGTTCTACGCCCGCCTTGAAACTCTCTTCGACTCACTTCCAACAAACGACGTCAAATTGCTGCTGGGAGACTTTAACGCGAAAGTCGGAAATGAAAGTTGGCACCGGGGACCACTGGAGGCCACAGCCTCCATGAAGAATGTAACGATAACGGCCATCGACTTATCGACTTTGCCTGCAGCAGGAATCTAATCGTAAGCTCTACGTGCTTCCCGCATCGACGCATTCACAAGCAGACCTGGAAGTCTCCAGACGCACATACCGTCAACCAAATTGACCACGTCCTCATTTGCAGGAGATGGGCGTCTAGTGTCATGGATGTCCGCTCCTATCGAGGAGCAAACTGCGACTCAGATCATCACTTGGTGAAGACGACCTACAGATGTAGAATTTCCTCAGTGCACCAATCAAGAATCAGCCCTCCCAAAATCTTTGCGGTTGATAAGCTTTTGAGTGATGCTACAGCGGTGGCGTATACTACCACCCTTGAGGAAAAACTATCACCTATGCTACACAACATCAGCAACACAGGCGACCATGGGTTCTGGGAAGAACTCAAGGGTACCATCAAGGATGTCGCAGAGAAGGTCGTGGGATATAAAGCCCGGCGAGCGCGAAATGACTGGTTCGACGAAGAATGCAAAAATTCACTTGACGCGAAAAACGAGGCCTACAGACAATGGATTCAACGAGGAACCAGAGCCAGAAGAGAAAAATATGACGAGCTACGGCGAATATCGAATAGAATAATTAGACGTAAGAAACGTAAATACTTTGACGAGCTGTTGCTGAACATAAACGAAAACTTAGCTAATAGGAACATCAGACAAGCGTACAAACTAGTAAATACAATTAAGAACGGCTACCAACCCAGGACTAGCCTTTGTAAGGACAAGGATGGAAACATCATCAGCGACACCGATGGTATTAACAAGCGATGGGCCTCTTATTTTGAAGAGCTTCTAAACCAACCATCTAACATCCCCACACAGGAAGCTCTCGACGATATTGTTGATCTAGGCCCACCCATTCAACCCCCGACAGGAGAGGAAGTTGATCTCGCCTTGCGATCACTAAAACGAAATAAAGCGCCGGGCGCTGACGAGATTCCAGCTGAACTGCTAAGATTCGGTGGAACGAGTCTAGTTGATGCCATACATCAATTACTCCTGCGAGTATGGGAGAACGAGGAGATTCCAGACGATTGGCGCAGAAGCATCATCTGTCCAATTCATAAAAAGGGAGATAAACTGGGGTGTGAGAACTACATGGGCATCTCACTAGTTTGTACGTCCTATAAAATTTTGACGAAAATTCTGGAAAATAGAATAAAACCGTACGCAGAACGAGTCATTGGCGAATATCAAAGCGGTTTCAGACCTGGTCGCTCCACAACCGATCAGCTCTTCTCAGTCAAACTGATACTCCAGAGGTGCTGGGAATACAACGTAAACGTATACCAAATCTTTGTCGACTTCAAGCAGGCATACGGCAGTATCGATCGTGGAGTACTGTACAATATCATGCTGCAATTTGGTACACCGGCAAAATTAGTGCGACTGACAAAGATGACGATGACCAACTCCGTCTCACAAGTCAGGATCCAGAATAGACTTACTGATCTATTTGAAACACGCACTGGTTTGAAACAGGGCGATGGACTGGCACCGACGCTCTTCAACCTAGCACTGGAATACGTTATTCGGGCCATGAATATGGACAACAGCAAGACGCTACTCATCAAGTCGACACAATTAGCAGCGTACGCCGACGACATCAACATCATGTCCCGAAGATTGGCTGACGCAGAAGAACTTCTGCATACGCTCGATACCGCTGCAAAGGAAGTTGGATTACGTATTAACGAGGGTAAAACTAAAATAATGATGCAATCGGTGACAAGGACACCTGCACAACCGAGCATCAATGTGGGGGACCTCAACATCGAGTTCGTGAACAACTTCATCTACCTGGGTTGCAACCTGTCAAGGGACGCCAACGAAACTGACGAAATCAAGCGACGGATACAGTTAGCTAATAAGACTTTTTTCTCGGTTCTCCCCATAATGAAATCGAAACATGTGCACAGAAACACGAAGCTCCGCGTGTACAAAACCATTATACGACCAGTACTATGCTATGGCTGCGAAGCATGGACCCTAACTCAAGCCTCCGAAAACATGCTAGACACTTTTGAACGTAAGGTTCTACGGCGAATTTTCGGGGCTGTTTGCGATCGAGGCGGATGGCGCATCCGGTACAACCATGAGTTGTATGAAATGTACGATGAGCTGCAAGTCTCGAAAATCGTCAAACTACAACGACTTCAATGGGCAGGGCATGTACAAAGAATGGACGATGATCGCATGCCTAAGAGAGTAATGAATGCAGAACGAGTCGACGGAGCGAGACTGCGAGGACGACCGAGATCTCGTTGGGAGAGCTCAGTAGGTGTGGACGCCGCGCAGCTGCTGGGCTCCCAGAATTGGAGGACGCGGTCACGTGACCGAGATAATTGGAGGACAATGATCCAGGCGGCCAAGGCCCGACGTCGGGCTGTCGCGCCACGATGATGATGATGATCTTATGACGTGGACGATTAAAATGTTAGAATTAGAATTTAATTGTAATTTAATTCATTATTTAGGGTTATCAGGCAGAATAAATCAGTTCCGAATTGGTTTCCCTCAATCGAAAGACTATTTTGTTTGACTGTATGAAACTATACATTCATATCGAAGTGAAGTTATAACACTTCCCAACTCCACAATCCACATCCCAAAATGTTCCCTTAATATTACGTTTACACTATCCCCAGATTACTTCATCTGCGCCGGCTGATTTATTCTGGAACTGTCAAATACATACAATTTTAAACTCACCACACTCAGATTAAGCAGCAGATGAAGTAATCTGGGGATAGTGTAAACGTAATATAACACTCCTAGTTAATATTGCCTTCTAATTAATGACAATCGAACCATCAATTTTTTTAGAACGGTGGAAATGTGGAGAACGTTTTTTTCGCGCGTTTAATGAAATTGATGGTTCGATTGAAGTTCGGTCGTGAATACTCCGAATTCTAAGAAGCGATAACGATACAATTATGCTAGCGACTTGAAAAATTCGACTAATATTTGTAGTGTGGGTTGGTTATTGGGTGTACAACTTTGCTTCCGCCGTTTTTTCCTGGAATTAAAAGCTTAATTGTCAAAAAGTACTTACAGATGTATTATTCAAAGTACTGTCCATCGCTAGCGACAACTTTCGCCCATCTGTCCGGCAATTTTTAGATTCCATCACGGAAAATAGAGGCGTCTTTCGACGCGATCCATAATTGGATCCATTTTTCGACTTCCTCGTGCGAACGAAAATTCTGATCAGCCATGCCGTGCGCCATGGAAAGAAACAGATGGTAGTCGGAAGGAGCAATGTCTGGGGAGTACGGCGGATGGGACAAGATTTCCCATTTCAGGGTTTCCAAGTATGTCTTGATCACTTTTGCGACGTGTGGCCGAGCATTGTCATGCTGGAAGATGACTTTGTCGTGTCTCTCTTGGTACTGTGGTCGTTTTTCCCTTAATGCTCGACTTAAATATACATATGCATAACCTTGGCGCCGTGAATATTCGGTTTTTCCGTCGACGTTGGGGCATGTCCGAGCATTCCCCATGACTTTCTGCGCTTGGGATTATCGTAACGCACCAATTTTTTGTCGCCGGTTACGATGCGATGTAGAAATCCCTTCCGATTCTGCTTTTGAAGCAGTTGTTTGCATGCAAATGATCGCCGTTCAATATCTATCGGTTTTAACTCGTACGGAACCTAATTTCCTTGTTTCTGATGCCCAAATGAGCAAATAAAAATCAGAATAAGGCGAAATACAGACTAACGACACTTCCAGCCCCGAATCCGACACGCAAAATAGTCAAGCATATTTTGGTTCACACATAGCCATGCCGTAGTCGCGGCGAGTCAATATAGGCCTAACGGAAATGGCCATATACTCAATTGCCCTAACCCCTTGTGGGGCATAACGCGTGAACTGTTCCATGTGGTGCAGTTGACGTGTTGTTGGCATAAATTGGTTTCAGAGAATGCAGTTGCCAGCATGCACCTCCTGCACATCCATGGCCACGAACTTCGTCGTGGACGGGATTCGAACCCGAAACGCCGGTAGTCAAACATGAGACTGATGCCTCAACACACTGCGCTACCGGTCGCCATATGATTCTTTAAGAATTGTTTGTTTGATAACACCAAATAATAAAATAACTAAAATCTTTATCTTCAAACCCAAATATTTAAAAAAAGGTCCATAATTCAAAGTATAATGAGCAATCATAAGTCGTGTTTTTTGCGTAACCGTGTAGGGTCCCTGCCCTGATTGCGCAAAAAACGCTCTAGGGTAGCATCCAGGTTAAATTCCGAATCGTGAAGTTGTCTACACTGACGTCAAGTGGTGAGCCTCATATGTGGTAGAAATAAATTACAAATTCAAATGAAATATCAGTTTGATTATCGGATTGTTTATTTATTGCGACGGCGGACGTTTATAAACTTGGCGTGCCGCTCTAACTTAACAAACATCATTCAAACGAGTTATTTATCAGTGACAGGTACAAGTGCAACTCCATCCAAATGGGTCGCGGGTTCGATCCCCAGCAAATTCTTATCTTTTTTTCCTTTTTTTGTTTCATTGATATTTTTAGTAATCCTATTGAAAATGTATTATTTAATAATAGAGCAAAAGACGTAATAATTAGTTTACCAATGAATTTGGCTGAGTGACAGAAAACACAAGCGTGTCAACATCGACATATTAAAATACGTTCTACACGACACCAGAGCCATCTGTATGTCATGCATGTGGAATTGATTGAGGGGTTATAGCGTGTAGGGCAGCCACCCTACTAATAGCTGCTACCTATATTCAGGTTAATCTTGTTGGTGTGGTGTAACGCATGTGTTATTTTGCCCTACACGCGAATAATTCCCAAAAAAACACGCCTATTGAATGAGAAATCTTAAGTCGCGACTTCGCTCAAGAAATTGATGGCTGCCTACGCCGGGGACGTGGTTTGTAGGGGATCTGGAATTCATATGGCCGGTTGGTTTTGGACAATATTTTCTTTTTGGCTGACTTCATAAGCTTGAATTCGTTTTATTATTATGATTTCAAACATATGTATGTCTATTTAAAGATTGATGGAAATCAATGCGTATCTATATTAGTCTAACTCTGCGCATAATCGCAATTTATTTACTGTGAAACATGGGCTTTTTAATAGCCAATTATCCTCTTGACATTCTCATTTCAATATAGGGGTGCACCTAATAACGTCTCTTTTGCTTTTTATTGTACCTTTTGTACACAATGTGCAAAAATTGCACGTGCATCTTGAAAGCCGCACTCACACTGCACTCCGCTACCGAGAAAGAGAGAATGTATTTAAATGATTGTGACACCAGTCGATGCGACATTTTCAGCATTTACTGGCAAAATGCTACACGTGGATCGAGTCGATCGTGTCGTAATCGGAGCGACTGATGCCGTGTATCTCGACTTATATTTGAGCAGCCGTTGCGACTGCTTGTCGCGAATGTGAACTTCGCCTAACCGTTCCCATATCTTTAACACCTTGCTCATTGTATTTAAGTGACCGTAAACAATTAATCAAATAACAACATCCTGTCGGGCTCATTCCGCTCTCCATAAAATGATCCGACATCAAACATTTTCCCCATTCAAATGCCACGCATTCTCGCCACCTTAATTCATTTCCTTCGACTTTTTCATCCCCTCCGGATTATGGACATCATCTTCTGCTTTGCTCATACACCTATTCTTCCTGTCGTTTGTCTTTACGTTTTTTTCGCCTACGTTTCTTGTTCTTTTTATTTTTATCCTTGAGGGTATAATTGCCGTTTGTTTGTATTATGTATTTCGATTACTCCACAGGACAAAACTACCCCCATCTGTCGACATCCACTAAGACGATGTTTATCTTTGTGTCGAGTCGTTTTCTTTTACTCACTCCGGGGCTAATGTTTCCCAACTGGTTCATAAAAAGAAATTAACAGCATATTTTTTTCAAGCCATAGTAGCAAATCGTTTAATGAGGATATAACTACCGGCCAAGTTGGATCCTTGTTGCCTTGCCATTGCATTGCGAGAAGTTGGGCCAACAGGAAAAGTAGGAGCACTGAAATTGGCCGGGAAGGGAACTAGATAATGGAAGTCTGAGCATTATTGCTCAACTTTTATTTAGTTCACAGATTCAGGACATCATATAAGTACCATTGAATGACCATGGAGAGCTATTTACTTTATCTGCGTGTAAGCTGGTGGAATTAATGGGGGTATCAGGAGCTATTTGATTAGTTTCAATGAACTATTCGCTATTTGTTCTGATGTCTGTATAAACGACTTATGCATGGTCTTGCAGCTCCCATCTTCCGCCACGACTCATACTCGTATTTAACATTAAATTGGTTTCAAACCGCAAATATTCAAATTCTTCCAAGACTTCCTAGCAAAACATGCCAGTGCCACATCTTCGATTGCTATCGAAACCACATGAATGTCGGGAACAGAAGTCCTCCACCCCACTCGTTGTCAAGCCGCTAATATCCTCTTGCCGATGCATACACAGTAGAAAATGGAAAATGATGAAATCGTTTATAGTCCCGACAGTTAACTACTCTTATCCTGAACGATAATACCCAACTTGCCGCCTTTACTTACAAGGGGCTACTGCTGATGAATCGACCAGTCAGCCATCCATTCACCCTCACAATATCGAATCCTGTGTCGGTTGTTTTTCTGGTTTATTGGACTAATTCAATCAGCAGCAGCCGCCGCCACAGAGCTCCCCTCGCCTTCGATTTCCGCACCTTCGGAGCACATCACATCCTCCCACAGGATGAATAGGCGGATGGATGGATAGATGGATTCGGCTGGCCTTCTCTCGGTCGTCGCCAGAAATTCGTTTACGCTCAATCAGATAGCGGAAGGAATTTTCGGGCTCCCCACAGGAATTTCGTTCATGTCACATGTTCTGTGATCTGTTTTTAGGGACTCGATTTCGTTTATTTTGTTTGCCGTCGTGTGGAAATCCTGGCGCTTCCAGATGCACCCATGGCACGGCAACCCGACACACTATAGTCAATCGGTATAGTGAAACAAGGGTACGAGTAGAGTAGCCGGGATGCTGACTAGCATGTGTATCATCCGGAATAACTTTAATGGAGAGATTTTATCGATTATGCCTGAATGAAGTGCGGAGACAACAAGGTGAGCAAGTGTGAGTATATGAATATTTTGAAGTTAACATTTCCTTTAGTTGAGAGCATCTGAGATGGGTTCTACGAGTAAATGGCGCTCACAACAAGTTATTTTCAGTACATTAGTTTTAAGATGAAGAGATGATGAGAAAGTAACTGAGTGATTTTCGTCCTATTGGCAGATAGAAAGTGAACGTTTGTTTTCCGGTTTGTCTGTTTTAGTGTTCATTGAAGCACTTTTTGATAAATTTCTCAGAGGATTCATTGAACTATGTTAAAAATAAATAAATAACTGGCGCAACAGTCCAATTTGAACCATGGCCTCGACCAAAATGGTCACTGATAAATAACTCCTTTGAATGATGTTTGTTGAGTTAGAGCGGCACGCCAAGTCTATAAACGTCCGCCGTCGCAATAAATAAGCGATCCGATAATCAAACTGATATTTCTTCCGAATTTGTAATTCATTTTCATCACATATGAGGCGCACCATTTTACGTCAGTGTAGACAGCTTCGCGATTCGGAGTTTAAAACTGGATGCGACCCTAAGCGTTTTTTTGCGCAACCAGGGCAGGGACCCTACACGGTTACGCAAAAAAACACGTATAATATACTAATTTCTTCTTGTCTATGGAATTGTAGAGAGCAAAAATTTATTTCGGCGTAAGCGACTCAAAATCTCTAAAGAAGGATATCTGATCACCCTACCCAAGGAACCTACATAACCGACACGAGAAGTGTTGGACCAAACGTACAGCATCCATCGGACATATGTACATATGTGTATGTCCGTCCATTAAATGAATAAATTAAATTAAAAAACGCAATGCGAAAAAGGCCGTCGGAATTGTCCTATTGGTAGGAAATGCGAGGAGTTGTTTTTGTTTCGATCTGGCACGCCGCGATTAAGGGACATCGGCCGACGCTTATACCAATAGGACATGGACCGCCGGCTAGACCTGTTCGGACCTAAGATTTAAAGACCGGTTTCAGGTTTTTATGAAAACCGGTTTTCCTAGCGGTCAACCGGGTCATTAAAAAAACCGGCTCATGGCTAAAAAAACCGGTTTAAAACCGACTCATTAAAAGACCGATTCACCAAAAAACCGACCGAGTACTCGAGTACTCGAAAACCGACTTGCTAAAAACCGACCGGCTCATGGTTAAAAAAAAACGGTTTAAAACCGACTCATTAAAAGACCGATTCCCAAAAAAACCGACCGAGTACTCGAGTACTCGTACTGTCTGCATCGTCTTCCTTGTTTTTGTCCCTCTTCGTATGTGATCATCAGAATAAAAGTTCTTTTGTTTATACGTATTAGAAAGAAATTTGCTAAAAATTGATAGTCCCCACCCCATGCTATTGCATACGCTATAATTTTCAAAACAGTTTCGAGCAGGAGGTAGATGCAATACGTAGTCTAGTGATTAATATGATAAGGCAATCGTAAGCGCGTGTAAAACCCAAACAAAATATTTCAAAGTACGGCACTGTTATTTGTGTAAAATTTTGATTGCAATCTTTATCAGTGTTAGCTTTGTTTCCTTAAAAGGTGCAAGTGAATGTTGAATTAGCCTTATAATGTTTATAAATAAATAAATAATTATTTAATTCGGTAGCGGATAATGGCAGCGCAATCTTCGAATATGTTTGTAAAATATGTACATATATTGATAATTAACTGGAAGGATGGTTTATTTATTAAATATATGTTTACTGTGCATCTAATGGCCCGTGCCCACGGCAAACTTTTTAGTTCGCTGAAAAACTAAATAGTTTAGTCAGTAGAGAACACAGTGTTTCATGAGACCGCGCACACAGCGACTCCTAAATAGTTTATTTTGTTGTGTGCGCAGCAGTGACGTGCAGTGGAAATTTTTCATAGTCAAGCAGTTGGGCGCCCTAAAGCCAATTTAGCATAAACAAAAATGGACTGTATAATAGAATATGGACAGTCACAAAAACATTTATACCAAGCGGCTTTAAGCCTTAAAGAAGAAATCAGGAAAGATATAAATAAAATATTGGCACATATATTCGGAATACAAAAAAAAAATAAGTAAATAAAATATTACTAATAAAAAAAGTGATAAATAAATATTATGTTAATTAAGACTAAGAAAAATTCAGGGGTATTTGAAATAAATAAATATTCTTTCGCCATTGCCATTTATTTGTATTCCAAATCTATGCGCCGTTCTTTAAGTAAAAACTCTTTAATCACATTATCAAAAAAATCGTTTTCTCTTCGCATTTGTATAAGAAGATCCTTTTCAACCGCAATTAAAGCAAGATCCGAAAGTCGTTCTTGGGATTGGCGATTTCTCAAAAATGTGTGAACGCGCTTTAGTGTTGAAAATGACCTTTCCGCAGTTGCCACTGTGACTGGAATTGACGTTAATAATTTTGCTAAAATATGAACTTGCTTAAAACCGTTTGCGACATAAGGCCGTTTTTGAAAATAATCGAGAATTTTACTAGGATTCGCGTTTTTAAACTCATCTGAAGAATAAATAACTTTTAGCTCATTTTTCAACTTTATTCTGTCGAAAAATTGACCGTGATATTCAATAAGTGAGTCAAAATTTTTATCGGGAAAATTTGACTTGAATTTAGAAAAATAATTCGGTTCAAGCAACTCTAAAAATGAAAGATCTTTAAACGAATGGAATCGATCTCGAATTTGCTCGAGAATAACATCTATAATCTCCCGAAATATCCGCCGTAAATTTTGTAAAGGATCTATCGCATTTCTACATTTCTTACGTGGTGGCTGATATTCTGCTGTAACTATCGAATAGAAATTATCAAACTTTTTAGAAAAGTCATTTTCAAGCCAATTTTCAAATTCAATAATTTTTTGGCTTGCATATGAAATGTTTACCACTTTGCTCTGAATAATATTAAATAATATATCAGTTTTCGAAAAAAATTTCAGAAAAAATTAACAGATATAATTGAAAATCTGACTCTGCGAATTTTTGTAAGTATATATCGGAAAAAGTCAAGGAATCGCCATCCCAGTGTTGAGAACCATTCGAAATTGTCTCAAAAACTGTACAAATTTCATGCTTATGTTCAAATATAACGTTAATAATACGCGAATGATAATGCCAACGCGTTTTGGAAACCGATGGTAAACGACGATTTACTATATTTGCAAAAAGGTCCGACCTTTTAGTGGATGTATTAAAAAATGATGCGATTTTATTGATGTGCGCGAAAAATAATTTAATTTCCGGAATAAACTCAACTGCTTTAGACAATACTAGATTTAGTGAATGAGCGTAACATGGAACGAAAATTGCCGATTTATGTTTTTCCCGAATTAAAGTCTGAACTCCACGAATTTGAGAACTCATTACTGCTGCGCCATCGTAACATTGTGCAATTAATTTCTTATCGATATTAAAATTTTGCAATTGTTTTAAAATGTGAGAGCTTATTGCTGTAGCTGTACGATTAGCGCTTACATCCAAAAATCCGATAAATCTTTCTTCAATCTCATTTGATATTGTATATCTAAAAATCATCGTTAATTGTTCCCGACCGCTAACATCTGGCGTTTCGTCGACCATTACAGCTACAAATGGAGCCTCCTTTATTTCCAAATTGATTTTATTTCGAACCACATTAGCTATAGCGGAAACAAGATCGTTTTGGATTCTATTAGACAAACCCGAAAACGCTGCATTTGCTTTTATAGAATCTATGTGGGACTCAATTATCGGATCGTACAAACTCAAGAAATTTACGGTTTCGATAAAATTACCACGATTATTTGAAGAAGAGTCTTCATTATTTCCGCGAAAAGGAAGCTCCTGTTTTGCCAAAAAAATTACAGTAACGATTAAACGTTTCAAAATATTACGATTACGCTCAACTTTTTCATTATGCAAACTAACAGATATTGCCACCTGGTTACTAAGCATAAACTCTATACGCTGAGAACCAAAATTATCTAATTTAATTAATGACTGAAGATGTTTTTCGGAACTTGAATGCTTTGCTGCTGAGCCCGTAAAATTATTCAAATCACTAAATCCAGCTTTATTCCAAACAGATTTTTCATTCGTGAACAAAAGACACGGCCAGCAAAATAACTTATTTAATTTACAGCTTCCCGTTAACCAAATGTACTTTTCATACGTTTCGATATGGAATTTTCGCGTAATATTTTTTAATTTAAACTCTAAACTAAGATCTGGCTTCGGTCTATCCGATTCTATAATTTCTCTTTTCTTGGCAAAGGAAAGAGTTGAAAATCCCGCTTTTAGTACGAAATCCGTCGCGCAGCAATACTCCGACATAATGCGAAAAGAAAACTTACCACTTTTATCACAAATCAAATCAATTAAATCACTACAAACGGTCAAAAAAAACTTCAAATCACAATTTAATCAAAATCACCCGATTGCACTGATTTCCTCTTTTAAATTGCAACGGAAAATCCATTACATAACAAAAACAAAAGCTCTACTGGAAAAATCAAATTCCCATAAACATTCCCTGCATTGGCAACATTTCATTAACAAGCATCATTGGGCTTTATCCCACACACAAAAGCAGTCGCGCCAGTGCTTGACTTGTCTCATATAAATTTGCGAACAAAACAAAAAAAAATCGTTGCCCAATGTACTACCGAAATCCAAGATTCCCATTTTCTGGAATCAACATGTCTCTAGTATTTGGATGCACACATGGTACATGCATCTAAAGATCTAGGCACATTTTCCTATTCTAAGTTTGGTGTCTATGGTGTGCAAAATGTGGGAGGTTTGAATATTATCTAAAGTAATTGAACGAATGTTTTTTAACCAAAAGAAGGCGCGGATCAGAATTTGAATGTGTAAAGGAATATTTGAATGATAATATGTATTCTTCAGCTTAAAGAAAAACATTGACTGAAATGATGATATGTGTATTGGTGTAAGCAAAGTTTATTATTGAATTGCTTATTTCGGTAAGTCAAGCAGTTTGGAATTGCTTACTACGAGTGCACGTCACTGGTGCGCAGTCTCATAAACCGCCGTGTGTTCTATTTTTCTGACTAAACTATTTAGTTTTTCTGCGAACTAAAAAGTTTGCTGTGGGAACGAGCTCTTAAATAGATTTATCGCTATGTCCATCAAGTCAGCATTACCACTTAAAAATTTCGAAGTCGCGTACACTGGATTAATTCGTGAATTTGTCGTGAAAGAAAAAAAAATTGTCGCGTTTCTTTTTTAAAAAATATGCTATGGTAATGCTAACTTGACAGTCAAGTTATTGGGAGTACAAATAGAAAACCGCCGTTTTTTCGATAATTTCGGGTTTAATTATAAACATATAGTTACATACACATCAATCGAAGTATTTTCCATCGCTGGCCACAACTTTCTCCCATCTTTCTGGCAGCATATGAATCCCGCGTCGAAAAAACCGCTCGTCTTTTGATCCGATCCACGAACCGACCGACCGAAAAAACGCCGTTCAATGTCCCTCGACTTTAACTCGTACAGCACGTAGTTTGACGATTTTCGAAACTTCGAGCTCATCGTACAGTTCATACAACTCATGTACTGTACTGGATGCGCCATCTATTTTGATCGCAAACAGCTCTGAAAATTCGCCGCAGAACCTTACGTTCAAATGTGTCTAACATGTTTTCTTGAGTCCATGTTTCGCAGCCATAGAATAGCACTGCTCGTATGATGGTTTTGTATACGCAGAGCTTCGTAATTCTGTGCACATGCTTCGATTTCATTATGAGGAGAACCGAGAAAAAAATCCTATTAGCTAGCTGTATCCGTCCACATTGATGCTCGATTGTGCAGGTGTCCTTGTCGTCGATGTTCCGTCAATATTTAGTGGCAGCACCCAGGCGGATTAATATGAAAATTGAAATATGGTAAAAGCAGATTTTAAAATTAAACGAATAGTTACTAAATTAACAAAAATCGCATACATTCCCTTCTGTCCTCTTAGTGAATTAATTGAATAGCTCATCCTACATGAGGTAATCGTCATCTTAAATGACATAATCCTTTTACGATTTGAGAAAGTCCTGAAATATTTATGATACGTTCTAACCCTTTAAAATACGATTACATTTCAAGTATGTACGCTACTCACACCTCCTTCGTCAAAACAACTAATCTAAATACGAAAATTTCCATTTCTAATCCAGGCTATTAAAAGTGACTCAATCATTGCCATTTCCTCAAATCCATTCACTCATCCTTTTTGTCTTCCCAGGCGTCAATCTTTTCTTGCATTTTCTTGAATTCATTATACAGCAATTGACTGCCTCTAAGTGTATTAATTAATAAAGATTAGAACGAGAAGAACAAGTGACACTTTGAATCCATACCGCACCCTTGGATAGCACAGCAGGAGTTCGCTCCATACAAACTTTGTACTGTGACTTCGCTGATTGAGTAGCTACCGCACCACTCGAAACGACTTGGTACCGTAGGTGGGTATCACCCGAAGGGTATGAGATTTCTTGCCATGATACTTGGTAAAATTGTCCTCGTATAATTTAATCATTAGCAAAAGGCGGTCTAGATCCTTATATTCACTAATTCCATAAAATTTGTCTTGGAAAACTTTCACCTTTTCGGACGGATTAGCCCCAAGCCGAGACCGACGCCGAGCAGGTGATGGGAGGACTTCTTGAATATTTACGAGTCTTAAAATCCACTCAAGGAGAATATCCTTCTTCTTGGTGTTTTGCGTTATTTGGCATTACCCATACAGGGCTGCATATTGCGATATAAGCGGGCGGGCCCATGAAATCCTTTCCTTAATGGCTTTATTGTGCCCCGAAGTTTATCAAAGTAAGTTGCGCTACCTCATATTCAGTCTGCATATACGATTTCTAAGCAATCCTGTCAAGGATTTGACTATGCACATTATGAAAATTTCTCATGCTACCCTGTTCAAACTGAGGACACATACGAGCACACGATGGTTGCGTCTTCTTCGGTAAGCAACTTCGACAAGATATTGCAAATTGAAGGATTAAAAGTTTCCCTTTATGCATATATAAGAGATAGGTATGCCACCTGCTACATCGTCCTAGTTTTGTGCGCAAAATTCACGACACGGGGGTGCGAAGAAATTCGGCCCAGCGTGTTTCATAACTTTTAACCTGGAGGATCGAATAAATTTACAAAGAATAATTAACATAACATTAGTCGAGTGCGATTTAAATTCTGAATGGTGGTCATGATATCCTTGGCAAGTATCGTTGGCAGTTTAGCGTGGTGTAATGTTTTTGCATAAAATTGCCATAATGGGTTTTTTCGTGGAAGTTTAATGAGGTTATTACATGTAGTAGGGCATATTAAATTTGTCTCAGGATAATCGCTACCGCTCGTGGCACACACGGACCTATTTAAGAGCACAGGGACTTCAGAGTCGCAATATGTTTATGATACTCAATCCAGCACTGAATTACTCAAGTCAAAATTGCATCAAATACATTTCCCGAAATAACCATCACATCGTCCTGTTCACTACCAGATGACACAGGGAATTCTTAGAAAACGCCCGGAGGACATCAGCATTTACGCAGTAATCGTAAGCATATCGATAAAGTCATTCGAAAAGTTGGAAACAATTCCATTATAACTGCTCTAAGGATATATGACTCTTATCGGGGTGATAAGATAAAGTTAGTCCTTGTGTTCGGCTTGTTCCAGTCCGTTCTCAAGTGAAGAAATTATATTGAACGACGACGGTCGGACGAGATGAAGAAGCAAGCGGGAAACGACTACAAAGTACAAAAGCCATACATCATCAGTTTCGGGATAAGATTAAGAAGCGATATCGAAGATGGCAATAACAAAATAGCAATAACAATAAAGACTCGGGGGCGATAGGCGCGCAAAACTTCTCATAAATGATGTTGGAGTTTTAGGTGGTGGTGCGACCACGAATTAAACAAGAAACCCTAAGGATATTCGAAATTAATCAGAAGCTATTGTTCCAAGTCTTTGAAGGAGGGTGGCTTTTGGGTGCGTGTAAAGGATGAAAAGCGAATTATTTGTTTTCAACTTCTTATTCACATTTCACAATAAGGATTCGATTGTTGCACACAAATATGGAATGCGGTTTTCCATTCATATGGATTTAAAGTTCTTGCAGTGAAATAAAGATATTTGTTTCCCTAGTTTGGGATTTCTGACCATATTCTGCAATGTCTGATCTAAGACAATCACATATTCCCTAAATCTTTGCTGATAGGCTCGAAACTTTTTTAATTCGTCTATAATTCCAGTGCCTAATCCTAACCCTCATCCAAACCAACATGCTGAACCAACAATATCTTTGTATCTGAAAGCGAACGATTAACTGGAAACATTTTGCGATTGTTCGACTATTGTGGGTGTCTGTAGACGATTAATCGCCAGCGATTAAGTTCGTAAACATGAAGCGAATTTGATGAGGATTAGGAGTTAGTATGGGAGTAAATGCGCCACATCGGGGGCCAGGATTAAACAACGGAGCGAAGATAAATGAAGTCATTAGTTAGTCGGATCAAAGTCTGTGCACACGGAAGGATACATGACATGCATAAATGTTTCTTTTGTTGTTCCGAAATCCATTCAGCCGTTCAACGTAATTAATCAAAACTGCTGCCGGCTGAAGGAAGGAAGGGAGGACGCGATGGTCAGTGCAATATGTTGCTACGGTAGTGGCGATGGGGCGTAGAGTGGACAGGAAAGGTAATTTAGAGGACTGTGGTGAAGATGAATGAAGATGTTATGCACTGATGTTTCGTTAATTTGGAACCGGCACGAAATTGGGTAATTTTTTTGGAGAGATTTTGTTCTCATTATGATGGTACCTATTGTATAGATTGAGCTCATTATACCCTAGACCTTATAAGGTATAGGGGCAAAAATTCCTCTTCCATAGTCGTCCTCGTGGGCGCCCCCTGGAACGGCAGTGGTTATTAACCATTTCTAACGAAGTCAAGCCGCCAGTAATGGCGGTGCGATGATATGGTTGAGGTTAATATTGGGAGGCGTAAAAATAATACCACGGCCTTTCCTTTTGACGGTCTGTCGTTGAAACCGACAAACAAAGGACAGGATATGTGTGCCAGCTACTTGCACCATCCCGAATCTTCTATTTGTTGACAAAACGTCAACTATGCCTTGGACAAGGACTGACTCAACGGTTATGACTTTTGGCTATCGTACAATGACGAAGATTGGATTCTGGAATGTGCGTACTCTCCTGGACAATGGATCAGAAGGTCCCCAGAACGCACGATTTCTTCAATTAGAGAGTGAATTTCTGAGCTATAACTTAAACATCTCAGGGGTTAGTGAGATAAGAAGGTGGAACAGCGGAGAATTTATCTCTCCAACGGGTAGCACTACTGTTGTATTCCGGTAGAGCTACCGGTAGTGGTCGTGAGTCAAGTGTGTGGCTCTTTCCAACCAGAGCCGCTCGAAACTGTCTATTATCCTGGGATCCGGTCTCCGACCGAATCATGACCGCCAGGTTCCGGACCGAAATGAGGAACTCTCAATAATACCTATACAATGTTATGCTCCAACTGAACCCGACAATATCTTGGTGAAAGACTCCTTCTACGAACAACTAAACGCCGTTCAAAGCCGAGCACCTAAAGGTGACATTATAATGGTTATAGGTGCAATGCAAAACTTGACGCTGATAACTATGGGCTCAGACATGTGATGGGGAGACACGGTCTCGGTGATCGTAACAACAATGGTGAAAGATTTGTAGAGTTCTGCAACTTTCACAGTCTCTTCCTCGGTGGTACTATGTTTGAACATATAAGGACCACAGCAAAATCAGTTGGTTCTCTATTGATCGGCGCAAAACACAAAATCAGATCGACCACTTTGCCACTAGCAAAACATTCAAGAGTGGCCTCCTGGACGTGCGAAACAAGAAGGGTGCCGATATTGGGATGGGAAGAGACCATTATCTTATGATCGCTAATGTTCGATTGTGTATTGCAGCCGTGCGTCGTCCTACCGACCAAAGACTTAGGCACCGCATATTCAACACCGCTCAATTAAAAGATCCAGCTGTCTTACAACAATATAATGACCATCTTGCGCAAAAAGCAGACCGTCTTCTATGAGATATTGCAGGGCCTTAAGATTTTCCTTTTAGACGGAAACTCCCGAAATAATAACGGCGGACCGACATCGATGAATTGTTTAGAGAATATCAAACCATCAAATATCGAGTCACTGAAATTAGGCATGTGGACATTGCATGCGAGAATATATATTACATGGAATATATATTACATTTGAGCTTGCCATTCAAGTCCTGGAGAAACGCTACTTGTGAAGCAAACAAGGAAAGCAGAAATTTAGCACTAGTTTAGAGAGAGAACGTGGATCAAAATCTTATAAAACGCTTGGGAACTATTTTGGAAGTAAGTCTGGCATTACACTGCGTTTTTCTGCAGGAAGAGCAATCCCGCAAAAAACGCATTGTCGTACAAGAAGAGGACCCTATAATTACACATTGCGTTTTTCTGCGGGAGAAGCTTGTGACAGAAATAAATATATCCCAGTGGGGATATTGATGGTTTTATTTTTGTGGCAATATAGTAGGTAAAAGTCGGGAGGCCGATATAATTTCAGCGAGTCCTCAATGGATGCACTGCATGAATTTTGTTACTGGGTGCATGAGTTTCTAGTTTGTCGTTGAACCAAAAAACGGAAAGTGTAATGCTTTTCATATACCACCATGTGTTCATCTTCTCACTGCGTTTTTTTGCGGGAGAAGTTTTCCCGCTGTCGTTGAACTTGCTGTTGCAAAACGATTCCTACAAACTGCAGCATTGTCGTTACGTATAAGTGTAAAGCGTTCCATTTAAATGTACACGTTCCTCTTCTTGGACGACAATGCGTTTTTTGCGGGATTGCTCTTCCTGCAGAAAAACGCAAAGTGTAATGCCAGACGAATATGCAGCAATCATTACATCGATGCAGACAAATTTCAGAATTACACCCTCGAAACTGCAGGCATGCTATTGGTCGGTATCCATGGTATTACTTACCAGCTACCATCCACAAAATCCTTTTTAATGGTAAGGGAATTATTGAGAGTAGCGTACTGCCAATAGGCTCTATGTCAGAAGAGGCTCAAGAGAGTTGTTGGAGAAAGAGCGCATTTAAGATGGAACTAAGAACTTTTGAATGCTACGCCCCTTTAAAAATCGCTATAACACAAAAGCGGCTGATTGTATCGATCTGAAAATAATTGCATTCGATTTAAGAGTGCAAAATACATTGAGTTTGACTACTTTTATAGGTTGTTTCCATTTTTCGGTATTTTTGTCTCACTGTGCGTCGACGGAACAAGGCTGCGAGGAAGGCCGAGAGCTCGTTGGGAAGACTACTGGGCTTCCAAAATTGGAGGACGGGATCACTTAATGGAGATAATTGCAGGACGATGATCAAGGCGGCCAGGATCCGACGTTGGACTGTTGCGCCACGATGACAATGAACTAAATAAAAATTCAAGTGATAATTTTTAATAAATATTTTATTTTTTCCTTTGGTATCTCATACATCTCCATCTTTTCTCACTTCTGTTCATCATAGTCATATTTTTTTCTGCCTTTTTTTATATTTGCGTTATTTGATTACAGTTTTACAATATTCGATTAATTTGTTATCATTTGAGTGTGTCTCTTGATTTGCCATTCAAAATCTATAGATGTCTGTGTTCAATTAATTTCCCCACATTTGATTATTATGTTTAAAGTGGGGATGAGTGTTCTAAACCCCCGTTAATAAAAATGGACTTTAAATTTTGATCAAAATATTTTTATTATTCTAATATTTTGATAATTATCTAAAGAAGAGGTAAAAAAAATGTTTTTAATAGAATGATATTTCTTTCAATAATTTCTTCTGCGGGGAAAATGTAATTTACAATTTTCATTGAAAAACAACTCTCAATATAAGTTTTAAAATTACATTTCATCGTAAATTTTCGTCCAACTGGGACGTAGATTTATGTACAAACATTTTATTATCTTCGATCAGCTCGCACAGTATTTTCATACAGACTTTTCTTCAACTAGGATACAGGAAGTATGAATATAACAAAATTTGTTATTGAATATTATTACATAATCGAATGTACAGTTATTTTTTGTTTAGAAAGGACGAGTTATGGAATCTCGTAGTTTGCAGAAAACTATCTATTTAAACCTATTGAGCGGGTGGATTAAACCAAATAAGATGGATGGTACAATAAGTGATCAACTGATGCATAATTACAATACAATGAATTTATTTGCATTTTTTTTCAATGTACTTTAATTTTAATCAATTCATTAAGATGGTTTCATTTCGTCACTTAGTTTACTTAAACAATATTTAACGACTATTTACAAATTATTCATATTATTGGTTTTCCATTATTTCTTTCTTTATATAATATAATAATATAATAATTTTAAAAGTCATTGGAAATAAAATAATAATTTAAAACATAATACAATCAACATATTCTCAGATCTCTCTTACATAAAATAATATAATTTACAAAATTATTATACATTATTCGGTGGGAGACTAAAATACAATTATTATTGGATATACCGTGCACTATTTTCCTTCGACAGGTATATATTTTGATTTTCATTCATATTTGAGAAATTAAATAAAAAAAATTTAATTTACTCCAATCTTTTCTTTAAATTTAACGAGTTTGACTAAATTTACATTTTGGCACAAATTTTATTTTGTTTTAGTTTTTAATTTTTATTCTTTTGCTTTTTATAGTTTTCTTTATTCATGCATTGGGTGAAGATCTTCGATCCACATTGTGCATTGCTCCTAGTAACACCAAACACTTTCAGACACACAGATCTGTAGTCTGGGTTCCATAGAATCTTATCTTAAATAATATGGGAATCGCTTTCTGACAGTCCGACTTCTCATAATAAAATAAATAATTTTCTTTTATTATAATTAGTATTAAATTAAATATCGTCCCTTCACAGATGGGAATAACCCCATGTAATAAAATGGAACAAGCTGATGATCAATTTGTTGGTTTGTGTTAATTTTGCGCAGCACAAATCATCAGTTTGATAACTAAAAGTGTGCAGCATTTTTTTTAGAAAATAAAAACGAATACAAATTCATCGCCATTATGAAACGATCCCTTTAAGCGTTCTAATATACATTGCACTGTTTTTCTTATGTCTGCGTTCGGATAACAAAAAAAGAAAAGAAAAATACTGCTGAGAAATTCAGGGAAGCGGAAAGAAACGACACAAGTTAACGTATAGCTATGTAAACAGTAATAGGTAAAATAATTCAGGGAAGAGACCTAGGATATTCGTTGTCCGTTAAAATTTGAAAACCCAACACAGAAAAAAATTCAACGTTAAAGTTTTTGAGCATTTCTTCCGTTTTTTTACTGATTTCTTTTTCTTATGGTCATTTCATGTTTTTCTTTTTTCGCTTAGTCATTTTTTTCGTTCACATAAATTTTCCATTGCGTCTCACCAATGTTTCGTCGTTATTAGGGAAACATCATGTTTTCGCTGAAAAACAGTTTCGGTATGTTTTAACTGGACGCGCCCAGGGAACTTTTCATATGAGTTGGAGTGCCAAATGGTCCACCAGTACCAGCTGTTTGTGGTCCATTGTTATTATGATCGCCAGGAGTTCGTTGTCCACCCGCCCCTCCGCCGCCACCGGGCTGTGATCCTGCACCACCACCACCGCTGCCGCCCAACAGTCCAATGGGTGGTGAATTTTGAGCCAGCGACGATGCTTGGCGCTTCATCATTGGATGATTGGCCATTGATGCGAAAACGAGTCGTTCTTCGTAGTCGTATTCGCAAAGGATCTTATTATCACACAGGTAGAAACGATCGCCAACACAGAATCTGTAAAGAGAGAAAGAGGAAAATGTTAAACTAGTTCAAGGATGTTTTATTTATTTATTTTTCTAAGTCTAAGGCCAATGTAGCTTGTGCTTAAGTTAGATTTTACGACCAACATAATTGTATTACATAAGCTCTAAGGAGTGTTGTATCCTTCATTCTAAACTGGCAACCAGACAGCATGAAGGTGAGCGTCTGTTCTTCGTTCTTCATGTCAGAAGCGGCTCCATTCAAACTTGCCATAGGTATAAAATGGTACCCCATATGGGAGACAAAATTTCAAAGAAAAATGTCCAGAAGTGGAAGAGCAGGGATATAGTGTCCGAGTGTTGGAGGAAACTGCGGCCTCCGGCAAGGGCTTCCCCTCCGTACAAGGGGGGCAGTCGCCAGCGGTAGACGGGCGTACGGGCGTCTGCCGAAAAAATCGAAGCCGCCCAATTGCTGCGAGTGCGCCCGCACGAACCGATAGGACGCGTACTCCTCCAGCACCATCGAGTAGCCCTCTTTCCACTGTGGCTGATGCTCTGCTGGTATCCAGGCGACCACGGCGGGCTCGCGTAGGCAACGGATGAAATGGACAGAGGAGATGAACGTTTTTATCATCCGTGCCTACTACGAAATCAAACTCTCGCAAGGGACAACATCATATCGTCCCTTACTACACCAGAGATTCGTCGAGCGATTTCTGCAATATGCACATGTGTCAGTACAGCGGATATCAGACCAGTAGCGCTTCATTGTGCGAAGGAGTGCAAAACCGGAGACGACAAGCCGAGCAACTCGAAACCAATATTCGGCGGGGCAGGATTTGGCATTCCCACCACCATCACGTTACTCTGCCCCGCACAGGAGTACCTACAACACCAGACGAAGTACACTACTTTACCGCCAAAGGGAAGTCTCTCAAATCGGCAGCGAAATCGCATCCAGACTCAGCTCTGATACGACGTTACTGGAACTGTAATCCCTTGTGTACTGCAGTGCATTGGCGGCTGTCAGAATACATGGTCCGAGAATCCGTGATAACGTTGTCGGCGTGAGACTACAACAAGAACCAGGCTGGAAGATTCGTATTGAGCGCAAGAGAGATTTTTTACGACAGGATATTGGCGGATTAACTCAATCCGTTGCCGGTAATACCTGTAGGCGGTGAAAAAAAGGAAAAGATTCTCCGCAAATATCCCACTCTTTCCGGAACTCCTTTAGTGGAAGTAAACAGAAGATCGCAGTCATCACAAATCGTCGCACACGATACATACATGCTGAGCCTCTGCAGACGTGTTCAGAACGCTGCTTTTAACAAAAGTCACCGGAACTTCTACAAGTCAATCAACGAGGACCAACACGCTAGACCCACTATTAACTTCTCGGTGACTGAACAATACTGGGAGCGGCAAACTCCCGCTCAACACACCCAACATACTGAGTGGATCACTGCCGAAACCACCCGCTATGCCAGCTTGCCCGGTATGATTTTCGCTGACGTCACTAAATCCGATGTCCGCAAAATTATTAAGTGATCCAAAAATTGGAAAGGGCCTGGATGTGCCGAAAAGTTCCCTTAAAATCTGCATTGTGTCTTCAACAGTATGGTAAGCTGCTCCGACCTGCTGAAAGCACATGTCAGGTCTATTTTGCACAAAATGACGTACCCAGTTTGCAAGCATATACCGACTGTAACCGCGATACCATTACTACTGCAAGAGACATACTGGCCTTCATAAAAATGCTACGGCACAAAAAATTTTCCATGGTCACAGTGCGCGCCATTAGGGTCAGTAGTCTGTACCTTCTTATCTATCTATCTGCCCCGAACTCGAACTTCGCTTCTGCCAGGCTGAGACATTCCTTTCTTAACATACATCCTCAAGTAAGAAAGAGGACTGAACTTCATGTTTAGACACACTGCAAACGTACTTCAATGTCTCCTTTTCAGGATGGTTCTTTCCAACCATGTATACCAATTTGCAATGTATCTCTGCCGAAAAAAAAACGCATAATCCCCGCAAGCTAATTGCCATCACTAGACCGTATCATAATTGCTTGGGAAATTGCTTCATTTAAATTCATATCCCAAATTCGTTCGTCCATTCAGCCATCCATTGGTTCGTCCTGGTTTCAAAACATTCACCATAGATGACGACAGGTGGATGTTTGAACGTATTAAAAAGCCTGCTCACCTCACAGGTAATCAATTTTTAAAAATTAATTCAATTGACGAAGTCATTTCGAGGTCGAAATGTTACATACACCATCAACTCGACCAGTGCTCGTCAGTTTACCGAGGACCAAAAAAAAAACAAGAGGTTTCAACACTGCAAATCTCGGATGGATGGACGAATGGACAATTGGATTGACATGTTGTTGCCAATATGATGATGGCCAAACAAACTGAAAGCGATACGGGTAGGTAAGTAAGTACAGTATTTCTGCAGAATTTTGGGATAATGATCATTGAATTGTTCTGTAAATATTAACATTAAAAGTGAAACATCATAGGTGTGCCCTGATTTTATTTGGATCAATGTCGGCTTGATTAATGACTAAACCAAGCAAGCCACCAAGAGGGCGATGACAGATACTCCGAATGGAGTATGGTCCTATGGATATTCTACTCGTACTGAATGTTTTCTAAAATCCTTAGAGTCATCAGGGATACGTGTGGTGGCCTACGCAGACGATGTCGTGATACTCGTATCTGGCAAGCACATAGGCACATTATCAGATCTAACAAATATGGCTCCCAGTAAGTTACTAAAGTGGGCAAGCGAAAGAGGATTGGCTGTAAATCCTCAGAAAAACTGAACTGGTTTTCTTCACAAGAAGAACCAAAATTCAAGAATTTAATTTGCCAAGGATAAGTGACACCATGCTAACTTTGTCAACCCATGCAAAGTACTAAGGGATGACCTAGTAGTAATCCCGAAGAACGAATCAGGAAGGCCAACATTGCCTTCTACACCTGGAAAAGTTTGCTGAGTAAAAGGTGGGGTCTGAAACCAACTATCACCGATTGGGTACACACAGCCATCGTAAGACCCATTCTAACATACGGAGCTGTGATCTGGTGGACAGCACTCAAGACGAAAACCAACACACAGAAAGTGGTCAGAGTACACAGACTTTGTTGCTTGGGATTACCGGTGCGTTGAAGACCATATTCCCGCAATCTCTGAACACTCTGCTAAACCTGCCCCAATCGACCTATATGAGGCAGCTAAATCTGTCTTAAGGCTAAAGCAAGCAGGACACTACAAACAAAGGTCTGTTGAACGGATCAATTGAGCAATTGCAATCACGAGGCGGAAATATCGTAGCGCTACGGCGCGCTACGGAGCGCTCCAGCACTCTGAATGCACTCAATGAACTTTGTTTCCGATTTTGACGTTAGAAGACGTTGTTGAAACGTTCGGCAAGTCAGCTTTAACAGTCAAAACCTTAATTGCTTCAAATCATGTGAAAACTTTTGTCCATCCTTTACTGTACGTCTCTGAATGTCTCACTTACGCAGTTCTCCCATCATCTGCAATTGTTGCCGTGTTTTTCCATTTCAAATCCTGATGATTATTTTTCACTTCCTATTCGACTTTCAATCAGAAGAGTCCTTCGGCTCCACTTTTAGTAAGTCCTGTGTCTACTGAACCGGAAATTTTCCCGAAGTCCTGTTTTTTTTGGATTTTTTCCTCTCTCTCTCTTTTTTTCAGAATCGTTGTATGTATATGGCTGCATTTTGCCAAGTACCGAACAAGAATCAGAAATGCCACCCTCCCGATTGAGAGTTGTAGAGCAACACCGCACCAGTCAACAAACAGGACAAATCCACACTTGCATCCGTTTTTGCTGTCGAACTGCTGTAATGTCACCATAAACCGATTTCAATTTCATGCATTTCCAATAAGCACTTTTCGAATTTTTGATTTCATTTCCCTGCTGGTTTTTTAAATGCTGTTTTTTGTAGTTAAAAAGTTTTTTTTTCTAGATGGTACGTTTTCAATTCAGAACCGAATAGGGTGCTAGAGAGTTCGTTTTGAGTTTTGGGTGTTTCTTTTTTTTTTAACATTTCCGCCTTTTTGTCTTTGGGCTGTCATAAAAATTTGAGTAGTCGGTGGCTGAATGACTAGCCGCCGATCCACAAATTGAAAGGATGGAAATCAGTTTTTTGGACGAATAGAATGGCGCAGAATGTAAAAAACATTGGCTGAAACTCAAATAAAAGTGAAAAACAAAGGAATTGGACTTGAACAATTCTGAATAGTTAACAGAGGGTAAACACCCCCGAATGGATACAAACGCCCGTTTTGTTTTTTTCTATTAATTTCATACTATAAAATCGAATATTCACCCTAATTGATATAGGCTGGACGGTCTTTTGAAACTTTGATAAGGAATGATGCTTTTAATTGATTCTTTTGTATGAGAAATTTGTAATTGACATATCAGAGAATATAATGAAACGGAGAGGAAAACGATAGTCGATATGATGCTGTTTCATCATAAATGTCAGACCCTTATCAAATTTAAACTGTGGTAGTTTATGGACTTCAGGACTGGTATTTCAGTATTTTACTATCAAATAAGCCCTAAAAATTAAAAACTAATTTCATATATTATTACAGGAAAATTCAGATTGGACATTTTCAACCATTCATAGCCTTGTATAAATAAGCAGACGAACTTGTCAGATTTGCATCTTCTGCCCCCTACATTGGCCCAAATCCTTTGCGGTCTGCCAGTCTGCCTTATCAAAAAAGAAAATCAGGGATTGGTAGCGGGAGAGATATGCTTCGCTGTGGGAAACTCACCCTGATTTGATGCAATCTAAATTGCTGGTCTCCTCAAATCCATGCGTATCAGATGCAAGCTGACGACCGCACTCCAAACCACATACTCTGTGAACGTGAAGTTCTTGCTCGCCATTGAATAGGATGTTTCGGCATTGTCTACCCTATGATCGAGGATGTAGCCTCGATTAAACCCGGCCATCTAGGTCGAGTTATCGAAAGGAACAAGTTGGATCAACACATTTAATCCTGCTCTCTAGGATCATGGTATAGGGTAATAGACCGATTGCCGCAGTGATTGTGGTTCTTTTCATATTTAGAAAAACTTTACAACACCAATCAGGCACCTGAAGACTTTTCCTTTTTCACTAGAAAGCAACTGAAAATTCTTCATCGTCCTCCCATTATATGTATATATGTATATAGCGAGGATAACAACTTTCGTCACTAGGACAAGACAAAGATACAAGATCTCAGCGTTGGTAAATATTCTTTACATCTAACCGGATACGGAATCGAAATGCTTAGCCAGCTACCCTCACGCCTGACTGAATGCAATAAAAATATTATGGCTGCCAAACACTGCAGCTTGAATCACCTCAGAGAGGGTAACGACAATACAAACAAAGCTGCATCACATCTTGGCCAAGAAAGGCTCGCTGACTCAGTAAGCGCACCCAGAACACACGATCTCATCATCGCAAATGATTCGGGTGCCAGTCGAGTGTGATTCCCAGGCTCTCAGTGGGGAGCCTCAAAACGTTCCCGATCAGGGAAACTAGAGAGGTTTCTTCTTCGTATGAATAGAACAAGGACGGTTTTCTCTGGGTTGACGCTCAGGCCTACTTCAGCACACCAATGCAGGACTAAATCAAGAGCAGCATCACCTCCCACCAGCCAAGTTGCCTCACATCTTTCATGCTACAAACAATATTGAAAAGATCATCAACGCTCACATTAAGGCCGTCATTGACCACCTGGATTTTCTATCCGGAAAAACTGATCAGTTCCGCGGTCTTCCGGATTTCCGGATCGGGTATGTAGAAATTGAATTGATCAGACTGACTGTTGCCTGAAGAATGTAGTCTCAACGAAACTGAACTATCGACGCCACAAACACGATTTTCAATTGTGCATACGGCTGATCAGTTCAATTTCTACCTTCACGGTTGTGAAATCCGGGACTGACAATTTTTCCGGATAGGAGTCCCGGACCGTCTGTGGTGGAGGCCAGGACGGATTAGTTTTCCGGTTCGATATTTGATTGTAGACTGAACATATACGACCCGGAAATCTGGAAGGCCAGGACTGATCAATTTTTCTGGAGAGGAATTCCAGACCGTCTGTGGTAAAGGCCATATTCAGGCAACTCGAAAGGCGGCTGCGACTGATTAGTTTTTCCGGAGAGGAATTCCCAATAGTCTATATCGGGCTTTAGGAACACAACCTAGGAAGTAGATCGCATCTCCCAGGACTTTTTGCCTACTAAGTTAGTGCGCGGCAAGTTAATTTAACCTGCTCCTTTCTTGACATTAACTTCATCGACAATGTCCTTATAAAGGAATGTCCACTATATCCTTTATATTCTACATGAAGATTTCACTGCATACCCAAGAAAGTGCTCTTGTACTAAGTACATACTACTAATACTACTTCAATGCATTAGTGTCATCACCTCCATTGAGAAAATACCCATACTGGCTAGGTTTGGTTACTATTTCGTTTCATTTCATGTTCAAGGGGATCCTTTTGTCCTGACGCACACTCGCAGCAGCACTAAAACATCACCGGATGGTATTTCGAATCACCCAAGGAAGCTACGTACCAATTATGGTTGAAATCGGACCACGGGAAATTCCTGAAGGAGCGAACTTGGAAAAGACTTAGGCGGGGAATCCTTTAATTTTAACACAACAGAATGTTCTGTTAGGCCCGGCCATACACGTTCCGGTATACCGGAGGGGCATACCTGCACAGATCATCATGTTGCGAGAAGATCGTGAATGTGAGATGCAAGCTGGTCTATCAAATCAACTTGGCACGCCCATATTTCTCGATCACGCTTTAAAATCAGCTTCCAGCTTAGCCTGGCTTTCCTCAAGAAAGCTTGCCACACCCAGATTTTTTTGGCTTAAGCTTCGGAATTCGATTCCAACCCTATCCGGCTTTACTTTTTCTCTGTCATGTACGCGCGTTTTTGTGTGGAAATGTATGAGCGGCAATCCAAAGATCTCATTGATCCCTACAGCCGGAACGAAGCTAGCCGCCTGGGAAGAGCGGACCTGAGGTTAATCGTTGGTTACCTCACGGGACACCACTGGGTGAGATATCACCTAAACAAGATGGGTCTGTCCACTGAGACAGAATGCCGGCTTTGCCTGGAGGACATTGAGTCCACCAAACACCTTCTCTGTGAATGCCCGACGATCGCTCGCTCCAGGTTTACGTTTCTTGGAGATTCAATAGTGAGCTCCGCTGTCATTAAGAGTGCTCCTACAAAGGACCTATTGGCCTTCATCAGGTTGATTGAGGGTCTTTTGGATTAGTCAAGGCTATGGCACAATAGATCTTTTGGTCGCAGTGCCTACCATGTGGGTATCTTAGACTGCCCTTATTTATTATTATTATTATGAGTGGAGATTTATTTGCATTTACCATCTTCAAACTCGATCCGGCTTCCCGCTCGGCATGAAACTTTTAGGCTAGGCGCAAATTGCCATTAGCTCGCACGTTGGGAAGAAATAAATGCACCAGCGAAAGTTGGAACGCAACGCATTGCAGTGCACTGTGTTGTGCGATGCGTTCCCAACGCGCCAGCCAATTTCCGCCTGGTCTTACTCTGACCGCTGTCTTGACTTGACGCTGTCAAACTACTCACCACCCAAAACCAGGCGTACTTAACAACTCCTGGAGGACGCGGTCACGTGACCGAGATAATTGGAGGACAACGAGCCAGGCCACCAAGGCCCGACGTCGGGCTGTCGCGCCACGATGATGAAATCTAACAACTGCCACTTCGCTTATCATTAATTCGCCTTGGCTTAACGAATACAAATTACATTCCCCACACTATCTTCAATATCTCTCAGTTCACTAAATCGGTGACAAGTCTTTCAAACAGTATCCAGCTATTTCACCTTTTCACAGGGAAATATCCACTTTTCAACTACATAGTGAAATTTACTGTTACGTTATCTGCAGAATGTTCTGTCCTTTGATTATTTTTGCTTTTAATTCCACTGAAGAGGAAAATTTCATTTGTTACTTTGAAAAGCCCAGCAGTCATGCAAACTGCAGGAATGCTGCATCATATTACAAACCCAGAGCTGGGGCCCTTATCCGCCACAGTCGACGAAACAAAAAGTTCGATACAACCTCAAATATGTGGTCGGATTTCGTGTAATGATTTCTTCTTTCTTTTTGTTTTTGTCATTGCAGGATACCAGAAAAAAAAACCTCCAACTCATTGTTGACTGCCGTACAGGAAACAAATGTGCAGCACATTGGCGAAGAAGATAACCACATCATCAGTGGTCCGCGTCCGATTGCGTCGACAATATCTCACACCCAGGCAAAATTTCGGATAAAACAAACCGGGAGCCACTATAAGGATATGCAAGCATATGCGTTTCCTCGAGCTTAGGCCTAACGATTGCTTTCTCGACTACACCGTATACAGGATTCCTTTGTATGTGAGTCGACATAAATACAGGACGAAAAACAGTTGAAAAGAGGAAACAAATGTCCTGTGAAAGCATCTCGTATTACATTTAAGCGAACCTACAGACGTTATCGCAACGAAAAGCCGCTCCGAAATATCAGAGATATCCTTTTTATGAATTTCACCAGGAGAATTCAACTCTTTCACCAGACACTATACTCTAATAGCTTTCGAGCGACGATCTCTCTTGTAAGCGGAAGTGTGCGATGAAATCCTTTTTAATTAATCTTGACGAAAGCAAAGCGATTTCAATTTTACACTTTGGTGTACGTGTGTGGCGCAAGGATTCGTCTAATAGGCATCAATTTCCACTGACGCTTTAAAGGGCCTTTAATCCTCTACTACGAGTACATACCCAACCAGGTACACCCCCGAATTTTGTTGTCCTGCGTTTTACAGAAGAGAAGGCTGTTGTTAGATGAGCTGTAATGAATGTGTGTAATTAATGTTAATTGCACTAACATTTTGCGTTTTTGGTTGATAAACATTATCTCATTAGAGGCAAACAGCGATAGAAACAACATGGAGTTGAAATAGTGCTGGAATAGTGCAGATTAATCCTGGTGCGGTGTTGGCTGTCGGGATACTTTAGTGGAATTAGGTACGCTCCAGAAAGTTTTTCGCGTTAATTGTTGATTCGGGTACAGTCGTAAACAGCGATAGGGGTTGTTGAATAATTGAGACATGTTAATTGGATTAGTCGGAATCGGAAGTCGTTTTAATCATAGAACGATTGTTTTAGATTTTTTATTCCGTATAATAAGTAATCCTTCGAAAGGTTCAAAATAAAAATGTGTTTTAGACAGAGCCTACAACTTCGAAGCATAATCGCACCACCGCAAAAATCGAGTTGTGGAAGCGTGACAGAACATCTATCACGATGTAATGGACGATTGATGGGCATCTTCGGACGGAGCCTAAGGTTGTCATAATGACCGTGAGGGTCGGGCAATGCCATCTGGTGAAGAAATACGCCCCTCAGCGAGCTAAGCAGCGGCCTATGCTTGGGGAGTTTCGCCGCTCGTTGTCTTTGTCCTTTACGTATTAACAAGAATTCATAGGCCTGGGGAATCCCCTTTTGGGGCATAGCGCGTCAACTATTCCATGTGGCTTAGCTGGCGTTTCGTTGGCATAAACCAGTTTCGGAAGATGCACGTTGCCAGCATGCACCTCCTGCTCCCATTTAGCTGCCTACCTGCGACAAGTCGGGAGATGTTGTGGCTTATTATTACGCCCGCACCACACCACCCGTTACGACCGTAATCAGACATGAGACTGACGCCTTTACGCACTGAGCTACCGGTCGCCAGCTGAGGCTTCCTTTCAATTTTCTTTTAGACATACGGTTATCGTCCATTTGCTATACATTCCCAGTCCATTGAAGTTATTCTAGTTTGATGAATTTCGAAACTTCCAGCTCATCGTACAATTCGTACAGCATCCATCTAACTGCTCCGAAAATTCGCCGAAGGACCTTCCGTTTAAAATAAACATGTTCAATGCTAAATCATCAAAACAATTGTATTACCTGTGATTACACTGATGGCACGCAAAACATTCCAAATGGTAAACATTATTTCTGGCTCTCATGACCATCTCAAAGGCCGGAATGACCTTAGTGCAAGCAGCACAATAGCCGGTACTTCCAAACAGCCTGTGAATAAAAGCACGAAAAAAACGTCATTTAAAAAACTTATCACAGCCAGCACACTAAAAAAATTGCGCGTAAAGAATATAAGCAACAACCGACGCCATAATACTACGAATCCTTGTCCGTGTTGTATTATATCCTGTACAGTGGCAACAGTGCCGACCAACAACAATAACGGCGCACTTGTTCACTCACCTCAAGTAGTCTCTCTTGCAGAGCATTAAATTGCCCTTGGTGTAGAGGGTGGAACCCACCTCGCCCAGTCGGCAATCGCAGCAACCGCACTTGAGGCAATCCTCGTGCCATAGCAGATCGAGTGCTCTCAGCAAATATCTGTCCTGAATGTGTTTACCACATCCGGCGCATAGCTGATGCGACTGATTTGTCGAGTTATTCGGACCCGAAGTGGGCTCCGTTTTGGTGACGTCCATCGTCATCATCTGAAAATGTAGAAAAAAAATAGACGAGGGTATGAGATATGAGAATAAACAACACGGAAAAAGGATAAGAGAACTAGAGGAGCATGTGAAAGTTAGTCAGGGTGTGTACACAGTTTGCGCTGGTAGGGAATTTGAATATACTCGTACACCTTATGTAAGTCGAGAAATGCGGAATTTCGTCAAGAATGGCCTTTATACATCAACAGGGTATAAGCTTTCGAGATAAAACTCTGTTGCAAATGACAAATTGTTCTGATTTTTTTAAAATAAATATCCAATTAATTGAAAAAGAAAACAATTATTAAGATCTAAACGAAAACTAGCTCCATTCTAGCCTCATGTTTTGCGCGACGCACTGTATTCTCGCAGAACCACTACTGCATCCTTAGTCCTAACTCAAAAGGTTTGCCATGAGATAAATACAAGCCCTCGACCTCGGGTCGAGTGTTTAGCGCTATTTTTAATGAAGGGTCATAAATATTGAGAGGGAATCTAGTGTAGCGTGGCTAAAGTCCTCTCACCCAATTGTGGCCAACGGACGGTGATTAAGTGGCTCTCGTGAATGGTCTTAATCTCGAGAGCTTGTCCTGGGCGTTTTATTCTATTTGTATCCTTGATATGGACAATTAGTTTTTGTGGTAGAGTGAAAAAACGTCTAGAATACTTGGAGTGCTGAAGCAATTTTGAGATTTTACCTGTGGTTATGAATACAGTAAATGGATAAGAATAGAATAGACAATAGGGATTAAAACTAAATCATGAAAATGCAATGAGAACTGTTAAGTTAATTCACCACAACTTCTCCATTATGGTTCTCTGTATATCAAGTGACTAAATGTCCCACCCTTTACCAGGTGGGATGAGACATACCCCACACGGTATTTAACACACGTATTATCGTTATATTTTCACTTTTCTGAATTCGACATGGAATTATCATGTAAACATTCTTGACAAATGGAATTTATGAAGAAGCCGAGGTGATTTCACATTTTTATAGGTTGTGACATCGGTACCCTTCATAGGAGATAGTAGACCAAAAAATTGGTTTAGTAAGTGTGTATTTCGGACTCAGCTTACGAAGCTCGAAATCACATTAAACCGAAAGAATCTCCAATGGCTGATTTGACCATATGTTACGAGCCACGGCCATATAGAGCCGCCGTCCCTGGAACAAAAATTATTTTTGACCAGAATGCCATCTCATTGGGTGGCATATGACCCGGCTAGGCAAACGAAATGGCGAGGGCTTTGAGTCTGTGCATCCTGGTCTTAGCTAGCCAGCTAAAACATAAAATAACAAGTCATGGTGAGGATAATGGAAATGGAAGAGAATGTGTTTATCCTACGAGACACGGAAGAGCCGGTAATGGACCGGAAAAAAATTATGGTCCGAAAAATGACGTAACCTGGAAGATGTTCCATTGTACCGGAAAGCGTTTCTGATAAAATCAGGAAAAAGATCCACAAATCAGAAAACTGATCCGTTTTAGAAACTCGCCTAATGAAGCAAGCGACTTGAAATTATGATAAAAATTTTGCAGTCGCATCTTCGATGAACACACACCCGGTTTCGTTCATAGCCTGGACTAACACACGACAGCGACATCTCAAGCAAGTCGACCCCGCACATCCACAAGCAATCCAAAAACCATATTTTTCTTGCCGTCCACAACGTCAGCCTTTATCGCTATCAAATCAACATCTCAACATGTGCACACAAGATCCCCGCAAGTGCGCCGCCCACGCGGATCTACAAACAACAGCCACGCACAATGACCACTTCACTCAACGACATGCACAACCAGATGACTGGGCGACTACGTGGCTTGGAGACTAGCATGTCGAATCTCCTAGCCACCGGTCGCGCAGGTGGCAAGTATCCGTGACTGGAATATCTCCGTGTGAGTGTCACCGTGTGATTGATTACACATGCCAGATCTCTTAGCGACCGGTTTGCCCAGTCGCTCGCGGATTTGAGTATCCCCGTGTGAGTAGTGCCTTAATCTATTGTGGGAACATTTTTATGAGAATGAGTTCAAGAGTTGAACTCTCACAAAAAAAAGGCCCTATGGGAGTAAATGATGACAAGATATGATCTTATAACAAGTAACTTACGACAAGATATGAGCTTATAACCAGAGTAAAACTCTACTAGAGTAATACACTCACAATAACGGTGTTATGAGAGCTAAAGCGGAGAGTCATAATAAAGTCTTATGAGTTTGTGAGTTGGGCAATTCATGCACAAAACACTGATGTTTTTCGGACCAAAGGTCTCAAGAAAATTTCATCACTAGTTTGCTGTATTCGCCACCCATCACCTCAGTCATGTGACACCCATTTCGCCTAGGTATCGCTTCAAAGCCAAGAATGTCATTTTATTGTCACCAAAGGCCTCAAAATACCATCAGCAGTAGGCCAGCACATTTGGCTCATAACCCCCAGTCATATGATACACGTCATTTTGCTAGATATCATTTCATTACCAAGAATGTCCTTTTTTCCAAACCAACAGACTAAAAATGCCCTCGACAGTTGTGTAGTGCATTCGCCTTAACACCTGCAGTCATATGACACTCATCTTGCCTAGATATCACTTCACTGCCAAGAGTGTCCTTTTCCCCACCAAACGACTCAAAATGGCATCAGTCCTGACCAAAGGACTCAAAATACCTTCACCAGTACTTCAATGTGTTGGTTTCGTCACCCCGAATCAGGAGATACCCATATCTATCTACTAGCTTTGGCCCTTTGAAGAGAGAGTATATGAGGAAATGAAAAAGAGCGAGAGAAACGAAGCAATTTGGCACAAGTGAGGAAGTAGGAAAGGCGATGGAAATTTGACATCTCTTTTGATCTATATGGACCGAGCGGGTGTTCCGCGGCAGAGAGACAGACTGGAATGTTATTGTTCCAATTGGAAAAGTAGGAGAGGGGATGACATCTTACGTGCTTCCTGTGCTTTTATATAGACTGCGCGGGTGTTGCGCAGTGGAGGGCGTGTGTCTCTCTGTTTACTTTTTACGACTGGAATTGCTTCAAATAGTTTAGTGTTGAGTATATGCGGATTGCTCCTCCATAGGTATTCTCTATGGTTTGGCCCCACATTCATTTCATGAGCAAGAGATTCCTTTTATCCTGACGCACAGCACACCTGCAGCATGACCATAATATAATCGTGTGGTTCTTATAACGTACAAACTTTGATTGAATTCGGACCACGGTCACTGTAACCTAACTTTACTGAACTACTGCAGTAAGACGAGTTCTATCTTTAAATATTCACAGTCACACATTCCTAATGCAATCTGCTCTGTTATCGCCTAATCTCATATTTTAAATTCTAAAAGAAAAGATGAAATTACAATTATGTATCTCGCAAAGATAATTTCAACGGGCACCTTAAAACGATTCATTATTGTCTCTGTTAGATAAGCAATAAAGGTGCTAAAAAGATACAAATTAGAATCCATATTAGATTGATGAAAAAAAAACAGCGGCGAAAAAAAGACCTTTATCGGTCGGGCTCGTCCGGGAATTGAACCCGGGACCTCTCGCACCCGAAGCGAGAATCATACCCCTAGACCAACGAGCCTTGTCCAAGTCGTTCACCATTTCCATATTTCAGCCCAGTCACCACCCACTGGCACTAACACAACTCATCGAAAATCCAAGCACAATCGTACAGTGACGTCACAAGAATATGTGATAGCAGGCAATATCTTTTTTCCTGAGTGAGCAATTAAAATTGTATGAAAAAATTCGAAACAACTTTAGTCACAAAGAGCTTCTCTGAATTTTTTTTTCTCTTTTCTTTCATTTCTGGCCGACGACATGAAGCCTCTCAAACTCTCAGCAAACGAGAAGTTTACTCGTAAAGCAACCAACCACCTTTTCTCATTTTGCCTTGGTCATTATTTTCGAAGCGGCGGACGTGAGAGCGAACAATTTTCCAGGCTTTTCACGTTTTCATTTAATTTTTCGTTCCTCCATTATGCTTACTTTGTTCCGGGAAAAAAATTCTCAGACTTTTTTCGCATAAATAAAATTCACAAATGTGAAACAAAACGAGAAATTAATTGCCAGAACACAATGCAAAGAAGGTAAAAAAAAACAGTCCCGACAAATGTTTTGAACGCTTTTTTTCTGTTCTGTTTTGTTTGTTTGATTGTTTGTTAGGCTTACAAGAAACTTTTTCTCAGATTTATTTGCATTGGCTTCAATATTTTTGTAAACTAGAAAGCCAACAACAATTAATTGATCCACAAAAATGGAAGCAAAAAGAAATCCAGAAATGTTTATTGACAAGCCAAGTTCAGCAAAATAATTTTTGTTCTTTTCTCACTCACGGTTCTGAACGGCTGAATTATGGAATACGTTCTGTGTGTGAGTTTGCAGATGAGAATTGAATTGCCTACCATGCGGCAATATTTAGAATTGTACAAATTAAGTACGGGTACGATGAGCAGGGTTGTCGCTTTAGATGGGCTACAGAATAATTAAGAAGTTGGATTAGAATAATTTACGGATCTTTTAAGGAATGACACAGCTAATGGAGTCGATGTTCCACTTTCCGGACATTCTTTTAATCAGCATTAAAAGTAAAGAAATAGTGATAGAAAAACAGATTTCCATACGAAAGGGTTTTTATAAATTAGCAATGCCTGCGTGCAAAAACAAGACATGTTTAATTTAGCAATTCAGATTCATATAAACTGTGCATAGGGGAAATCAAACAGGAAAAAACATGGTTTATTTCCCCGATTCATGGTTTATATAAATCTGATTTGCTGATTGAAATATGTTTCAAACATGTTAATTTTTCTGAACGCATGAACACATGGTGTCTACTACTTTGCCTTAACCCCTAGCGGGGCATAGCGCGTCAACTACTCCTGCGCGCCATCGTACTCTGTTCTGGGCAATGGGGCGCAACTCCCCAAAAGACTTACCCAGCACCTGACACTCCTTTGCCACAGATCGACGCCATGTGATTCGAGGACCCCCTCTTGGTCGGCCTTGGTTGGAAATGGGGTTCCATTTCATGGCATGCATAGCAATGCAGTTATCACTCTTCCGCAATGTGTGACCTATCCACTGCCATTTTCGCCTGCGTATCAATTCGTCGATTGGCATCTGACCCGTACGCCGACTTAGCTCTACATTTGATATTGTTTCGGGCCAGAAAATTCTTAAAATTCGACGAAGACATGAGTTGACGAAAACTTGCAGCTTTCTGGTAACTCCTACGGAAACTTTCCATGTACTGCTCCCATACAAAAGCACTGATAGTACCAGGGAGCGAAACAGGCCCAGCTTGGTCTTGATGCTGAGATAACTGCTCTGCCAGATTTTGGACAGCATGCCGTATGAGCGTTTAGCCTGGTTGATACGACGAGCGATGTCCTGCTCCGTACCACCATTTTCGGCAACAATGCTACCCAGGTAGACGAAGTTGTCCACCTTCTCCACAGGCTGCCCATTAATATTGATGGCAATAGGTGTCGGATTTCTTTTTCGCAACGGCGGGCTAAGAACCTTGGTCTTGTTGGTATTAATCTTTAGCCCAACCTTGCTTGCCTCTCTCTGATTTTGTGGGAGAGTAGGCATATGTCGTCAGCGTAGTCAAGATGTTGTAGATAAGATGTCAAAGTCCATTGAATTCCTCTGTCGAGTCCGGATAGGGCTGCATGCAACACATCGCCGATCACAATGAGGAATAGGATCGGTGAGAGGATGCACCCCTGCCGAACTCCACTGCGAATCTCAAAGTCCCCCGACACCTTACCTTTATGCAGAACGCGACATTTCGCGCCGTCATAGGTTGCCTTAATAATAGCCACAAGCTTCTCAGGGATGCCTCTCCTGCGCAAGGCCGCCCATATAGAATCCCGGTTCACACTATCGAAAGCCTTTTCGAAATCGATGAAAAGCAAGTGAAGCGGAGAATCGTATTCAGCGCATTGCTCGATGATGATTCGCAAGGTGTTAATGTGATCGACACAGGAGAATCCGGATCGAAAGCCAGCCTGCTCTTCATCAATTGTGCTTTCTAAGTGGGCTTGTAGTCTTTTCAGGACGATTTTAGCTATTATCTTGGCAACGGCAGGAAGCACACAAATGCCTCTCCAATTATTACAGTCTGTGAGGCTACCCTTCTTTGGAAGTTTGATGATCAAACCTTCCTTCCACTCAGTGGGAAAGGTCTCTGTATTCCACGCTTTATCAACAAGTGGGTGCAGCAAATCGGCAGTTACGCTTGGCGCTGCTTGATAAAGTTCGGCAGGTCCGGCGGCCTTTCCTCGTTTTAGTGCAACAATTGCAGTGACTATTTCCTCTTTAGTCGGGGCAGTGGACCGTATACGCACATTTTGATGGTTAGCTAAATTATCTATATGAGGGGGAACTTCACCAGAGGTTACACGGTTCAAGACCGCGGCGAAGTGTTCTTTCCACCGCCTCATTTGATCTTCTTCCAAGATAAGTAGCTTTCCATCACTATCTTTCACCGGATGTTGGCAGGAGTTACGACCACCTGGAAACTCCTTGATGACACCGTATACGGCGTTTAAGTTGTTACTTCTAGCGGCTTCTTCTGCTGAGGCTAAAAGAGAATTGGCATAAACTCTTTTATCGCGTCGCACACTACGCTGAACTTCTCGAGCTTTCTGACGGTAAAGGAGTTCGATGCTGCTTCGATTGTCGTCTGATGCTGCAGCCAAACGAACTTTCAGCTCCTTTCTTTCAACAATCCGCTGCCATGAAGCGTCGGACATCCAGGGCTTACTCCGGCAATCCGGGTTTGGGCCAAGGATGGTATTTGCGCTATCAATGTACGCATTTTTTATGGCATCCCAGTTTTCGTTTATGTCACTATCTGGGTGACTAGTTATCTCAGCCGCTTTTTGCGCAAGATGGTCATTATATTGTTGTAAGACAGCTGGATTTTTTAGTCGAGCGGTGTTGAATTTGCGGGGCCTGGATCTTTCGTCGCTGGGGCGGCGCACGGCTGCAATACGCAATCGAAGATTAGCGATCATAAGATAATGGTCTCTTCCCATCCCAATATCGGCACCCTTCTTGTTTCGCACGTCCAGGAGGCAACTCTTGAATCTTTTACTAATGGCAAAATGGTCGATCTGATTTTGTGTTCTGCGCCGATCAACAGAGGACCAACTGATTTTGTGGTGGTCCTTGTGCTCAAACATAGTACCACCGATGATGAGACTGTGAAAGTTGCAGAACTCTACAAATCTTTCACCGTTGTCATTACGATCACCAAGACCGTGTCTGCCCATCACATGTCTGAGCCCATAGTTAAAAATAAATAACTGGCTCAACAGTCCAATTTGAACCACGGCCTCGAGATGAGTTAGCATCATCTCATTTTCTGGATCGTGACGGTTTTTTTTGTGCAGAGGTATGTGATCGACGCTCAACCGAGTTATTTACCCCATAATGGGTACTCATTTAACAGCTGAGTGGGCTCATAGTCCGACACGTAAATCCCCGGAATCGAACCGGGGCCCAGTGCGTTGAAGGCGAACGTGCTAACCGTTGCGCCATCCGGACTACTAGCCCATAGTTATCAGCGCCAATTTTTCTGAACGCATGAACACATGGTGTCTACTTCAGATTCTTTATCACATACAACATCGGTGTTACAGGAATTTTTTATTTTATTAGTGTCCAGTTCGCAGCAATAGACTACTTTTGTAAATTAGTCTTTAGTTAAAACTCTAAGCATTAGGTGGGAAAAAAAGTTTTGGTGGTTTTTTTGATATTTGGTACCGTTATGTTTTTTGGGTCACTGAACACGATTCTCAAGCTTTCCAACAAAAATTCTTTGGGTTTTTTTTTTTGCAAAACACGTTTGAAAATTTTTTTTTCGTGTTTTTTTGTCAAAATAACTCCAAAACTATAAATTTTCCGTAAAACTTGACTATTATTGAGGACATTTCCTACATTTTTGGTATGAAAGTTTTGATGTTTATCGAGATTTGGAACAGAAGTGGAATTGGAAACGAATTGAATTGAACCGTTTGGTGTTGACACAAGCACTTTTGGACATGAAGTGAAATCTAGGAAATACGAGTGTCCTCCAAATTGGGCTGATGACGTCAATTCTCTGGAGTGTTGTTGAAAGCATTTTTAACCCTATGGTGTTGAGATGAACACATTCTTGGATATGAAGTAAAATTTATGAAATACGAGTGTCGTCTGAATCGGCGTGGTGAATAAAATATGAAATCGATTTCGAAGCGACATTGAAGCGATCTCGAAGCATTATGAAAGCGGCATCTTTGCCAGAAAACGACAACCTTAAGTAGGGGAAAAGAACTAACAAACTTTCCCGGTTAATTTCCGCTATATAAAATAAATAAATAACTGGCGCAACAATTCAATTTGAACCATGGCCTCGAGATGAGTTAGCATCATCTCATTTTCTAGATCATGACGGTCTTGTGCAGAGGTGTGTGATCAGCAACACGCTCAACCGAGTTATTTACCCCATTATGGGTACTCATTTAACAGCTGAGTGGGCTCATAGTCCGACACGTATATCCCCTTTTTTATCGAAAACTACCGCATTCAGTAGGAATCGAAACGGGGCCCAGTGCGTAGAAGGCGAACGTGCTAACCGTTGCGCCATCCGGACTACAAATGTCCGCTATATATGAAACTGAATTAACGAATTACACAAAGACAGTGTAATTCTGATATTCAACATTTGAAATCCTAAACGCAAGCAGACATTTATTTTACATATAAGCAGACATGTGCATTATCCAATATTTTTCCCAACATGGGGCAGGTTTTCGTGTCATCTTTTTTTTTTTTAATTTTCTTTCAAAACTCTTCGACGTTGTCACGCTAAAACTTATTTTTTTATCCTCTTAAGGGTCGATTATATTGAGCGAATTTAATAGTTACACACCAGCCAGAAAAGTAGCTGGCGCTGTTATGTTGATTACACACAGCTTGTAAACTCGCTCTGTAATCAACAAGCAAGAGTCATTCACGTCACTCATATTTTTCACTTCTCAAATCACGTTTTCACACACACAAGTCGATTTCTTCTTTTCATTTCTTTTAAACATTTGATTCTATTCGCTACCACCGCGGCTCTCAGACCGAGGACCAGCAGACGGTTGCATCAGCTGTTGCGTTAGAACTATTTCCATCGCCATTTTTGAAAACAATAGCACACACACCAGCGAGTAAACCGCATGAGCGCACAAGCTGAGTTACCTACATAGTTAGCTAGTGAACATGATTACATTTGTTGAGTTAACTGACAGCTAGTAAATTCACTGACTTGTAGCTAGTCAACTGACTCAATATAATCGATTTTTTACCAACGGTTTAGCCGCCAGAGTGTCGCAAAAATGGGTTCTAAAACCAAAAACTTTCAAAAACAGGAATCACAACAATACACGATATTGTATCATAAAAACTACCCATTTCACGCAAAACTTGGCCATTTTTTATACTCCTTGGTGGAAGTGTACCAGCTCTCACAGAAGTATTTAGTATCAGTGTCATTTCGATGCTGCAGCAAGTCTGTCTCAAAACAACAGGACCTTCTTGGACGTTAAGCGGAACAGAAACGGATATTTTTGGAATCGTTGTGATGCAAAGTATAATTTTCTGAGCAGAGGGGTAACCGTACCGTAAGTATCATTCGATAACAGCCTATGGATATCGATTATATGTATATGTAAGTGACGGGACTGTTTTGTCAAAGATTAGCCATTGCAAAGATAATGCACTTCATTCAAATTAACCCAGGCAAATTAAACTCGCGGTGGCAATAATTTAAAGAGAAATTGCCTTTAGAGAGATAGAGACGGCAACACTTCACTAATGACAACTGGCTAAAACGTTACTTTGGATGAGTGACATGCCTTGTTAGTCGGCTTTACCACTTTGTATAGGCACGTGTACTTTTATAATATACCTTGTGGTACGGCTTTCCTCTTCCGCTGTGTTTTCGTATCTAACGGAAGTCCATCTTCAGTTCGGTTTTAACGACTAATTTGTCTACCTCGTCTTCCTCGTCTTTACACACCACTGCGATGTTATTGCAGCTCCTCTCTCAGTTGAGACACATGTTGGAGCAATAAAGCCCCACTCTCTCTTGCACTCACAATTTCATTGGCAGTTATTTGTCTATTTGAAGGACACAAGGTTCAACAAAGCAGGGTGAGTAGCGGCTAGTAGAGTGATCACAGGCTCATAGGATATTTTGCAACCTCCAACATTTGCTGTACCTGGTGATACGGATATACTCTTATGTCCGGTTTATATTTCCGCCGAATGGACGAGGCGAGCATATTCGGCAAGAATGCACGAGGCAACCATCATTGCTGAAACTCCCCAGTTGGTACTCTGTTCATGGTTGTGATAGGCACTGACAAACAACTGATGGTGCGGTAACATGGGCACGAGCTAGTTGGCCGCGCTCCCATAGGGAAACAATGTGCGCACTTACGAAGAGCGTGAAATTTAATTGAAATTTTACCAACCATGTAATTTTCCGCATTGCATGCGCGCGTTTAGGTTAAGCGAAACCACTCGCGTAACCCCCTGCCAGTTTTTTGTAATCAGATTGGCGTGTTTTGAAAAAAAATAGTCGCGGTACAGAAACTCCTTTAGTTTTTGACTTTTTTTTTGCAATTTTGACTTCAGATTCGCAATCAGCGACCCAAACAACCCCCTAGCAGTTTTTTATCAGCAAGATTGGCTACGCTTATAAAAATGAAACCGGAATATAGAGGGCTACGCCCGCAATCCGAGGGTTTTGTAGCAAGCGCTTATTTTGGTATATAAATTAGGGATGGGTATCGATCAATCGAAATAATCGATTATTTTGTCGAATAATCGATTTTTATTTAATCGATTAAAATAGGGTCGATTTAATCGATTAATCGATTATTTTATAACGATTATTGGACTTTTTTCTTCGCTGAGACTTCAGATTTCAAGAGCGATATATTTTTCTTTCATTGCGAAAAATCACTTACAACAGTCGTGTATAGTATTTATCTACTACTTTTCTCATTCTACTTTTACCTATCTACCACAATTTTTTTTTTTATTAATGGTGGTGGTCGTTTCAGAGAAAAATAGAAAAATAGAAGAAGAACACCCTCAAAAATCTCGTTATCATTATCAGTCACATAAGTAAAGTCATAGGTTATAAAAGACCCGACTCAGCCCATATCCTGATGCTGAGTCGTGTTGTTTTGTATTCCTAATGATCCTTTAATGCATGCCCATAGCATGCTCGCTATCCTGTTGTTTAAGAAGCACAACAAAAGTATTCAGAAGATATGGTCCAAAAGTCGTGCGGCACCCCAGGACGCTTCAGGTGGCATCAATGAGGAATTCAGTTTGTATCTGAGGACACCACAGGAGAGGATTCAACAAAATCCGGTCTTATTCTGAAAACAGATGGCTGAAACGTTCCCAGCAGTTTCTAAAGTCGCCTTAACATATGTGCCAGCGGTAGCGACCTCAGTTCCTTCAGAAAGGCTTTTCTCTGAAGCTGGTCAAATTCTGAGGGAACAGAGAAGCCGGCTGACCGCCGACATGGCCAATACACTTATATTCCTTAAGAAGTTAATGATAAGTATTGGTATTAATAAATAAGCTCAATACTTCTCACAACTCAATAATTACTATTATTTCTGGGAACGTTTCAGGCAACTGCTTCCAGTAGGTGTAATTATTATTTGTCTGTTTGATGATCTTTCTTCTGTTTTCATGTGTATAAATAAGGACTATTTTTTACTTGGAGTTCGTTGTTTTCATTGTACTCAGTTTTTCATTTTTTCCCAACCTTTTTTGAAATTGTCTATTAATCGATTAATCGATTTTTCAAGTCACAAATAATCGGTGTATCGATTAATTCGTAAAAAATTATAATCGATTTCATTAATCGATTACTTGTTGGTCGATACCCATCTCTAATATAAATATCGGCTCCTTGCTCTTCTTGATATCACTCAGGTGGATAGAAAAAACGTAATTAAAATGTCTTACCCACTTATATTTTACATGCTAATTCATATTACGTGATTGTAACGAAACTTAGAACATATTATTGCTTAAGGTGTTGGTTATCGTTGGCCATCAGTACTTTTGACCTCGAACGTGTTTAAGGCGTGCAAGGGTGTGCTAACTGTAACTATACAAATAAACTATTATTGACCTATTCTGAGAAGATATACAAATTCCACTATTTTCCATTTTATATGTTTTTCGAAACCCACTTCCTGTAAGTTTTCATAATTCTAAGTATAACGGTCTCAAAATGCAGGCAAGGGGAGGTCAAATTACGAACTAATATTTTCTCCTCTCCCACAGTTCCCCTTTCTATAAATTTCGAGAAAATGCGAAAAAAATGGAATGTACTCATCATTACCTTTCTCACGACACCTCATTTCAATAAAAAAATTTGACCTTAATTTCGCCTCTATGTGGACCCCCCCCCCCCTTCCTTCCACCCGGTAAAGTTGGCCAATTAAGGCACAGCGCCCCCAACCAATCTTTACCCTTTAAAAAATGATTAATTAAATAACTGCAATTCGCACTACGAAAAACAACATGAAAGTATAGTAGTACTCACACCTATGAGGCCGGTAGGTGTATTTTTTGTGTGGATAGTGTCAAAATGCCGAACTTTAAATGAATGTACTATTATTAAATATTATGTGATTATAATGAAACTTAGAGATATTATTGCCTATGATGTTGGTTATCATTGGCCATCAATATTTTTGACCTCGGCTACGCGTAAGGGGTGCAGGGTTGTGCTAACTGAAACTATAGAAATGTACTATTATTAACCTTTTCTGATGAAATTTCAAAATTCTAGAAATCTAGGTTTTCTACACTAATAAAATCGCGCTTTTTTTTAAATTTTCATATTTCTAAGTATAACGGTCTCGAAATGCAAGGGGGGGGGGACAAACTCGGATGACATATTTTCCCCTCTCCCTCTTTTCCCGTTTCTTCAAATTTGAAAAAAAAATTCAAAAATGGAATATACTCGACGGTACCTTTCTTATGATACCCCACTTGCCTGTACCAAACGAAAAAAAAATTTTGACCTTCATTTCCCCTCTATGGGGACCTCCCCTTAAAGTTGACCTATTACGACGATTCTTTCTCCGGCGAATTATAGTAATTCTACACATTCCTACAAAATTTCATGTATGTAGCTTCAGCCGTTCCTGAGATATTCTATGGACTGACGGACAGACAGACATTTGACCGATTTCATAAGGGTTTTGTTTTACTACAAAACCCTAAAAAGTGTCGCCATTCTGGATAACCCATTTTGGTTTTTTCTCATTTGGACCCTAGATTTGCAATTAGCGACTCAAAAAACCTCCTACCAGCTGTTTCCAGCAAGATAGGCCATGTTTCTGAAAAAAAAGAGTGCCGTTCATGAAAAGATCTAAAACTCCACGCGCGATGAAAAATTATTCACAAAAACGCCCGAATATGATAGTACAATATGTACGTGCATTATTTCTCACTGAGCGTACATATGTGATCGCAAAATTGCGACGAAGCGAGAGTGTGAACATGGAGCGCTCGGGCTGTCTTGTGCTCATGCACCGCAGTGGCTCGACTCCAGAGCGAAGTCGGACGAGGCGAGCAACAACAAGCACAAGGCGACCAGCATACCTATTTATATTCTCGTGCCTCTCGACAATGCGAATGGACTATTAAAAAGTGCTGTCATGCTGCAGCTGCATTATGGTGGTACAGCAGTACCTTAGGTGGTTCAGCGAAAGGACATTCTTCCCACTGTAGTCGACTAGGACAAGGGAATTCTTACAAGGGCAACCATCTCCTGAATAGCGGTAGAATCCTTGAATATTTTAACAACGTCAGCAACATTTGAATTCTTCACAGGAGTTTTCAGCAACTTCATTTTCACGGCATGTCGTACTCATTTCATAACTTTTCAGAAACTATGGTTCAGATTTAAGTTTCGCGATCTCAAATTCAAACCACGGAAGTATATATCAGTTCGCCTTTACCTTGCCCCTCCAAAAGTCCTGCCAAATCCACTTAATTTTGCTACAATCTCCCCGTGTGCTATGATTCCCATTCATTTTCCGCATTTATTTATCGCTGTAATTAAATCTTTGTTTATGAAATGCGCGTGAAACCTATCGCTTCCATTTAATCTTTCGGCTTGACTTCAGGGATTTTGTCCATACGTTCTCGCCCTATACTGGCTATACATAGACTGAGTTCGTTATAGCGAAAACGCTTAACGAATATGCTTAACTTGCATTTTGCACTGTTGCATGTAGGCCTGCTCACTGCCCACTCCTATAATTGCAACAACAACACCAGCCATCCTTTCATAGCCTAGAAATTGCAATTCACATACGAAACCCACATTTACGAGTATCTAGATATGCATTCGTATTGATACACCCGGGCAATGTGGCTTCCTCGAGTGATTCCTATGCCAGTAATTCAGGATATTGCAAATACTATAAAGCGAAATAAATGAAGGACGCTAGTTATATTATGTTTTACGCGATTCGAAATAGGCTCAAGCCATTTCACACAGGACTCCGGCATTTCTATACGCCACATTTATCATGCATGGCGGAATGGCAGTCATATAGGAGTTTGTGTATAAACGGAATCGGCGCGAAATAACCAACAAAACTGATAATAATTTTCCGGCAAACTGCGAAAACTGCATCGCCGGTATATGTTGGTGTAGTAGTGTTGCAATTGCAGTTCAACATTCCGAGGAAATCTGGATAAGGACGTCTAGTCCATATATCGGGTGGGAACTATGAGTATTTGGCAGCTGGAAGTTGATATTTGTTTGCTCCAGCGCTAATAGGCAATGTTGCAATTTAAGTCGCGAACTGCATGGTGGATGCACATTCATTTAAATTGGAGGGTATGCCTTGAGGGTGCTATTTCGCGCGAGATTTTATTGGTGATATCGCTAGGCTGGTGTCCACTGTCCGAGACTATAAATGATATTCTACTGAAGAATGGTCAACTGGGTTAGCTTCGCTTGATTCAAATAAAAGGTAATAGTCACAGAGAAGATATATTTTCCCACAAATTCTTTGGTTCAGGAAACTAACCCTAATCTTTATTAAACGCCATGTCTGCTGACAGTCATTTATATTACCCTAACGTCTTCCCTAACCGCCAACATCCAAACATCAAATCACCCAAAATGTTTCCACCTGCAATGATGAAAACACAAACATCCATCGAAATAAATCAAAAGTACACAAGGCAAGGAGCACGCAGAAGGGCTAAATAAAGAAAACTTTTCTTTAGCTTGGCCGTAAATCCTACGTGTCAGGCGTTTAGCGCCGGGTGAACGTGAATTCAACAATTCCTTAGTATAAAAAAAAACAACTCTTTTACATTCTCTCGAATTTCCCAAAGATAAATTTCAAAGATGCTTTCGCGTCCTCTACGTCGACTGAGTATAGTGTTCCACTCTGTACACACGAAATACACACCCCATAAAACTGTCGAATTAAGACGTGTAAAAGTCGGTAACAAAAGTGCTCGATACGACCGTTTACAACCCCATAACGATATCATTTCGCCAGCTAAGGATGCCAAAGGGCAATCATCTTGTGAAAATTTTCAAAGAACAAACTTTTTCTTCGAGCGTCGGGAATTTCGGAGAGGTAAATCACATACCCATCGTACACACTTCCTCAGTGAGGGGTGAGACCAAAAGGCACCACGCAAGGGTTATTTACCTACCTTGCATCAATTCTCAAACCTAATCTTTTAAAAACGATAAAAATTTTCTTTTATCCCGGGAAGAATGCAAAGAATTCAGGGAGCACGATACGCGACGACTAACTTCAGACAAAAATAAACTTTTCCCCTGTTTTGGTAGTAAAAAGTCCTGAATTCACGGTTACAATTCATCGGGATCAACTGTGTGCAAATGGACTGAGAATTGTATATAAAATACATTTCCAGTTAGACCAGAATATCGGAGGGACTCCACATTTTGCCATACTCATCGGTTTTTCGTGAAGTAAAATCTAAAAGGGATACGTGATATGGTCAAGTGCTTGGGTTCGGCCTTGTGATCCTTGCAGGAAAGAAATCAGAACACCCACGGCATATTTGGTGAAATAACGAGTAGTAACTATAGGAGCAAATGTTTCGAATTCCTCGCGGTAGGAAAGGTTTTTTTCTGTTTTTCGATTGAAAAATTCTCCGTTTAAAGTCCTTCGGCAACAATATGGAATTTGCAGGCGGATCAAATGGTGACCATTTGTCTTTTGAACGACGACGCGACGTTTGTACGAGTTAAAAGAACACAAAAGCAAATAGGGTCCCCTGACGGCGATGCGGATGATTTTCGCTTTAATTGTAAAATGTAAAAGGCTCAACGATTGAATCAATTTTCATTTGATTTGCATATACAAAAAAAAAATGAAACTAGAAAGCGGATATAATGGGCATTGGCCAGGTTATGTGCCCAGTCTCACTCTAGTTCTATTGTCGTAAACCTATGGAACCCACGAACTTACACTGAGTCCCTATGACCTTGTATATCATGCATATCAAGGAAGATATGGTCCTTCTATGACAGGGGAACATCTGAGTTTCTGACAAAATCACGTAGAGATGTCGCCAGGTTCACGGCGGTCATCACGGCACAAATGCCTATAGGAGATCACGCAGTCAGACTGGACATCCCCTACAATCTGCATTGCCGAAGCAGCGGGAACTAAGACGAAAAAGAAACCCTCACTCAATTCCTTTGCGAATGTCCGGGCCTTTCTAGATCCAGATACCGTGCCTTGGGCAAGGGGTGAGAATTGGAGATTTGCTTTACTTCTTTAACTCCTCTGGTTAGATCTAGTTATCCTTCCTAGCACCTTCTAGATCTCCAACTATGATCTAATAACAAAATTTCACGAGGTTTGTAGCCTCAAAACGGCGCCTTCTGCGCTAATTGGGCTCTGGCTAGTCTTGCCTTAGACACCACTTATACCAACCAACCAACCTACCATGACCTTGCATTTCATATACCAAAACAAGTAACTAATTTTTGAGGGAATTTTCTTTTTACAAACATAATCTCCTGAAAATAAAATTCGAAAAAAAAAAAAAAAATACTACCGAAAATAAAAGTTCAAATTGCATCGTCCCCTGTACGGATACAAATGCCCAAGTAAGGTAAACAAAAACCATCGGCTAGAAAGTTACCCCAAAGATTTATAGCCTTAACCGGCTATCGTCCTTCCGTCTATTGAGATGGAGTTTTCGAAAGATTCCGTTTGGCTAGAGAGGTGGAATCATGTAGGTAAGTTTGTTGGTTGTATTTTACCCTTTTGTTAGTTTCTTAGTAAGTTGACAATCTATGAGTCCTAAAGAGCAATATTTCACTCGGGTTTTCTGAATTTTTGTTTTGCAGGTGGAATTCTCAAGAAAAAAAAATTTAATTTATTAAATTTTTAGGGTTTTGCAGTAAAAACAAAACCCTAAATACATCACGAACGGCTGAAGCTACATACATGAAATTTTGTGGGAATGTGTAAAAATGTTATAATTGGCTGGAGAAAGCGAGGCGTCGTAATACGAGGATAAGGTGAAAAGTTCTCGGCCTGACACAGAAATACCGTTACAATCAGGAAAAAATTATGTTTCCTGCCTGCGCGTGTGGGTGTCATTAGTTCGTATGACAAGTTTCAACTTGTTCTCTCAAGTAGTTTGCTTACACGAATTTTTGCAGTAGACGTCTTACGTGTTTTTCGCTAAAATGGAGGAATGGAATATCGCGCGGTCATAAAATTCTTCGTTTTGGATGGATTAGCCCTTAAGGAAATTCATCCGAATTTAACAAAAGTTTGCGAGGACTTTGCTTCGATGTCACAAATTCAATCGAGATCCGACCGATTTTGTGCGGCGATTTGTCACCATGGATGAGACTTGGGTCAACCACTACTAGAAACGAAACAGCAGTCGAAGCAGTGGGTGGAAGCCGGTGGTTCAGCGCCAAAGAAAGCGAAGTCGATCGATGCATCCCAAAACAAGCTGGCCATGGTGTTTTGGGATGCGAAAGGGATCCTGTTAATTGATTACCTTGAAAAAGGCAGAACAATATCAGGCGACTTGGGGGCGACCGGTAGCGCAGTGTGTTGAGGCATCAGCCTGATGTTTGACTACCGGCGTATCGGGTTCGAATCCCGTCCACGACAACGTTCGTGGCCATGGATGTCCAGGAGGTGCATGCTGGCAACTGCATTCTCTGAAACCAATTTATGCCAACGAAACGTCAACTGAGCCAGATGGAACAGTTGATGCGCTATGCCCCACAAGGGGTTAGGGCAAATTGAGTATTACTCCAAACTTCTTGACCTTGACCAGCTGGAAGCCAAAATTCGCGAGAAGAGGCCTGGCTTGAAGAAGAAAAACATCATATTTCACTAGTACAACGCACCTGTACACAAGTGTGCGTTGGCGATGGAAAAACTGCGGTATTTGGGGTACGGTTTGCTCGACCATTCCCCCTATTCTCATGATTTGGCACCCACAGACTTCCATCTGTTCCCAAACTTGACGAAATTTGTTTTTGGGAAGCGCTTCGCATCCAATGAAGAAGTTGAGAGGGCCGTAGATGAATATTTTCACAGCCTCCCAGATTCTCACTTCCGGGAAGGAATACTGATGTTGCAGAAACGCTGGACCAAGTGTGTTGAAGTCAAGGGAGATTATGTAGAAAAATAAAATCATTTTTTAACTGAAAATCGTAGTCTTTCATTGTCAAGCCGAGAATTTTTCACCTTATTCTCGTATCTCGTGAAACGAATACTTTGTCCAATACGCAACATCAAAAAGAAAATTTTTAATCTTTTGAGAAAATTTCTCTAATTTTTGAAGAGCTGCTTATTGGAAAATGCTGCACGCATCCAGATGGTTTTTATACTAAAATTTAGAAAATTTAATGCTCCAGGCAGCCTGGAAGGGAAAAGGATCTATATAGGTAGATTGGCTTTTGCTGCGCTGCACCCCTTCACAAGATTTCTAAATACTGTGAGCAATAAATAAATGAGGAAAGTAAAAAACACGATTTTTTTTATTTAAAAAACTCTGTTTTTTGCTTTTATGCCAAAAATCAAATTTTACAACTGTAAGTTAATTTTCACTTGTTCTTTATAACCTGAGGCATTGTTTAGTTGGGTATGGGGCAAGTGTCCGTTCACATCCATCCCCCAGTTGCGGTCACAAAAAATCTGTTATCATGGCGCGATAGCGTATTACATTCACGGTAACAGCTTGGCCGGCTTCGTTTTCGTAGAAGTACGGTCCGATGACTCCGTCCCTCCAAAAACCGCACCAAATAGTGACTTTTCGTGAATATATAGCCTTCTCAATAAAAACTCCTGGGTTCTTATCAACTCAGGTTGCGAAGATCCAGCTTTGTTAACGAATCCATGGAGGAGAAATTATGCCTCAGCGCCATCCAAAATGTAGACAATCGGATGGAGGTCTGCTAACAGAGCGAGCTGTAGTAAACATTTGGATGACACTTTGTTCCATACATTGATTGTAATAAACCTCATTACTGAATAAAAAAAAAAAATGAAGCTCGCAAATCTTTTTAAAACTATTTTATTCACACTTTACATGGTGAAATCCCTATTAGGACACCCTTTAAATGAGCAAACAGCATTGCCTGCAGCGAATTCCTAATATTTCAATCTAAAAAGTCTTCTTCAGAACAAGTTTCTTGCAACAACTGTATACAACATACAAATAATTTTCATTGAATTTAATTTATTTGAACCATTCCTGGACGTATTGACCAAACAATTAAATTCATTCTAAAATAGTACGTCCTACCTGTAAAATAATAGAATGAAATAAATCAAGTTGAGCGCAACAGACCACTTGATGAACCAATGGTGAATAAATTGCTCTACCTAGAGCACACAATCACTGACGCAACTTAATAAATTCAGGTATACCGGTAGAAATAGAAGTGATACACATCCTATTTTAGGTGGCACACAACCATTGCTGGCAAAAGAGCAGCGGTGAAACTACCACTCTAAAGAGGGGCCGCAACTTCTACGAAAGTCATTAACAAACCTAGGTGCAACAACTTCTAATCGCAAGAAACACACAACCTCTGAAAAATAAATGATACTAAGGTGAACAGTGTTGAGTTTTTAGTACTGATTTATTTAAAATTCATTGAACTATAAATTTACATGTTTGATCTATTACATTTTATAACTAATATACTAAAGTTAATAATATTAACTTTGTACTAGATTATACTACATCCTTCCATCCTTTTCTAGAATTTTGTTTAAAAATAAAAAGTTATGTATGTTCCAATGTTAGCTTTACAATTTCAAATAATATTTTTGATTCTTACATTTTTTTTTTTATAAACGACGTTTAATATTTACTAGTATGTATTATTCATCAAAATATTATAAATTTTTTTTTCATAGAATTCATTTTTCATTCTTTTTTTTCTTTTCAAATGATGATTCAACCTTTTTTTTACAATCTAAATAAAGTCTGTATTATTGATAAATAACATATCATATTTTCTTATTCACTAAAATACTTTAATTCAGGCTGTTCAGGACTTCGATCTTATTAGAACTGAGTTTTTTAATTTCGAAAATAGTTAGGTGGCTTCACTGTGCGTATCTTGTTACATAATGTTGGCTACTAGTGTCAGGAAGAAGATTTTGACTCGCTCTATTTTCATTCTGACTCCCATTTGCATTACTATTATTTTGATTATCAACTTCATTTCTAAAATTGGGAGTATTTGATGAATATCTTAAATGCTTTGTGTTCCTCCTAATGTCTCTATTTCTTTCATTCCTTATTACATAAGATCTAGGAGAAACATGACTTCCTACAACAGTAGCTGGTTCCCAACGACCATCTTTTCTATAAACCACATTATCTCCAGGATTTAATACTAATTCTTTTCTTGGTGCTGTTTTATCATAATATTGTTTGTATTTGTTTTGTCTACTTTCAAGTTTTTGTTCTACTTCTAGACAGATTTTGGGTAAAAGAAGTTCTGTTTTTATTGGAAGTTGGGTTCTTAAGTTACGACTCATTAATAATTGAGAAGGAGAATATCCTATTCCCGTGATTGGAGTAGCTCTTTACTCTAATAGGATTAGCTCATAACTTGTACCAATTTCGGTAGCTTTTTTAATAATCTTTTTGCTTATACCAACCGCTTTCTCGGCAAGTCCATTTGCTTGTGGAAACCTCGGACTAGTACAGTTAAATTCAAAATTCCAAATTTTTTAAAACTGTTGGCATTCTATTGAATGGAAAGGTTGATTATCGGCTATTACCACTTCAGGAATACCATGTGTACTAAAAATTTCTTTTAATGCTGCTATGATGCTACTTGCCGTTTTGTTCTTGAGCAATTTTATTTCTAACCACTTTGAATAATAATCTTGTAAAATAAAATAACTATTCCCGCCGTATTGAGCAATATCACATGCTACTCTCTGGAATGGATATTTAGGTATAGGATATTTAAGTAAAGGTTGTTTAGAATTTGCCGCTGCATATTTCTCGCATATTCGGCATTTGGCTATGACATTTTCAATGTCCTGATTCATTCTAGGCCAATAGAAAAGCATTTTGGCCCTACTTTTGGTCTTGGACATTCCAAAATGTGACTGATGAATCCATTCTAATGTTGTATTTACAAGTTCAGGTGGAACCATTATACGATTTTCATAAAATAACAAATCGTCTTCAAAATATATTTCATTCTTGAGATTCCAATATAATTTTAGTATATCTGTAACTCTTTCTTTCGACTCAGGCCATCCTTCTTTACAATATTGTATTATTTGTGAGAAAAGAATACTTTTCTTCGTTGCCTCTTGAAATACTAATTTCTTCTTTGTATTCATACTAATTGTATGTACCACATCCTTGAAAATAGAATCTGTACTAACTTCATTATCAGGAGTTGCATTTCTTGATAAAATGTCTGCTAAGTGTAAATACTTTCCCGGTATATACTTAACAACAAAATTATATTTCAAAAGTTTGATCTTCATCCTTTGAAGCCTGTTCGAATGAATCTGACTCACATTTTTGTCAAGCAACGCAACCAATGGCTTATGATCAGTATGTATTGTTACTTTTTTCCCATATATATAATCATGAAACTTTGTGCAAGCATAAACAATTCCTAAAAGCTCTTTCTCGATTTGAGAATACTTCATTTCACATTCTGATAAACTTTTTGATGCATAGTATATAGGCTTCTGATTTTGCATTAAACAACATCCTAGGCCATTTTTAGAAGCATCACTCTGAACTACAATATCCTTCTCAGGGTCAAACGCATTAAGGATTGTATCTTTACTTATTAATTCTTTAATATTTTTTAAAACATTTGAGTGATACGTGGTCCAAACGAATTCAGTGTTTTTGTGAAGACGCGCTCTCAAGGGTGCATTTATTTCTGCCAAGTTTGGTATAAATGGACGCAAGTAATTTATAGTGCCTAGTATTTTTTGAAGATCTTTCTTATTCTTAGGGTCTTGGATGCTTTTGATAGCAGATACTCTTTCGGCATCTGGTGCTAGTCCCTCCTCACTGAGTACATGCCCTAAATATTTAACCTGTTGCACACAATATTGCAATTTGTTTACGTTAAATTTAATGCCATATTCTTTAGCTCTTTGTATAACTCTTCTCAAATTTTCATTATGTTCTTCGAGAGTTTTCCCTCCAATAAGTATATCATCTATGTAAATGAAAGTTCCAGGTAAATCTCCGAAATATTTGGAATTCAACTTTTGAAACTTTTCAGGTGCAATACTTATGCCAAATGGTAGCACGTTAAAATGATATGAGCCCCATGGCGTACTAAATGTAGTTAGTTCTTTGCAATTTTCGTTAAGTTCTACCTGCCAGAAACCCTCTTTCAAATCAACTACACTGAAATATTTCATCCCATTCATAGCTATCGACAAATCTTCTAGTTTCGGAATTTCAAAATGCTCGTGTTTAATGTATTTATTAAGTTCTCTAGGATCGAGGCATATTCGTAATGTTTTGTCCGGTTTCTCCACCACGACCATGTTATGAGCCCACGCACTCGGATAAATTTGTTTAGAAATTATGCGTCTTTCCTCCATTTTGTCTAAAGTAGTTTTTACTTGATTTCTAAGAGAAATGGGTATTCTTCTTCTTCGCTTATGAGTCGGCACGATATTCTCAATAATTTCTAATGTACATTTCTCAGGGAATCTACCAACACCTGAAAAAACTTCCTTATTTTCTTTTATAAATTCATCGCGCCTAATATTTTCAATTTCATTAATTCTTTTAATTAACTTTAAGTCAACACAGGATTTCAAACCTAGAATCGGTTTAGCTTTCACATCAACTATAATAAACTCTAATAAATGAGTATCATGTTTATGTTTAACCGGTAGTTTAACACAACCTAAATTTTTTATTTTCGAACCTCCATATGCTTCCAAGTTCACAGGGATAGACTCATAACGTTCCATCAAATTTAACTTTTTACACAAGCTAATTGGCAATGTATTAATCTCTGCCCCCGAATCTAATTTGAATTCTATCGCATTATCACCAATGTATAAAGTCGCTAACCACTGTATATTATCTCCTGTATTTTTAATTTGATCAATGTAAAAATCACCACTTGACAAAGATCCAAAATCATCTTCCTTGACATTAATCGCCGCAGCACTTATATTTTTAGAATTAGTTACCTTATTTTGAGAATTATTCTCTTGTTTGGAATTTTTTCGACATACTTTCGCAAAATGATTTGCCAACCCGCATTTATGACATTTTTTTCCATATGCTGGACAATTTCGAAATTGATGTCTGCTGCCACACCGTTCACAAACATTACTTTCAGATTTGTGCTCATTTCGTTGTCCTGAACTTCCCGGATTTACATTGCTATTCTTGTTCCTACAAAAACTAGAATTAGTAAATTTGTTTTTCTTATTATTTTTACTTAAATTCCCTTTTATGCTAAGCAGTTCTTTCTTTTGCATCTCCTTAACTTGCCCTTCTGTTAGCTCCGATATTCTACACATTTCCTTCGCTTTTGCCAAATCCAAGTTGTCGATTTTCAGAAGTTGGGATTGTAGGTTATGATCCGCGATGCCAAGAACAATCCGATCTCGAATTAGACTTTCACGTTGTTCACCGAACTCACAACTTTCTGACAATTTCGTAATATCAGTTAAAAACTGATCAAACGGCTCTCCCTCGCTTTGCGATCGTTTATAGAATTTGAACCGCTCATAAATAATATTTTTCCTCGGATTACAATATGCTTCGAATTTAGCCATTATAAGCGATAGCTTCGATCTCTCGGCTTCTTCGAGTTCGAACGTATTATATAATTTCAGTGCTTCCTCTTCAGCACAGCTTAAAAATCGAGCAATTTGCACTTTTTCGGACTCACAGTCAGTTTTCGTTGCAATTGAATATATTTCAAACGATTGTTTGAACTTTCGCCACTCTTCACAAATATTGCCTTTCAAGATAAGGCATGCGGGTTTTGAAAAATCCATGTTTATTATACCTGCTCGGTCAGTGTCAGTTTGTTATTATTTTCAAACAGATCTTCCTGGATCTCCGCTTTTGTTCACGATATTTTCTGATTTATTTTGTTGATTACTTCGTAAATACTAGTGACAATTTACCGACGACACTTTTTTTTTATGACCGGCTGCGCCATGTTGAGTTTTTAGTACTGATTTATTTAAAATTCATTGAACTATAAATTTACATGTTTGATCTATTACATTTTATAACTAATATACTAAAGTTAATAATATTAACTTTGTACTAGATTATACTACAAACAGCGCACACAACCTCTAACTCAAATAAAACACCAAAACATGATGCATAATCACAATCAAAAAGTCACCAACAAACGATTGTAAAAATTATCTAAGTCTACCATACTCCAATATCAATAACCAAATTCAGTGAACCCACCTTGCTTTCCCCTTTTCCTTCTCTCTTCTTCAAATCTTTCAACAATTAAATTATTATCTTCTCTATTCAATTAAATTACTAACTACAACACTTCTCCATTCAACTGTGATATTTTTGTTTTAATTGACATTTAATTATAAAAATTACCAAAGTAGACAAGTTGCCATTAGCCACAATTTTTCAACAACTAAAACTAATAGTCGAAAGGTTAAATAACAATAATTATTTATTTTTAAAACAAATAAAATATATAAATTCATATTAGCGTTCACGGGAAGAATGTTGCTAGTGTATATTTTGTACGCAAAAAAAGACACAGCTATTACATATGTACCTATATTTACAAATAGAGACGAACAACTGGGGTTATAAAAAAAAATCTATTCCGCAAAAGTTTTCGAAATGAGTCTGATTTCGTTAAGCTAAATTTAAATAATCAGAATCAACGGGCGCATTCGGGTGTCACGGAAAACAGCGTAATGCGCTGCACAGAAATAGCGAATTCCTAAGCAGCACAAACCAATTTTTCTTGTGACGCCCGAATGGTATGCTGGCTCACCTGTTGTAATTTGACATGCCTGCATTCACAAATCGGTAGCGCAACTTGAGCGCTCCTGTCTTTGTCCCAATTTTGCACTGAATTACAACAACAAAAATGGGACCGCTCGGGTAGCGGTATGATTTGTGAATGCAGGCAGTTCGTTCGAACTGTCAAATATCCGCTAAGCCAAGACAGCGAACAAATTTTGTGCTGCCTAAAAGTGTTAGCGCCTAGCTATTTGCGCTAAGTTTAGCAGTGGTTTAGCGCACCATTCGGAATACAAATCACGAGGCAGCACTTAAAGCTAGCTAGCAACCGTGACTCCCGAATGCGCCCAATGTCATTCTTAATCATACAACTAATAGCAGCCATATATTATGATATCCGTCGCCCGAAGGATCGCTACAAAATATCAACTGTTCAAAATTATATGGAACTGTCAAACAAATCGTCAACGATAAGTCCGTACACATGCCGATATCGATATCGGGCGATGAATCGGCCGATCAATCGCTGTGTGTATGACACGTTTTAGGTGGACCGAAATATAGGCAAAAAAAAAAAACAAAAATAAAAAAATCCATAACCACCGTTAGAAATTGTTTCTAATGTGCTTGGGTTAAACATCCCAAAGTATTAAAATTACTCGATAAACTCCTCACTACCCGTAATGCAACATATGTATACGTACATGGATGAACTAGAACTTGTTTTTTTCAACATAATGAATATTGCTTGCACCTAAAAGGTATTTTACGTACTAGGCACACCACACTTCCTACCAATTCATCAACAAAATCCGATAAATTGCACTTGATATTAATTCAGAATGTTGTAGTAACAGTAATATCAAAACCAAAAAAAAAAAATACATATTATATTTAAAAAAAAAAAGCGATCTGTTCAATTGCCCCCTGTGAGGTTTGAACTCACGACCCCTGGTTTACGAGACCAGTGCTCTACCACTGAGCTAAAGGGGCTTCGGATGTTCTTGAGCAAAAGAACGTACTTGTGCGAAGTAGTCGTATTTATAATGGAAAATTCCCATAGACACGAAGCACTTCCATTCGTTATGGGGAAAGTGGGCACATGCGCATTGCTTACGCCTCTTCACATTTACTGTTGTGTATTATCCATTCGCCGGTTAGCGTTCACGACAGAATAAAGATAAGATTATGACGTTCCGTTTGGTACACTTGAAATCGCGTAATAGTTATCATTACCTTTTGTATTTAATGACTATAGTATATTTAATTAATTATAATAAAAAATAAGAATGAAAACAATACGACCACTAACATTTTTCCTGAAAATAAAACAACTCTTATGAAATGGTGCACGGATTTTATTGTCTGTATTTCTTGCACTTTCAGCCTATTGCGTAAATTCTAGTGCAGATTATGTTTAGTGAATGAATGTTTCTCGGGTAATGACGAATCGTAGCCTAGAGCGGAGTTGGCGAAGCAATGGTTAAGGTATTGTATTAGATTGTATTGATTAAAGTCAAAATTTATTAGCCGAATAGAAATGAGAAGTTGTACTACGCATTAACGAGTACAAAACGAAAATAATAATGCAATCAAGACGAAGGACGCCAGAACAACAGAACATCAACGTTGGGGACCTAAGCATCGAGTTGCGGCTCCACATACCTGAGTAGCAAATTCTACTAGGACGCCAGCGAAATAGACGAAATCAAGCGACGCATACATCTAGCAAATAACACATTTTTTCTCGGTCCTTCAAATAATGAAATCACAGCATTGTGAAATAGGAAGCTCCGCATATGCAAAACCATCCTACTACCTGTGCTACGTACGTTATGAATGCGAAGTCTCCTCTTCTTCCTCCAAACTCAAATCTCCGAAAACATGCCAAACACACTTGAACGAAACGCCTTTCGATGAATTTTCGGAGCAGTTTGTGGCCGAAATAGATGACGCATTCGGAAAGGGAAGTCCAAAGACTTAAAAGAGTTGTAATGAACCATATTTTGGTCTGGTAGTGCTGCTTCCACCGGCAGATCGATGGCTGCACTTGATGAGTAATGATCTGTTGGTGGTACCACCAGAGGCCGAGGATCCCATTACACCTGCACCCCGATGCGAGCGCGAGGCCATCCTTATCGCCTCATTTTTTTTATTCCCCAGTTTTACCTCCCCTGTGTGTGTTGTCTTCCCCAGGCCTATACATTTTAAATAAATTTAGAAATGGGCAACGAGCGGCGGAAACCCCGCCCATGTCTCCCGAACTGAGCTACAGCAAGCACAGGCCGCTGCTTAACTTATTGAGGGGCCTTTTTCTTCGCCAGATGGCACAGCCCGACCTTCACAGTTATTATGCTACCTTAGGCTCCGTCCCCAAGGGCATCTTCGGATGGCCACCAAACCGTCCATCACAGAGTTCACTTCGATAACACCAACTATAAATCAGGCATCGCTACGCTGCACAGAGAAGAAGTACTTATGTCGATAACGAGATACCAACCCAATCCTGCACTTACGGCTCGGCCACCTGACACCTCCCAGGATGAAAGCAGACTATCTACAACGACAAGGACTACACTCGCGCAGCTTCGTTTAAGCTGGTGTTCACGCCCCAATTTGTACTTGTTCCGAATCGACAACAGCATCCAGAACATCTGCCCGGCATGCAACAGTACTCCTCATGACGTTGAGCATATATTCAGCAGCAGCACCAGCGCATCTCACACCCAAAGCGTTATGGGATAACCCCATCGAAATAGCTGCGTTCCTTCAACTTGCTCAGAAGAAACCGAAGCAAACGCGGAAATTCTATGATATACGCACAGAACCATGGATTCTACTGATTACAACAACGCATTCGGCACAACCATGAGCTGTACGAATTGCACGATGAGCTGGAAATTTCGAGAATTGTCAAACTACAACGGCCTCAATGGGCAGAGTATGTACAACGAATGGATGATAACCGCATGCCTAAATGAATATTGAACAACTTCTGAGCTTCCGAAATTGGAAGACGCGGTCAGTCGACCGAGACAATTGGTGGACAATAATCCAGCCAGCCAAGGGCCCGTTGCGCTGATGCACCTCATTTAAACATAAATCATAATGCATAAACACACACCTTGCAGCCCGACACTTCCCTACAAGAAATCGCTACCGAAAAAGCGATTTTTTGTGGGACCACAAACATAAGCAAACTGAAACATTTCTGAAAGGGTGAAGATTGTTGGCAGTGGAGGGGCGTCGGGCTGGTCGCTGACTTTACTTTCTATAATTATTCACACCATTTTTTATGCAAGTATACAATTTGCAATGTTGTCTTAATATGAATGGTTAAGTATCTCGAAGAGTAGGACATCTTCCCGTTTTAAAATTATTACTTTTAGAGGTGAGAGATGGAGTCTTTGGGCATGTAAGACATTATATCATGGGTAAAACATTTTAATTATGGTGTTTTTATCAATCTGAGTGGTACCAAGAAGAGCGAGGAGCCGATATTTACATACCAAAATAAGCGCTTGCTACAAAACCCTTGGATTGTGGGCGTAGCCCTCTATATTCCAGTTTTACTTTTATTTTCTATTGTCGGAAAATAAATGCACCACCTGATCGTGATATTTGGGACCAGATTGGCAATTGACTGACTGTAGGCGTGACGCCATGGACTGATGAAAAATAAAATATATACTGATTAGGTACTTCTTATTGTAAAATCTGTTGGGAGTACACCCTTCAATATTGTTGTATTGCTTAGAATTATAAAATTTCAGGAGTCCGGATCTCCTGGAACCCTCCTCCCCTGGCTACGTTACTGTTCCGTGGTCCTCTAGAAATCCACCCCCACTGACTCATCATAAAACATTTCATGGTAAAAACCCATTTCAGCAAATTATGGATTTATGTACGATGTTGTTTTTAAAAGGCACGAATAAATTTAATTTTACGAATCCTTCGAAAAGAGACATCACTGCTCATAAGCAACATTTTTGAACAATTATACACACATTGAGCGGATGTCATTGCAGATACTCCGCGCTCACCCATTAATCCTTTAACACATCTCCGGCACTTAGGATTAGAAATACGACGAGTAATCTAGCCTATCGGCTACATCCAGGATATATCAAACTACGTACATTGTCTGTCCTGGGCAATAATGTTAATATGTCCGCTGCTTGAAAATCTGTAATGTGTCCCGGTCACGACCGCATCCTGAAGCTTATGGTGTCCGCCCGCAACGAAAATCCTGGAACAGCAAGTGTGTTCCTGAAACGTTTTCGAAACGAACGAACGATTTTCAAAATTTACAAATTTCCCAACCGCAAAGATGACACTATCCAGACGTAGTCGTCGTCGCCATATGCTCTCTTACCATCCTTGTGCAGAACAAGCACTAGGACTAGGCCATAGATTTTCACTATTCCCGGTTACACGGTTCGGTGCCATTTAAATTTATCCCGCCAATGCCAATATGAGGCCATAGGAACGAGGACATACCATAGACATTTTCAAAGAGATTGTAATGGTACGGCACGGGGAAAGTGTTAAACCGATTGTCAGTTCGGCTCGACATTCCCTTTCCTCCTGTTATGAAAAATTGATGTCGTCAGAAATTAATGTTTGGCCAAAATGTCTTGAATGTGTCCTCGGGGACGGCCCATGAGATTCTTTTATTCCGGAAATTTCAAGTGGAATTGCGACAAAATTGCAGTCTTAAGGGCCATTCAAAAATTGTTAGATGGCCAATTGATGGGCGGAATGGCAAGTCAATGATTCTGAAATATTCATTTATTGTCGATGAAATGGGGAGTGGTAAAACGATAATTCTTCGCGAAGAGGACGTTTATTTGGGGACAAATGTTTCTCACTGGATTTGAATTATTTAGAATTATTGTATACTGTTGTGATTCTTTATACCCTAGACCATTGTTTCTCAACCTTTTTAGTGTCGCGACCCCCCTAAACAACAAAATCAATCAAATGAAACCGTCGCGACCCCCCTCCCCCATTTAATATATTAACTACTATCAAACTCTTGCATTACTAATTACTAACATTGCAAAGACTGTATTTTTGTGCAAGTTCTGATATACTTGCACAAAAATACAGTTCCGCATATTTAACGTATATATTCAACCAAAATTTTTACACGAGACTGAACTCGAATTATGAAATCGCCTCTAGTATTTCATTTCCAGGAAGAGACGGGATATGTTTTTTCTGTAGTAAGTCCGAAGTTGTAGCGAATTGGCACAATCGAGCACATTCGATTTGAAAAAAGTGTGTTTAGGAAAAGAAAGGGTTTTTGTGCAAGTTCTTTTGCCCTTTATTTAATAAAAACAGACCGAGAAGAAGTGTTTCATGGATAATAACGTTAATAAATTAGTGAAAATAGTGGTAAATAAATCAATAAACAGTGTTTATGGGTAGTGACATACACTCCCCGACAACAGGATAGTCTTAGTTGGGTGTATTTTGATAAAATTTGATACTTAATAATATTTTGTGATGCTGCATGTTAGCTAGCAACAATGAACCGAAAATGTGGCAAATAAAAACGGTAAATTCAAGTTTGGCATATTGCAACTGTTAAATGTGCGACAAAAGGATAGACAAAATTATGTCGGATTTTTAAGTGCGATATCCTATTGTCGGGGAGTGTATATGTGGCAAAATTAAAAAAATAATAACATGAAAATTTAGAGAAAGTCGAATTGCAGGCAAATGCAAGGCAGCTGCGTACATTGTAGCAATGTGGTTGTCGTTAGAAAATTGTTATGGTGTCACTTCCGCTACCTTGCGTCTGTTTTGCCTACATATGCTTCGATTGATTTTCGTCGCATGATGCCCAATACATTTTGTCTTTTACTTTAAATTACGAAAACAAACGGAAGGTTTTTTTTTCAATTAATCAGTAGCGATATACAAAACTATTAAAAAAAAAGGCAACAGAATGGATAAATTCGTAACAAAACGAGATAGACCGTCTACATCCGGTGAATCTATGAAGAAGAAGACCAGGTTATATTTTACAACGATACTTACTTAAAATATGGATTTATAGCACTCGATAACAAGCCGCAATGTGTTGTGTGTTATCAAGTACTATCCGCAGAAAGCATGAAACCATCCAAATTAGCCCGCCATCTTGAAACCAAACATCCGTCCTTACAAAGAAAGCCGTTAGAATACTTCGAGCGTCAAGCACAGGTTTTAAAAAATCAGCAAATTGACATTAATAAATCAGGTCATAGGGAGAAAGCAGCACTTCATGCCTCTTACTTGGTATCATTAAGAGTGGCCAGGGAGTCTAAGCCTCACACGATTGCGGAAAATCTAATTTTACCAGCTGCCATTGATATGGTAAATTTGATGATAGGCCCCGAAGAAGCAAACAAATTAAAAATGGTTCCTCTGTCAAATGATACAATATCCAGACGCATAAATGAGATGGCCATTGATGTCTACCGTCAAATAATTGATAAGGTCAAATCAAGTGAATTTTTTGCCATTCAGTTTGACGAATCAACAGATGTATCGAACTTGGCTCAATTTTTATGTTTCGTCCGATACGAATGCAAGGGAACAATTGAAGAAAATATGCTATTTTGCAAACCGATCCCTGGTCAGGCCACCGGCGAAGGACTTTTTAAAGTTTTTATGGATGCAATACAACAAGAAAACCTGGACTGGACTAAATGCATTGCGGCATGTACTGACGGTGCCAAAGCGATAACTGGCAAAAAAAGTGGTTTGATAGTTAAGTTAAAAGGCATTATGCCGCAAATGGAATGGACGCATTGCTTCCTTCACAGACATTCGCTCGCTACCAAAAAAATGCCAGATAGTTTCAAAAATGTCCTATCTGAAGCTGTGAAAATGGTTAATTTTATAAAAAGCCGGCCGTTGCAAACTAGGTTGCTTTCTACATTGTGCGAAGAAATGGGTTCCAAAAACGATTCTCTCCTTTTCCATACAGAAGTTAGATGGTTGTCGCGAGGAAAAGTTCTATCGAGGCTTTTCGAATTGCGCGAGGAGTTGAAAATCTTTTTTACAGACAAAAATAGCTCTTTTTCAGAGTTTTTGCAAAATAAAGAAATTTTATTGCAATTGGCTTATTTAAGTGATATATTCTCCCACTTGAATATTTTGAATACTACTTTACAAGGTCGCAACAAAAATATCTTACTAATGACGGATAAAGTCAATGCTTTCATCAAAAAGCTCGATATTTGGATAGCTCGCCTGGAAAAACGTAATTTTGACGCATTCCTTGCAACGTCTGAATTTATTGACAAAAATAAGGATTTGGAAAATGCAATTATTGATCGCGTATTATATAACATGAAAACGCATTTACACGAACTGAAAATTCAATTAAGGGAATATTTTCCAAATGACGGGAATGATTTTTCAAAACGATGGGTCCTCAACCCATTTGACGAAAATGTTGTTGTAGCTGCCCAATTACCTGTTGAGATCCACAATCAACTTATTGAATTATCAGCTGACAAAACTCTACAACTAGAATTTGTATCTCAAGATTTGCACAAGTTTTGGTTGTGACAACGCGGTGAATATGGAAGCCTAGTAACAGAAGCTTTAAAAACATTAATTCCTTTTGTCACATCTTACTTATGCGGAAAAGGCTTTGCATCTATGGTGGCTTTGAAAACTAAATACAGAAATCGGCTATTATCGCTTGAAAATAATTTACGCTTGTCTGTTTGCAATGACGAACCACGGATCGATATACTTCTAAATGAAAAGCAAAACCAACCGTCGCATTAATCTTTTATTTTATTATTATAACTTGAAATGTATTTATTTTTGTAACCCAATACTTGAATTTGTGATTTAATTTGTGCTTTAATAAAAGGAATTGTTTATTATTATTTTACTTTAGTTATTTTTTAGACAGAGCGCGGCCCCCCTTACACCTAACCCAGGTTGAGAAACAATGCCCTAGACTTTTAGTATAGGGTATATTGTGTTTTTTTTAATTAAAAAGATTCTCGCAGCAGCGATTTTTATTAATATGTTTGCCACGAATTGAGTTCAACGTCGATATGATGCGTTGAGTACGCTTCAGTTGGTTAGGTAAAAAGTACTTACCACCAATTATGGAACTGTGTCTATAACATCGTAATAAATTCATAGGCAGTGTCTACCCTTATACCAACAATAAGTTTTCTGGGAGATAAAATAAAAAATAATGGTGTCATACGGCTAGAGGTTTTGAGGCGAATGCATTAGACTACTTTCGATGGCATTTTGAGTCCTTTGAAGAGGAAAAAATGATATTTTTGGCAAGGAGTTAGGAGGCAAAGGTGCTAAGCTATTCTTGATGGCAATTTTAGTTCTTTGGTCAGAAAAACATCACATTCTTGGGCATGAATTGAAACAAAAACCAAACCTAGCAAATATCGGTAATTTCTATGGATGGGGGTGATGATACCAATACTCTGCTTGTAAGGTACATATCGGATATAAAGGAGTTGACGGACGTTAAAGACCGAAAAACATAGTGTCCTTGAATGCAATTAAATGTCATGACAAAAGCACATTTGCAGAAGGATGCGCAATTAAAAAATAAGTTCTTTCAGGACAACTTTTTTGAATGCAAATTATAGACAACTTGAAAGCAAATGGATTAAAATGAAATGCGTTTGTCAGTCCCATGCCTAAAGTGCCGATGAATTCATCATTCTTTTTGTGTCATTCGGAACCAGCTCGACACTTATTGTGGAGTTTGGGGTGGTAATGTAGAACCATGGTTCAGACAATTCTAAACCCACAGATTGATAAGGAACCGTTCAAGTATTACGTAAGCAGAGTTTTAGCCATTTTTGACACCTACCCCCTCCCCTTGTCAACAAAAGTAAGCAAAGCTCTTAACCCTCCCCCAAATGCTTATGTAAGCACTGACAATATACAATAATATAAAAATATAACTAATTTAATCAGGGTTCAATACGCACACCCTAGGGCAAGCTGCAAAGCTGCTTGTTGGAATTATGTTCATATCAACCGTTTTTGCGGCAGATGAGGTTTTTTTTTGGCGACAAACTTTTTACAACAGAGTTGTTTTTGGGTCATCGATTTTTACTACGGCTAACCCACAATTCAACATATAACCTGAATTTGTCTGTCAATCTACTAATATCTGCGCTTAGTAACAAACGTCCATCCTCAACTTTTTTTTTTCGTCAAAAACAAAAGCCAGAAAAACCGTAACAGGAAATCCATCCTGTGGACTCACATCCAAATTGACCATAAATTTTAAATAAGCGACAGTCTTCGAACATTTTTACGTCCGTCATGTTCCGCTTCTTGTCGTGATTAGCAGCTATTACAGGTGTGTAAAAACGCCCGAGAACAATGTAGCGCCGCAAAAGCGTGTAAAAAAACGTTAAGAGGAAAAGCCAACTTTTCACTTTACATTGTACTCACACAGAAATCCGGTATTTTCCATACTGAAAGTAAGTGAGCCTGTCGTTCACGCGAAAGCATTAGTTAGCGACATTCGACTAAATTCGTATCCATTTCTCAAAAGTTCAACACGTACTCGTTATATAGCGACAGTCCATATCCATTCCGTCTCATTAGTGGCGAAAACTAGTCCAGTCGTCCCGGAAAAGCGAGTCGTGAAAACTCAAACCATGACGTCATTTAAAATTATCGCCTGTTTTTTTTTTTGTCGGATTGTCGTGCCAAGAGAATGGACAAGCTGTCGTGGACGGCTGCAAGGACACGAAATTTCTGAATATCGATAGAGGTTAATTAGACGGCAGAACATACACGATAGGGTAGATCTTGGTAAAGAGATTATTGTAGGAATGACATTGGTTTGTTGATAAGTGGGTTGAAAGGGTTAAGTTTGTCCTCAGGAGGTGTTGGTCTAGGAGGAGTATGGCAAAAGACTTATACAGGACTTGCCCGGCAGTAGTTTGCACCAATCACTGTCAACGAAATCTTTCCGGAAACGGCAAGAAGCATAATGTAGGTGAGGTTCTGACGGTCTATACAAAAAAAAAAAAATCATGCCCCGTGAGGCGACGATTCTCAGATGTTAAATTCCAGAAAGTTTTTACTCTGATATGCGTATGCTTGTGCTGAACAGCTAATTTGAAAATTTTCTAAAACTGGCAAACTGTTAGCCTACGACACACCAGAGTGAGTGAGTGCACTGCTACACTTGCCAAACTTGAAAAAGCTGCCGATTTGGAAAGTTGCTAAGGCAAGCGGCTAACGAGCAACATATCAGAGTGTTGAGTGTGCTGGCTCAACTGCTAATCTGTATATATTATTTCTTAACAGCAACTTGTTAATGCTAAAAGCAAAAGTTATGCTTCCTCACCGTCCCTCAACAATTATCCCCCGCCAAATTACATCTCTCCCACCATCAAGTCACCACAATAAAGCGACTACAATGTCGCGCGTTCATAGTCATCCATCATCCTGTTAAAATCAAATCACAAAACATTTAAACAAGTGTGCACAGTTAATATGATGGGCGGTCGAAACCCCTAGAAAAACAATTTAATTTCCATAAATATGAATAAAACAAGAAACATTTTTGGAGAGAAAGCCAGGACACAATTCCGCACCCTTGGCAAGAGGATAGCTCAGGGAAATTTTTAAACTAGCCACAGCCATTCAGCATGCTAATTCATATTTCAGCCACGCTCCCATACCCACACCCGACTAGAGTTGCGGTGGCCAACAGACATTTGTCCAAAATATGTCCTGACCGAAGAGGAATGCAAGAATGGTTGGCGATTCGGAAATATTTCCGAGATTGCAAAAGTGGAGCCAACAGCCCCGCTGGCAATATGAACTTTTTACATACCAACTGTGGTGCGCAGTGTGGGGGTGCGGCCAGGCCTGTACCGAACGAGAAAATCATAGTCCTTCATAACTTTAGAAGATAGCCGGTGGCCGGTTATCCTGATTATTTTTTAATTGTGTTTTAAAAGCCAGTAAGGTATACGTCAGGACGGAGGAGGGTAGCAAAGTGGTTGGAAAGAATTTCGAGTATGTAAATTATCCATGAAATTATTTTTGAAGCGACCGAGTGTGAGAGAGTAGGGTCAAGTTGGGTGGGAGCAGAGATAAAAAGGATTTGATTACTATGGACGATGGTTTTCATTTAAAAAAGAGTATTTCTTCTAATCGGTAAATAATTGGGTTTTAAGCGTGTGTTGCTTTTGACGCAGGATTATTAGAAATGGAATCGAAGAGCTTTGAGCCGAATACGATGGTTGTTTTTGGACAACAGAGATGATGAGCGAGAAGCTTGTATAGAGAAGAATGGTACTATTCTCTTTTTCTTATTTGCATTATTGTCTACGACACATGCTATGTGCAGTCATCTCCATTCCTGTCGGTTCTCATGCTTCTGCTTCCACCACTCGAACAGCTTTCTGCATAAGTCTTCTGAATAAGTCCTGCGGGCAATTGCGCCCCATTGCCCAGAAACGAGCATGATGTCGCGCAGTTATTGTAGTTGATGCGCGATGCCCCACTAGGGGTTAAGGCAAGGTAGTAGTATATAGATGATCTGTAATTTACAAATACTTGTATATATATATTATAAACATATATACAATTCAAATGATACGTATATATAAAGACTAAGACTAACTAAGAGTTTCTAAGCACCCATCTTCACCATTTGGAAGATGCACAAGTATTCTACATTTAATTTTGAATAAGAATACATACTATATTTTAGTACGTCATATTTTTAATGACATTACCCTCCTAATTCAGACCAGTGAATCTTCAAGTAAGCAACCAAAACTTTTCCCCAGAGTGGCAGTTACACATTTCAAATTCACTCATTCTGTCTGCAACGGATGCGACAATGACGACCGAAATAATGTGATAAACGTTTCTGTATCCACTCGGTTGGCCCTTTCCTATCTTATTTCATGTTTTGCGCAAACCTATCGTCCTTTCTAGAATCAGTAAAATTTCGAAATAAACGTCGCTAATAATTAAGTATAACCAAAAGAGGAAATCCTTGAAAGTGTCATTTACAGACGACACATCAAACCAAACCAGCCATGAATGAAGAGTTCCTCCTGCGCTATGCTAGTCTCTGCTTCAATAATTTGATAACTTAACTTGTCTTGGGGGTGCATGAAACAATCTGGAAAATATGAAGTGATGTATCTTTTTATTCAATTATGATTGGTAGACGTACGAGTGTGCATAGATTATTTAATAATATCCAAATTCGTGGAGGTTGAAGGTACAGGAAAATGTTGAGATGGAGGTTGTTGGTTTAGTGGCATCGCCTAATCGATGAATATGGAGACAATGACAATGACTTCTGTAGGGACCGAGGGGATGAGGAGTGTGTACCTCTCATCTGCGGCAAAAATATTTGATGGTTTTGAAAGTGTAATAAAAAATATTATTATTAACAATGGTCGCCTTTAGTTCGTCCAAATTGCGTGGTTTTTCAATAAAAACTTTAGATTTAAGATAATCCCATTGGAAGTAATCACAAGCTGAAAGGTCGGATGACCGCGCTGGCCAAGGGATATATAGTATCACCTCTAAATGAAATTAGATGTTATGGAAACATCTGCCGTTTGTTTACGTTTTTTTTGCTTGCGCAGTCTGCCTAAAGTTTTCCACGCACAGTAATATCGTGTTCGGAAAAGACACTCTACCGCGACGACCACCATTGACATTTCGGAATGCATTCTGGGTTAGCAACACTGAATCATTGTGTTTAAAAAACGTTTCCACAATAAACGCGCGACGTCCCGCACTCGACTGTTCCATGTTGACCAAAATGGCATAAGCTTCATAAGTTTACTGACCCGCCTCCCCCTTCCTCTGACGCCCCCTCTCCACGCCACCCACCCTCAACAACAATCAAACATTTCTGCCGCACCTGATACTATGTAAATGTCATGCTTTGGCTATAAGAAAAGGAGTCACCCTGTGGGCCTTCTACTTTAGAGATTTGGGCGACCTTAAGGGCTCTAACATCGGCCAGCTGCTAAGTCATTAATCAACAGCTCTGGCGGGTTTAATGAGAAAATAGAACTCGCGTTGTGGAGTCTATAGTGGTATCACAATGGACCCAGGAGTGGTTTATGTGTGCTGTGTATTTCACGACAGCACTTGTAACCTAACCGAACCTATGTCAGGTATTGCAGAATGTCCTCTCACAAGAAACCTATTGGGCTGATGGTCATATGGGGTAAAAGGTAATATAAAGAACATATTCTCCTCCCACGTCTTTACGTTTTTCCTGTTAATTCCAAAAATTTCCCTAAAAAAGTATAGAAGGATCAACGAAAGCAAACGAGAAACCAACTTCAAGACACTTAAACAAATCACTAAATACTTCGGCTCAAACTACCTCCTTGCTGAAATTACCCTTCCTCCTAATTTGACATCTTGTAACTGTCAAAAACACAAAACCATAATTCAATTACAATTTCCAAATTATCTGTACATCCCTTACGGGCACAATCATCACCTATATCACCAGAACCGTTCGATAATTAAAACTGACCGAATACATTTGCCAATCCTAAATTCCTCCTCCGTCCCTATAAGCTGCGATTATTCCAATGAAATTTAGAAAATCTGCCATATGTTTTCGACACTTCATTCCCTTACAACCACCAACTATATAATATGTCCACCACCTCCAATCCATGCTAGCAATTATCCTTAACTTCCGAGCCTGTAATGGGCTGAAACTGCAGGTCCTAAAATCTGTGTATGGTGTCGACAATATTTGTCCAACGCGAAAACCTATCCTGTGTGTAAAATGACTGACTGACAACATTGCAACCGTAGTTAAGGTTGCTTCCACCATACTCCTCTATATAGCCTGTTGTACATATGAAGTGTAATGGCTGAAAAGGACATGATTTCCCCGTGTCATGTATGATACACTACAAATCGAGAGTCACCAGAAATGTGCTTCGGTTGTTGTCCTGTTCCACGTATAATGACGCTAATTAGTGGCGAGTTTCAGATGACAAACAGCCGTAGAGGTGTCGTCGAAATTTTACGAAAATTCAATTTTAAGCAAAATTCCGAGTGGGGGCGAAGGAAGGGCGAGGTTGCAGAGTGTTGACCATTATTTCATGGGTCATGTTTTACCATGATAGAATTGTTGATGGCGAAATTCGGGTGGATGTTGCAAACATGTTGAACACATGGTGGTTTGACATATTAACATTGTGGATGGGGAAGAGGATAATTTGAGTCTGTAAGGAAGATTCGTCACGGATTTTTTTTCTTGCCCTTTTGCGGTCACGATCTGGTCAATGTGTCTATCTTCCTCGTTTTGTTTCAGCTTAATCCAAATCCAATACTCATATCTGAACCTTTGATACATTGTGGATGGGGAAGAGGATAATTTGAGTCTGTAAGGAAGATTCGTCACGGATTTTTTTTCTTGCCCTTTTGCGGTCACGATCTGGTCAATGTGTCTATCTTCCTCGTTTTGTTTCAGCTTAATCCAAATCCAATACTCATATCTGAACCTTTGATACATTGTGGATGGGGAAGAGGATAATTTGAGTCTGTAAGGAAGATTCGTCACGGATTTTTTTTCTTGCCCTTTTGCGGTCACGATCTGGTCAATGTGTCTATCTTCCTCGTTTTGTTTCAGCTTAATCCAAATCCAATACTCATATCTGAACCTTTGATACATTGTGGATGGGGAAGAGGATAATTTGAGTCTGTAAGGAAGATTCGTCACGGATTTTTTTTCTTGCCCTTTTGCGGTCACGATCTGGTCAATGTGTCTATCTTCCTCGTTTTGTTTCAGCTTAATCCAAATCCAATACTCATATCTGAACCTTTGATACATTGTGGATGGGGAAGAGGATAATTTGAGTCTGTAAGGAAGATTCGTCACGGATTTTTTTTCTTGCCCTTTTGCGGTCACGATCTGGTCAATGTGTCTATCTTCCTCGTTTTGTTTCAGCTTAATCCAAATCCAATACTCATATCTGAACCTTTGATACATTGTGGATGGGGAAGAGGATAATTTGAGTCTGTAAGGAAGATTCGTCACGGATTTTTTTTCTTGCCCTTTTGCGGTCACGATCTGGTCAATGTGTCTATCTTCCTCGTTTTGTTTCAGCTTAATCCAAATCCAATACTCATATCTGAACCTTTGATACATTGTGGATGGGGAAGAGGATAATTTGAGTCTGTAAGGAAGATTCGTCACGGATTTTTTTCTTGCCCTTTTGCGGTTACGATCTGGTCAATGTGTCTATCTTCCTCGTTTTGTTTCAGCTTAATCCAAATCCAATACTCATATCTGAACCTTTGATACATTGTGGATGGGGAAGAGGATAATTTGAGTCTGTAAGGAAGATTCGTCACGGATTTTTTTTCTTGCCCTTTTGCGGTCACGATCTGGTCAATGTGTCTATCTTCCTCGTTTTGTTTCAGCTTAATCCAAATCCAATACTCATATCTGAACCTTTGATACATTGTGGATGGGGAAGAGGATAATTTGAGTCTGTAAGGAAGATTCGTCACGGATTTTTTTTCTTGCCCTTTTGCGGTCACGATCTGGTGAATGTGTCTATCTTCCTCGTTTTGTTTCAGCTTAATCCAAATCCAATACTCATATCTGAACCTTTGCTACATTGTGGATGGGGAAGAGGATAATTTGAGTCTGTAAGGAAGATTCGTCACGGATTTTTTTTCTTGCCCTTTTGCGGTCACGACCTGGTCAATGTGTCTATCTTCCTCGTTTTGTTTCAGCTTAATCCAAATCCAATACTCATATCTGAACCTTTGATCTTAGCAGGATCGTTGCAAATTTTCCAGTTGCAACACGTGAGCAATGCACCCTCCATAAAAAACGTCATGCTGTGCGAAAATTACATGCGTGTCTGAGAATAAATTTTCAACGAGAAGTAAAATTCCCCTAACCACTGGCGATATAAAATCGAATTTTCGCTGGTAAATCGACCATTGAAAAACGCTTGCTATTCTACAATACTATGTATATCTACTATTCTATGTATCTCCGAGAATCTATACAATTTCCATAAAATCAGAATCCATGGAATCCTGCTGTTCATTTGCAACTCACAGCTATTAAATAACATTTAAAAATTGGATTGCCCAACAGCCTGTACAGCAAAGGATATGCGTACCTACGAGTACTACTGTACACAGACGAGTACCAGGAACTGTTCATAATTTAATGATGAGCAATAATTGGTAATTAATGCAATTTTACACCATCAACTGACAACTGCTATACGACATGATGTACCAAACCATTTTTGAAGCTCGCCGGGCGCCACACTTCGGTGGGGAATCCTTTCGTGTGGAAGCCAGAGGGACGGACATAATCGAACCGCAATTTAATTAATAAAATGAAATGCATGCATAGTTGCTCAATGTTGGACAGATTGCTGGATGGGTATGGGTTCGGCCAGTATATTGTACAATTAGTTTAATTGATTTTAAATTGTTGATAATGGGCGAAGCTGTTCACTGTGGAATTGGATTCATCCAATTGAGAAGGGTGGAAAACAAGCAAAATTTTATGCTGGCGAAAATTATGATCCTGAAATGTACGGTAATTTTAAGGGGCTTTTCGAGTAGGTAAACAAGTGAAATCATAGGAAACTTTTGAAACGAAAAATGAATCAAAACACTTTTCTAGCTCGAGCGATTTTTTTTCTACCTACAATTCCTCGTTAACATTTTTCCATTAGATAAAATTTTCGGAAGTAACCCTTGGCCGTCGTACTGCCCTCCACACCAATGGAAGCGGGAAGACGAGTAGCGTACTTTAGAGGCTTTTTACAATGTTAAACATATGAGACTGGAGTGCTGCCCCTCCCTCGACATCGAAGGAGCTTTACTAGAGGCATATGCGGCATGTGAGCTTTAAAGTTGAAAAGCTTAAATGTACAAAGCATTAACAGCGAAAACGATAAACAATATTGGCCGATATGCTGACACGATATCGCAAGTGGTAAAATGTTTACCACTATCTTCACAAAGCTCACCAACGTGCGGAAATGTTCTAAAAAGATTGAAGTTATTCGGAAGTCGTCAGTAGCGTGGAAACAGAGTATGTACCATAGCTCATGGCATGACTAAGACCGGTGAGATAGCCGCGTTAAAGACAAACTAACAGAGCTGAACTCTGAAAAATGACCGGAATCTAGTGACGGGCGAATTCAAACAGCCACCATACAGATGAATCGCCGCGTGGGGGCGAATTGCGAACTTCGTATGCAAATGTACAGAACGAATTGCCTAGAAACAAATTGACGTTCGACCAATTCATTTTCAACTGAAATGTGATCCCATAAGTGATCAGGATCATCGACGTTTAGTCGTTTTTTTATGGGAATGAGCTTTTGAGCCAGCAAAAAAAAACCCGGCTAATGTTTAATGTATGTGGACGAGCTTTTAAGATAGAATAGTTGTAAGGTTCGTTCCGAATGGATGAAAATGGCATTACACACTGCACGATAAATTTTTTAAAAAGGAATAACTATTTTCAACCGACTGATTTTTTAAAGGCGTAATCGTAGTGGTTCAAAAGTCAGAAAACGAATTTGCCTGAGAAAAAAATATTTACGAATACTGCAACGGCCCGTTCAGCATGACGGGGTAAGTCTGGACCAATACCGATTTTCTATTTGTATTTAATAATTTATTTTATTATTAACCGGTCCATTACAAAAGATATCATACCTTCTGAATTTATATATTTCTAATCAAAGTTCATACAATGAGTAATCTCTCTCTGGATCCTGTCAACCCCTTGTGGGGCATAGGGCATTAACCACGCCGACTTCCACCTCGTCCTGTTCGCCGCCATCGCCTTCAACTGTCTCCATTTGCCTAATGACTTACCCTCTACCTCAACTGATCTTCTCCAGGTGTTTCTAGGTCGTCCAACGCGGCGACTTGCATCGGTTCCCTATGGGTTCCAATCGAGGGCCTGTTTAGCAATGTTTTCCGGCCCCTTTCGGAGTGTGTGACCTATCCATTGCCACTTTCGCCTTTTTATAGAGGTGCCTATCCTGTCCTGGCTAGTAATGAACAGGAGGTCGTCGTTAGAAATGACCTCCGCCCAGCGTATGTGCAGGATGCGCCGTAGACACTGGTTCACGAAAGTTTGCAATCTAGTTGTTATGTCCCTGGTCACCTTGCAAGTTGAACAGCCATAAAGAAGTACAGATTTTATATTGGTTTCAAAGATCCTGAGTTTGGTACGTCTGGAGATGTTGTTGTTTTGCCAGAAAGGAGTTAAACTGAAAGAAGCTGCTCGAGCCTTATTGATGCGAGACGGTACATCAGCATCCGCTCCACCATCTGCTGTAACTACGCTTCCGAGGTAGCAAAAATTGTCCACTTTTTCCACCGTCTGCCCCGAAACACAAATTTCGCTCTGTCTTCCTGGATCCAAGCTCAAGTACTTAGTTTTGGCAGCATTGATTTTAAGCCCCGCATTGCCACTTTCGCGGTGCAGGGCATCCGTCATTTGAACTAGATGATCCGATATATTTGAGAGAAGACAAATATCGTCAGCGTAATCCAGGTGTTGAAGGTATTCAAACAGGTTCCATCTGATACCTTTGCTCTGGTGTTCACGAAGCGCAATGCAGAGTACGTCGTTAATGGCAATCAAAAACACTATAGGTGACAAAATACAGCCTTGCCTCACTCCGCTATGTACCTCGAAGAGATCTGAAAGCTTACCCTTGTGTAAGACGTGACATTGGGCTCCGCTATAGGACTCCTTGATGATGGATATGATTTTATCTGGTATACCTCTCCTATGTAAAGCCTTCCAGATGTATTCCCGGTCAACGCTGTCAAACGCCTTCTCGAAATCGATGAACATGAGATGTAATGGGGATCTCCACTCTGCGGATTGTTCAATAATAATTCGGAGGATGTTGATGTGAAAACCGGCCTGTTCATCGTTCAGTGTGCGGTCAACTGTTTGCTTGATCCGGTTTAAGACTTTTTTGGCCATCAGTTTGGATACTGCGGGGAGGAGGCAAGTTCCACGCCAATTATTACAATCCTTCAGGTTACTTTTCTTCGGGATCTTAATAATGACGCCCTTCTTCCATTCTTTAGGGAGAGTTTCGGTTTCCCAACACTTGGATAAGGGGGAGAAGAATATCCGCAGTAGCGTTGATATCCGCCTTAAAGAATTCCACCGGAATTCCATCTATCCCCGGGGCTTTACCCGCTTCCATCGATTTAATAGCCACAGTTAATTCCTATTTAGATGATGGATTGGTATCAACTCTGGCTATTTGCGGAATATTTTCTACTTCTAGTGAAGATGAGTTCGAATGTCCAAAGGTGTTGTTGAGGACCTCAATGAAGTGCTCTCTCCACCGTCGCAGTTGGTCTTCATCAGTGACCAGTAGATACCCGTCTTTATCTTTCACGGGATGTTCAGCTGAAAAAGATTTGCCAGTTAATTTCTTAAGTAATAGCATTTTCAAATACTGGTGAGGATCATTGAACTGACCAACCATAAGGGTTACAGATATTAATCTCACAGCCTATTTATTCTCTGCAATAATCTTGAATTTTGTAGGAGAAAGTGAAGAGAAATTTGTAGGAAAAACCAACGATATGAGTGAACATATTTGTATTTGACTGATTCTCGTCAGTTTTCCCTGAAGGAATTCATTCTTTGCTTGGAAAGGATCCCTATGCGTCCTAATGATGGTCTTAGCATGCTACGAACTATTCTCAAGATGAAAAGTTGAACTAATCTGCCATCGGTCGTAATATAGAGCAATATGCAATTGCTGTAATACGTAATATCTTAAGTGTAATATCAGCTATCTGTTATCTGTCAGGGGAAATTAAACTTAAACGCGAAACCCCTGCCGATTGTAAATGTTTACCAATTCAAGATTTACAGTAAATATGAGTATGAGTATCAACGTCAAGTAGTACGGCAATAAAATTTAATTAAAGTAAATTTCTCGTACACACTTGCAAAAAGAACATTGAGTTTTCTTTCGCATGATTTCAAGTGGGTGCTCCAAATAAATCATTCGCGAGTATGTACAGCTTTGCATTCGTCACAATGTGAACACTGAGCATTGAGTATGTATTTCCTACTTTTAGCATAAAATTATGATGTATTCAAGTACGTTAACGTATACATATGCTTCCGTCAACTTATTTAAGGCCTTTTACGTAAAATCCGTCATCGTCATCAAAACAAATCCAAGCGAATTATTTTTAGTACTTATTTTCACAATTTTATTCTTTTAAAAATTACCTTTAAAAAACGGCGGCCTAAGTTTCTTTGTAAGTACGCTCCCATATTTGTGGCAACATAACGCAAACGTTAAGTGTGTTTGGAAGAAACAAGGTGGAAAAATTGACGTGCAAGCTAGCGCTAGAGCTCTGACGAGAAAAGAGTTGGATCGTGTGGAAAAGAGGGTGCAGTTGGAAAATCCGCGCGGGAAATTTTCAAGGAGGCTAATTGCAAAATTGAGAATTCAAACAAACCTACATATATGAGTGCGGCCACTTGCTTTGACGATAAATGTCACCGCACATATTCCATTTGTATGCGGTTAAGTTGTTTAATTAGGGTAATTAATTGTATAGGGGATGAGGGTTATGGTTGGTTCTATTCGTGTTTCACATTTAAGATTTGATGCGGCAGGTGAGATATATGAGAATGCTAAGCATGTGTTTGTTCTATGCTGAGAATGGCGTATGAAATTCGATTCCTACCCCATCCCTCCTCGTGTTGCTATTAGAAGGTAAGGGTTTGCACTCTGTTCCTAACAAAAATGGTCGTTCACGTGGAGAAACAATATTGTTCGCCCTGCCGCCTTATGGATAGAACTAGGCTAAATTAATAGTCGAGTGGCGAGTAATTTAAAATTCTGTTCTGTTCCATGTGGCCTAGTTGACGTTTCGTTATCATAAACTAGTTTCGGAGAATGCAGTTCCCAGCATGCACCTCCTGCTACCTCATTTAGCCGCCTACCTGCGACAAGTCGCGAGATGCTGTGGCTTATTATTACGCCCGCTCCACAGGGGGGAGACAACACAAATATCCATGGCCACGAACGTCGTCGTGGACGACATTCGAACCCGAAACGCCGGTAGTTAGACTTGAGCCTCTACGCACTGCGCTACCGGTCGCCCCGATTTGTTGATTGACGGTTTTCGTCAATCGTGACGGTTGGCGGTCGCAAACAACAGCTCATGGAAGGATTTCCATTCAATCCCATCTGTTTTTATCAACCGCCCAACCACTACCGTCAGCCAGAAAAGGGCACTAAAAGGCCTAGTTCACATTTTGTTACAGCTTACAACGGATGATACATCTTGCCTGTCCATTTAGTCGCCATCTACAAGAAACCGGGAAAGGTTGTGCCTTTAGCGCTGGTTGTGTGCCTTATTCTTATGCCCCATATCTCAAGGAAGGAGGGAAGATGGTTCATGTTTTTCAATTTTGATGTTAGAAAACTTATAATTATATCCTTTATGATACCTTAGATTTGAATTGGTTAAAAATCAGTTCGACTGAATACCTCATCAGCACTTTTCCTAAACATTTACATTGTAACTTTTAAACACGCTACCACACTATGTATCCCTTCCTTAACTTGTTCCATTGTTATATCAAATTGTTCAATGACTTTTACATTCCAACAATTGCACGCATGTGTAATGGGCGCAAGCATACCACAAACACTGACCGCATTATCATTTCAATTTTCTTTTCATTTCAGATAATTTTTTTTTCTTCTTTTTATTGTTGTTAATTTGCTACACAACAATAAGTTAACTGACAGCCAATTAAATGCGATTTAGCAGTTCAGCGGTGCATATACGTTCGCAAGTATGACATATAAATGCTCAGTTGGAAATCACTCAACAACAATAGCACAATTGATTGCTTTGCATACTGAAGTAGATTGGATAGGACATGCAACCCAAGGGTATGAACTATAAAGGCCCAGATTTAAAATTCATTGGGAATGATTGATTGGTGGAAATTAATGATTTTTTTTAATAATCGCTTTAGTGGTATAGAACTGGGAATGTTAAAACCATAAAAAGGAGTGGTCTCTACAGGAGATAATAAGAAAAAAATCATAAACTTGAATCCCGCCGCAGATTCTGTGATTTGCTTTCTATACTTTCAGCTCAAACTTCCAGCAGTTTTCGTTCGGCAGCCTACTTATCATACCCTCTGGGTTTGCCTTCAACAGATCTGCACATCCATTCAACTCGATTAGAACGACTTTCAGGTATTTTTCAACTCCCATCATTTCATCAGAAGGGTGCAGGGTGCAGCCTATCTCCTCACCGCAGGTACATATCTAACTTCATTCCAAGTTGTGATGACTCTTTTCATTCTGCTCTAACTCTCTCCACAGATTCGTTCATAAAGAGTTGTTGAAAGCGTCGCGTCGTTCGCACAGTATAGTGCACAGCAAACGTGGCTTTCGTTGTACACTGGCGGAGCTGTCGTTCGAAGAGTCGTTCAAGGAGTATGGCGCTTGTATCCCACTCCAACTCCACACATTTACTTACAATGCTTGTGTCCCTCTTCGGAGCACACTGGGCAAGCCGCCACTTACCAGCAATTATTCAGAGACAACAACATTTCTTGGGCTCTTCTCGACAAAAGATTGAAATGGAAACCCAAACGCCGTGAACAGGACTTGAACTCGTAACGACCATAGTCCAACATGAGACTGACGACTCGACGCACTGAGTTACCTGTCACCCGGCAATACCTGCTCTAGTCCAGACTTGACGCCACCTGACCCGTACATCAACTGTAGCTAAATAGAAAGCATATTGGATCGATAGTGAGTGTTATCACTGAGCACTGTCTAATTGGAGAGCATTCCAGAAGACTTCAGCTTCCCTACAATGTAGGAGATATAAAGATGAGAACGAGGAGGAGAGTATGGTTTCCACCTTCTTTGCTCCTGTCATGCTTTGGCATGAGGTCGATACTGGGTTGCTATTTCTCCACTGACGTGGAGAAACTGGACAGCGCAGATGTTGTAAAACTCCGATGTTTTGTTGTTAGCTCTGGTTGATTTTAACTGTCAGTAAGGGTAAGGGTGCTGGTGGTACACAGTAAAAAATATTTGGCTCCTTCTAATACCAGTTACTGGATAATGCACTTTTTCTACCCATTCGGTGAATTAATACTCCTAGAATATACCGCACGATAGGTGTTTAAAAAATAATACGTTTACCTGGTGTAGAAGGCAACATGGTTACAAAAAATTATGTAACCAAAGGCAAAAATTAGTTATTACTCCAATGGGTATTGGGTAGTGTAAATATTCATATAAAATAAATATTAAATAAATAACTGGCGCAACAGTCCAATTTGAACCATGGCCTCGAGATGAGTTAGCATCATCTCATTTTCTAGATCGTGATAGTTTGTCTTGTGCAGAGGTGTGTGATCAGCAACACGCTCAACCGAGTTATTTACCCCATAAATGGGTACTCATTTAACAGCTGAGTGGGCTCATAGTCCGACACGCAAATCCCCGAAAACTACCGCATTCAGTAGGAATCGAAATATTCATATAATATTAGCTATACTCTTCTTCAGAAACACGTATTTTCATATCAGTCGGTGGCTTAATGCGTTGAGGCGTCATCCGATGTATTCTTCCTTCCAATCATGGGTTCAAATCAATGATTGATGTCCTAACTTTTCACTGATTGAATAAAAATATCAAGTGATTCACCGCGAAGATAATTTCTTTTAACAGTTTTGATGGTAATTTTTCATTAATTCGTGATATTCTGAATTTCACCTAAAGGTGTAAAAATAATATCCGCAAAGTATTTTATTTACACCAAAAAAACCCGTCAGAATGACACACCGAATCGGTGTATTTACGCTAGGTAATTTTTTAATGTGTGTCACAACGGCTGTGGCTAACATAGCTTGACAGCCCATCTACCTCACCTAAACTAGCCCATCAAATAAGCAGCCTTTCCAGTAGAGTTAACTAGGTCGAAAGCCGAATCCTGAGTAAACTGGGGGAGGGATATATATATATACAGTAAAAAATATTTGGCTCCTTTTAACACCAGTGTCTGGATAATATACGTCATAATAGTACACCGGATTGGTGAATTTTTTCTAAGAATTTTTGTCACTATTGCATTCAGCAATAGAATATGTTAAAGCACAAACGAACGATTTTGGAAGATTCTGCAGCTACTACTCTGTGCTGCCACTCGATTATTTTGTTGAGTCGTTCAAAATGAACATATCGTTCACGTGCTACTTGTCACTAATCCTCAAAATACATTGCATTATTTTGCTGGGCTTCACTCCCAAATTGACTGAATGTTCTCTCCTTTTTTAATATCAAGCGGAGGATAGTTTTAACACTAATGCTGTTCAAAATCCGTTCGATTTTTTTTTTTTTTTTTTGAAAGGGGAGTCTATTCTATTGTTTGTCCACAAATTTCGATGCTAGATCCCGAATCTACGACGCTACGGTCAGGGAGATAGCAAAAACCGCATAATTTAAATAATTCCATCTTGAGGTGAACTCCTTCTCTCCATCACTGCCACGTGCTCAATAAAAAGCCACGGGATATCAACCTTAGTTTTCGGAGCTACCGCTTATACGCAACATGATAAATACCAGTCCAATAAAACATTCATTTCTCACCCACCAACTGTCATCGCGGTGCTCCATAGATCAAGTTGACAACCATTAGGATGACAACATTACATCCATTCCCGACAACAATGTTGACAGGTTTATCTACTCAACAACAAACTGCATATTAGATTACTTCTATCTCTCTCTCCGACTGTCTCGTCCCATAAAATTAGCACCTCCTTCGACGGACATCTACGCATCTATTTAACCAATCCGTGGCTAACCCGTCTTGTAAAACTTCCTTTTCTTGTCGCCTTCTTTCAAGTATCACACAAGTCAGTTAACACATAATAAATCAAATTCGTAAAAAGAAGAAAAATACAATAAGGACACACAAAAGGACATCGTTGTCTTGTAAATGGCAGTTTGTATAAGCCATTTACAAGACATTGCATCCCTATGGCAGGGATTATTTTTCTCTTGTGCCAAAGTAGATACACACATAAAATTCTGGCGGATCTGGCGGAATCCTTTCGTCCTTGCAGCGAAGAAGCGTTGCGAATGATGTGCCGACCACGGAGGGATGAAAGTCATTCGGCTGTAGTACTATATGAAGCAACAGACGGCGAAAATGTCCTTCTTGTCAATTTCTTTTCGGTGGATTTTTGCCTAATCCTTTGGGAATGACGACAACGTTAAGGACGATTCAGAAAGAGTGGTAAGAACGAGCGAAGGGTCCGAGATGGCTTCTGATTCTGATGAAAAGACCAAGGAAGAAGTTTATTTGGCCAAATAATCGTTTTATTACACCCGATTATGACGAAGACGTGTTGACGGGTGATGGATTGAGAAAACATGATCTTTGTGGTTTATTGCTTTAGCAGGCAAAAAGGCTCACGACATATACATACCAGCATTGCGTAAACTGTCGAACGTTTTGTGTGCCAATTAGTACCTTACAAATTGTTGAAACTTACCTGAAAGAGAAAAAGAAAATTGTAAATTAATTTGTAAGTAGAAAGATATGCATAGTTTATTCATTTTATTCAATTCGATGCGAGATAAAAAAGAAATCTTCACCGAAAAAAAACTCGAATCGATGTTATTCTTCGTTAGCTTTTTTAGCGCCTGCTTTCAGTTCACTTTCGATAGAAGAAATAATAGGCTTCATATAAGTACACAATTCTGTCGTTCGTATTTCTACAGCCAGCCAACTCGTGGTTGGCAAATGGGATGGCACTGTGGAATAATGGATGGATGGTGGCGCCGATCCCTTAACGCTAATATCAACGCGAAACCAGAAACGGTCGTCCTTTAATCCGTGGTAACGAAAGAGATTGCCGTGAGTGACACAACACACTTAGACCACTACACTACGTTGGAATACCCACCTCCCTATCCCATTTATAATATCTAGCAACTAAATTTCCATATCATTTTCATTGTCTGGCATGTGCTGCCACCCATTCATGTAGCGTTGGCAGCATTTACAGAGTTTGACTTTATGATTAGTTTACAGGTTGCAATATACACTCTAGGAGGTGCACGCTAGCAACTGCACCATCCCTAAAAATGCACTATAGAAACGACAACAAGGCATAGCTATACAAGAGAACTTGACGCACCCATGCCCCACGTTACAAACGTGTTTGAGTGAAGCGGCTACAAGCGCCTAAGTGCGCCACGCGACTCGGGCGCCAGATTCAAAAAAAAAAATTGGATTTGCCGCTCGTAGCCGCGTGTTGCTTCGAGGAATGTATTCGAAAGTAACATTTTGCCGATTGATTTTGTGTGCAATGGAAGAGATACTCGTAGTTAAGCAAACTGAGGCGCGAAGACGCCTGCAATGGACGACGCCTTTTCCTCACGCTGCTTGTTGACCCTTGTGTCACAGCGCATTGCATACTCAAATACACTTCCTGTGGAGGACCGCGCTTACTTATACTTAGTAACCCTTTCGTCCATTAAACTACACTTCCCGCTCCCCGTTGACACTCCGAATGCTTGCAAAAGCATAAAATTAATTTATAGTTGGCCGTGTGTATAATTTTGTTGCCTTGACTCCTCGGTTACTAGCGCGCTCACGGGAGTAATTAAAAAAGTTGAGTGCTTGGCCTCATGTAATTGGCAAATTAAGTTGAGTTGAGCCGCAAAGAAGTGAAAAGATGACGATAACTTTGGGGAGAGCACAGTAGTAGCACAGGCACAAAAGTACGTATCCGTTTGTATAATACACACTCGAAAGTTGGCGGAACCTACACACAAACGTGGCTCTGCCTCTCTGGCTGGTTTCCTTGCGAAAGGTGCAAATTTCGTTAATTTTATGAATACACATGAGTTTCATTCCTCCAAACGGAATAGGTATATATGCAGTTCCGAATGCAAGTGTACTACGAGTGGAAGATCGCAATGTATTTACACGTTACATTGAAATTTTAATTACAACTTGGCAGCGGGTATTTAAGTCAATTGTTTCGGTAAATTTACGCATTGTTGAATGCCGCTGATACGACCATGAATCTAACATATGACTGAGCGAAGAGATGTACATATACGATCTAATTGAGATTGCTGAGTTGTGATGCTAATGATAGGTTTTAGGTTCACCGATCCTCATTTGCAATCTTTTTTTATTCTTCGGCTCCTTATACATATTTGTGGCAAACCCTCGAATGTACATACGTACGATAAGTGTTCTTACGTGTTAACGTACATATGAGTAATGAACAATGTGAGGAATGTTTACCCGCTAATTTACAATGCTAATAATTTTCAGGTTCTAGGCATTTCACTAGATAGGAAAGTCCTAGATGTACTCGTACATGCTCATAAAATGGGGCGGGTTATGAATGAAACAATTAAAGGAAAGAAATCAGTCGTTTCTTCTTCTGTAAATCATTATCATTGTAATTGCACGCATTCAATTTACGCTACTGGATTTTAGTATCTGATATTAAATCAGAATTACACATTCAGGGTAATTAAAATATGGATATGTTTTTCAACGTGGAAGCCGGTGGTATAATTTGCGAAAGCCTAAGTGTGAAATGGGGGCAGAAGCATACTGAGATAACAAGAGGTTTGCAATTAATAAGCAAAGAAGCTAGTGGTAATCTTGGGCAGGGCCGGCGAAACCTGTTTAGTCAGAGTGGGTAGTAATTTCAAACTGATTCCGTGTAAAAGTAAACACATACTCGTACATACATAGTTTATTTTCATTTTTATACCCTTCACGGATGTGATAGGGTATACTAACTTTGTCATGAAGTTTGGAACGCACAGAAGGAAGCATCTCCTCCAACCATATAAACTACAGATGTGGTCAGTATGATGACATGAGTCGATTAAGTTTTGTCTGTCTGTCTGTTTCCATGCAAACTCGTGTCTCTGTTTTAAAGCTATCGAGCTGAAATATTGTACACAGCCTTCTTTCTATTCTCTCTCAATTGCCCTAACCCCTTGTGGGGCATATCGCGTCAACTGTTCCATGTGGCCCAGTTGACGTTTCGTTGGCATAAACTGGTTTCGGAGAATGCAGTTACCAGCATGCACAAAATTCGCGCGACCGATGAACGGTTAAGCTTTGAACACATTTGAGCATATTTGCGCGCACGAGAGCTGTGCGCGTAAATATGCTCAAATGAGCACGGTAGAAGCATGCGCACGCGTACATTTTTATTCACACGAACACGATCCATCGCTAGTGGATCTTTGTGTGCGCACAACTTTTGTGCGTGCAATTTGATCCGGACGACCAATCTCTAAACTTCATCTCTGACGACATTCTGACGGCACACCATACACAACTGAAGCGGATATTTGTGCGCAAGAGTCAAAGACAAAAATTGTACACGTTCTTATTTGGGCTAATTTGCGCGCAAATATGCTCAGATATGTAAAAAAATAAAATAAAAAAATAAAACAAATTCTGGTATATTTTTTTTGTTTTTTTTTTTTTCGGGTGCTGATTATGGATCTAAGGTTTTTACCACAATTTTTTTTCTTAAATTTGAGTTGTAGCCGAAAAATAACAAAAACGTACGTTTTTTTTTTCTTTTTTTGTTCAAAGTATTTTGAAAACGGCCAACCCTACGGAAAGATTTGTTGGGACGAAATAAAAGATATGGAGGCGTTTAATAAAAAAAAAGTTAACGCCACTTTCCGCTTCTTCAATAGTTTTCCAGATATTCTCACTTACAAAAAAATACATCAGAAAAACAAAGATTGATCCTTTTTAGTCGTTTTCAAGTGCGAATATCTCAGAAACTATTGAAGATACGGAAAAAGTTGGGTTAACCTTTTACTGAACTGTTCAAGATCTTTCATTTTGTTTCAGAAAGTTTTTTGGTAAATTTCCAAATATTTCAAACAACCAAAAATAGTTTCGTTTTTGTGGTTTATTTACTAAGCTCAAATCTTACAAAAAATACTTAGGGAAAAAACCTAAAATTCACAATCAGCAGGCCAAAGAAACATTAATATAGGTAGAAAAAAAAATCAAAACCACACCACAATTTGTTGTAAGCAAACTAGACACTGAAACCAAGATTTTATCTTTACAAAAAAAAATCATTGTTCGAGTTATTTCTCAGAAAAAAAAACAGACGTACGGAGCTAATTTTTATAATAAACTTTAGGGAATTTAATGTACTGTCAAAAAGATACAAGTTATTTATCTGGGTGGCACCTACTGTGGAATTTATTAAGTGGTGTTTCTATTTTTCCCTGCATTCGGTTTTCAAGGACATTTTTTTGTGTCATTATCCATGTAACTATAATATATTATCTAGACATCTAACTTATCGCAAATGAAAGCAAATTAGATTATCATCAAATTCACCCCTTATCATTTTTCTCGTAAGATATATCTATTTTTTTCGTTATTTAACAAAATACATCAGAAAAACGAAAAATTTTCTCTATGTGGGACGAAAAGATAAAAAATAGGAAAATAGTTTTTTTCAAGTGAGAATATATCGAAAGGCGTCAACAATTTTATTGAACGGCTCTATATCTTTCTTTGAGGCAAAAACCTCGGATTCGTAATCAGCACTCAAAAAACATAAAACGAAACAAAAACCAGTGTACCAAAAGTACCAATTGGCAACGCCCATATGCATTAAATGTGAGTTTCCTATACGGTCAGCTTGAACTGTGTGTGTGGATTCAATGAGAAATTCCATCAATCATCCATTCGCATTTTGTATATGTACAATATATTTGAACTAACGATCATAGGGGCGATTGGGGTTCATTCAAGAAGATCTTGTCCATTCTCAGAATCAAGCAAACCACTGCGAATATTCGCCGAATTTTTCATGTGCCTAGCATCATTGTATCGAAAGCTATCGCTTTTTTGAAGTTTCATTTATAGGGGAGATAGGAGTTCCTTGAGTCGGATCTTACCCATTTTCAACAGGGGCAAACTAGATCCTACAATAAACATTTGGCCAAAATTTAAAGTCGCTGGCTTCATTCTCCATTCTTCTTATTTGAAATTGCATTTCCAGGGGAGGTAGGGGTTTGTCCTGGAGTACTGTTGAATTCATTTTGAGTTCTTTGGTCAGGACAAAGGAACCCTCTTGGCCATGAAATGAAATCTAGACAATACGGGTGTCTCCTGCTCGACAAGTCCGCTAGTCACCATCTCGATTATTAGAAAATTCAGGACAAATTATTCTGTATTAATCTTAAAAGCACATCGATCACATGAATCTGCATGGGACGGGCCTAAAGTGTCGATGATCATCCCTACTTTCTATGTCATTTTTTTTTGTATTACCTGTATCATCGGTGTCACTAATATTGTTCTCCATTGCATCTTCATAAACATTAAACCATTGCATACCTTAAAACGCACGTTTGTTTTCTTAATGGAATCCAAAAATGATATTCAATCTATTTTTCTGTACACTGAATGGCACACTATTCCAAATAAATCATATTCTTTAAATCTAAATGACATTGACTTGCATTTCCATTTCGCCATCTATCTAGTTTCTCAGTGTCTATTCATTAAATAATTAAGAGTGACACATTGTTAGTTACAGACATGAAAGTAAGATTGAGTTCTAGCTTAGATTCGTTTGTCCTCCCCACTATTTGGATCCATTCACGTTTTCGTATAGGTCTGAATTTATATCCGAGAATTTTTTATAGAATTTGACACATATCCTTTGCAAAATTCGAGTGTGTACTACTACAGTCTCTCATCTCACATGAATCATAATATGAAATGGAGGAGGAAAAAAAGTACGCCGGACCAGAATATTTATTCTGACTGCCCACATATTCTACTGTCCACGAACGAATATATTTATTCACTCTGGCAAATGTCTGGTGTTAAAGTAATTTCCATATGCAATGCAATTAGCGTCAATTATCTTGGGATTTGATGCGGTAATTGGATGCTTGTTTAGACATTGTTGGAATTTTCAAATTTTATTTTATTTAATAGACATATACGAGTAATCTGGTTTCTCTATGATCTTTGTTTTGATTATAATGTTTTCTTGTTTAGCATTGCTACAGTTTTTGCCGATGTTGTACGGAGTTGTTATTTTAATTTAAGCGAGTTTTGTGCTGAAAGAGGCAGTTTCTGGGTTATAGGAGTTTGATAGATTCTCATTCTATGCATTAACAATGAAGTAATTAGCGCTGATATGTTTTTTGTGTTATTTACTAAAATTATTATTATAATGATGATAATTGGCAATGTATTACTATTTGTTCAACCGGATTAATATTAAGGCCCTTTAGTTGCATGAAGCAGTCATAGAGTGTGTTCGGCCAAACACGAAACATGTTTTGTTGCTTTCAACTCACATTCAATTTCATGTGCAGATTGCATGTAAACTTGACAGATGAGAAACGTATCGCAATTTTTTTCCGGCACATTTCTGATCTTTTAGGTTCACATCACATCATCAGTCAATTGCTGAATTGATTGCTGAATGAAATTGAATGCGAAAAAACAAAGTGTCCGGAATGGTGGATGCGATCTTTCACCAAAAAATAACGGTAATTTTAATTTAAATGTCTATGGATCGTTGTGGCGACGGGCGATTGGCAGCAGTGCATTTGTCATAACCTTCTGTGTAATTGGCTGTTAAGAGACTCTTTATATCTCGATGTGTTTCCGAGTCATTGCTATTTGAGTGCGACATGTTTAAGATCTGTGGCGAATTTTCTTTAATTAAGAGATGTTATTTTTTAAAACAGGAAAATATCGCAGGGAGCACGATCTGGGGACTAGGCAAGCATCTGGGGAGTAGGGAAATTCAGGAAGGGTAGTCATCCGATGTTTGGCAAAAAACTTGCGAATTAACAAGGCTGAGCGGCTAGGCGCATTGCCATGGGGAAGAAACCATGAGTTATCTCGCCACAAATGTGGTCTTATTTAACGATTTTTCGGGCAAACTTTTCAAAACGCCTTCGTACTACTGACAGTTGACGGTTTGACCTTAAGGGCGTTGTACACTTCACCGTGAACGTGAAAATGGAAAAATTTTTTCTTGAAAAATATCTATGAAAATGACATTTTACATCCGGGGATTATATCGAAATAAATGAAGAATTCCATAAACTACATTTTGAATATATTTGCACAATTTAATGTTGATATTTCATATACTTTTTTTAAATTCCCCGTAAATTTCATTGTGAACAGAAAAATTCATCGTGGAATCAGTTTCACCACGTTTCACGGAGAAGTGTAGACGCGCGAACGTGAAAGTGAACGACTGAAACGTGAAATTCACCACGATATTTTTCCACGATGTTGTTCACGTTCGAATTGCATTTGCATTCTGAAAAGTTGTTTATCGTGAAAAAAAAACTATTTTTTATTGTTTATTTATGAAATAATATAATCGAATGAATCATTTGATACAAATATGATTGTGTTTTAATTATAAATATATGTATTATAAATCCTAAAGTTTAACGGGGTGGGAGAATCGCGTTAAAGGGACATTTGATCTGAAAGAATGAAAAGGAGACCGGATGTTGATATTTACACGAAGGAGGAGGAGTGAAAATCAGAAGACTGTTATTAAACATGTTGAATGGTCCTACTTATAAAAACATGCTCATTTATTGCACGTATACAACGTAATGGTACTATAATCGAACACGGAAAAGAGTTATGAGGTCAAGAAAAACAATTAAGAACAAAAAGGGGTCGTTGTAACTTCCGATTTAAGAAAGTAGGATGGAATGATAAATGTAATTTTATCGGATCAAGATGTAAGACTAAAGCGTCCCAATCACTTGTGTGGTTGGTTATATCAAGATATAGTCACGTTTGTAAATCTCAATTGACCACACATCAACAGCCTGATCCTACGATAGACTTAAGATCGTTGTGAGTGACCAAATTACGATTTTCGTGATATCTGGCCGCCGTGAGTCCGGCCATGAGCTATCAGTCTGCTCATGCTCACGTCTGGGTACCAAAAGGCACCATGAAAATAGCCATTAATGGACAATTTCGACTGAGTCCGAAAGTGGCCATGTAACCCACTTTCGATTCGCATTCAATGTTGTAGTGAGTATGTACATAGTTATTTTCGCTTTGCTTTGCATACCTTATTTCAATTTGAGACCGAAATTGTAAAATACATAGACAAAAAACAATGTTTGATGCAGATATGCTAGGACGAAATGGATGCTGGTGCATATAGAAGGAGTGAAACGAGCGACCTAGGGCTATATACCGAGCGTCGCAATTTCCTGAGGGTGGAGTTAGCGCAGCTCGTTCCAAACCGAATTGTCCATGCACACTTTGTGCGATACTAAGAGTTGTGAATCAACAGTCCCTGAGTGGCCGATTGATTTTGTTTCAATTCAGCTTCAGCTTCTAAACTCTAACCAATATCCTTCATTAATTCCTTTCTACAACCGACATTTTTATTTTCTTCATAAATAAACGACGTTTTGCATATTTCAAATAAATTTCCCGATGAACTGTAAATACGACTGTGAACAGGAAAAATAATTCTCACCATGCGATAACTGTCAAATCTTTTCACGGAGCTTTTGATCGTGGAAAATTTTTATTTTCATGTTCACGTTCACGGTGAAGTGTAAAGACCTCTTTAGCGTAAAAATTCAAAATCAAATCAAATTCGTTAAAATCGAAAAAAAACAGCGTCCATTACGTCGACAGAGGATCGAACCTTTGTCAACCCACGATGATGACTGGACTTTTGTCTTAACGTCTTAACGACAAAAAATATAAATAAAAATTACGAAATTTAACAAATTAGTTGTTTTGTTTCATTATTTTTTCGGGTTAATTTTATGTGAATTTTTGCAATCCATAAAGGGACAAATACTAACAAAAAAGATGTCTTAACGTCGTATCCGTCCCCTGTGATGATTGGTGAACATTTTTCCCCACCTTCACGTAAAATTTCCCAATGCATCGTTACTCTCGTAGATAGGACATTGAGAAAATAACCACGAGAACCAAAACCCGTCGTACTCAAATAGCAGTAACTCAAAAACTAAACGAGGTGTGAACAATATGTAAGGCTGTTTTTAGACGCTAGACCAGCTACCCGCGTTAGACCACGCAGACCCGCCTATTAAACCAGCCATTAGACCACCCATTAGACCGCCCATTAGACCACGCATCAGACCAGCCATAAGACCACACATTAAACCGCCATACATAAGAAAAGCTATGATTTTGCCACATCGTGGGAACAAACTATCATTGTCAAAAGTGTTTTTTTTTTAATTAGATTGACTTGTAAGCTGAAATTTGTAAGAAATTTTGTGCTCTACAACAATGGACTTTACATATTTTGCGTTAAAATGGACTGTAACGGAGTTATAGGCGAAAAGCAGATAAAAGTGCCAGTTTTTCCAAGATGACGAGGGAGCACAGGGGAGTAATACAAACTATTACCCCACCGATCTGTACATCATACAAAAAATTCAGAACCCTGTCTGTCAAATTCGCTGTCTATTGGAGTAATATCCCTTCGAAGATAATTCACCTTACAAAAGAAACATTCCGCCTTTTCCGTGAACCTTATATATGCGACTCCCCAGAAAAAAAAACTAAAAATCCTTCACTCTCACCAGATGTACGCGTACATATGGTACGTCTGACCATTGTAAATCCTTGATTCAGGATTTATGACACAAACACTTAAATCATATTTGATCGCTTAATTTTCAACTGACATATGCTATTGATTGGTATTTATGGGCCGTATGGGCTCTACGAACGAGTATGTGCCAATACGACCGGCTGCTATCCTCTAGACTTTTGCACAACACAAACGACAGGATATAGCCACGTTCGCCGACAACGAAGTAACAAACAACAATCATCCCTCCGGGGTGTTGGTGAGCGCCAAAAAATCGACAGTGGTGTACACCCTATAGAGAATTGAAGATTGGGAACTCCCACATTTATTTCACGACACAATAAATTTTATGTTTTGTGATTTTGTGTTGTTTTTTCTAGGCCGAAGTCTTTAAACATGTGTTAAGATTTAATAAATCTGTAATATATGACACACCTAGCAAGGACATAAAAAAGTGTCTTTGCACAAGGAACTAAAGTTTGTCAGCGTTTATAGTGTATTTATTTTTCATTTTTTTTTTCGAAGGGAAGAGGTGGAGTGATGGGGTGCGCTCGTATATTGGGTATCCTTGTGAAACTCAAATACGGAGAATTCAAGAACCTGTCAGCATGTTGTTCAATGGTTTATTATTGAGTTGTATAACAATTTGTTGGAATGTCATTGGAAACACATCGAGGGAGTAGAGGAACTGCTGTGAAGATTTATTGCATATATTACATGTGGAACTGGCAATATCTGTTCTGTTGCGAGTCTTCAGAAATAAGAAATTACCAACAAAATTTATTTGAAAGCCATGGGGAGCTTAGATAAGTTCTATAATAAAAAAGAAAAAAAGAAGAAAAGAAAAACAATTGAGATTGAGCTTTTGTTTATTAAAATAGTCGAGAGTCGAGTTACTGACCCAACAGGAAGGCACTGCAACCATAACAGTTCTATTGTACCGTAGTAAGAAAAACCGTTAGCCTTTCTAATAAAGGACAGTTTGTCCTTAGCAGGAATAAACCTGTAGTCGGCAGTGTTAATAGTAGCCTGCCCGAAGTGTGACATTCTATAGCGCGATATGTTCTACTCATTTGAGTGGTACCCTAGCGAATGAAAGGCATTATCACCTCCTTTAATTGACGCAGCCCTGGAATGTTATTCCAGTACTTATCACGTAATAGTGCAGACCAGTCTGAATTCCGCAGTTTAGCCGGGGCCAGCCCAAAGCCACAGTAAGGCTCAGGTCCATGGAAGTAATTGGATAATCCTTGTCTAGCAAGTTCACCCGCAGCCGGCACTCAACACAAGAAGACTCAAATTTTGGTTGCCAACGGTTGGAAGAGTTCGTAACACTCCTTCACCAACCTCAGCTTGAAAAACGCTGGGCGCGCATTGCGATCGAAATCTTGGCGGTATTAATAATACATCTTAATACATATAGGATCTGAACAGGGAGTGTCATTTTCCCATTCGGTGTGGTCAGGGATGAGAGCTAGCGATGTTAGCACCACGGCCAGAATTTTTCTAGCACAGGTCTGAATGGAATGAGTCTCAGTTTGGAAAACGCTGGGCCAGATGCTCATGGCAATTGAGATCCTGGTGCTCGGTCCAAAGACCTCAGATCAAACTCCCTGTAGCGCCTGGCACCCATCGTTAAGCCACGTTGTGTATCTGGGGTCAGGGTAGAGATTGCCATGTTCCAATTCCGAGCGGCTAAGGATGAGGACCGAAATTTTTTTAGCGAAGCGCCCGGATGCTTATGTGGCCCTGATTGTACACAAGTGCATCATAAGTTAAATGCACACTGAGATCGCTTAGAGCAGATTGCTGAATACAAATATGCAGCGGAATAAGTCCAATAACCGCCTCAATGGCTAATTTTGGGTATCACCTCACTAAGATGGTTGTTTCAAACTTGCCCTGATTAAGGATTAGTGTTTTGACTTCTCATTAATATTGGGCATATAATTGGCTTGCCATTAGTAAAGCTCTTCAGAAAGTTGTACTGACAGCGGTTTCATACAAATACCCAGCGTAGTGATGCGTATGAAGTTCCGCAACCAGCGGTATGACTCCAATCTTTCGAGTTGTACATACACATATTCCCCGAAAGTGTGACTCCGTTCCATTATCGTTTTGCGTACTCGTTTCCCCAAAACGATGATTGCGTTCCTCCATCATTTTTTGCACTTCATTTTCAATTGACTGTGATTAACCATTATAATTTTTCGTATTCGATTAACGAAACTTTATCTCATGATCATCTTTCATGCTCGATTTTCAACAGTGATAAATGATGATGTCAAAAATGATAATCATGGGACTCTGTGCAGTTAGAACTTTTTGCAGTCGATTCTCGAAACTGTGACTGTCCCATTATCATTTTTCGTACTCAATTCCCGAAACTGTAAATCTATCTCATTATAACTTCAGGGTCTCGATACCTGAACCTGTGACTCTGTTTCATTTATGTTTTATGACTCTGTGAGCTATGATTCTATCCCATTCTCACTTTTCCTAGTCAGTTTCTGAAATTGTAAGTCCATCCCATTGTAACTGTTTGTTTTTGCACTTTTTGTTGAAACTATGACCAAAAACCGTGGCTCTCTCTCATTCAAAATAATTTAATCCATATTAATTTATTAAATCTAAACCAATCCACTTGCCCTCTAAAATAAGAAAAAACATAACTGTCTGTTCTTGTTCTTTAACTTGTGATGAAAAGTATCAATTGAAAGTATCTAGTAAATGAAAGTATCAGTATGAACTCGTATCTGATACCACATTCCGCTGTCACCACCCATCACTAGAATCAGAATTTCCGACAGTTCTTTTATTTTTTCAGTTTAAGGGAATCTCGACTCGGGATGGCAGTAAGAAAAACAAAACTACAGAACATCTCACAATTCGGGATTTATGTTATTTAATCTTTTTCGTCTCCTACTTGAAATTTCCACTATCAAATCTCACCATATGTCCCTGTCATAAGTATCGTGACATTTCAACTCAGTCATAAGGATACGACCGGCAAATCTGATTACGTTAATTATTGTTTGCTAGGTGTCAGACGATATATTCCATCCTACGCTTCCTTCAGATAGAAAATTGTTTATCGTTATGATATTTAACAGGTACTCGACATTAAGTGCTCCTTTCACATTTCATATGTCTACTGCAACAGGCACCGCATATTCTCTAAATTTTTGGGCTATGAAACTTCCTCTTCAACTCAAATATCCTTGTTCATTGAAAACTCCTGTATCGCATCCTCGTTCCTGTACCAACTAATTTCACACATAGTACACAGTGTGTTCACCCATTTCATAATGAAGTGTTCGTGTACTAATCATCCCTGCAAACCACTTATGCTTCAATGGGATAAATATGAATACTCGTATGTAGTGTAGATAGATACGATATGACATATGAAGGATACATAAATGGAGACGGATTGAATGGTCGACTCTCTACTATGTCGTTGACTTCACCGGTGTAGTAGACTAGCATCAAGTGTTTGCCAACGTGTTTATTAATCACAAAACAAATCGACTATGTGTGGTGATGATTGTTTCAATAAATTTAGTGAATGCTTAATAATATAATAGTATATCACCCTAACCGATAGTATAGGTGATGGGAGAAAGTATAGGATTAGGTGAACAAAAAACCATTCAATAGCTTGGTACTTGTGTTGGGTATCTAGAGGACCTGGAAGTTCCCTCTATACCAAGTGAGATGTAAATGACACAAAAAGAATGATAATGCTCATCGGCACTTTAGGCCCGTCCAATGCAAATACAATTTAATTTTGATCCATTTGTTTTCCAGTTGTCTAGTTGTGATTAATTTTGAAGAATGTTGTCCTTATCGCCTCGATTCAGGAGATACCCATATCTCTAAGGACTTAGAATGCCATCGACACTAGTCTAGTGCATTCGCATCAACACCTTTAGTTATATGATACCCATTATCTTGCCTAGATACCACTTGACTGCCAGGAATGTCTTTTTTCCTTACCAAAGGACTCAAAACCCTTTAACAATAGTCTAGTGCTTTCTCCTCAACACCCTCAGGTATATGATACCCATCTTGCCTATACATATATCACTTCATTGCCAATAATGTCTTTTTTTTTCTCATCAAAGGACTCAAAGTGGCACCACTCCTGACCAAAATACTTTCAACTGTAGTCTAGTGCATTCGCCTCATGACCCCCTGAAATGATATCAATCACTTCATTGATAAGAATGTCCTTTTTTTCCATCAAAGGACTTAAGATGGCATCAGTCCTGATCAAAGGACTCAAAATACCTTCAACAGTACTTCAATGCGTTGGTCTCATCACCCCAAATCAGGAGGTTTGAGGTTTGATTTCTGCCTCAGCTCATTATCAAGAAAGTCCTTTTGTCCTGACACACACCTGCAGCTGGACCATTATATCTGTCTATCACCGTGTGGTACTTATAATAACCCAAGGAAGCTACATACCAACTTTAATTGAAATTGGATCCCGGGAAATGCCTGGAGGAGCGATCTTTGAAAAGACTTAGGCGAGTAACTCTGGTTTGAAACAACAGAATAATATACCGTTCTCCTCAGTCAGGGTCACACAAGAAGCTTACATACCAAATTTTGTAGTTATACTGAGAACAAAATTTGTGGATGCGTCACGAGAAAACGAGAAAAGTCACAACCGAAACAAGATAAAGTATATTCTAGTAATAGTTAAATATAAATCGAAAGAGAAGAAAAGAAATCAATGAATTAAAGATGAATCACAGATAAAAAAAAGAAACAATTTTTGCTTCCTGATCCCAGGACAACCTCCGACCTCCCACACTCCTCGCGGTATAGATTTTCTCATCGTTTTCAGAAAGGGGGTTGAGCAATATCGGGCCGCTCAAACCAAGGTCAGGGAGGGACCGCGGAGCCTCAGCGCCATCAGGGGGCTCCCGTGCTAGTGGCCGGGGTGGTTAGGGAAATTTTGTCGGTCTTTAGTTTTTTGTTTGTATATCCTGGTCAGGGACTTCCCGTTTACTTTCGACATTCGGGCATTGTAGCCATGACGAGGCAGTTTGACCTTATATGGTACAACTCCGCGCACACTATCGATAGCTCCGCTAGTATCGAGCACGTCATCTCAGGTCATTACTAGGGAGATTTTGATACTTCGGTGTCATGGCTAGTCTGAACGACCATGTCTGCATCTCCATCCTCATTTGTTGAGTCCAGCTCAACTCAACATCATTAGTTACAAGTTAGCGGTTTAGAAATTTGCCCCCGCAAACTTTTATATAAGAGTGAAGCTCTTATATTTTTGTACAAAAAAATTGTCTAGTGTAAGGGGCCTCTATTAGTACCGAGCTAGCGAAATTTTATTCGTGCGAACAAAACTTTTGACAGTTTTAGTATGGGGTTTCACGTAAAAAGCCGACCTTGGCACTATGCTTAAGAGATATTCAATAAATTATTTTTCTCTAGATTATTATAAGGATAAATGCAAGAAACGTTAATCATCCAACAATTATTCATTCCGTCTGATCTATCTTGAAATATATAACATTACCCAATTGAGATACTCATCCATTACGTGTGTTGTATTTCCACAAATATCAACCGAAACCACGATAACGTGCTGTCAACACAAAACAACAAAACCAAACATTGACAAAATGATGAAATAAATGCTTAACCATACCCTAGTACTATTTAGTCTTTTTTCTTTATTTTAATTTATAAACCACAAGTGGCTGCTGGTACATTCATGGCTGCTGCTGTTGGTGCTGCATAATTGTTACTGCATCTGAGTTGAGTAATCGCTAATTTAAATAGATACAACTTGCAACTACCCGATATAGTGCATTTCACGCTCTTGTCTTTCTTATAAATGTTCAGAAACTATTCACACTATTTAGACTAATTATTTGACTATCGGGATTTGCTGTGCTGTGTACTGTACACATTTAGTACGAGTATGTTACTCTACTCTATGGTTCGTCAAGCACAAGCACACACCAACCACGCCACATTTGGTTAGCGAGCCTCCTGAGCACCCCACATCAGAGTGTATTATATGAGTGAAATGTCCGATTACTTAGTACAATTGGTTAACGTTCAAATTATCGTAAAATATGGTAAAATAGTTGGGTAGCAAAATTAGGGTTAGCATTCAGAACGCCGACCAGATGAAAAAATATGGGGTGTAGCTTTTTATGAATATCTGAAATAATTAGTGAGTTCAAATTGGCGCGGCGAAAATATTTATTCAGCTGGAGAAAATCCGAAATACCATATAATAAGGCAATGAAACCTGATGCTTCTTTTTAAAAAAAAAAAAACAGTGACACATCAGGTTTCACTGACTCGCCCAGAAATTTCGAATGAGTTGGATAGGAAACCCCCGTCAAAAAATCCCCAAACCAACATGCCCAAAACAAAACCCCCAAAAATAGAATCCTCAAAAACAAAACCCCCAAATAGATAATCCCCAAACACATAATCTCCAAATCCCAAATGAGGTTATTGGAGATAACTTTATCTTATTTATCGTGAATATAATAAATGAAAACATTTTCATCATCATCGTGGCGCGACAGCCCGACGTCGGGCCTTGGCCGCCTGGATCATTGTCCTCCAATTATCTCGGTCACGTGACCGCGTCCTCCAATTTTGGGAGCCCAGCAGCTGCGCGGCGTCCACACCTACTGAGCTCTCCCAACGAGATCTCGGTCGTCCTCGCAGTCTCGCTCCGTCGACTCGTTCTGCATTCATTACTCTCTTAGGCATGCGATCATCGTCCATTCTTTGTACATGCCCTGCCCATTGAAGTCGTTGTAGTTTGACGATTTTCGAGACTTGCAGCTCATCGTACATTTCATACAACTCATGGTTGTACCGGATGCGCCATCCATCTCGATCGCAAACAGCCCCGAAAATTCGCCGTAGAACCTTACGTTCGAAAGTGTCTAGCATGTTTTCGGAGGCTTGAGTTAGGGTCCATGCTTCGCAGCCATAGCATAGCACTGGTCGTATAATGGTTTTGTACACGCGGAGCTTCGTGTTTCTGTGCACATGTTTCGATTTCATTATGGGGAGAACCGAGAAAAAAGTCTTATTAGCTAACTGTATCCGTCGCTTGATTTCGTCAGTTTCGTTGGCGTCCCTTGACAGGTTGCAACCCAGGTAGATGAAGTTGTTCACGAACTCGATGTTGAGGTCCCCCGCGTTGATGCTCGGTTGTGCAGGTGTCCTTGTCACCGATTGCATCATTATTTTAGTTTTACCCTCGTTAATACGTAATCCAACTTCCTTTGCAGCGGTATCGAGCATATGCAGAAGTTCTTCTGCGTCAGCCAATCTTCGGGACATGATGTTGATGTCGTCGGCGTACGCTGCTAATTGTGTCGACTTGATGAGCAGCGTCTTGCTGTTGTCCATATTCATGGCCCGAATAACGTATTCCAGTGCTAGGTTGAAGAGCGTCGGTGCCAGTCCATCGCCCTGTTTCAAAACAGTGCGTGTTTCAAATAGATCAGTAAGTCTATTCTGGATCCTGACTTGTGAGACGGAGTTGGTCATCGTCATCTTTGTCAGTCGCACTAATTTTGCTGGTATACCAAATTGCAGCATGATGTTGTACAGTACTCCACGATCGATACTGTCGTATGCCTGCTTGAAGTCGACAAAGATTTGGTATACGTTTACGTTGTATTCCCAGCACCTCTGGAGTATCAGTTTGACTGAGAAGAGCTGATCGGTTGTGGAGCGACCAGGTCTGAAACCGCTTTGATATTCGCCAATGACTCGTTCTGCGTACGGTTTTATTCTATTTTCCAGAATTTTCGTCAAAATTTTATAGGACGTACAAACTAGTGAGATGCCCCTGTAATTCTCACACCGCAATTTATCTCCCTTTTTATGGATTGGACAGATGATGCTTCTGCGCCAATCGTCTGGGATCTCCTCGTTCTCCCATACTCGCAGGAGTAATTGATGTAAGGCATCAACTAGACTCGCTCCACCGAATCTTAGCAGTTCAGCTGGGATCTCGTCAGCGCCCGGCGCTTTATTTCGTTTTAGTGACCGCAACGCGAGATCAACTTCCTCTACTGTCGGGGGTTGAATGGGTGGACCTAGATCAACAATATCATCGAGAGCTTCCTGTGTGGGGATGTTAGATGGTCGGTTTAGAAGCTCTTCAAAATAAGAGGCCCATCGTTTGTTAATACCATCGGTGCCGCTGATGATGTTTCCATCCTTGTCCTTACAAAGGCTAGTCCTGGGTTGGTAGCCGTTCTTAATTGTATTTACTAGTTTGTACGCTTGTCTGGTGTTCCTATTAGCTAAGTTTTCGTTTATGTTCAGCAACTGCTCGTCAAAGTAAAATATTTACGTTTCTTACGTCTAATTATTCTATTCGATATTCGCCGTAGCTCGTCATATTTTTCTCTTCTGGCTCTGGTTCCTCGTTGAATCCATTGTCTGTAGGCCTCGTTTTTCGCGTCAAGTGAATTTTTGCATTCTTCGTCGAACCAGTCATTTCGCGCTCGCCGGGCTTTATATCCCACGACCTTCTCTGCGACATCCTTGATGGTACCCTTGAGTTCTTCCCAGAACCCATGGACGCCTGTGTTGCTGATGTTGTGTAGCATAGGTGATAGTTTTTCCTCAAGGGCGGTAGTATACGCCACCGCTGTAGCATCACTCAAGAGCTTATCAACCGCAAAGATTTTGGGAGGGCTGATTCTTGACTGGTGCACTGAGGAGATTCTACATCTGTAGGTCGTCTTCACCAAGTGATGATCTGAGTCGCAGTTTGCTCCTCGATAGGAGCGGACATCCATGACACTAGACGCCCATCTCCTGCAAATGAGGACGTGGTCAATTTGGTTGACGGTATGTGCGTCTGGAGACTTCCAGGTCTGCTTGTGAATGCGTCGATGCGGGAAACACATGGAGCTTACGACTAGATTCCTGCTGCAGGCGAAGTCGATAAGTCGCTGGCCGTTATCGTTACAATCTTCATGGAGGCTGTGGCCTCCAGAGGTCCCCCGATGCCGACTTTCATTCCCGACTTTCGCGTTAAAGTCTCCCAGCGGCAATTTGACGTCGTTTGTTGGAAGTGAGTCGAAGAGAGTTTCAAGGCGGGCGTAGAACTCGTCTTTTACTGCGTCTTCTTTAACTTCAGTGGGGGCATGCACATTGATGAGCCAGTGATTGAAGAATCGAGTATTGATGCGAATCGCACACAGCCGTTCATTTATGGGTTTGAAGTCAGTAATATGCGGTTTGAGGTGATTGTCCACTATAAATGCTACTCCAAACTCCTTGCGGCCCGATGGTTTGCCACTTGTAAAAATTGTGTGCGATTTCTTGTCATTAATCTCGCTGCCAAGCCAATTTGTTTCCTGGACTGCAGTAATGCTCAGTTTGTACTTTTCGACCTGTTGAAGGAGGGCCTTCTCGGCCCCCGGTTTGTTCAGGGAGCGTACATTCCAGGATCCGAAAGAATAATCCTTTATTCGTTTGCGTGGTCGTCGTTGTTGATCCGTCCAATCCGAAGCTTTTGTTCCAGGTTTCTTGACATGGAGTGGTTTTTACAAGGACGAGTTGTCAGCACGTCGCTTAACCCCATTCGGGGGATGGCCTCGGAGATAGCTGCTTCAGATGGTTTAATAAACGTGCTGGAGCCCACACAACTATGTAGCAGGTCCAACTACGCAAGTCATTCCATCCTACTAGACCTGAGACGCTTAGGTGTTTGTCAGCCATTCAGGCTACAGCTATCTGCCTTTTCCAAACTGTCTTATCGCTAAGACATTGGCCGTCAGCGAATTGATACACTGCCGTTACCAGGGGGCGCCCACGCGGAGGACTATGGAAAAGGTCTTTGCCCCCTTTGATTGTATTTAAAAAATATTTTTTTTATACCTAAATAAAAATACTAAAAACACCCAATGATATTTTTACCGAATGTAGTGGAATAGAATGCAGGTAGAATGAAAAGTAAAATTATTACCACTCCTGCCTTGGTTAATTCAGGGGAAAAATTAGTAGTTTATTGTTTTTTTTTAAATGTATATTGAAGCATAACTCTTGGAGAAGGGTCGCAGGCGCCACGTACTAAAACTTCTAAATAAAGAAGTGTTACATGTCTCGATTTTAACATTGTACTGGTCGAGGTGTAATGAAGTATTATAATTTTTATTAATATATTTTATTGCTGAGAAGGATTATGAAGGATTTTGGTTGGCATAAACAATAGAATATTGTAATGTATACCAAGTAAATTCGTACTGTCGAAAGCAGAAATTCCTTTAAAGTTCTACGAACCTAACTTACACATTTCATGGCTTTTTTTTCTGGACCTAGAATTCGCAAAAAAAAAAGAATTTATTCAAAGTCATAAATTTAGCACTACGGAAAGCTTAATTTGGCCCTTTTCCAGTTTAACTTAAAACTGAAATATTGAAATGAGAAAATTTTTTCAATTTGGGTATTATGCATTTTTGGATTAAGTATTTGCAGATTTCGTATACGGGGATTTAGTATTTGAGGATTTTGTGTTTTGAGATTTTGTAATTAGGGATTTTTCCTTCATATGGGATCTATTGATTAGGAATTTCGTATTGTAAAATTCAGGGTCACCTCTGAATGAATTGCCACCGGCACTGACGTGCACTGACATACCTTCTAAATACTTGGGGTCTCCGGAGTGTCCGGAGCTTTGAAAACAGATCGAAGTCTCTTTCGATAGCAACATTTTCAAATGGCTTTGAGCTTTTGCTCAGCCAAGAAAGCTACTTCAAGAGAATAAACTATATCAGCTATAGAGTTGTCATAGTCCCAACCACATCGACAACCCTCGCAGCAAGAAGAAACCTCAGCATACCGTAGGTGCTCTCCTTCTTCTAAATCAGGAAAAATGATTAACACTTGCTAACGCGATGTCGTTATCATTTGCTTACCAATTAAACGCGGAAACATTGCTTAGCCATTAAAATGAGTTTGCCTTCGATGTTTCAGACTTTTGTTGAAGCTGAAACACAACTTTGCGTACGCTAGTTGCCTGGCTCTAGTCGCACTACTGGATGCACTGTATATTAAATGTAGTTCGTGTCAGTGGCACCCGAGCTGTGAGGAAAACCTAAATGCCTTGACTATAATATGCAGCCGACGAATGTTTTGTAATCGGTGTGCATTAATTAATGAGTTGACTCTCAGGCTGTAATTAGTTTCATTTCTCGTGATATGAAATGGAGTTCTGCCTGCACACTGCCTGGTAAAACACTTGTAATTTATTGGTTGGACCAACCGGCAACAATAATATACATATTCGTACAACGAGCACACAATCTGTAGTAGAGCAGTTAAATTTTCTCAATGGAAAATTCGATTTTACATGTTTAATTATTTTAGCGATATAGTTCATACGTGGCTACACACGCTCATGGATAGATTTCAATGGAGTGAAAATTGTTTGTGCATTTTTATTATCAGACAATTTGTTGTAAGTGAACTAAGCGATTTTAAATTGGAAACTGGTGCAATATGGTTCCTGGTTAGATAGTTATGCAAAATTTTCTTGTTAATTCGATCAGCTTTGATAAGACCGGGCTACAAAAGGAAGCCTCGTTTTTTTTAAGTTTTGTATCCCGAAATACTTACTTCTCCGTTACAGCTAGGATAAAAAGTCAACCGATATGAAATAGTTAGGTTAGGTTAAAGGGCTTCCATGATACATCACAGCACACTTAGGCTACTTATGGATCTATTGTGATACCACCAATAACATTTCAACTCAGTAAAAAGAAACCTAGGTCCCGAACCAGCCTGTGCTGGCGATTGAGCAGTATCACGCTCCTGTCTTTGAGGTCCTCCAAGTCACAGTAAAACCAGGAGCCCAGGAATTTCTTCCTCCACATGGCTTATACTGGACAGTGACATAGAAGGTGTAAAACGCTCTCCTCCTCATCCGCATTCTCACAACTCCTGCAGTAGTCATTATGAGGAAGAGTTTCAACTAAAAGCTCATTTCCCTATTAGAAGGGAGAAGTCGCTATTTCAATGCCCTCCTTGAGATTAATCAATTTTCGTCCGAAAGGAAATTAAGTGACAACGTACTTTCCAATTATATCTGGATATCGTTGTCAATATAAATATAACCATGTGTCTGCAATACAATAAAACACCTTCATGAACATAGACGACCGACTTTTGAAATGAAGAAATACTATATCAGGTTCGTAGTGATATGTGAATTGCTGAAAACTGTCGAGGCCGACACTATGACAATTTGAAAAATGTTCTCGTATGTATTTGACAGACAACTGAAAGTTATACCAATCTTAAGATTATCGCATGTCTGCTGCATGCAATTGTACTTATGAGTATCACACATGGCTGAGGCCTCATACTACATACTTACGTATACCTATACGTCTACCCATTCGCCTTCATCTGCAAGACTGTTGTCCTGTTTGAGGCAATGGAGACCTACAACAGCGATCTAGCTGTCAGTTCTAAATGAATTTCTTTTAAGCATCTCGTGGGGTTCTTCCTAAAAAAACGGACTTGGTCCAAGATACAGCTCTTCTTCGGAAACGGAAACAAACCTGAATTTCTTCATTATGACAGATATTAAGCTACAACCGATACTCCTAACATAAATTAGTATTTCCCGGCTAACTACATAGATAGCTGATCCACTCATGATTCCCGCGATATCATCATCATAATACACAAGACATGCCCTTGGACGTATCACTTGCAGTGCAACCGCCAAGAAGCGATCCAACGAAGAATCCATGAGAATGAAGACATGCGACATCTGATTCCGCTCGATTTCAAAGGCCGTTACTCATTCATTGCATCTTATGATCGTGTCAAGATACTCAGACATCGCAGTAATTGAATACTACGAGATTGCAATTTTTTTCTATTAACTGTCATATCAGATGGCAACTTGGTTGTCTTTTATTTGCTTCTTGAGCTTCACGTTTATATGATTACTCGTATGTACGAGGGTTACAATAGACGTTAAGTGATGTGACTAATAGGTTAGCGGAAGTAATGGATACGTTTTGATGGCGCGACTGATTCAACGGACGACAGTGGAGAATGAGGTGGAGGTTTTGCATGTTAGCTGAACTAATTTGGTGGTTACTGGTTATGGCTTATAGGTTTAGATACATTAGCCGCGTTCGTTTCACTGGATTTCGGTCCCAGACCGACCACCAGTGAAAATAACGCCACGAATCTACGACCAGCGAACTTAAAGAGCCACCATACAGAAGCTTCGCCGCGTGGGGACGAATTGCGGGCTCAGTATTTAGATAGGGACGAAACAAGTTAACATTCAACGAATTCACTTTCAACTCTGATCCGATGAGATCCCATACGAGGCCTGGATCAAAACCGGTCTGTCATTTTGTATCAAAAAATTGACCGAAATCTGGTGAAATGAACGCAGCTATTGTGAGGAACTAGAGATCGATTCGAATCACTAAACACTGGACGACTTCCCACATTTCAAAACATATCAATTATATTAGAATATTGGATTTCACGAGTGGGGAACAATAACTCGGTCATATATCACTCGTTTGCATCCATACGTCAGTGAAATGGTTCAATTGTGAAATGGTAACCACGCGGGTTCCCCTCTCCAGCTCAGTTTGATCTGCAAATATGAGCCTGACAACATGCACTCAATTGGTATCCACTAATGTTTGCTTGGAATGAATTGGACCTTCCAATAGTTCCTATGTAGGTTCATTCAATCGCTTTTCATTAATTTCAATTGACTCGAATATTTTCCGCGGCGAGTATTGCATTGAATGCAAATGAGTGGATGGCCGGTAAAATTCTCATAACTCATAACCAATTGATTTTCCAATTGGGTGTCCCCGGTCTCTAACTTATAAAAGCATGTTTGAAGTAAGTTGGAACTACCACGCGACTAAGGGGAGTAGTGGGTTTTACAGGAAATTCCCTGTGTCAGGATAATTTGGAAAAGATGTGTTTATATTGCTCAGATTCAGTGATGGAAGGCCCATTCCTGCCTCCTGGGTCCGATGTAATGACGGATCGGTTTCCTTTTGTCATCGGTAAAAACCAGTCCGTCGACCTTCAGCAAATACTGTCAATACATCCATCGGTCCATTAAAAATGTACTTCTTTGAAATATCACCGAATATGCTAGAGTGTAACTGGCGTTATGGAATAATTGTCATTCTGCATGCATAGACCTATCACATGCACTCGCGATTGACAACCAACCAAAATTCCACTTGTATACTCGAACCTGAAATTGATGACCGTCGAGGTACTCGCGCGGTTTATTTCAATGGTGTGCTCCTTCTTCAAAATCTATCGGTCCCATCAAATGGTAAACCACCCCTCCCGGACCAGTCAGAATTTATTTCTACAAGAGTCGATCAACCACAGTCGCCAGAAAGTGTGTCCTTGTGTCATAAATAATATGTCGAGTTTAGAATATTTAGTGGAGAATTGTGTGCATTCTCAAACACGTACTTTCACATGCAATTGTGTAATTGAAAATCTATGGACCGCGGCCGCAGATTTCGTTTGGAATGGCCATTGTTTCAATGTATGTACATTGTGCATAGATACTCGTCGTAGTCATACGCAGAAGTTATTAAATTACAAACAAATGAAATTCAAATCAATTTATGCAAATTAATTAGAGGACACATATAGCAAGAGTGGGTAGAGGGGCTCGGAATATGAATTAAAATGGACGGTTTGTTTTATGGGTCAGTGTTTTATGGGAGACTTGAATTTTATGGGAAAATTATAGAGTTGATTTTAAATGGGATTTTTATGAATTTAAAGGACATACATACATACATACATACATCGAACAGTGCATTGTTTTGCGACGACTCAGTTGTTCAGTCGGTTCAGTCCTGGTCACTCCTACTTGTCCCAAAAGCCTTTCTACAGCCTTTTGTGTCTAAAGTTGGCACTAGCAACTAAAAACCGAAAAAAAACCAGGCCGAAGCTTCGCTTCGGCCCGGAGTCCGAAGCGTATATACCCTAGACTTCTACAGACCTAGTGGAGATACCAAAAGTACCAATTGGCAACGACCATACGCATTAAGAATGGGTCTCCTATATGGTCAGTTCATAGGAGAGGTTGGCACTCATTCATTAGGATCTTGACCATTCTCAAAATCAATTAACTAACTAACTCATTCTACAATATTTGTCGAATTTTTCAAGTCGCTAGCTTCATTCTATCGGAAGGTAATGCTTATTTGAAGTTTCACTTGTAGAGGAGGTAAGGATTCCTTAGGTCGGATCTTGCTCATCATTGCCACAAACCAATAAGATCACCTTACAACCATTTAAACAAAATTTCAAGTCTCTAACTTCACTCTATCGAAAGCTATCGCTTATTTAAAGTTTCGTTTGTAGGGGAAGTAGGGGTTTCGTTGGTCGGATGTTACCCAGCTTTAATGCCAACTAACTCAATCTCACTTCGAACATTTGAACAAAAGTCACTGGCTTCATTCCATCAAAAGTTATCGCTTATTTGAAGTTTCATATGTAGGGGAGGTGGGGGTTCCTTGGGTTGGATCTTGCCCATATTCAACACCAACTACGTAGGTCTTACTAGCAACATTCCACCAAATTTTTAACTCGGTAGTATCATTCTATCAAAAGTTATCGCTTATTTGAAGTTTCATTTGTAGGGGAGGTAGGGGTTGCTTGAGTCGGATCTTACCCATTTTCAATACAAACCAAGTAGATCCTACTAACAACATTTTGTCAAATTTTCAACTCGCTAGTGTCGTTCTATCGAAAGTTATCGTAATTAAAGGAATATTGAATTTTTTTAAATTTGTAGGGGAGGTAGGCGTTCCTTTGATCCGATTATGCCCAACTTACTAGAACTCAAGCATCTTCTCACCCCAGGGTTACATGCCAAAAATCAGGCGTCTACGTCAATTGGTTCAAGAGTTATAGACAAAAAACCCGAAAAGTAGGGTAGTACGGGGCTCTTTGTAAGAAAATTACCGTTAGTTTTCAACTGATCGATTTTATTTTCCCAGGAGTTTATAAGATTACCCTCACGAGTAATCTACCAAAGCTAGAGCTTTTCATATTTATTTAGTCGGGAGTTAGAGATACATTTAAGTATTTTACATATGTACGGGAGGTAGGCGTTCTCTTGGCTTGATCATGCCCATTTTCAATACCATCCAACTAGATTACACTACCAACATTTGACCAAAATTTCAAGGCTCTAGCTTCATTCTATCGAAAGTTAACGTGCGAACGGACAGACAGACAGACAGACAGACAGACAGACATGGCTTAATCGAATCAGGAGGTGACCCTGATCATTTATATATATACATTGCTATACCTCCGGAGCCTCCTTTAAGGTGTTACATATTTCCGTCGTGACAAAAACAATATACCCTATACTAAAAGTCTAGGGTATAAAAACAAAAAAAGAGTCCTTAAATGGACAAAAACTAAAAAAAATACACCTCACATATGAGTTAACAGCTAAAAATAACAGGTATGACTAAGTACTAATTCTGATTAAAGGCATAACAACTTAAGTTGGACACACATGATTTTTTTATGTTAACACCAAAGCTTAGGGGATACCCTTTAATGCAATAGCACAGCTTTAGTAGGTGAGGAAAATTAAGATAAGAGGGGAGGGATGGGTTGAGCTGGATTAGATGAAATTAAATGACGGTGAACATTTAGTTTAAATTTCTGCAGGTCGTAACTGCAGGGGAAAACAGATGATAGTAAAGCGTTCCACATTCCATTTGTTTTGCATACGAAAGAGTCATACAATTTTGCTGTTCGACTGACACTAGTTTTGATGGTAAGATGGTGGGCACGACTTGACTGCCTGGTGTTGCATGCAGGAAATGCAACATCGGCACACACAAGATCGCGCACAACCACGGCCGAACTAGACTTAATTTGGAAAACTGCTAAACTGGGAAGCTGCTAACTTTTAGCATACAACAGCAGAGTGTAACGTATGGTACTACGTATGCTAATTTGAAAACTAATGATGATATAACATAATCAAATGTGAATCGTTTTAGGTAAAGAGCAATAAGCATAACTTTTAGAACAGGCAGCTAGCTTTTTTCGACAACAAGGAGCCATAAGTGAGTTAATAGACTTTTCAACCGTTTAGTTGCGTTTTTCAGGAAACTTAAAAAATAACTTTTTAGTTCCAGGTATTTTTCTAATAATTTAAAAATAATGATTTTCCAATTTTTTGGGTTACGTTTTTTTAGCAAATGATTTTTACACAGTTCACTTTTAAATAGAATTTTATTTTAAATTTGTTTTCTCATCAATCCGTTAATAAGAAGACTAGCAAGTATGTAAGTAGGGTCATCAGTCTACACATAACATAAGAAAAAGTGTAATGGTACCTAGCACAAAAATATCAGCGTCCAATACAATGTGTTAAGCGGATTTGAGAGCATCAAGAACCTACTAGAATTTCCTGCACTATAGACAGTGGCCCACATTATTTATTCGGGTCGCTGTAAATGTTTAACACAAACATCATTATCAACTGCTACTAATTGCAATCGACATAAATGTGTTATTGACAAGATGTTTAAACAAAACTTCCAACAATTTTGTATTGTATATATTAAGTATCTGATATCTATTGCAGCGAAAAATTCCATCCAATACAAACTACATAAAAGTTCAGCTAAGCAACATCCTCATTTAGTAGTTTATGAGTCAATTGAAAGGAAATATGTGAGCATAACAAAACGCCTCATGTTTATTCAACTTTTTGAATATGTATATTGAACAGTGAATCAAATATATGTACGAGTAGATTTATTTCCAATGCACTGGCCTATGCGTATAGCGTACTTTTTGGAATTTACATAAAATTAATAATTACCAATTAACAATATTATTGTTAATTATCTCGTGCAATTGTTTACACTTGGAGAGACAGACACAACGGGGGACCGGACGTTCTGAGATGATTGGTGATACAATGCGAACAGACAAGGGGATGATGTAGTGCTTATTTAAATTTAATGGACAAAACGGAAAGAAATAAAGTGGCGTTTACTCAACTGTTTCTCGCATATCAGAATCTCTAAACAAATTGTTATAATTTTTATTTTCATTTGATTACTTAATTGGTTGTGCACTTAGTAATTAGTGATGGCATTTGATGCATAATCGAATGTTCCCTCGAACACTTACGAAGCAGACACATGTTTATCAGCTAGGGTGTAATGGTCATGTTTAAAATAAGGTCTCGTTGGGTATGTTTTGTTGGATGACCTCTAATGGCGATTTGAAATTTTAATTCAATTGTATTTAATTAAAGCATTTCATTTGTTTATGTCATCACACATCAATATTGGAAAAGCTTTGTATAGGGTTAGTGTCGACATTAATCAGTGAGTACTTTTACTGGTTTTCTTGAAAAGAGTCTAGGAAATAACTTATTAGTACAATGTAGGAGATTCTATAATACTTTTTAAGGCCGAGAACACTGACTGACAGAGGAACACTGACAGAACTTTGGCAGAACACTGAACTGGTTCGGCTGCGTCATGGATGAACTGTAACTTGTTTTTGTAAAATCTTATTAGCAAAATTAAAACAATTAAAATTAAACTTAACAATAACCGACATTCTACGGTCTATTTGATTTTTTTGCATAACACTTTGCACAATTACCCTAGTCGTACCGGCAAAAGTGTATTCCTATTTTCACCCACACGGGTACACCTATACCCACTTCAGTCACGTTTACCAGTCGACAATTTTCTTCCTGGAGAAGTAGCGGGGGAAGCCAAATTATGCCAAGATATTTGTAGACGTACACATGCCCACTGTTTCGCTTATGTACCATTGTTGAATTGCTTGCACTCGGTGAAACGATACATTAAAACCTACGACCTTGTACATGAGCTTCATTAACGGATTCATCAGACCGCAGCTGATAAAATGCTTGGTGAAAGTCAGTAAAGAATTCATCAAGCCGTAGCTGATGAAATACTTGATGAAAGTCATTGACGAATTCATCAGTACGTAGCTGATGAAATGCTTGTTGAGAGTCGTTCATAAGCTCATCAACTAATTCGTTGATGACTTTTTTCCATTTTTCATCGAAGCACTCATCGAGGGCTTTAATATTTGCTCAATTATCTTCAAATGAAGAGAGAGTAGTAACTCAATGGTTAGAGAGTTGATCTCATATTCTTGAAGTCGCGGGTTCGCGTTAAAGTTCTGCCACATTTTTTTTTTTTACGGTGGCGACTTTTCTGATAACGGTCTGATGAGTTTCCAATGACCTTTATCAAGGATTTCATTAGCTGCAGCTTAATGAATTGATCAATGATACTCATCAGCTATTAACTCGTTAATGACTTTCATCAAGTATTTCCTCGGCTACAGTTTGATGAGTTGGTCAATGATATTTATCCAGTATTTCAACAGCTACGGTTTGGTGAATTGGTCAATGATACTCATCAAGTATTTCACCCGCTATGACTTGATGAATTAGTCAGTGACTCGCATCAAGTATTTCATCAGCTATAGCCTGATGAATTCCTCAGTACCACTCATGTAGCAGGTCGTAGGTGGTCATATATGGCCACACCATATATGTACATGGGAAGTACATAATTGACTTTAGTCCCGCGGCTAGAACAATGGTCGTGATGGCTTTCATCCAGGTCTGGAAATTAACTCATTGATGTTTTCATCATGACATGGTTAGCAGGGTTATTACCGCTAGAATGCAAAATATCGATACATTGGGACAAGTTTCGGGCGTATTGTGCGTCAGTCACTTGATTAAAGTGGTCAAGTGCATTACAGTTGTCCTTTGAAACCGAAAAAAAATTAAATATGCCTCGTAGTGAAAAAAAGTGAAGATGTTAGTGATCAGTGCAACCCAAACCAATCGCCGGACCATCAAATGCATTGTACGCGGAAATGTAATTATTTCCAATGTATTCTATCTAAAAAAAAATTAATTTAGAAATCGCAAAGATGTATTACTGTGGAACAGAAAAGGCGGGATAAATGTTGAAAAGTTGGGACGACCGGTAGAGCAGTGTGTTGAGGCATCAGTCTCATGTTTGGATGTGCATGCTATCTAATTTCACAAAAATACATAAAACGGTTCAAAAGTTACAGCTATATAAAGGTAAAATTTTCTAAGCAAAATTACTCTATAACAAGAAGTTCGTGTTCGACAGTTTGTGGCCGGGCTTAGCATACCAAAGGGGCCATCGGAAACTTACGGACAATCCGTGAAAACTACCTATTAACTTTATCTGACCGGAATAAGTATCAAAACCATTAGTTTTTAGGGTCGTTGAGATGAATGATAGCATTTCCAAAGCCCCTCCTCCACTACTACTCCCTCCTTACCCCGGGAATGAGTGAAAGGGAATAAAATGTTCAAAATTACATAAACTAGTGCCGATTTAATAATTTCGAGATCGCTAAGATGTATGGTGACACTCCCAGAAATACACAAAACTTAAAAATTATGGTACGATCACAAGGACGAAATAGCACCGGTGCTAGAAGGATGAGGGCGGCTATATGGGCAGATTCAGCAGAAAAACGTCAGCCGCGTGTTGGAAGTATTCGCTATAGAATTGTTAAAACACCGCAGGTACGTGAACTCGCATCTAAGGGGGCAAGAATAAGAATGACTGCTGCGAGAAACGCTGAATCAGTTGCGAGATCAAATCAACGGAGAGATTTAGTGATGGCTCCATTTCAATATGACACAAATTTAAATTACAGCGTCTATCCAAGCCATTCAATTTGGAAGATGGAAAACGCGTATACACTGCCACGCTTTAAATTTTTCAAAAGGAACGCCCAGCATGTGCTGCCCAAATGGGAAAGTTCAACTGCTTCCAATTAAGCGCTTTCAAAATATTTTGGACGAGATCCCTTATCAAAATATTTCCTCCAAATTTCAGGAAGCAAAAAGCTTGGTTCCAAATGTCGTCATTCGGAGCAAAAGGAGTAGTTAACGAGGGTAGATTCAGGCCAACGTTTAAAGTACAGGGTCGGATATACCATCAAGTGGGCTTACTTCTTACATTCGCCAACCGAGACTACAATTCCTTGAAAATTTATTTCATAGGCAACGAAGAACACAGCAAGTGGATCAGCGTTTCCAACAGATTCCTGGAGCAAATCATGAACTGTGACTAATCTCCAAAAACACTTACAAGCGGAAAATGCATTGGTACGTCTATTCCGAGCCGCTTTGGATCAAGTGGGAACGGAGGACATGTAAATTCGCATAAGGTCCTATATGATACGAAATAAACCCGGAGGTGAATAAGACTGTAAAACATGGGATGAATGGTGGCGCTGCCACAGTCCCCTCCCCCAGGGTGAATGATCGTGGAAGAATGCCCAAAATGAAATTAGTGTCAATGTTGTGATCGAAGCGAACCCTGGATGAAAGAGCGAGCGAAGCGAAACGAAAAAAAAATATTAAAACTAAACAAATATTTGTTACTTTTTTTCACACATTTGATAGAAAAATTGAACGGGTACAGGTGTACCCATGCCAGTAAAAGTGGTATGCCATCTTTTATTTTTTTTTATCTTTGAGGACAACCCGTATAAAAATTTAAAATTATCTGAAATAGTTTAAAACCGTTTAATATAAGATGTCAGGAAGAAACGAGTTAATTGCATATGAAATTGTTAAGAAATGACACTTTAAAGACAAAGGGGCACACCAGTACCTGTGTCAGTAGGATTCGGGTTAAATTTCCATCCTTAGTATCTGTCACGTGATACAAAATGCGTCACGCATCAAAATTGTGCAGTGGAAAATAACTGGATTCCACTTTTAATTCTCTTCATTTGTCTAAATATAAAAAAAAAGAATCTTCACGGAACATACGTACGTCCACACCAAATATACAACGTACATTGCGTTAATTTGTTGAGATACATATGTCAGATACTTTTCTCAATTTTCTTGCGTTATTCATTCATTTATTTGCGTAAATTACACACGCAGATAGACTTATCTCACCTGAAATGATGTGTGCTCGGGTTATTTTTTTTTTATTTTCACTCCAATTGGAGAAGATGCAAAGATGATGCCGAATTTTTTATGAAAAATATTTTTACACTTTATTTTTAAAGGTTCTGATTGTATGTACGCCCGACGAGATGATATACTATATGTACATGATGTTACGTATTACCCCATACAGATACCGAATCGGACTACTTACTGATTGTGGTGAGTACAGAATAAATTTCTTCATTTGTTTATTTATTTGTTGGCTGCGTGTTTGGACAGTTGGTTAACCCAGTGATTGATTAAAGTGATGAGCTTGTTATTTATTGGGCCTATAAAGTGGTATCAAACAATCGGATTGTTAAGTCGAATTAATAGCGGGGGTGGAGAAATCAGAAAATTTCATTTAATTCAATAGTAATCCTACAGAAAAATTGCCTGGTTTTGAAAATCATCACAAGGAGCGGAACTTGGCGCCAGCTCCAACTCTCAATCGCAAGTGGACTCCAGAGAAAGGATTCTCTTAATGCTTCATTCACACACATGTAATTGTTATGCCCAATGTTACCTACCTACAGGATCAGAATGGAGTACGGTAAAGTAGATTGCAAGTGCTGTGAAAGCTTTCACGTCCTACGGTCAGTGTTTACCAAATCGCATGGACGCGCTCGGTAGCCGTGAAGTCTCGGTCACCACTTTACGCTGCTGCATCGAGAGAACATGGGTTCGATCCCCGGTGTGTTAATAAAAACTGCCTGTGGGTACTATTAAAACTCCCACAGTGCTCGTAACTAAAAAAAAACGCTCGGGGTAGGAGGGGCATACTAGCAACTGCACTATCGGAAATCGATATGCTACCGAAACGTCAACAAGGCATACCCCTGATGGGGTCAAGACAATTAACAAAACAACCAATTTCAGATAAAAACAATTGGTAGACAGTTATCAGTTAACTCAGTCTTAAGTCTTCAGCCGCGGTGTGCGGATACCATTTCTTCAAAACTTTAATCTGTCGTATAATGTCGGAACCATTATAAACGTAGGAAGCAGCAACAGCGGCAGCAGCAACTACAACAACATGCAGATCTGCTTTCGCTGCCGCTGCATTCAATTTAGGTCGCGTATGGGAAATGCGTGCTTTCTAATTTGACATTTCGCTGCCGCTGCATTCTGCATTCATTCTGGTTCGGGCATAAGTGATTAAATTTTGGATACATCAGGCGTGTTTTTTTGTACTGCGGTGCAGGTTAATTGGGGGCTATCCGGGTTAACTTACACACATTACACAAACAAGTTGTTTGTGTAATGTGTGTAAGTTAACCCGGATAGCCCCCAATTAACCTTCACCGCAGTACAAAAAAACACGCCTATTGTTACATTATAATTTTACAAGGAGTGTTTTATTCCCGATTTATCGCGTTTAGTCATCCATTAAGTGACAACCTCGATAAAGACCCTGAAACTAACTCATCTCGAAGCTTTGGTCCTAATTGAACTGTTGCGATAGTTATTTAGTTTTTTATTTTTTTTTTTTTATAAAGGCTACTACGAAATTGCCGAACGTCTTAAATACGCGATTCCTTGTCTAATTTTAAACAAAAAAATATTATAATTTTTTTTTTCGATTTCCTTAACCTATAGGCATTTAAAAAAAATCGGCAATCTCACATTACTGAAAATGCAAGGTAGAACATTGCAACCAACACTGGCTCGATACTGATATTATTTTTTATCTATTATTAATAAAGCTTAATTTAAGTTCGACAGTAAAATCAGTAAAAAGTTTTCGTTCAACGAAAAGGTAGCAAAGGCTTCAGGTAACTCGTCAAATCTGTGAAGAATGACGGCAGCTCTTCTTCCATTGGCGTCTCGCCTTTAGTTCTCGAACATCGCGCTTCTTCGTTAGCCAAAACTCAGCAAAAACATTTTTATCTATCCTACTGGACCGGGGTATTTCTATCATTACAGAAGCTAGCTCATGCCCAATCCACAAAAAAGTGAAGCCTGTAATTCCTCCCTCCCTCCCAAAACTTGTAGAATGGATTGAAAGTTTCGTCTACGACCGCTCGATTTGAATTGTCTTTGATGGATTTAAGTGGAATTGCCATACCACTAACGCAGGGGTCCCGTAAGGTACTGTCGTATCACCAAAGCTTATTTTTCTGTTCATCAACGATCTTTCAAGTTTGACTTCCAACCCAATTTACAGTTTTTCAGATAACAATACCCTAATTCTACTGATTCTTTTAATTTCTACCGAAATGCTACATCTATCAACCGAGACCGCATCCCATAACATCTCACATCGTACCGCTTGAATACCGGCGAAGTGTCGATTGTTTATCACTTTTTTGTTTTCGCTTTCAGTTGAGCCCGTGCTAACATTTAAACAAACAACCGTGCCTCATTCAAACTCAATCCATATCTGCTCCTCTACCGTAATTTTCTACTGCCAAGGCTATGCTCTGGCATTAAAGGGTATCCCCTAAGCTTTGCCATCAACACAAAAAGGGGTAGGAAACCACCACGTTTAGCTCGCATAGAAAACGTTCTCGTGAGGTCAGTCAACGCTACATTACGGCCGTCCACTGCATCGTTTTCCTTGGAAACCCCTTGAACAGCGCGAAACTTCAGTTTCTCCATGTTTAAAATTGCCGCTCGGATTGGCTTGTTTATTCGACGATAACTCGGCTAATACTGACACGTGTTTCTTAAATCTGGTACATATTTATATGTACTACTTAAGGAGTTTTTCAATCAATGAAAATGTTACCTCGTCCTTGGGGCGACCGGTAGCGCAGTGTGTTGAGACATCAGTCTCATGTTTGACTACCGGCGTTTCGGGTTCGAATCAAGTCCACGACGACGTTCGTGGCCATGGATGTGCTGGAGTTGCATGCTAGCAACTGCATTCTCCGGAACCAGTTTATGCTGTCGAAACGTCAACTGGGCCACATGGAACAGTTGACGCGCTATGCCTCACAAGGGGTTAGGGCAATTGAGAGAGAAAGCTAGGTACTAAGATCAGTTTTTCGTGCGAAATCTCATACGAAAAACTGTCAAAAGTTGCGTTCGCACGAAACAATTTCGTTCTCAGTACTAGCATATTCCATTCGAAGAAAAAAGTCTCCACATCATTATGAGCAATTTTCACGCGAAAACAATTACTTTGCACTTTATTTCGCTTGAAAACCAGTCTTTCGAGTAGAAGGGAAAATCACGTGTCATATAGAGCGCCGCGGTAATATGCTGTAAGCAAATCTACACTGTCACTTTTTCGTGGGAGAGATAAGTACAACAATTTCGCACGAAAAGGCTAGTATCAGCCTTAAGATAAAAAACAGGATTAGGATAATTTCTAAGAAGCTTAAGACAAAAGTCTAAAAGGGTTTCGCTTTTAATGTATTTTGCCTAATGCTACCACGCCCCTATTCAATTAGTTATTTCGGATTCATTAACTAGATGAAATCACACTGACCCCACATTGGGCGCCGAATGTTTGTGGGCTTTTTCCGACCACTTTTCGTTAATTTTCTACTGAAAATAGTCTATGGAAGTTGGAAGTGGGATGCAAAAGGTTTAAGGTTGCTTACGGTAGATATGCAACAACCATCATCAGCTGCGCGTTATGTATAAATAACTGAAAACAGAGAAAATATGGTCAAATAAAGTGGCTTTGTTGTATCGGACTGATGACGGAAAACTGACCACGGATGACTGATGACTTTACTTCTAGTTAGAATTTTGAGTTCTAGTTTTAAATGGATTTGCGTTTTAAGTAAAAAATTAATCTTTAGGCTTCGTCAGTTTCTTTATGAGTTTTTGTTTCAACCAGACAAAGGCCATGGTAAACTTTTAGTTTTCCTGCCAAATCTATCTTTTTCATAATAACAGAAAATATGAGACATATCTACTGGTTATATGTACACAGATCGTCCATTTTGGTGGTGCTTTCCTACAAATAAAAAGCGAATGAACTAAGGCCGGCCATATACGTTTAGGTTTATCTTGAAGTATACCTTGAGGTATGCCTATGCAGACATACCTTGGGGTATGCCTGCACAAGTTTACTGTAGTGTGTGTTGTCTCGCTGCACAGGCGTCCAGACCTGCACAGGCGTTCAGACCTGTACACTTGCACCTGTGCAGGTATACCTCAAGGTAAGCCTGAACGTATCTGACAGACTTAAAGGTCGACGAGTTACACAAGTATGATACATTTTGACATTCTGTATAATATACTACCTATATCATTATTTTCAAGAACTAAGCAAGCAGTTTAATATTAGTTGAACAGGGGGCTAAAATAGTTAAGGCAGGCACTGCATATAAACCTGAGAAACCTCATACAATAACAAAAGTTTCTAGTCCAAAGAGCTCGGAATTTCACCTGATCCGATTAAATTATGAATTTAAAAACTTTTAATACAATTGTCTTGAAATAATATAAACATAGGAACGTCGAATTAATAACAAACATGATCAGGATCACTTACATAATTACCGGTGTCCACAACTATTGTGACGGTTTAACACTGAGCTCAATTGAAATTTGGCGTGTCACCAAACAGAAAACTTGCTGCTGAAATGCAAGACTCGAAACTTTGAATTTTCACAAAAACCTTCTCGCTTTTATCTCAAAATCACTGAATATCTCCACTTCTCACCGAAACACACTTCACTATTTTCGCTATTTACTTTACAAAAGACGCAAGGGGTCAGGATCCAAAATTCTTTGCTCTATCACTAGGATGATAACACCTAATTACAGAACTCAAAATACGCTAATATCCACCACCGGAAATTGAAGGTCGCACAATGCTCTTCACCACTTTATTTCTGTGTGCAATCACGACAAATCAACAAATTGCTTCGACAACGCGAACAACAATTTAGCCGGCCAATTTATTTACCACATCAATTTGTTAGAACTCGCAAAAAAAATCTTGTTGACGAGAAAATCGCGCGGTCAAATGCAACTGACTGTTAAATTTATATCGACAAGGAAAATCGCACCCAAACCGAATCGCTCGACGTCTATCCGCCGAATAAAATTGTTCGCTAGCGTGCTTGGCTACTTGCCATACAATTCCGTCGAATTGATATCAAATGCGTGCGTGGAAAATGAATGAAAACACACAACACGAGCGACCGGCTACCGGAGTTTTCCCATCGCTGTTGCACCAGCACCAGCCAGCGCCACTACCACCCCATTCAATTTACCGCGTCGCACGACTCATACGTTTTGCCGGGGAAACCCCCGTGAAAAGTGCGATCATATCCGTCGTGGCAACATACGATGCGACGCGACGCAAGTGGAAAATTGTGTATTGTACGAGTATATAAAGGCAAAGCGCAGCGCAACGACCGGAAAAGCGTGTGACATGCGGGAATGAGAATTTTCCAGTGTCGCCGGTATGTGAGGAGAAGTGAGAAGTGTGTGCCAGTGCATTTTCCAATGGGCGGTTGCCGGCATCAATGATGGGCGCGAGCACGCTTTTCCTAAGACAATTTCAATTTCCCGAGCACATGTTCTGTTTCCAATGTGAAGGGGAAAATTGCGAGTTTTCCGGCCAGAGACTATTATTCGTTGTCGAATGTGTATCATCGCGCAGTTGTGTCGTTATCATGTCCGGGGGAGGTGGTTGCTGTAGTACAGCATCCGCACTTTAATTGAGCTTTTCCAACCGGCTCCCCATCCGCCCCCAAAAACTCGAGTGTTTCGCATTCGCATATTGTTCTGTCGGCTGAGAGCTTCGTTGCCCGCCTCTCTATGCAGCGTCTTGCAAAAGAAAAAAACAGCTGAGAGGTGGAGCCTAAAAGCTGCGTTTTTTCATATAGAGCGTAGGAGTCCGATGACTTCAAAATGTCTGACTGGATCCTTTTATCCAACCGGAAAATGACTATGGGAGTTTTCTTATAAACGTTGGCTTACTTTCCCTTATTTTTAGCATTGTGACAGAATGAATTATTCAGCGGTTATGTACGAATGGATCCATAGTTTAAATTTAGGTACAGTATCCACCCGAAATGTCACTTGCAGTAGCATTTTCCGGGGATTCCTTATGAATATGTGAATTAAGTGTGGAAAATTCGTTGTCGGCATAGAGTTTCCTTCAGCTCGAGCTGTAGCTTGTTAGATTATAAGGCCCGTTTTATCAATGTCCGATTAAACTCTTTGTTAGCTAACAATCGAAGCTGTAAACAGCCCGACGAGCATTTTCGTTTTCTCATACGTCGATTAAATTGCCAAGCCATAAAGTGTGGAACTTATCCCAGACCACAAATTATGGTAAAATCAGCCGATTTTCTTGGCGGAATTCTACCGTCCGCAAATCTATTTTGTATCACTACGGTCTCTCAGCATATTCGTTTGCGGCTGCGTCTGTTCCAAATTCTCTTCTATCGAATGGATTTCCAGGAGCTCTGTTCTTTATGGACACTTTCATTGTTTTCATTTGAATTTGCGAAAGTGAACAGTTCTAGCTGTCAAAATCTCAGTATCAGGTGTTAGGTTTTTGTTTAAGATAAATTTTCAACCGAAAACCAGGGGTTGGGTTTTGTCTAGGATAAGAGGTTAATCGAAGGCTGGGGGACGGTTAGCGTTTATCTGATTAATAACTCTAAACAGATATTGAGAAAATCAAATTGTGCTAAATGGTAGTTTATTCTTAAGATAAATTTTAATCGGACATCGAGCAACCGGCCCTAAATCCGATAAGCATGGATTTTTGGTTGTATTCTACACTAAACGACTACAATTAACGATCAAAATCCCATTTTACTGATCTACGTGGTAGAATCTTCTTCTTCGTTATCTTTTGTAATATACCCAATTGCCCTAACCTCTTGTGGGGCATAACGCGTCAACTGTTCCATGTGGCGCAGTTGACGTTTCGTTGGCACTGGTTTCGGAGATTGCAGTTGCCAGCATGCACATCCATGGGCGCAAACGTCGTCGTGGACGGGATTCGAACCCGAAACGCCGGTAGTCGAACATGAGACTGATGCCTCAACACGCTGCGCTACCGGTCGCCCCATTTTGTAGTATAGGTATAATAAGTTTTTTCCATCCCGCAAACCAGCTTAAGATGTATGCACGTAACCTCGAAGGACAACTTGCCATCAAATTTTCGCTTCACAAAAGATAATAATGTAATGCTTCGACCGAAGCCGGGTTCGTTAGATATTCTTATACTGAACATTGAAAACACTTCGATTGAAAAACATACACTTTATTTAATAAACGAACTATAAACACGCGTAACCAACAACCAATCACTAACTAGCTCTAACTATTCGCTACCGGGGTACTCAACTTTATAACGATTGACTTCCGACTGACTTCCGAACTTCGACTGACTGTTTGACTTCGACTATCTTCTGATTCGGGGTGATAAGGCCAATGCACTCGACTACTGTTTAAGGCATTTTGAGTCCTTTGGTCAGGACTGATGCAATTTTGAGTCCTTTGTTGCGAAAAAAGGACATTCTTGGCCATGAAGCGATAACTAGGCATTGCGGTTATCACATGACTGAGGGTATTGAGGCAAATGCACTAGACTGTCGCGCTCGGTGGCCGTGATCGTTCGGTCACCGCTCTATGATATTAATCTAGAGCTCGGAGATCAAATTTCGACGCGATCAAAAACTGCCTGTGAGTACTAAAAGAACTCTCACAGTGCTCCGAGCTTGTCAGTATAAGGCAATTAGAGAGACTAGACTACTGTTGAAGATATTTTGAGTTGTTTGGTGAGGAAAAAGGACATACTCGACAGTGAAGTGATATCTAGGAGAAATATGACTTGGGATCATGAGGCGAATGCACTAAAGTACTGTTAGTGGCATTTTCAGTTCTTTGACGAAATCCACAGAAAAGAAGGACATTCTCGCATTGACCATTCATCAAAGCAAATTATGGACAAATTAAAGCAAATGGATCAAAGTTAAAATGTATTTGTATGAGACGAACAGCGAGCGGAGCTCACACAAGAAATTGTTGATTCACAATTGTCTCTTGTGTGAGCTCCGGTCGCTACGCTCGCTCCGCGCTTAAGGTTCCACAACCCTCAATATCGCGCAAACATGAACGCTCGCTTCGCTCGCTCTGGGTGCAATACATTGACGATGTTAATTGCCTTGACCCCTCCAGGGCATGGGCTCATCAACATCTCTAGCATTTATATGCCTTGTTGATTTCGGAAGTGCAGTTGCTGGCATGCACTTCCTATCCGCGCCGTCTTTATACTGACAAGCTCGGATCACTGTGAGAGTTCTATTAGTACTCACATGCAGTTTTTGATCGCGCCGAGATTTGAACTCCGAGCTCTAGATTAGTATCGTAGAGCGGTGACCGAACGATCACGACCACCGAGCGCGATAAATTCTTTACGCAATGATGTCATTTTTATTGAACGAAGTTGTCTAATACAAGTGTTTCCATACATTTTCTACATTAAAGAAAACTATGCGAAGAAATAGTTTCAGCGCCCAACATCGGAGGTGAAGTATAATATAAAATAATATCCGTATAATTACCAGTAATTCAGAGTAATATTTTTGTTAAATCGTGTAAGTGAAAATTGGGACTAGCTCCGACTCGCTTGACTGTAAGATTGAAATTTTGGTGAAGACTGGAAAGCTTATGCATTTGTATCGTATTTATACACCTGATTACTGATTCGATTACAATTCATTACTAGCACCAACAAAGTCTATAAACCTATGATGAATGAACCAGAGATTGACGGACGACTTAACCGCTTTTAAGGGCAATTTTACTAAATCGTATCAACGTCCAAATCCCCGTAATTGAATACGCCACCACCGGAGCAAAACAATCCCAACCTCACCTAACTACTTCCCGTGACAATATAAATGATTCGCATTAAAAGTGTGTCCATAGCTAAACAGAGTAAAAGGACCCAGTGAATGATTGATTAATCACAACTCGGGCCAAGAAAACCCTAAACACCCAGAACGTAACCATTTCAATCCTCGACCAAGGTTGCTTACGGAAATGGGGTGGCTGATTGCGAAAGATATGTATTTATGCGTACCTCCAGCGATTTTATTCATTTTTCGACCACTGCCTCCTCCGCCGCCACCACCAAAGCGACCAACACCGTTGCTGTCGACGGATTCCATTCAATTTGCAGGAACTCTTCAACTCGGTTCTCATCCTATTCGGCCAGAAGGATTTCAGCGGGCATAATAGCATGCACACACAACAACCAAACGTCGTCGTCGCTTATACGATACGGTAAGGGATACCCTAATTCCCGACCATTGTTCGTTTTGTGTTTGTTGTCAGGCAATGAAAAATTGTATTTTGATGCCTTCAACCTCTTGGTCACCGTTCGTACTCGTATATCCTTTTTTCACTTGCCTTGAAGACTTCCAGATTTCTGGTCGTCTTGAAGGAATAAGGACCTCGTCGGCAGGGGGCCAGAGTTGTGGTTAACCCGTTAACGTGGTTAAGATAAATAGTCCTTCTTTTGATATCATGTTTAATTAAAATTTATTACTTGTTTGGTACAGTGCCTATGACTATACCGTGGGGGAAAAGGGTTGCTTACGTTTGACAGGAAGGACGTGCGGATTAAATGGATGATTATTCCTCCACTCGAGACCTTTGTAAGTTTCCTTTCGTTTTCTTTATTTTCTTTTTCTTTCTCACAGGCCAGGCGGCAAAGAATTAATCATTTTTCCGTTTTTGTGACGTGCTTTTTCGCATTGGTTTGCCTTGTTTTCAACAATTGTAAGTTACGACGGAAGAAGGTACAGGCGATCTTTCAGGCGAGTCCTTGCGGCTTACTGGGCCCCGTAGACTATACTCCAATCATCGCGCGCGAGACGACAACTTGTGCGATGTGCGTGGAATTAATTAAGGTAAGACTCGGGCATAAGACGGCGGTGGTTTCGTAACATGAAACCATGAAAGTGTTCGTGATTAGGTTTAGGTTACGGTTAGTTAGTTTGCTGATGCGTCCAATTCATCGTCCTTTGTTGTGTGTGGAGCACACACACACACCCCACCTGAACCAGGTGACGGGGTGGTGAAGGCAATTTATGTGGCCTGTTGAAAATTAGATGCCTATTGTGACTAAATACGTTTGAATTGGCTGATGTTAGGGATTTTATGTTTCTTTTTTGGTTTTGTATTAGGAGCAACAGCAGGATGTATCGACCCAGTGAAAATGACTTGCAACAATTGAAGATTTGCATTTGTAATCAGAGCATGTCATTGTGAAGGAAATTGATGATGTTGTTGGACATGAAAAAAATACTTGTTTTCCTCTGTGACGAATTTCAGTTGAAATTTATATCCTATTATATCCAAATCTCCGATTTGCTTTTTTAGTCCAGTGGTACGAAAATGCGCCATCATGGTTGTTTTAAAATCATACCTTACCAGAGGAGCATGATCATCTCTGGGAATGTTACCACAGACCGAGCTGTTTCCCCTGAAGTCATCATAAGAAAGAGACCGACACACCTATTGCTATTTTCAATTTACATAGATCTAAAGTTTCACAGAACCAACTCTATATAGGTAAGAATGGTAAAACGTACCATTCAACAAAGCCATTTTGGCCGAGATTGAATTCTAGTTACATTGCTAACAGTTGTCACTGAAAAGGCAATATATCATAACTGATATGGGAGTCATCACTAGGCATTGCGTAGTTGGCGAGCATACTATGAGGTTTCGCAAGCAATCAATCGACTGCTGTACAGACTGTGGTGACGAGGACAAGGAGGAGTGCAGTGCTTACCTTCTCTGCACTTGTCCTACTTTGACAAGGAGGAAGACATTTCTTATATCCCACTATTCCACTGAGCTGGATATGTTGATAGTAGCAAACTCTGGAATTTATGTATGGTTCAGTGATTAGGATCATCGGATCGGATCGGATGCTGAGTCCTTGATGTTAACAGAACGAATTCCGGCCCTTAAACCCAACCTAACCAAATTTCATGGTAATGTAATGTTGTGTCCTTCTTTGCATGTTTTTTTTTTTTTTTTTCAAAAAAGAATACGACCGCGCATTCAATAAACGCATGATTCTTATAGACTGAAACTTGAAATGCAGACATATCCCTAGCTCTCTAGGTATCAAAGTTGGGCCCCCTTAGAACGCGATTCCGCCTCTATGTGAATGTCCATCCAAATAAAATGAGAGTGTCTGTCATGACCAAAAATAAATAAATCATCTCCCTTTTTGACTATTTGCAGTCACGTCTTTTTTTTTATTCATTTCTTGTCTGTTTCCCTTGGTGACAACGATAAGAATGTCAACTGAAACAAGGAAAATTGATGGACTTCTTTTGTACATTCTTTTCGAAATACAACCAGAGAAGTTGACCTGTCAATTTATTGGTGGCATGCGACACAATAAAATTCTTAATGAAATGAAAGATGTTTCGAATAGAAAAGAAATTTATTTGAAACATTTAGTTCATGTCCTTTCTGAGTAACTCTGTCCTGACTCTGGCATTTTTAAAATTAATCGGTCTAAAGAGACTTCTTCTCAAGAAACAAAACCCATCCTAATTTCATTCCGCTAATAATCTGTTCCTCCCCTTGCGCAATTAAATTCCCGAATAAATCCAATCAAATCCAAAGAACAAAAGTAATTATTTGTAAGCAATTACATTTAAAATAACTCGTTCGGCAAACTTTCCGGGGACGAACATCCTTCAATACGAGTATACGCGCGACAACAATTGCTCAAGCAATCAACGAAAATTACCTTCCGAATCCGCCATCAATTTCCACACTGCAGAGATCTTTGTAATCATCATGAAGCTGATACGGATAGTCATAGCCCTATTCCCGGCTCCTGTCATCTCCCGCACAATCAGCCGTATTGTCCTTTTTGCCATTATTTCGTTTTCGTTGTCTTCTTGTTTCAGTTAATTGAGTTCAAACAGAGTTAAGCCAATTGGCCCCTATATATCACTTACAAGGATTAAACGACTTTTTCCGCAACGAATGGGGGATCGGAATCGGTTGTCTTCGGCGCAAACATAACCTGCACAACCTCAACCTTAGCATTCGGGATTGGTAAACGTTCGTTAGTTCGTTAAGCGCCATCGATTGGCCCGGTCGAACAAACAGGATATCGAATGATAAAGGACAAATTACAATCCCTTCGGTTAATCTTTGGAATTACACTGTGTAGTCGGAGGGAGCTCGTGGGGGAGAAGGCAATCGTTCACACGCTGAGTATTTGTTCTCCATAAACATGCGATTAAATGTGGAAAGATTTAAATTGGTCAGGAGAAAATGCCTTTAAGGGATGAGAGGATCCAATTAGGCTTCAATATCATTCGTACGATTGTACATATGGTCCCAGATTTAACTTTCATCATCATTATGTGTACCCTGCAGACACACTTGTGGTCTGCATTGATTCGTCTCCTAATATGAACGTATATACATATTCTTGGCATTACATTTTATTAAGAAGCACTTACCCCAGATTTATTTGAAGAGTGTGGTCCTGACCAGGATGCTGGATCAAGTCCGCCGCAAACAATGAGAGTTGCGATAACAAGTGGTCAGCATATATCGTCGTACTGGAAAAGAAGTAGAGAGAAATATGTTAATTATTGATAGTGAAACTGCTCTTCTCCTGATAATGGCTCTTCTAAAAAAGTTATAATTTTTGGAAAAATTCGTCAACAAAAGAAAATACATAATTGTTGTTGTTTTTTTCTTTAGAGTATTGATTTCCATACTCGCTCTAGCATCTAGGGACTCTGGTTTTCATCCGGCCCGCTAGCTGATACTGTGCTTGACATGAAAAAAAAAATTTACGCAAACAGTTTAAAAAATAAGAATGAGGACATCGACTTTGTATTTTATTTAGCGTAAGCCTCGATGGAGTAGTTTGTCGACCACAAACATCACCTTTACTCGCTCCTGTCACTCACTTCCGGCAAGCTTTCGCGAGACAGGATTGGTTTTTCAAAAAGAGAACACCACGATTTTTGATTTTCCACCGTATTTAACGGAAAGCGCGATGGGGGTAACTTGTCGACTGCAAACATCAAGCCCTATAAACTTTAATTCATTTTGATTATAAACCTAAATGATGGTAGAGCGACCCATTTTTTAACTTTTTTTGGAATCCGTTAAGGTGATAATGACCGTGAAGGTCAGGCAGTGCCATCTGGCGAAGAAAAAGGCCCTCAACGAGCTAAGCAGTGCCCTATGCTTGTTGTAGCTAAGTTCGAGAGACGTGGCTGGGGCTTTCGCCGGTCCTTAACCCGGTCCTTACGTATTAAAAATTCATAAGCCTGGGGAAGACAACACAAGCAGGGGAGGCAAAAAAATGGGGTGATAAGCATGGAATGGTTGGTGGACGGTCTAGATACCCTCGCGTTCGCATCGGGGTCTGGGTGTAATGGGACCCTCGGACTCTGGTTTCGTACCACTGACAGATCACTACTCACCAGGTGCTGCCTTCGATCTACCGGTGGAAGCAACACTACCAGGATATGGCTCATTACAGGTGGTTCATTACAAACTCTATAGTCTAATTGCCGCCCGAAAAAAAAACTTCATGGAGGTAGTAAATACACGCCCGTCGCCTGGGCTAAAAGAGTGAAACAAGTATCTGAAAAGCGTATCCACCTCCTCGATTGATTTTAGATTTGTAGATGGAGGTAATAATTGGTATGAATACGGGCCGATATAGAAACGATAAAGCGACCAGATCCCTTTCTTTGGGGGCGTGTGGAGCATAGGCGCGTCAAAAATTCTAGCAATACAATGCCATGATGTTTCGCTAGCATATAAATTTCGCAGGTCGCAGTTGTTAGCATACATCCCCTATCCATATAGCCGTCTTTTACTGACAAACTTGCAACGCTGTTAAAGACTTCTACCTCATGGAGTACATCGGTAGCTCTCGTAAGATTTCTATTCATTTATACCACTCCATTTGCCCCCTTATAACCTTGTATTTTTTCGACAAGCGATTTGAGGTGTCCTTATATCAATATAACCAGAAAGCATCGGAGAATTATTTTCTCAAATAAATTTCCTGATCCATTTCCTCTATACACAAGCTCCCACTTAGTAAACATGCTAAAGGACGTTTTAAGTCCAAAGACAACAGACATGAAAAAAAATATTGGCGGTAGTGTCATCCCTTACTTTCTGCTGTAACATTGTTTCCTGAAACCATTGTCCGTGTATACGAGTAAACATATGTTATTTCCACTCCAAACTTTCGATAGTCCTCGAAAAGTACATTATGTCCTTGACAATAGAAAAAATGAAGCCCCAATCCATGGATCTGAAAAATGTATCAGTCCATGAACAGAGCTCAATTTCCTGTCGGAATGTAAACATATTAAAATTGAATTTGTGCATTCGAAGGATAAACACAAATCTAAAACCAACATAAAAGATGAAAAAAAATCGTAGAGATAAGCACGCAAAGAAAAATCTGAGAAATCAAATTTTCTCCGATTAAACTGAACTCTTGCTACTTCCGATGTTGGTGTCCACTCGAGAAGGCACAACGCCACAGGCACTAACAGCCAAAGATATTCAATCCAATTGCATAAATTCCTTTTCGTTTGTTTTTTTTTCGGCAAAAGACAAAGTTTAAATAGTCGACCGGAACAGAGTGCTGCGAAGCCTTCATCCTCTTTCTACCCAGCACGAACGCCTCTTTTTCGAGCTCCTGTCGAAAATCGTATAATCACACAAATTACCCCAATGAGAGATGAGCATTCATCTTTGAAAGTTTGCCATTAGATTTTAAAGTGATTCTCGGGGTAAGGTTAAATAACGACCCTCGTGGGACATAACCCTTTCGAATTCCTATTATAGAAATTTTTCGTAGCTGCCAAGGAGGGAAGGAAGCTTTTCGGGAAATTGTTTGAATCACACTTGGACCGATGTGTATTCTCTCGTTTTGGGTGCTCGGGTAAGTTGTCAAAGAATGTTTTAATGGAATTTCCGGGAATAGTTTGGAAGTCAGATTCGCCGGAGGATCGACCGAAATGTAATTGGATGATAAATTTCTGGGATACACTCCGGGGATGCAACACATGGGAATTGTAGGTCTTGGTATAGCGGGTCAGGTGCATTTAAAAAATTACAGGTATAATTCATTTTCATCTCAACAGTGGAGGTTTTGTGACGACATCAATCTCGAGTTTGATCTCCCACCAGTTCCCTCTATCTCTAATAGGCCAGGGGTACAAAAAAGCCGTAAAAGTAAAAGAGTTTATCAATTGCTTTCATTAAACACTTCATCAGCAAGCGCCTGATAAATTCGTCAATGATACCTACTGTTGTAACACGTCGGGAATGGTCACGTACATAGTATGTATATCTTTTCATTGAGGGCGAGCAATTCATCAAAGGCGCATGTAGGTTAATATCTAGATCTAGAACGTGTTAAAAAAATCTCCTCATTTTCAACGTTCTATGAAATTGACGTGGTCACGAACGATTAGATCGATCGTCTCGGGCGAGCTTAACAGAGAATATGCATTGGCATTTCATCATCACCTTCGCCGAAATGACAGCTACTATCCTATACCCACAGTTGGTGTCTTAATGTCACCATACACTGTCGAACCCGAACACGAACCTAGTACAAGTGGACCGGTTTTCTTCACACCTATGTGAAGTGTATGTGTGTGTCAGAGGACATTTGTACCAGGTTCGAGATCGAGTTCGACAGTGTATGGTGACACTTAGACAAGAGTGATCAGATCAGATGATCTATTACTCGATTAGCTCAAAATTAATAGTTTGGCATGCCTTAGGCCTGAAATATTCTCCCGAGGTGTGGTGGCCTCTGTGCGCTCCGTCTTCTAGTGGTACGGACTACAAGGAACTACGGAACAATTCTGAGGTCGAGTTTAAGAACAAAAAGTTTTGTTCCTACTTACACGTTATCGCAAAAAAAATTTCTTCGTTGAGATCCTAGCTCCAAGGGTGAACAGCTATATTAATGTACATTGCGTAGTGTTAACCTAAACAATACTGTATAAAAGCGCCAAAACCGCACCTAGTATCTGGGGATGCCAATACCAAAATCTCTGGTTTCGAATGTTTGGACCCTCTAAAGTACAATAAAAATCCAGCTACGTCACTGATTAGCAGGGTTATTCCACAGAATGCAACCAGCGGCTCGATTGCCCTCGCGCTCGCATTGGGGTCCAGGTATAATGGGCCTCTGGTTTCGTACCACCGACAGATCCTTACTAATCAGGTGCTGCCATAGATCTGCCGTTGGAAGCAGCACAACCAGACCAGAATATAATTCATTACATCTTGTGTGTCTCCATAGAAACCAGTGGCTCCAATATCTGGTTAGTAAGCCGACAGGTGGTCGACAGTCGGCTGACTCAGTAGACAGACCATTTAGTAATTATATAATTTAAATATTGGTAAGAATTGACGTTTGTTTATGCACAATTCAACAGAGCAGTCAACATATGGCTGACTGTCGACTTATTCCCCAAATATTGGAGCACTTTTAAATGATCGAAGCAAGGTACATTGCTAAATGGTCTAAGATGGAAACTAGCTTATTTATTTGGGATTATTTGGGAGCAAAAATGCTCAGAAATAAGCCCCAACAATTTAGCAGCTGAAAGGCATTGTTCAAAGGGAAAATATCAGAGAAAAACAGCCAGTGCAAGAAAATCTGCTTGGAGTGCTCTCTTTTGCAAAGCTGACACTTGGTAATTTAAGTAAGAAATATTATTTTTATTTATGCGATAATATACATATAAGGCCTTAGTGCTTTAATTTAAGCAGTATGTAACATCAGTTTTCTTATATTCTTCTGTAATAAATAATAATAATTTATGCAATAAAAATAAGATATAAAAAACATTTTTTTTTTTAAATACGGGAATACGGAACGCACATACGGGAATACGGAACGCACATACGGGAATACGGAACGCACACGAGGGGGAAAACTCATGATGGGACTCAACTGAAGTGATTAAAACAATAAAATCTTTACCAAAAAAATTTCCGAACAGAAACACGCAGCCCCAAAGCCTACAAATTGAAAAAGAAAATTGATAAATCGTTTTCGTTCAATTTTTCCTTTTTTCTTGGTTTCCCATGATTTCCGTTTCGACTGGCATTCGAAACAAAAGAAAAATATATAAATAATAATAATCCACCCCTTGCTACCGATTAGCTCAAAAACCGACCCTGTATCCTCCTCATCCTCCTATCGATTTCTGGTGTAATTTTAATTCCATCTGTGCGATATGCATGCGAAACGCTTTTGTGATTTAACTGAAAACAACCATCCGAAGGGTGCAAAGAAGGTCCTTATTCACTTCCTCGATTATCCTGCAGTCGAAGAAGAAGTCATCTATTGTTCATTTTGTGTGGTGCGGATATCTTTCATCCATAGACCCCGCGCATATAATCCAGTTAGTGGCACAGTCACCGTCAAGGAAGAGGAAATTCAGATCACAGTCCCATGATTCCTTGAGAGAACAGCTGAAAATCGGCCGGTCGCAAAATAATACACAACCATATCGTCCTTCGCATTCTGATCAGTATCATTTTGATAAATGGCTGATTTGATTACCATTTATATTGCTGCTCGTTTCGTGGTGTTTACTGGATAAATTATGCAATTTCAGGTTATATTTTGTGGCCACAGTGGCTAAATACAACGGGGTCCCCTTCTAATCCTGTCCATGGTTTTAGGCCTCGTTCACGGGCAATCGATATAGACACGATTCCTGCAGAAATTGCTTTGAAATTATTACAAATGGCAAATGGCAGTTTGTTAAGACGGTCACAAGTATATCGTATAGTTTACGTAAAAAATTCACTTCATAATCGAAGGATAAAGGATGAGGGCTAGCGTGGATGTTGTTTCGCACGTTTTACGGAGGGATGAATACAAATCGAATTAGATCTCAAGGAGAGCCACGAAATATTTGAAAAATTGACTATTAGCATAATTAATTCCAACGAGCGTGTTATCGAAATGTGATAAATCTTATAGAAAGAGATTTAAACGCTATCAATAATGTTTCGAATTTGTTATGGGGACTAGCAGCCTGAGCATTGGCGTGGTTCAAAATAATCTTCACCACGCTAAAGCAGCATCGGATATTCTTACGACTAGATTCGCCAGGGAACACCTGGGGATAGCACTAGTTGAGAAACCGTGGCAACAAAAAGGCATATATGTATGACTGGGGTGTCAGTCGAGCTAGATCGTGCATCATTCTCGCAAATAGGTAGTATTAATTATAATTTGCTTTTTAGGGTTCACTACCAACGATATAGTTGCATTAGATCCAAACGGGTGCTGATACTTTGGAACTTGTTTACAACAACTAGTTGTCGCTTCCTCATACTTCCGCTAGTCGACTCTTAAGTCCTGTTTGAAAAATTAAAGCGACAAGTCGACCACTGGAGAATCACGGCAAGTGTATTTTTATCGGCTATGATGCTAGCGCACATCATACGGTATGAGGAAGTACCGATACGAACAGTAGAGGTGAGTACTGAGTACCTTCTCGCTACTATATCTTTATAGAACTCAATAGGGGATCTAGTCCCGCTTTCGTGACTAGGTCAAAGCAAGGAGTCTTAGACCTTACCTTGTGGAGTTTCTCTCTATCTGAATATACAACTGGCATGTCTCCGTTGAGCCTTCCCTCTCCGACCACCTGCATATTCAATTTGATATTGCATCGGCGCCGGCGGCTTCGGCACCAGCACCACCGAATCGTTGCGGGAAAAGCTCTCTCTGATAGAGAAGACAGACTCACCACGGACATCACCAGAGCCATTTTGACAGCAAACGAAGCGAATTATCATCTTAAGTCCATCAAGGACAGCAGGAGAGTTCCGTGGTGGAACACCACACTCTCCAAGGAAAAGGACTAGAAAGATGTTCGATAGGACCAAGCACAATGGATAGTGGAATCTACCCCTTTCCACTCCTAAAGAATATAGTAAGCAGGTTAGAGGTGCTAAACGTCGCCGCTGGATGACCTTCTGGGAAAATGTAAGGCACCACCAGCAAAGCTGCTAGACTACACCGTGTACTGGCAACGAAAGGCTCTAACTTAGTCAGTACACCTTGACGAAGTCAGTCGCGCGATTGAAACATTAGACCCCTACATATCGCCTAGCCTACCGAAAGGCCAGGAGGAAATTATTCCACACCTAGTTAGCATTTTCAGAAATAGCTTCGCGCTGGGTCACATTCCTAGTGCCTGGAGATCAGTTAGGGTGCTCTTCACGTCCAAAATGAGAAACAACAGACTATGGATGAATGCAAGCCTGAGGCGCAGGTGTCTAAGAGCAGGCCGACTGTACCAGCGATCAAGAGAGACACCAGACTACGACAACTTGACATAAGAATACAGGATTTCACGCGGACTAATGAAATAGGCAATAAAAAAGAGTAAACAAAACTGTTTCAGACAAGTCTGCGAGGATGCAGATGTTAATCCCTGGGCAACGGCCTAAACACTTTAAGTGAAGTGCCCTCTCCTACTAAATCGGATAGTCTCAGTTAAATTCCCCCAGCATGCCTTAGAGAACGTTGAAAACCAGGAAATGGTCCATGAAGAGCCGATACAGGAATTAACCAACAGATAGATTTTGGAAAACGTTTCCAAAATAGGTGAGAATAAAGCAGCTGGCCCAGATGGCATTCCCAACGGTGTATTGAGACTAGCAGTTAGCACAGTTCCCGGTAAGCTCGTCAGTTCGTCAGTGCTCTCCACTTTGCTTTAATTTTCCTTTCCTTACCCGCCAAGGCGGTCATCAATTAGATACTTGGGGGTGATGATTAAGGCGAAACTGACTTTTGGAGAGCACCTCAAATATGTGCTACTGTGGCTTTGACAAGGATGATGCCAGATTTGGGAGGTGTGCGACCGAGTAGGCGATCAGAGTGTGAGTCTATCCCTCTGTACGCGTCATCAGTTTGGATCGACGCGCTCCGCCAACTCTGTTTACCGAAGGATTGCGTTGAGAGCGTGCTGAGCATATCGAACAACATCTGATGAGGCTCCTTATGTTGTTGCGGGTATGATCCTTATAGACATTCTAGCAGACGAAATGGACCGATTGTGCAAGCCCGAGGTTTAGAGCCGCCGGACGCATTTAATGCGCGCAACAAAAAGAAAGAAGTGAATCATTGAGTAAATGGCAGCAGCGGTAGGATGAATTTACACTGCCGCATGAACCGGATGAGTCGCATGAGAAAACCACATTGGCTGTGGTAAGAGAGCATGTGGTTCATGCGGGCAGTGTAAATTAAGCCTAACCGAGTTTCTAACAAGACATGGTGGATAAAGGAAGTACCTACACAGATTCAAGCTGGACGATTCGCCCGACTGTCCGAGGTGTCCAGGAATAGCGAAGGACGTGCAGGACAGGAAAGTGCGTACTTGGCAGTGACCTGAATCCACAAAGCATAGTGAAGAACATGATAAGTTCTGAACATAATTGGGAGGCCGGAACTCACACAATATACACCCATAGGGAACTGAGGAAAGAGGAGCAGATACAAAAAAGGACGCAACGGATTAACGGCTAATTAGCCAATACACAATACCGAGGAGTAGTTACATAGGGAGAATGGTGGAGTAAGAGGGTTGAGGATTTTACTGGGTAAGTAGTCGCGCACTGACGACAAAACTCCAATGTCGATGCCGTACAAATAATTATTAGTTGTGGGCAATGTCTCCTGAGTAATGAGATCTACCCTCTATCATAGGTTAAGTTAGGTTGGGTACGTTGTAGTACCACCAAAAAATCACCTCCGTTTGAACCTACGTATCAAACCAGCCTGTGCTGGCGATGTAAGGTCACCTAGATCACAGAAGACCCGAGAGCCTAAAAATTTACTTCTCCTGCCGAACAATGACAGAGAAGGTGGAGAAGGCTCTCCTCGTCATCTACATCTCCACAACTCCTGCAGAAGTCGCGATGAAGAATCCGGAACCTCCACGCGAGCACCCTAATTGAGCAGCTAACGAAACAGCACTGTGTGCATTTCTTGACATTGAAGGAGCCTTCAACAACACTTCCTTCGAATCCATCGAAAGTGCTCTTCGACCGAAAGATGAAACGTATGTTGGCCTCTAGAAGGGTTATCACTAAGGTAGGAAACTGTATCCTCTTAGCGAATGTCGTACGTGGATGCACGCAGGGTGGAGTATTATCTCCCCTCCTGTAGTGAATCGTAGTCGACAGTCTGATGTAGAAACTATGAAGTTTTCCACACAAGGTTACGTGCATAACCTGGTAATCATGATCAGAGGAAGTTTGCCAACGACGCACCGAGTGCTTCGCCGTAACCTTCCCTATTTGATCCGGAAAGTTATTTATTTGTCTTCACATTTTACGTACTTGACCTGGAATGTTAGATGTATTCAACACCAATTGTGCGGTGAATTTCAGGAGTATTTTTTCACCTAGCGGATATCTTAAAAAAATCACTTTTATCTGAGAAACTTCAACGGTTCAGGACCAATCTCAATCATCTCAAAGTATGTAACTTCTTAACATACGAAATCCGGCTAACAAATTATACAACCGTGAAAATCCCATTTCAGCAGGATAATGAGACCGCCCCCTGTAGCCATATTACGCAAAAGAACTGGTAGCGAGATTTCTCAACAAAAGTCAAGTATAACTTATGACGTGCACACGCGTGCTACTGATACTATCAGTGCAATGACTGTAAGTATAAATCGTCTCATAGTGCACGTTCCCGGGACGCATTCATCCCCTTCTAAAAATGTATCCTTGCAAAAAGTTTCCTGGCCAACACCACGCATTACCTCCGTACGCGCATCATAATCCATCCATTGGAAGCAGTCAAACCTTGCCGAAAAAAATATGAAACCATAATTAAATTAGAACGTGATAGCTCACAAGTCGTTGAGCCCGAAATATGTGTCCTCGGGAATTGAATCGATTATCAATGCATCACTGCATGCGAATTTGAACTTTAGCGAATTATTGTGGTGATGGCATCACACACTATACAAGTTAGCGAGTATTGTAAGTGTGTGGCATGCCAAAGGGGTGTTATTTGGCTCCCACACTATTCATTTGACTCATAATGTCTGATGGTGCGAGGAAAATGTTTAGGTTGTATCTCCTTGATTGCGTTCACTATGTGGTAATGAGTTGTGTATGGTAGTCGTGAGTCGTTGATGTCCTGAAGGACAAATTCAAACACGTGACCATTAAAAATTTTTTGTGGAAGTCCACGATAAGAGACACGGTCACGTGTCGGGACGTCTAAATGGGTTTTGATGAAAAAGGATTATGAATTGCATGGAGGAATTGGAATGTGTCGGTTGGTCACATTATTGAAATGCGAAATCTCAGCTTGCACTGCCAATAGGGTGAAGTTGGTGATGAATTTTTGGCGGTTGGAATGACGAGAGGATGGTTCAAGAATTGCTTTGGGGTTGTGGGAGTTATTTTTTTCGGTGGAAGAGGTCAGTTAAGCTGTGAGAGTTATATTTAATTTTGTGTTTAATGTTTGACTCAGTGAAATAAGACTTAGTGGTCTTCTCCATTCTTCTGAGCAATTATTAGTATTTTGGTTGAGTGCGGAGTGGGCCACTGCCAATCCAAGCATCTCTTCATGGATAAGCTACCACCATTTTATTCGGCATAAACGCGTTCCGACTCCAGGTCGTGCTTCTCCGCTGGATCAAAGCAGCAGCTGATGAGCCAGGGGACTAAGGGTTTGATCTTTGATGCCATTTATACCGAAAAAAATATGGTAGTGAACTCATCAATAGCGAGAAGCTTGAATTAGTAAAGGCCCACCCCACTCAACTCGATTCGCAAGACTCGAGCATAGATACAAGATTAGTATCAGTAATTTTTCCTTACTATTAAAATAGTATTGCTAAATTTAAAACGAAACTTAACTAAAATGAACCGCACTCACCTCATCTAAAAGGACATTATTTTAACTTAATTAATTATGCTGTGTTTTCAGTTTCGCTTCCTTAAATTAAATTCATTTGACTTGTCTTAAGAGCATTACTGAAAAAATCTCCCTTCGCTATGAGTGTGTTTCTGTGTTCTCGCCTGAAATCCTGATAAATACGAACAGCATACTTCACCTTTTCACAATTCCCAAAACACATATTAAGAACTAGTTTTCAAAGAACACACCGTATCAACTCCTTCAGCAAATGAATTATGCCGGACAGGCCAAGAACTTGATGAATATTCTCATCTTGCCTTGGACTCAGGACTATCCAAACACTAGCGCTCGCTCTATGCGAAATCAAAGCCAAACTTTCTCAATTCTCCGGGGCCATCATAAATCCTTTTCGCTTTGACATTTAACCAAGTCAAGAGAATTCCACTATCAGCCACACATTGTCCTTGCGAATGTCCTCAGGCGAATAGTTAACCGAAAAAATTGGCCCTTATGTGTTTTCGGTGTTTTTGACCGGTTTGTTGTCGTTGTCGTCATTTGTCCACCACCCCCTTAAACGCCCCGGAATCTTCTTATACTGAGAAACTGTAGCAGAAAAAGGCTTGAGGGAATTTCCCGATAATCTTTCTTCATTTCAGGAGGGTATACATACGAGTACACATCCCGGAAGCAGTCTGGACCAGAGGAAGGAGAACGATGGGCGGGAATGAGAACGGTTAGACGAAATGGCCTGATTACGGTCTGATTAAGCTCATGAGAGTCGCACATATTAACCGACCTCCAGAATTAGATGAGTGGCCATTTTCGACATTCTCATGATGTTAATTATTAGATTAGGGGTTGCATAATTGAACACTGAATTGAGATTAGAATGAGTTAATAGTGGTGGTGGAATGAAAATGAGGGATCAATGGGACATTATCGAAAGGAAGTGGGTTTATGAGTTAGAGTCATGGTGTGGTCGAACTTTTGGAGGACTAACCACTTGACAGTCGTCGGAAGAAGAGTATGTAGAATCACTTGGACATCCACAGCTAGATCTTGTAATTAAAGGCCGAATTCTCTATGTCCGGTTAAACTGCCGACTAACTTAACGGGACCAATTAGTCTATTGAAGCGCCTAAGGGTATGCAGCGCATCGCAGCGCTCAAAATATGACAACACTGTAGGAAAATCAGCTGGAACCGTCTGTATACCATTCTATTCTGCCTGTATCGTCTGTCAGCATTAATTTGCAGCTGAGTTGGTTCCAGATTCTTTTCCATCCAAAACTCTGTTCTTTAGGGGTCGTTCAAGTATTACGTAAGCATAAAAGGGGGGTCCTCTTTGGTTATTTTTGATGACAAGGGGGTGGGGGGTCGAACGGTGTTTATGTCAGCAAAATATGCTCAATTTATTTTTTACCCAATCTCCACTCATAAAGTTTCTGAAGAAAACCGTACATAGTCTGGTTCAGACTGAACGGAAAGTGGATCAAAAACACATCGAAAACAATCAGAAGCAAATACGTGCAAAGCCTTCTCAGGAGGCTACCAATAAAAAAAACTGTTGCTCTGGAAAAACAACTTCTAGCTTTATATTCTACAAGGAATACAATGCCAAGCCCTGAAGTTCAGAAACGGATTAGCGAAATTCGAAGGAATTAAAAGTTAGGAAATAGAATTTAAAGAGACAAATTCAAAACGCAGCATCCCAAAAGAGCATAAAGACAACATGAAAAGGAAACTGGAAGACATTTGTTGCGAAAATCTGGACTCAAAAAAAATATTTCCTTGCGCGATTCAGTTGGACGACCTAGTCTTGAAACTGATCAGCCATTGCTACAATCACGGATGTTATTATAACCCTCGACGGTCTTACACAAGAATTAAAGAAAATCGGAATTGACATCAGCCGAAGTCGGACATATCTTTACTGCCAAGTATATCTAATAGCCCAAAAGGACGAAGATATGTATCAACTGTTCGTGTTAAGGTTATACGTCCACAGACCAATCATCACAAAAGCCACATTGATAGCCTTTTCGCCACAACATCAATCCCCAATATTTAGAAAATTTGGCATCAATACTTGGTCCAGATCAAGTACTTTTCATATCCCAAGGTGATAAGGCTCGGGTGTGCAGCAAATAAACAGGCGCCACTTATGCCAAGTGGCATAAATTGATTCCTTCTATTTATGCTGGCATTAAAATAATCCCAACTCTTGGAAATCCGCAATACGTTGGATATTCCATAACAACATTTCGTCGCCATTCGAAGTGGAAAGCATAATTCATCCACCGCCTGTTCAGTTTGGCATTTGACAGAAAATTCGAAATTTCTAGCTTTGATGAGTCCCAGGTGACACACAAGATATGGGGTGGTATGCATAATAATGAGGATATACTCAAGAGTGAAGTCTATTGAGGACATTCCTGAGTCTGCTATGTTCGAAGAATCGAGTGAAAAAGTTGTATGCATAAAACTACTCTCCGCTCCATAGTGAAAATTGAGTGGAATTCTGTCAACTCAGCTTTACTCCACTCGACTCACTTTATGCATACCACCCATGGTATCAACTTTCTTTCCCACAATAGGGTTTAACAATTACGTTTAAAACACGTCCATCGACCATACACAACACAACCGAGGTTAGAATCGAAGTTTGACAATTGTCGCAAATGTCAAATATTGCGCTGAGCCAGAAAAGCGAAAAATGTTTGTGTTGACTAAAAGTGCAAGCGCTTAGTTCAGTGCAAGCGTTTCTACGGCAAATTACCATGCAGCACTAATCGCTTCTTAGTGCTGACTCAGCGGTGGCGTTTTATGAACGCAGCCAATGACAATCGATGATTACTTTTGTCCGTCGGTAAAACAAAAATTGTCAAGTAGAACATGCAAGAAGTACGGTCTTTATCATGCCTCCGTCAAGTCACTAGATCGGCAGAGCAAGGAAATCCATAAAACTGTAAAAACGCAGACGGAATAAAAATTGAGACCTTTAAGAGTAGCTGCTCGTCCTCGTCGTGCTAATGAATTATATGCATTGCACAGGCTTTAGACTAAACGGAGACCAAATTGTTGAATGGCTTGAGGAGGAAGATGCCGATATCTCGGGAGAATGCAGTGGTTTGGTTTGCTTACTTTTACTGAGAAGGGGAGGCGGGAGTCAAAAATAACCAATATTCTGCTTATGTAATAGTTGAACGGTCAGTAATGACCAGTTTAATAATTGTTCTCATTTGAATGTGCAAATGTAAACAGTACTACCTGGCAAATCTCAGGAGCCGGTATCAGCTGTTTGCGTTTATCGTATCGTTAAACTTTTAACCGGAAGATAGAAGGTGGTAAGCGTTTATCGTTACGTTAAATTTTAACTGGACATTGGAAAATCGGCCTTAAGTGAATGAAAGTGAAAAGCTCCTAAGGCCATGTTACAATCTCATGTAAAATTCAGATCGATCGTGGAAAGTTCTACGCTATCTGCCATGAACGATGAACCAATAAACTGTTTCCAGAAGACCTTCATCAGTTTATTGGCTCATTGTCCATCGTAGAAAGCTGAAAGTCCATCCATTCGAGATGAGTCGAGATATCACAACAAGCTTGAAAACTAAAATGTCCATTGATTTATGTTAATAATTGAATATGAAAGGATAACCGCCAAAGGTAAAGAATATCTTCTACCACCAATGTACAGAAATTCGATACATAAATTAAATAGGAATAATTAACACTTTACAACGTATAAATTTGATAATTACAGTATTTTCTAAATTGTCTCAAGTCACGCTATCATAAGAAATAAGGTTCCATATAGTAATCTTGACTACATTGTTCCTAATGAATGCCATACGGGCACGGCAAGTATAAGAATCCGTGTGTATTGTAACTTATTTACATGCGACAGGTTCCATCCGATCGGTAGCACACCAATCCCTCTCTTTGCGTCCACCATTTAATCACCTCCTTTCACAATGCACCTATTAAGTGCAACGTTCTACGACGTCCTTTAATAATTGATACCTACCGGTAAAGGTTACAGCCACAATAAGACACGAAACGTATATGCAGAGCAAAAGGATCAAAGTGGGGTGTAATTGACCCTCGTTTGGCTACGACATGCCTACGGGGCTAAACGGGCAGATATAAGCCAGTCGCAGTGAGTCTTGTACATATTCGTATATCGACTAAATCGTGTAATTGATTGCATTTCAAATTATGGAGGACACAATTTTTGAAATATTTCCCTAGTTAAGTTAATCCTTCATACAAAGTCGTGACATGAAAACATAGAACGCCTTTTACATGCAGAACTGCAACCGGTTTTTGCCTGAGAAAATCAAATATTTACCATGGAATTAAAATCGAGGTATGACACATATACGTATTGTAGCCCCACACGAATTACATACGAGTGTATGATGTCCTTGCCGGGAATTAGATTGAGGAAGAATGCAATCTAAAAGCGGCGAGGACAAGGATATATCATCAAAATTATTAAGAGTTTTCTCCGAGCCAGTTTCCAGCAATATTTCTCCCATAATTTGTGTGTCATTCGTAATTGGAAAGCATTGCGTCGTTCGTCCCCTTATGGCCCGGGCGGCAAAGATTTCCCCGATATTCCAACGCAATAACCTCTGACAATGTACAGACAAATAATACTCCGGAATACTCAGGGATGACACCATAATTGCTTTTTATAAGAGGGTGGAATTTTTTCAGACAGCGATTTACAATCGGTTGTTTTTTTATCCCAGCATTTGCGGGATATAAACTATAGGATGGTGGCGGTGGGAAAGCAATAACGAACGGACGCTTTATATTGAAAGCGTATGTTTGGGACTGAGATCTTTAATTGAGTAAATAGGATTAAGTCAATCCGAGACCTTTTGATTTATAAGCATGCCAGACAATTATTGAAAATATTTCGAAAGTGACCGAAATTGCAGTCTATTCTTTTATTGGGGCCAGCTCTAGTTTAGGTTGTGAATATCGGGGTGATTTGTTTGAGCTATGTAGTCCGATAGTGGAATCGCGGGATTCCAAAATTCAAGGTGGATTCCCTCTTGAATTTTGGAATCCCGCGATTCCACTTCATCCTCAACATCGTGGCGCAACAGCCCGACGACGTCGGGCTTTGGCCACCTGAATCGTTGTCCTCCAATTAGCTCAGTCACGAGACCGCGTCCTGCAATCTTGGAAGCCCAGTAGTAGCTCGGCGTCAGCATATACTGAGCTCTCGGTCTTTCTCGCAGTCTCGCTTCGTCGACGCGTCGTCCGTTCATTACTTGTTTAGGCATGAGAACACCCTTCATTTGTTGTACATGCCCTGCCCATTGAAGACATTGTATTCTGACGATTCGAAGCTTCCAGCTCATCGCACAGTTCGTACAACTCATGGTTGTACCGGATGCGCCATCTATCTCGGTCGTAACCTACTCTGAAAATTCGCCGAAGGACTTTCCGTTTGAATGTGTTTAGCATGTTTTCGAAGGCTTGGGTTAGAGTCCAGGTTTCGCAGCCATAGCATAGCACTGGTCGTATGATGGATTTGCATACGCGAAGCACACGCTTCAATTTATGGGGAGGTCTTATTTGCTAGCTGTGTCCGTCGCTTGATTTCGTTGGTGTTCTTTAACAGTTTGCTACCCAGGCATTTGAAGTAGTCTAGGGATTCGATGCTGAGGTCCCCTACGTTGACGTTCGATTGTGCTGGCGTCCTGGTTCTTGATTGCATCATTATTGTTGTTCTGTCTTCGTTGATGCGTAGTCCAACTTCTTTTGCAACCGTGTCAAGAGTATGCAGAAGTTCTTCTGCGTCGGTCAGTTTACGGAACATGATGTTGATGTCGTCTGCGTATGCTATCAGTTGTGTCGACTTGATGAGTAGCGTTCGGCCGGTATCCGTAACCATTACCCGAATAGCGTATTCAAGTGCTAGGTTAAAGAGCATCGACGCCAGTCCATCGACCTGCTTCAAACCAGTACGTGTTTCAAAAGGATCAGTCAACCTCTTCTCGATCCTGACCTGTGAGACGGAGTTTGTCATCGTCATCTTTGTCAGCCGCACTAATTTTGCTGGTATACCAAATTGCAGTTTGATGTTGTACAGTATACCACGATCGATACTGTCGTATGCTTGCTTAAAGTCGACAAAGATTTAGTACACGTCAACGTTGTATTCCCAACACTTTTGCAGGATTAGCTGATCGGTTGTGGAGCGACCAAATCTGAAAACGCCTTGATACTCGCCTATGATTCGTTCAGCGTCATTGGAACGGAACAATGGACAATACTATGCGATCAAAGCTAAATGATGATGAAAATGAAAAAGTGAAAAAAACTAATTCGTGGCTTGTACTGACTGAGTCCCATGTAGTTCACCAGACTGCTTTTTCGGCCGACTCTGCTCTGGGTTTTAAAATTTCAAATTTTTTTGGAGGCCTTAAAAAGGCAACATGCGAGTAGCGATTGTCTTAAACAGTCACGGATGTACTGAGAACCCCACCCCCCCCCCCCCCCCCCCAAGGAAATAGTTTTGACAGAGGTTATTTTAAGGTCGATTGTATAAAAATACGGACAAAGATTTATTGATTGAGCTATTAATGACAACATTTTCATTTTTTAATTCCAAATTTTCAAATCCTAATCATCTTGTTCAAACAGTAGAACATTAGCGGCTTGCTCCTCGTCCTTATCACAAGCAAAATATGCCTGAACAACCAATACCTCGGGAAAACCTAATGCCTTTAGTCGATTTATTGCGTCACGATCTTCTTGTGTAACAGTCACTTCTACGCTTTCCGGTTGCTCTGACACTCCCGCCCCTACATCAGACTCGTCTTCGTCACCTGTTACTTCGTCATCCGCGTGTTCATTAAGCAAATCAACAAATTCCTTCTGATTTTCTGATATTAGTTGTAGAAGTCTCGGATTTGCATGTCCAATTTGCGATACCACAGTATTCAACATACTCGGATTTCCTTGAATTATTCGTCTCAACTGCCGGAATCGCTCATTAGTCCGAAGAAAAGCTAAGGGAGATCCGCCCTGATTTGTAGTTTCATTGATTGCCGTACTTGTAACATTCGCCTCGGCAGTGGATTCATCCGGAATACACGTACTAGGGATTCCCTGAAACAGGTATTCCACCGCACGATCTGGATTATTAAAACTGGCACGAAATGCTCGCACGACATCCTCTCGGGGATAGCCCATGTCGACGATATTTTGTATTGCACGCTGAATTTCATCGGGATCGGAGATGCTATCCGAGGTGACGTAGTTTGAAGTTGTTCCATTTTCTGTTCCTACTTGATCAACACTTTTAGATTGTTTACAATTTGGAGCAGTCTTCTCTGTAGGATTCGATGGTTTTCGCAACATCACAACCACAAACCTCCTTTCGTCGATCTGGTAGTGAGTAAGCTGATGAGTATTTTCCATGATAACTCCAGAATAGATTAAGGTTTGATGGTTGGCCGGCAGTGATTTGTCGGTGACCCTTTCCAGTTCAGATTTCAGATCGGCTACGGTTTGTTGTTGGTCAATTTCAACTTGAAATGTTTTTTGTTCCAGACTTTTGATTGTAATCTTAACCATTTTTTCCGAGGGGAATAAGGCTATTTAAAACGGAGACTGACGGACCGTGGCCGTGGCTAAAGTCGATAAATTTACGAACAAACAAAAAATATTTTTGAAGTTTCACTTCCGTGTTTTTTTTTCAATGATATCTACGATTTGGACAAAAAGTTCACACCCACGCCCAAGTAATCTCAGATCTAATAGCCTCACTTCAACAACGTTAAAATTACTAGAGAGATTGATCGACCATTTGCGACACACCATTCCGTCACAGCTTCTGTTCGGCAACATTCATACTGGGGAAAACAGGTCAGTGGATACAGCTTGCCACTCTCTATGGAAAATCTCTTGATTGCAAGGAATACACGATGGCTGCCTTCCTAGATTTCGAAAGCGCCTTTAATAACGTCAGACTTAGAGCTATCATAAAGGCACTCTGGAGCCTGCACGTTGATGGGCCGCTTTGTAATTTCAGTAATATATATCTAAAGTTAGATTAGATTAGAGATAGACCGTGGGCTGGCTCACTGGCACTGCGACCTGATAGTTTACTGTGCTGTAGTCCTATGCCTGCTTACAGGACTAGGCCTGCCGATCAAGCTTAGTCGTACTAATGAAATTACTTAAATCTTTAATTGAGAGTGCAAAAACTTCTGGTTCAAGAAAAGCACACCCAAAACATTTCATGCGGAAGCGGTCGAGGGCCTCACACTCGTAGAGAATATGTTGCGAAGTCTCGTCTTTTTCATGACAGAAACGACAGGTTGAATCTGGGGTCAACCCTAACGTTGCTAAATGATGTCTCAAGTATGAGTGACCTAAAAGAAGTCCGCAAATGTTTCTGACATTAAGTCGACTCATACTGAGTAGTAGTGAAGCTCGTTTTTGTGAGTACACATCCACATCTAGCAATAAACAGTTTTGTTTGTCTCAAAACCGAAAGGCCGTCCGAAAACGCTGCGGCCTCGGTTCTCTTTCATACTTAGGGTGGTTAATAGTGAGGATAGTTTGACCATCTACATCCATTTGTTGTCTTACTTCTTGGGTCCATGTGGTCTAAAGGGTAGCGGTAGGCGCAGACAGAGTAAGATTTTTGCCGACGAAGAAGGTGTTCAGTTCGTCAAGATATCTATTTATCTACTCACACATTTGAGTGATGTCGTTGCCAGTTGCTAAAATCGAGCAGTCATCAGCATAATTGACGATTTCGAATCCATCAGGTGGGGTTGGGAGTCCTGACATGTAAAGGTTAAACAGGGTGGGAGATAAGACTCCTCCTTGGGAGACACCCTGTTTAATTCGTCTTAGTTTAGATTGTTCGTTGACAAGGACGTACTTGGTTGAGGCCATTGTGAATTTTTTATGTAATGGCATCCAAAGCCGGCGTGGTGCTGTGCATCCTTCTAAAGCCATGTTGGTGGTCGGCCAGCTGAATGTGAGTCGCAATTATAGGGTGTAGAAGCGCTTCTAGGGTATTGGCTACAGGAGAGAAAAAAGTGTGATGGGACGATATGATTCGCCTAATGTTAGTTTCTTTCCTGGTTTCAGAATAGAGATCATGTAATGCACCTGTAATGGATTATATCCTGATAGTGCTGCTTCTACCGGCAGATCGATGGCAGCATCTGATGAGTAATGATCTGTCGGTGGTAGGAAACCAGAGGCCGAGGGTCCTATTACACCTGGACTCCGATGCGAGCGCGAAGACGTCTGCACCAACCGTCAACCATTCCATCCTTATCGCCCCATTTTTTTTTTATTATACCCCATTTTGACCTCCGATATTTGTGTTTTCTCCAGGCCTATGATTTTTTATTAATACGTAAAGGCCAGGGGCAACGAACGGCGAAAACCCCGCCCACCTCTTCCGAGCTGAGCTACAGCAAGCATAGGCCGCTGCTCGTTGAGGAGCCTTTTTCTTCGCCAATATGGCACGGCCCGACCTTCACGGTCGTTATGCTACCTTAAGCCCTTAGGCTCCGTCCCCACAGCCATCTTTGGATGCCCACCAAACCGTCCGATACATTATTACATTATTTAAAAAAAAATAACATTTTTTCAGCGATCCCGTTATGAAATCAAGCCTCCCCCGACTTATTTGTGAGTTTCAAGATGCAACAAATATATTAAAAGTGGACCACCACATCAACTTACCTTAAAGCTATCATCTATAAAAATGTCGTGTGTCACTATGCGAGGTTCTATTAATAATTTACAAAATTTTATAAAACTAGATATCATCTTAAGCATTCTACAGTTGGTCTTCGTTTCTGGCATTTTACAATCGATCGTCATTGGTTGTTCTTATAATCTGAAACAAATCCGAGAAAACAGCAATTTTATTCTGACAATCCACAAACGAGTTACGCTAAATGCTAATAAAGAAAGGGTGAAAATCAAACACTACGAGTTCCAATTGTGTAAACAGGAATTTTATTTTCACAGCAATTATCCCCCATGGGACGAATATTGCAAATGCATTACAGCTTGTATCATTTTCCTATTCGGTTTTATTTTTTGACTGGTATGTTGCTAAGGACGCGCGATCAAATGCAAATAAATAAATATTATTATAAAGAAAGCTTTACATCATTGTTGTCGTCTCTATTTTGTATTAAATACATAAATGCATTGTGAATGCAGGGTTCGCATGTATCGTAATGAATTTAAAATTGTCTTTTCTACGATCGTCGTCGGATGAGTTCATCGGCTAGATTTTCTAATTTCACTTCATCCTCTTTCCTCGTTTTGACTTCTCGTAATTTAACAACACCACGCTCCAGCTCGGAATCACCTAAAACAATTGCAAATGGAATACCATTCTCTTCGCAGTATTGCAGTTGAACTAAAAGTTTCGGGTTGAGTTTGTAAGAATGTTCAGCCTGGAAGTGAACAAAAAATTAATTGAATTCCTAAAATATTTCTGCAACAAATCGCGTTCTTACTTTAACGCCCTTATCCCACAACGTTGAAATAATTTGCATACGTTTCTCGTGCAAACCTTTGTGAGCCGACGCAACATAAACCTCCACATCAGTGGTCCTAATCTTATTGCCCTGTGCTGTTTGTCGGGCCTCCAGAACGGAGAATATTCGCTCCACTCCTATCGACACTCCCACGCATGGAACTTGTTTCCCCTTCGGATCAAACATGCCCACCAAATTATCGTAACGACCGCCGCCAGCAACGGATCCCACGGTGCCTTGTTCGCCACTATTATCAACCGGCGTCTCACTCTTAAGTACGCATTCATAAATAACGCCGGTGTAATAGTCCAAACCACGGGCTAAACTCAAATCGAATAGAACTCGATTTTCCACACCGAGCATTTTGCAATAGCCCAGCAAAAGTTTCATTTCTTCCAGTCCTTTAACGGCCGCCTTTACAGCCTTGAGCCGTTCATCTTGTAGAAGTTTCTCGACAAGATCGGTGCCGCCACTCAATTGTACGTAGGTTCCGATCTGATCGGCGGCCGCGTCGCTAAGTCCTTTCTCGTCAATCATTTCTTTGCGCACTTCGGCCCACGGTGACTGGAATTAAGCAGTTTGGTGTGTGATTAGGATGGACATGATAATGTAGTTGAGCGTGTTTCATACCTTATCTAGTTTGTCAACGGCCGAGCATATTGTGCGGAATTTATCACTTGGCACGCCACATGCTTCGAACATACCATCCAACAGTGAACGATGATTTAGTTTAACTACAAAGTCGCCAATTTTTAGGGCTTCGAGTATTTCGACGACAATTTTAACGCATTCAGCATCCGGGATCATAGGATCATATGAGCCAGCGATGTCGAAATCCTGTAATTAAGTTTGAATTTAAATTGTTTTAGAGTTTGTAATAATAAAAAAAAAACTTTCATTGGCAGTTGAATCAATTCCAGAGTCCCGCGTTTAGCTGACGGTTAGTTGGTAAAAATCGGAACCTTAACTTAAATGCCATTGGGCGTGCTCAGTATGTTTCCTAGTCAGCGACGAAATCGAGACGGTTTTCGCTCCTACGGCAGTCGCTTCTCCGCGCCGAAGCTACCCGTTTACCGGCCACGGCCAAGAGCTGTCGAAACCCTTCAACGCCAGAAGGCTTTGCTACTATAACAACAACAGACGGCTTTCTAGTGACTGTCCTTTAAGAGGACGAGAGCCGACACGTTTTTGAGTGCATTTGTCGTCTAAAATGGCAATTAAACCGTATTCAGTTCGTTCCCTAGCTGGAGAACTAGCTCATTCTCTACCAAATCCATTCTACTGATACACTCACGGTGGATTTGTGTCAACGATATATTGTATAACTATATTCTTTTACCGTAGATTTGTGTTTAAACTGTAAGTTCATTAAGTGTGGGTCTGGGTACAGAGTCCATCTTCGCTTTAAGGCTCTCTCCCACCAAAAAGTGACAGTGTAATGCTGTGTTTTGCTAGACAGCGGCTGGGCGATTTGCGTCTGCGGCTCGAGAGCAATTGATTCATCATTCAATGTCGGGGTTTTGTATGAAAATAGTACTAGTATGTTGGGCAGGTTGTCTATGCAATCAAGGATTTTTATATGTACGTGAGGAGAATGGATGGAAAGAGACGAATGTATTGTAGATGTAGAGTCCTTCGGTGGCAGCAAGGACATTCGAGAAAGGATATTTTTGGCAGTGAAGCAATATATGGGGAATATGGATGTCATATGAACCGGGATGAAGAGGCGAGTGTCCAGGAGTAGTGCAGATGGCATTCCGGATCCTTCGGTGGCGACAAGGATATTCGAAAAAGGATACTTTTGGCAGTGAAGCGAAATACGGTCAATATGGGTGTCATATGAATCGGGGTGGACACCCGAATATCCAGGAGTAGTACGGATGGCATTTCGAGTCCTTCGGTGGCGAAAAGAACATTCAAGAAAGTCAAGTGAAATATGGGCAGTATGGGTGTCATATGAACCGGGGTGAGGAGGAGAATGCCTAGGAGTACTACGGATGGCATTCCGGATCCTTCGGTGGTGACAAGGATATTCGAAAAAGGATACTGCCCAACATACTACATAGTACTATTTTCATACAAAACCTCGACATTGAATGATGAATCAATTGCTCTCGAGCCGCAGACGCAAATCGCCCAGCCGCTGTCTAGCAAAACACAGCATAAACATGCACACAGCACATATCTGCGGCGGTCTATACAGCACTTGAACTTATCTTCTTAAGCATAGTACTAAGGTCGGCTTTTCGTGCAAAATCTCATACAAAAACTATCAAAAGTTTCGTTCCCACGAAAAATTTTCGCTCTTTCAGTACTAACATATTTCATTTGTATGCGATCTTAATCCGGCGAAGGACTTGCTTTTGTAGAACTGGACTGTTGCGCCAGTTATTTAGTATTTTGTACTCTCTCCTCCTTTGTCCTCCTTTCCCTCTTCTCCCCAACACTCGGCTATGTTACCCTCCCTCTTAAGATAAACGAACGAATCAGGTTTTGACATTTCTCGAATTCTCCTTCATATGCTTTCCCCTCCGGTAAAATTTGTATGGACAATTGTCATGAAAATGTTCCCCTCCTGATCTGAGAAGTATTCTGATCCGGAGGGGAATATTTTCATGACATTTTTACCGGAGGGGAAAGCATATGGAGGAGATTTCGAGAAATGTCAAAACCTGATTCGTTCGCAGGAACGCGGTTGCGTCACAAACGTTTCATCATTGCGCCACAAACGTCACATCATCGGGTTACACAAATTTTACCTACAAAAGTTACAGCCAGAAGTCACTAAAATTCGCATTTTCATGTCAAGAAAAGGAAACCAAAAACCAATCGCTACTAAACGAAAAACAATCTGGAATTGATTCCAACCCTTTTCATAAAACTCACGCATTGATAAAACTCTCGATATCGACCCCTCGTCATTGCCGGATTATCCCGTCGATAGACTTTAGCAATATGATATCTCTTGATACTGGATATCTTACTCATGGCCAAATACCTGGCCAGAGGAACTGTGAGATCATAGCGTAACGATAAAATTTCTCCACCTTGATCTTTCAAGTCGTAGATCAATTTCGAGTCCTCGCCATACTTGCCGGTGAGGACGTCCTGAAAAACAAAAATTAAAAAAAGTGATCAATTACCAACATATTCCATCCAAGCTAAACAATCCGTCACACTCACCTTCAATTCAAAAACGGGTGTATCTATCGATTCGCCTCCGTGCTTTTTAAACACTGCCACGATTTTATCCAAAACACCCTGTCGCAATGCCATCTGCTGGGGGTTATAGTCGCGTGTGCCTTTGGGCGTTTTAAGCGTGAACTTTTGTGGCGCGGCATTTTCGTCGCCACTCAATTTCGCTTTAAGGGCGAGCAGTTTGGCCACCTCTTCATCGATCTGGAAGAGAATTTCAAATTCAATTCGTTTTCGGTTGTTTTCATAACACGTCTCGTTTTTTTTTATTTAGATCTATGCAACAATTTTTCTAGTTATTATTATTAATTCAAAAAGTTGTGATCGAGAGAGAAAGACGACATGTGTAAATTGAAATTTCGAAAAGAAAGATATTTGAGCGCATTTGAGCTTATAAAAACGAGTTAGTACAAAACAGTGCTGACCTGTAATATTTGCTGTTGTGTAGCAGTATCAAGAGCAGCAATATGTTCATTATTTGACGAACTACTTCTATGCGAATTTTGAAAAGTTCTATGTAAGCCCGGCGCTTGTTTTGAACCGTGCCATTGTAATAATGTACGAATCGAATTCGAAACTCGACCAAATCGATGCAACATTTTATTTTTTTATTGTTTTGTCTTTTATTCTTTGGTTTTAAGTTTAAGTTTTATTGACTCTGGGAGAGTTTTGAGGTAACTCTGGGAGTAATTCAAGCCTAAACAAAATATAAACAAAATACAGAACGAATTAGAAATGTAAAAAATTGCATCGAGGGTAGGACTGAGAATGAACAGAAAAGTTGTTCGAAATGAAAACGTAATAAAACACAAAATTAAATGGAGCCAGGAGGATTTTTTTAAATGTGTTTTGGATATAACGTTACGTTCGCACCGAACCCGAATTACTTAATTTAGGCCCAATTTTGTATGGATCTGACGTTTCAAATTAAGTAATTTGGTCCGGTCCGGACGATTGTCGCCTGAAAAGCTAAACATGCAATGAACACAAACACTTTTCACACAGATAACGTGAACATTTTAACAGTATCAAGAATACGAGTAAGAATTATGCTATGCAGTAATCGAGAACGCTTATCGACACCTCACTCTACCAAATCTCCTTTCTGTACAAAAACAAAGATCTGCACAAAGACACCTTGCTGCGATTATTATATAATTTTGATAAGCCATAAAACTGAATCGGTATATCAGTTACAAGATCAAAGATTGTTATGCTTTAAGTAAATCGCTTTGATCGACTTTTTTTTATAGTAAATCAAATCGGAGGTAGCCGACACAAAGTAAAACGAGTTTTATCACCTGTTACCGGGTCCACTACACACCAGTTCGTAAGCTGAAAAGACGAGCCCACTTTTCATTAGCATATTTGCTGATTGAAATTTTATTCAGTAAAGAAATTTTTTTCGGTTGAACTAATTTGAATTGAAATATGAATCACGGAAGTATTACCGGGTAAAATAAGGAAGTTCCAATTGAAAGACAGTGAGAGAAGAAAGTCTGAGCATAGGTTAGGTAGAGAGGCTGCTGTGACCGACTTGTTACCACAGAGAAGCTGTGATCCTAACCGTCCTATGCAGCTAACCAACCGGATTTAGATATTTCTTTGTAAGAATGCAGGACCGGGATTTGCCCTTATCCTTAACGAAAAAAAATGTGTAGATAGGAGACCCCAGTCCCTTCACTACATCGCGAACAATGCAGAGCCTATAATAAAGCAATATCCTCTCCTTCCCGCTTAAGGCGGAGAAGAGTAACAGCCGAAGCTGCCTTACAGTGGTGGAGGTTAAATTGCACGATTCTGACCGTTATTGCGGCAATTTTGATGACTCCACCGCAGTAACGTTAGCATTCCCCTCAACGTCGGATGCAGAGAAGTCCGTGTTAGATTCGAACGGACCACGACATAACGTAATATCCATATTTGACTCCCCGGATGCTAGCGATAGATAATCATCTACATCATTCTGTGTATTAATCATTTCGATTACGGGGGAGTCACTTCCGCCCGCTGGTTGCACCACTTCCTCTATTGGGGTCGATACAGGAATTAAGAAATTTTTTGCATAGCACTTATAAACTGTGAGCTTAATAGTCAGGAAGCCATAGGATACCGCCTCGTTTGCCCTGGCAAAGTGCGCCACGGACTCCGTATTAATGACGAACACTGTCGATCGGTAGTCGTCAACAAGCTCATCCAATTTTACGATCCTCCAGTCATGGGCTGGAAGATCTGGATTACTAGTACGTATACGATACAGATACTTATCGACTTCGCCTGCAGCAGGAATCTAGTCGTAAGCTCTACGTGTTTCCCGCATCGACGCATTCACAAGCAGACCTGGAAGTCTCCAGACGCACATACCGTCAACCAAATTGACCACGTCCTCATTTGCAGGAGATGGGCGTCTAGTGTCATGGATGTCCGCTCCTATCGAGGAGCAAACTGCGACTCAGATCATCACTTGGTGAAGACGACCTACAGATGTAGAATCTCCTCAGTGCACCAGTCAAGAATCAGCCCTCCCAAAATCTTTGCGGTTGATAAGCTCTTGAGTGATGCTACAGCGGTGGCGTATACTACCGCCCTTGAGGAAAAACTATCACCTATGCTACACAACATCAGCAACACAGGCGTCCATGGGTTCTGGGAAGAACTCAAGGGTACCATCAAGGATGTCGCAGAGAAGGTCGTGGGATATAAAGCCCGGCGAGCGCGAAATGACTGGTTCGACGAAGAATGCAAAAATTCACTTGACGCGAAAAACGAGGCCTACAGACAATGGATTCAACGAGGAACCAGAGCCAGAAGAGAAAAATATGACGAGCTACGGCGAATATCGAATAGAATAATTAGACGTAAGAAACGTAAATACTTTGACGAGATTTGCTGAACATAAACGAAAACTTAGCTAATAGGAACACCAGACAAGCGTACAAACTAGTAAATGCAATTAAGAACGGCTACCAACCCAGGACTAGCCTTTGTAAGGACAAGGATGGAAACATCATCAGCGACACCGATGGTATTAACAAACGATGGGCCTCTTATTTTGAAGAGCTTCTAAACCGACCATCTAACATCCCCACACAGGAAGCTCTCGATGATATTGTTGATCTAGGCCCACCCATTCAACCCCCGACAGTAGAGGAAGTTGATCTCGCGTTGCGGTCACTAAAACGAAATAAAGCGCCGGGCGCTGACGAGATCCCAGCTGAACTGCTAAGATTCGGTGGAACGAGTCTATTTGATGCCATACATCAATTACTCCTGCGAGTATGGGAGAACGAGGAGATCCCAGACGATTGGCGCAGAAGCATCATCTGTCCAATCCATAAAAAGGGAGATAAATTGCGGTGTGAGAATTACAGGGGCATCTCACTAGTTTGTACGTCCTATAAAATTTTGACGAAAATTCTGGAAAATAGAATAAAACCGTACGCAGAACGAGTCATTGGCGAATATCAAAGCGGTTTCAGACCTGGTCGCTCCACAACCGATCAGCTCTTCTCAGTCAAACTGATACTCCAGAGGTGCTGGGAATACAACGTAAACGTATACCAAATCTTTGTCGACTTCAAGCAGGCATACGACAGTATCGATCGTGGAGTACTGTACAACATCATGCTGCAATTTGGTATACCAGCAAAATTAGTGCGACTGACAAAGATGACGATGACCAACTCCGTCTCACAAGTCAGGATCCAGAATAGACTTACTGATCTATTTGAAACACGCACTGGTTTGAAACAGGGCGATGGACTGGCACCGACGCTCTTCAACCTAGCACTGGAATACGTTATTCGGGCCATGAATATGGACAACAGCAAGACGCTGCTCATCAAGTCGACACAATTAGCAGCGTACGCCGACGACATCAACATCATGTCCCGAAGATTGGCTGACGCAGAAGAACTTCTGCATACGCTCGATACCGCTGCAAAGGAAGTTGGATTACGTATTAACGAGGGTAAAACTAAAATAATGATGCAATCGGTGACAAGGACACCTGCACAACCGAGCATCAACGTGGGGGACCTCAACATCGAGTTCGTGAACAACTTCATCTACCTGGGTTGCAACCTGTCAAGGGACGCCAACGAAACTGACGAAATCAAGCGACGGATACAGTTAGCTAATAAGACTTTTTTCTCGGTTCTCCCCATAATGAAATCGAAACATGTGCACAGAAACACGAAGCTCCGCGTGTACAAAACCATTATACGACCAGTGCTATGCTATGGCTGCGAAGCATGGACCCTAACTCAAGCCTCCGAAAACATGCTAGACACTTTCGAACGTAAGGTTCTACGGCGAATTTTCGGGGCTGTTTGCGATCGAGATGGATGGCGCATCCGGTACAACCATGAGTTGTATGAAATGTACGATGAGCTGCAAGTCTCGAAAATCGTCAAACTACAACGACTTCAATGGGCAGGGCATGTACAAAGAATGGACGATGATCGCATGCCTAAGAGAGTAATGAATGCGGAACGAGTCGACGGAGCGAGACTGCGAGGACGACCGAGATCTCGTTGGGAGAGCTGAGTAGGTGTGGACGCCGCGCAGCTGCTGGGCTCCCAAAATTGGAGGACGCGGTCACGTGACCGAGATAATTGGAGGACAATGATCCAGGCGGCCAAGGCCCGACGCCGGGCTGTCGCGCCACGATGATGATGATGATACGATACAGAACTTCCTCCGTATCAGTTAGCTCCGCTGGCTTATGATGAGCGAATCTGGTAGCAGATTTGCCGAACGCTGATGGGCAAACCTCATGATTTTCATGCGTCCTTACGTCTACGGAAGGCAATGCCCGAACCAAATTGCCGACAGAAACAAAGCAGCATCGTGTGTGTCTTGGGTAAATGTGCTTTCTTACATCTCATTCACACCCGGCAAATTTTCTAAACAAAAAGCTTAAGATTTGTATGAAAATTTCGTAGGTGCGAGGTAGATGTAAGAAATCACATTTGCCCAAGACACAGACGATACTGCTGCCAGTGGCGGATCTAGAAATTGAGTTTGGAGTGAGCCCCACTTTGTTTGTTACCTGGAGAGAGTATATCCACACTTATTCAGCTTTCGGTCCTCAACAGGGATATCTCTTAATGTCGGCACAGGACCATCTGCATAAAGAGACCAAAATGATGCCCTTGAAAAGCCACAACACTCTTCTCACCAAGCAGTATCTAGTTGGCTGGGGAATAACCATCCCAACTCAAACCTGATGGACAAGACCCCACCGCCGCGTCACGTTAGACGCAACATGAGGGACCGCGAAAGGGAAGTCCCCTTCGATAAGACCAGCTATAAGCCGGCCATCGCCACGCTGCACAATGAAGAAGTGCTTTCTGCGATCGCGGAACTGAAACCGAACAAGGTATTGAATGCGAAACCACCTGCCATGTTTCTAGACGAAGCCCGGCTCCCAAGAGCAACTGGTGCTCGCATCTGAATTCATACCTATCCCGCATCGACAGTGAAGTCCAAAACTTCTGCCCAGCATGTGGCCTCGCTCCACACGACGTTGAGCACAACTTTAACTCCTATTGCGTTATAGGAGAACCCCATCGAGGCAGCTGCTTTTCTCCACCTGGACACAGAGGATGGATAGTCAGAATTTTTGACACACATCTTTATCTGAGCTCGAAACGCCGCTACAACAAGAACAACAGAAATGCGTCCGTTGAAAGTGTAGACGCGTCCCTTATTGGGGGGAAGCATGCAATAATGAACATACATAACCGTGAACCATGTTGAGGTTAAGTGTAAAAAAACAGATGGGAGCTCATCACCATCAACATTAGCTAAGTTGTTGTTGTTCTAGCGACGCTTTAATATCCGATGAGTGTGTGTGTGTTGTTGTAACGATGGTCAGAGTTGCAGTGTGTGTGTGTTATATGTTTAATTCCGTTTCAAGCTCCTCGGTGTCAAGGCCAAGGAATGTAGCTGCTTTGATGAGGTTTTCCCACAACGACCTAGGGGTAAGCTGTGTGGTTGCAGCTGGGCTCGTGAAAATGTGGTCTACGTCATGAGGTGTTCCGTTGCAGGCTGGACAAATGTTTTGGATGTTTACATCAATACGGCATAGATAAGAGTTAAGGCGTGAACACCAGCCTGATCGAAGTTGGGCAAGTGTCGTCCTGGTGGCTCTAGGAAGCCTCTTCTCTTCGGATGATATGGGTGGTGATTGCGCCAAAAATACTGGATTTGGTTTTAATCCCGTAATTGATGATGTAATAATACGATAGCAGATTTGTAGGCAGCGTCGTCGAAAGGATTCCTTTTAAATGCCTGGACATCGTGCTCAAGGCCCTCACCTCAGATCACGCCGAACATGTCTAGGTGGCGGAGTCATATCCATTAGATTGAAGTTAGGATGTTCCCTCCGGTAGCAGCCTACTAAATATTGCTTCGCAAGGAGCTTGTTGTGGTCTCTGATAGGCAACGTCTTTGTTTTTTGGTGTAGGTGGTCTTGGAGTGACATCAGGAGACATGCAATTACGGCGCGGAGAGCGGCATTTTGACAAAATGTGCTTCCACTGTGTGTCACATAGGTTCTGAAACCACACAGAAGCAGCGTAATTGGCCACAGATTTTCCGACCGCTTTGTAGGCAGCGTTTGCTTGTCTTTTCCCCATGTGCTACCGGCCAAGGCTTTAAGGATCTTATTCCTGCCGCTCATTCTGTTGCTTATAGTTGTGGCATGGGCAGATGAGGTCGCCATGCTATCCGGGGTAACCCCAAGGATTTTCGGATGATTGGTGGTGAGAATGCGTTCGTTGCCTATCTCAAGCTGCGTTCTTACTTCTTTTGACCAGGTGGTAAACAGGGTTGCGGATAATTTCGATGCTGACACAGTTAAGTTCTTACTTGCAAAGAACCCGTTAAGATCAATGAGGAAGCCATTAATCAGCTCGCACATTTCATTGATGTCGTTCCCTGTTGCCACAATTGAACAGTCATCAGCATACATAATTAATTGGAGATTGGTGTTGGGGCGACCGGTAGCGCAGTGTGTTGAGCCATCAGTCTCATGTTTGACTACCGGCGTTTCGGGTTCGAATCCCATCCACGACGACGTTCGTGGCCATGGATGTGGGAGGAGGTGCATCCTGGCAACTGCATTCTCCGAAACCAGTTTATGCCGACGAAACGTCAACTGGGCCACCATGGAGCAGTTGATGCGCTATGCCCCACAATGGGTTAGGGCAATTGAGAGAGAGAGGAGGTGTTGCAATTCTTGATAGATATATCCGTAAGGTTAGAGTTGGAATGGTCACTTCGACAACAGCCAAACAGATACTGCTTCGTTAGAAGTGTGTCGTGGCATCATTCTGGTTTCTTGGTGGTTTCTTCTGTGACGACATCAGAAGGCTGCCTGTGACAGTCCTAACAGCTGCATTTTGGCAGGTCTGGATGTTTTTCCACTTAGTGTCGCATAAGTTTTCTGACCAGATGGAAGCCGCAAAATTGGCCACAGATCTCTCGATAGACTTATATGTCGCTAGTAGGGTCTCCTTGTCTTTACCCCGGGAACTGGCAGCTAGAGCTTTGAGGACTTTGTTCCTGCTTCTCATCTTGTCACAAATGGTTGACGCATGGGCCGAGGAGGTAGCCATGTTAGCAAAGGTGACACACATAATAAATTCTAAACAAAATCACATTCATATCCGTAAGCAATAAGCGACATTCCGCCATGGTCTTTTACGTAGTCAAACAGACCCGCTCATATCATGTGACACCACAGCCAGGTCAGATCAGACTGACAAAATACTTGCCGTCGTCGGCCGTTGCCGGATTATTTTAGGTTACTCAGAATAGCAGCGTGACCAGAGCCGAACGTAAACTACTAAACAGTGTTATGAAATCCAATAACCGTATTTACTGCCATTTATGCAGGAGTAGTCCTAAGAGCACCACAAAAAGCAACGCAGTCCACTCTTTCCTCCTTTGCCAGCAAGCTACGGTTAGCCTCCGTACTCGAAGTAATCCATGAGGCTACAGTAAAACAGCTACATAGATATTTCGCTTTATCAGCGAAAACTAGGATAGTCCCACAGCACAGGAGGCTCGACTGGAAGTATCCCATACTTGTGAAGATCCACCTCTGTTTTGTTCGGATTAGCCTTTACCTCATAGTTATCAGTCATTTTTATGAATCATTTTCAAGTATTTCCTGGGATATTCAAAGACCACGCTCTATATATCAAACATTTTGGAGGGGGCCCGGGCCCCAATGACCCCCCTCAGGATCCACCACTGGCTGTTGCTGCTGCCGCTGCTTTGCTCCTGCCGGGCATAAGGGTTAGACTACCTTCGACCTTCCTCTAGTTTTTTAATGTAATGCTGCCGTCCGCATCGATTCTATCCGCATTATTCCTTGGCTGCTTATTCTGCTCTGTAATGTTCTGGTACAATGGAACGCGCAATGCGGCTTATATGATATTCGGTTACATCAACAAACGATCCAAAACGGATGATGAAATTCGGACATAAACTAGTAATAGTGAGTCAAGTTCTGCAATTATAAAGTACCTTTGATGAAGGCAAACCAAACAAAACATCGCCTAAAGGCAACAGGAGAGAAAGGCTTCAATGGAAACGAACCCGTTGTGTGACTGGCCAATATTTAGCGTCAGTAAGTGTATCAACGCCTGTGGTAAACAAGAATTGTTAATGAATCCCTCGACATTTTCCAAACAAATGACCTTCCTTTTTTATTGAATTTTGAACTAAATTGGAACAGGTTTGCGGTTAGATGGAATGTAGCGTTAGCGTAGTAACTGCTGGAGGTCATTTGCTTCCGCGTGGAACTAAAGACATGGACTGGAAGCAGACATGAAGTAGCCACAGCTTTCATGGATAAGAGTCGTCGATATTTTTTTTAAGTGAATGGACTACATTAGGCTCCAACAATAGATGGAAAGCCTTTCACATGATTTTCCACGCGCGAGTTCATGCTGCATTGAGTGCCGTCGACCCCACAAAAAAAGTGAAAGTTTCGTGGCTCGAGAGATCGCACATTCCATGCACCCGCAGTGCACATAACTCATAAGTAGAAAAACTCATAGCGAACAGCGTAGCGAATTACTGAAGCGGATTATCTACAACAAAAATCTAAAAATCTGAAAGAACATAGACATCACGTCTAGAGGATAAGGCACAAGGACATTTACCCGGTCTTTTGGTTCCTTGGCCGCCTTCAATTTTCGCACCAAATCGCCTTGTTCCTTGATCGAGTTCAACAGTACTTCGCGATTTTCACTCATAGCAGATGGTAAAAGTGTTCAAAATTCCCCGGGAAATAATTCACACAGCACTCGACACACACTTTTGACAGACGACAAATCCGCGACACGCGAAAACAGTCCTTTGGCAAGCGGCACACGTATTCTCTTCGAGCAACCGACGACGGCTGGTTCAATGGTCGCGCGGTCGCGTATAATTGCCAATCGGATTTCACAGCAATTCGGAGCACAATAGGCCAATAAGAAATGAGGTGTACACTCAACAACACGTTACACGACTTTACCTGTCCGGAATCGCGCTGTACACGCGGTCAACTTGATAGGAAATGCCGTCGACGCGTCTTGAGAATTTTGACAGAAAAATTATTCGCCGGCGGTGTAGGGGCAAAGGGAAATGTCAAACAATCACGGCGAAGTTCTTTCGATGGTCGTTTGAAGATGGGCGAATTGGGTGGGTGTACAATATGAAGTGAACATGGAAGAAAAGAATCAACGGAAGGATTTTTTCCGTTTTGTATGAAATTAGGCTGGCCGCATCTTGGACGTAGGCAGGGCACACATGCCATTGTTGTTGTAACAATTGTCAAAATCTGATTTTACAACAACAATGCCATGTGCGCGCTGCGGTGCCCGCCTACGTCCAAGATGCGGCCGTCCTTATGCCGGGTTTCCACCAAGAGACAGTTTTGAAAAACACGAACAAAAACTGTTTTTCTGAACAAAAACACAAATGTTCTGTAAAAACTGAACAGTTTTTAAAACATTTGTGTCCCTAAAAACTGTTTTAGAAGGCAAAACACTTTCCCATCGTGAATGGGAAAATGTTTTTGTTTTCTAGAACAGATCAAAGGAAAACACATTTGTTCTTGTATTTTTGTCTGCTTGGTTGAAACACGCACTTTTGTTTTCTGCGACAATTCTACACAGTTAGTTATCAGTTGTAATTTTAAAAGTTGAAGTGATATAAACTTTACTTTTTATGTGTTTTTTAACTTAAAATGTGTTCAAACAAGAAGCAGTTAACTGAGTGCAATGTAACGATTATCCCACCAAAGGACGGAATCAAAGCACCTGCTTGAGGGCAGCTCTGTTCGGGAGGGAAAAACAAAATAAATGTTTGTCGTGGGTTCACGTTAAATTTCCGACCGGGACTTTCATTACGGAGGGGTTTTCAGGTGCTATATGAAACGGGAGCGAGTCACAAACGTTAGAGAAAAAAAACGGAAGAAAAAAAAAGGACCCGGAAACTACTAAGCCGCGATACCATGGCCACTGGCGAGCCGTAACGGGGCTCGCACCCATCCGGTTAACTAGGCAGAACTATGTGAGGGAAGACGGAGTCACACTGAAAATTGGCATCTCCAACGACGGAAGAGGGAAGACACCACACCAATTACTAATAACACATTATTTTTTTTCTACTTAAACAATGAACCACTTTTATTACAGACAAAAAAATCCATTTAAATATTGACAATAATCGCATGTATGCTATTCCGCTTATGTTATAAACTTTTTTTTTTTTCTACTTTTTTTCTTTTAAAAATCATTTACGCGCACGGTCATATTTGTTTCTCTTTTTTTTTTTTTTTCAATTTAGCCTTCTGAACTTATCCACTAATTCTATATATTTTTTTTTTTTTTTTTTTTTCCAGGCGAAATTTACCGCGGTAGCACTACTCCTATGGCGGCCGCTACAGGACAATACCACTACCACAATTACAACAATTACGTAATTGAACTATCATTATATTATTTATCTTTGATTTTTTTTTTTTTTTTTTTTTTTTTTTTTTTTTTTTTTTTTTTTCTCAATCACTAGATTTCCTTACTGCGCGCAAACATACATATATCTACACCAACAATTACAACTACACATATGGGAATACCTCGAGTCTTTTTTTTTTGTTTTTTTTTTTTTTTTTTGTTTTGTTGTTGTTGTTTTTTTTTGTTATTGGTATAGGAGGCGAAGCTCTCGAACACTTGCGGGCGGATCCCCCTTCAATTTCTCGGCATGCGGGCAAAGCCCCGACACTATTGTTGTGACATCGACTTGCGGGCGAAGCCCCGGCTTGAGCGGCTTGTGGGCGAAGCCCCAGCACGGTTGTTGCAGCGACTTGCAGGCGTAGCCCCGGCACAATGGTGGCAGCGATTTGCGGGCGAAGCCCCGACACAATTGTCGTGGCAGTGATTTGCGGGCGAAGCCCCGACACAATTGTCGTGGCAGCTATTTGCGGGCGAAGCCCCGACACAATTGTCGTGGCAGCTATTTGCGGGCGAAGCCCCGACACAATTTTCGTGGCAGCTATTTGCGGGCGAAGCCCCGACACAATTTTCGTGGCAGCTATTTGCGGGCGAAGCCCCGACACAATTGTCGTGCGACTTGCGGGCGTAGCCCCGACTTGACCGGCTGGTGGGCGAAGCCCCGTCACGGTTGTTGTGTCAGCTTGCGGGCGTAGCCCCGGCACAATTGTCGAAGAATCTAAAAAAAAAAAAAAAAAAGAACAAATAACACCGGGTTGCTATATTTTAACTTTACTCACTTCCTATGATAGCCGAACTATACGACCACTCGAGGGAACACGTCCACTTTGTGCACGACTTTCACAGGAAAAGACCATGTGGTGGTTTCGATTCACTTTTCTGTCTCCTTTCCGGAAACGCCCTGTGAGGTGAGTAACTAAGAATCCCACCTCACGAGCCACAAGGGAAATTTACAGAAAAAAATTGCCAATTTCAGGACGCTACCCAATTGACAAATTTCCCCATATGCTAAATTTCACTTGTTTGACAATTCTCCATTGTCAGATGGATTACTTGTCAACAAGACGCTGGACCACCAAGGAGGGAATTCAACTGCTAGTGACAGGTAATTGTTTTGCCATTTGATGTCAAATAAGTGTCGAGCTCTGGCCTTGGGGTATATCCGTTCTCGGATATGTTGGTTTGTCAAAAATTAAATCAAATCAACTATTCGAAAACGGAGGTGATATCTCTAGGCCCATTCATCCCTAAAGGCTTCCATTACAGGGCAGGCTTTTCTAACGAACTGTGGAGGTAGAAAAGTCTGAGTTTCAACGCCGGATATCTTTGGCATGGAATGTCCCGACCATATTGCCGGACATATCGGATAGCAAATAGCAAGATTCGCCGACTCTTTTCTCTATTCTTGCTGGGATGAACTTCCGATCGAGCTTGACATTATAATTATCTGTGAATTTGCTCTGCCTAAAATTCCGTCTATACACTACATCCCCCGACTGGTACGCAACCGGTTTAGATCTCAAGTTATAGATCCTAGCATTAGTGTCGTACGCTCGGCGAATATTTTCTTGTACTTTTGCTCGAATTAACTCTTTTTTCTCAGTTATCGTACTTGCAGTTGGCTCATTAAGGAGATCCAAGCTCCTAAGCAGTGAATACGTGTCCCCATGTGAAACCATATTTTGACCAAACACTGCAAAGTACGGGGAGAATCCGATGGAAGAATGATTTGCCGAGCGCAAAGCACTATTGATAGAGGACAACTTGGCATCCCAATCCTTCTGATTTGGATGAACATAATTGCGAATGCCAGCTACCAATGATCGATTGACTCGTTCTGAGGCATTGGCCTGGGGCGAGTACAAGGCCGTGAATATGTGCTTTACCCCATAAGATTCAAGAAAGCTTTTGAGCAACGCAGACTTGAATTGGACACCGTTATCTGACGTTATAGATTCAGGAACCCCAAATGTGTGAAAGATCCTTTTTTCAAGGAAATTCACTAGATTTGTTGCAGTCATCTTACGAATAGGTTCCACAAATGTAAACTTGGAAAGATGATCTAGAACAACGATGATTCCAATGTTGCCTAAACGAGACCGTGGGTAAGGACCTAAAAAGTCCACATACAGGCGTTGGAATATTCGATCGGGGACAATCAGTTTTCCCATAGGAGGTCGGAGTATTTCATGGGTAGCCTTCGTCTCCTTACATTTGACACACTCGTTGACAAAGTTTTTAACATCGATTGACATTCGTGGCCAAAAGTAAAACGTTTTTAAGCGTTTCAGTGTTTTACCAATTCCGCCATGTGCACATAAAGGATGTTCATGCGCGCGTGTTATCAAAGTCGACGTCAATTCATGAGGAATCCACAATCTCCACGAACTCTCCTCTTGAGTTTCATCCCCGGTCGCATATTCCGAACGCCGATATATGAAACCATCAATGACTTTTATATCCGGAAGTAAACGTTGTTTGTCCGCAATCTTTGCTATTAATGATGTGTATGAATCGGCTTTAAAAGCTGGTGAATTTAAATCAACTTCAATCGAAGGATCAAACAAGGCAAGAGATTCAATTGCATCAGCAGCATGGACACGCGACAAGGTATCCGGAACAATGTGTTGGTTACCTCTACGATGTTTAATCGTGAACCGAAAACCCTGAAGTTTTAAGGCCCACCGGGCCAATCTGCCGTGCAGATCCGTTAATGACATCAGCCATTTTAACGAGGCGTGATCGGTGACGATTTCAAATTCGTAGCCCTCCACGTAAGCGCGAAATTTTTTTATTGCCGCCACCGCTGCCAGACACTCTTGTTCCGAAACCGTGTAATTACGTTGGGCGGAGTTTAGCTTTTGAGACATATAAGCGACCGGTACTTCAACGCCATCATCTGAAGTCTGCACTAAAACGGCACCAATTCCAAATTGACTAGCGTCGCAGTGTATCGAAAAGGGTCGCTTAAAATCTGGGCTTTGCAAAACGGGCGCGGAAGTCAGACTTGCCTTTAAAGCCTCGAAAGCTTTGAGCCCGTCTTCCGTCCAACTAAATGCACGTTTTCGGCTCAACATATCTGTCATCGGAGACGCCAATGTAGCAAAGTTATCTATAAAGCGACGATACCACCCGCACATGCCCAGAAAACGTCGTAATTGCTTAATGGTCTTTGGGCGCGGAAATTCAGCAATTCCCTGTACTTTGTCAGGATCTGTGCGGATAGTACCGTCTCCAATAAGGTGTCCCAAATATCGTACTTCCTTCATTACGAATTTGGACTTCTCAACGTTCAGAGTAAGTCCAGCTTTCCTCATGCATAAAGCAACTTCCTGTAATAAAAGGAGATGCTCCTCAAAAGTCTCAGTCACCAGCAACAGGTCATCGAGATAAATGAACACCTGGTGGCGAAGGTGGGCTGGAATCACCCGATCCATCAGTCGTTGCATCGTTTGAGGCGCGTTGCACAGTCCGAACGGCATAGTCACGAACTGATACAACGGCCTCCCTGGTACAGTGAAGGCGGTTTTATCCCTAGAACACTCATCCAGAGGTATCTGCCAAAAGGCATCCTTTAAGTCTAAACTCGTAATAAATTTAGCCTTAGGGAGCCTACTCAATATACCCTCGATGAGTGGCAAGGGATAAGCATCCTTCACTGTGACTGAGTTTACCTTTCGGGCGTCCAGGCATAGGCGGACCTTCCCAGGTTTCACTACCAAAGTTACTGGCGACGACCAGGCGCTTTGAGACTCCTCTATAACGCCAAGAGCCAGCATGCGGTCAATCTCGCTGTAAAGCTGTTTCTCCACAGCGGGAGAAACAGCGAAATGCCGTTGTTTGATGGGCTTATTTTCACCCACGTCAATGACGTGCTTGATTAAATCTGTGTGTCCCAAACCCTCCACTGCAAACGAGGGGAACATCGCAATCGCCGCATTAAGTTTGTTCTGTTGGGCTGCAGTCAAGGTATGTCGGTTGTCGTTATTATGACATGAGGTATCAGCCGGAAACTCTGATCGCAAAGAAGACACGAATAAGTCCGAGGCCAAATCGAAGAGCCGAACAAAATCCACTCCTAAATATAGCTGTTGTGACAAGGAAGGAATGATTAAAAATGTCATCGTCTGAGTCCTACCCTTAAAAGTAATATCTGCGGCAACCCTTCCGATAGCGGAATGCGCCGTCCCATCAGCAGTGTTGACATTGACTTTAAACCGTTCCCAACTAAATTTATTCTCTTTGATGAATCTTTTTGCCAAGTCAGAAGCTAAGCAGCTAATAGTGGCACCTGTGTCGATAAGCCCCGAAACTGGTTCCCCCAACAACGAAACTTCCGCATAAGGGCGTACGTCGGTTAGTTGGGAGCTAGAACAGAAGGCTGAACAATAAAATCGACGAGCTTCTTTAATCCGTTTCCAAAAAGCTCGCCAACGCAAAGTCGAACGCTTAGAACGACGCAACGAAATCTCTTCCGCTTTAAAAATTCGGTCGCGCGCGGCTTGGTATTCCTGCCAACGCACGTGCCAAGGTTTGAAGCTGTGGTGACTCCGGGTCTTGTTTTTCTCCTTAAATGTAGAAGACGGATTGATTGATACTGTCAGGGTTGAGGTAGAATCCCGAGACAAACCCACAGTATTAGGAGATGTCTTGACTAGTGTGTCCGGTATGGTTACAGAAGCAGGTGTTATTGAGGAGTCACTTCCTTCGTATTCGGTGGTGGAATCGAGGGTCGGTTCCTGTTTGGGACCCTCGATCTCATCCCGTTTTTTGGTGACTGGCGACAATTAGTACAGTTTGGCTTATACGTTTCGGGAGCTCCACAGCCAAAGCAAAATATCGTCCGAGGAGCAAAACACTCGTCAAAACGATGTCCCTCGTTGCGACAGTTCCAACAAATCATTTTGTCACCGATGGCGGAGACAAATTCGGGACCAGAATCATCGACTGGGATAGCCGGGTCTGTCATAACCATCTCGGAGATATTCCTCCTTGATGGAATCATCCGATCTGGTGGGAAGGTAGGTGTAATTTCCTCCTGTAGTTTTTCCCAATGAAATACTAGGGTGCGTAGCTGTCTCACGGAATAAATAGGGACATTTAGTAGATGGCAACGAAGTCCCATTTTTACGTTTCTGCGAAGGATTTCTATGAGCTCCCACTCTGCTACCGGTAAAGCAAGGCGGTCAGCCAGTTCCATGATACTCTCATAGAACGCATCAAAAGACTCAGACTGACCCTGTTTTTTGTTACGAATCATTTCCATTAAGTCGTAGTCCGACAGTCTTTCTTGGAACTGTTCCCGTAGGGCTTCACAAAACTGATCCCAATCGAATCTTATGATGGCTCTATGGAATCTCCAGAACCAATTGGCCGCCTTGCCAACCAGCAGCAAGTGCAAATAATTGGTTACAAGTTGGAGCTGTCCATTTAACGTATGATTCGCCAAAGTCCGAACTTGGAAGAGGAATTTTTCCACCGACAAGTGTGGATTTTCTCCGCTGAAGTGCAGGTTCCAACTACTGATAATACGAGCCACTTTTTCGAGAGGAAATCCTGTAACTGGTGTAAATAACGCGTTTTGGTTATGCGCTTCCGATGCGAAAGTCTGATGGCTACTAGGGTGATCGGCCCTCCGAGACGTCAAAGACGAGTCGCGAGAAATATTAGCCGCAGGCGAATTCCTCACTAACGGCACGTAACGCACATCAGAGGCACCTGTACGAGGAACGTTTAAACTTGGGTGCGACAATCGTTGTGCTAACGGTGCAACCCCTCTCGGTACCTCGTGATAGGCATTCATGTCTCTATCCACCATCTGATATGGAATAGTAAACTCCCGGCCACGCGGCACATTGTTATCCCGAATTATATTCGAAGCAACATTTAACTGTTCGGGCATGGGGACAACTGGAGGAGCATGGCTAACTATCGCGTTCCCTTCTCGACTGGAGTTCGATGGATCACTGATTTTCTTTGCAGTTTGATTGCAAGAAAATTCATTTAATTGCTCACGGAGCACTTCTCCAATCAACTCTCTAATTTGTGATTTAAGAGTTAAGTCAAGAGAGCCTGTAGTAACGGGAATGTTCCCGTCTTCAGTCTCCAAATTCTCAACTCGAGATCTCCGTCCCAAATCAAAAGACCGCTCTCGCTGAGCTTCCCTTTGAATAATAGGCTCAAGTCGGGAGCCCCTTTTGGGAGATGTCGCCCTTTGCATTCTAGATCGAGCCCGAGTGACAGGACCAAGGTCTTTCGGGATGGTCCCTGTCTGAGACCTCCTTTGATCATCATCACCTAACACCGCTTCGGACATTGCCAAGGGTAATTGCCTACTGAAGGGATCAAAGGCTGCCAAACTCCCCGGGTCACAAGACCGTCTACATAGGGGACACGAGTTCTTCTCTGCCAACCAAGTGACCATACAATCCCTATGAAAAGGATGGTCACAGGTAGTTACAACAACTTGATCCGTATGGACAAAATTTGCTTTGCAAATTGAGCACCACAGTAAAGGATCCATGTCCAAAGTCAATAGGTCTTCAACACTTCGATGCACAGGCATAGTCGTTTCCTGTTTTTTTCTCTCCTTTCTTTTCTACACGCAGTAATATATTAGGTATATATATTAAATTTCCAACTACCAATTCACAAATTAACAACAAAAAAACAAATATGTATACAAGAATATTTTTCTATAACATAGAATAAAGGTGTCTTCCACTCAATCCGACGTTGCCTCACGGGTGAATATATAGTCCTGAGTTGCCGTTTACGAATTGAACCGAATGGGAGACGAGCCCCAGGAATTAAGCTCATCATGAGAAAAAAAAAAAAAAAAAATACGTAAACTACGAATATAGTTCATCTCCGAAAAGTACACTACTCACAGCAAACTTCTGTCCAAACAGGGTCAGAATTAGGAGGAACTAAGCCCCCAAATTTTCTGCAATGCCTCAAATCTTTCCAGAAGAAAATGGAGAGCGCTTTCTAGAGAATCCTATAGGTCTTGAAGTAGAGGAGTGATCTTCCGACACAAAGGCAAGGATTCATTCTTAACAAAAATTCCCCCTGTCTATATTAAAAACATTGTCTTTTATATAGAGTCAAGATGGGTTTTTTAAGGACGTCCTTGCGTGGCAATTCTACCACTCACACAAACACACAGAAGGACTCCTGACGGGGAAAAAAAAAAAAAAAAATCAGAACAATTAGGCCATGGTAGTTTCACATTACGTTAAGTTATTGGCAAAAGCAAATCGAAAGAAATCTTTTTACGAAGAGATAGAAAAAATATTTAAATGAAGCATGACGTACTTGGTGTCAGACTTCAAATCATCGAAGACTGGTATTTGTAGCCAAAGTCACATCAGCTGTGCAGGACCAATCCACTATGGATCCCTTAAGTAAAAGGACCCATAGCTTCGGGCCCCACGTTGGGCGCCAATTTTGTAACGATTATCCCACCAAAGGACGGAATCAAAGCACCTGCTTGAGGGCAGCTCTGTTCGGGAGGGAAAAACAAAATAAATGTTTGTCGTGGGTTCACGTTAAATTTCCGACCGGGACTTTCATTACGGAGGGGTTTTCAGGTGCTATATGAAACGGGAGCGAGTCACAAACGTTAGAGAAAAAAAAACGGAAGAAAAAAAAAGGACCCGGAAACTACTAAGCCGCGATACCATGGCCACTGGCGAGCCGTAACGGGGCTCGCACCCATCCGGTTAACTAGGCAGAACTATGTGAGGGAAGACGGAGTCACACTGAAAATTGGCATCTCCAACGACGGAAGAGGGAAGACACCACACCAATTACTAATAACACATTATTTTTTTTCTACTTAAACAATGAACCACTTTTATTACAGACAAAAAAATCCATTTAAATATTGACAATAATCGCATGTATGCTATTCCGCTTATGTTATAAACTTTTTTTTTTTTCTACTTTTTTTCTTTTAAAAATCATTTACGCGCACGGTCATATTTGTTTCTCTTTTTTTTTTTTTTCAATTTAGCCTTCTGAACTTATCCACTAATTCTATATATTTTTTTTTTTTTTTTTTTTTCCAGGCGAAATTTACCGCGGTAGCACTACTCCTATGGCGGCCGCTACAGGACAATACCACTACCACAATTACAACAATTACGTAATTGAACTATCATTATATTATTTATCTTTGATTTTTTTTTTTTTTTTTTTTTTTTTTTTTTTTTTTTTTTTTTTTCTCAATCACTAGATTTCCTTACTGCGCGCAAACATACATATATCTACACCAACAATTACAACTACACATATGGGAATACCTCGAGTCTTTTTTTTTTGTTTTTTTTTTTTTTTTTTGTTTTGTTGTTGTTGTTTTTTTTTGTTATTGGTATAGGAGGCGAAGCTCTCGAACACTTGCGGGCGGATCCCCCTTCAATTTCTCGGCATGCGGGCAAAGCCCCGACACTATTGTTGTGACATCGACTTGCGGGCGAAGCCCCGGCTTGAGCGGCTTGTGGGCGAAGCCCCAGCACGGTTGTTGCAGCGACTTGCAGGCGTAGCCCCGGCACAATGGTGGCAGCGATTTGCGGGCGAAGCCCCGACACAATTGTCGTGGCAGTGATTTGCGGGCGAAGCCCCGACACAATTGTCGTGGCAGCTATTTGCGGGCGAAGCCCCGACACAATTGTCGTGGCAGCTATTTGCGGGCGAAGCCCCGACACAATTTTCGTGGCAGCTATTTGCGGGCGAAGCCCCGACACAATTTTCGTGGCAGCTATTTGCGGGCGAAGCCCCGACACAATTGTCGTGCGACTTGCGGGCGTAGCCCCGACTTGACCGGCTGGTGGGCGAAGCCCCGTCACGGTTGTTGTGTCAGCTTGCGGGCGTAGCCCCGGCACAATTGTCGAAGAATCTAAAAAAAAAAAAAAAAAAAGAACAAATAACACCGGGTTGCTATATTTTAACTTTACTCACTTCCTATGATAGCCGAACTATACGACCACTCGAGGGAACACGTCCACTTTGTGCACGACTTTCACAGGAAAAGACCATGTGGTGGTTTCGATTCACTTTTCTGTCTCCTTTCCGGAAACGCCCTGTGAGGTGAGTAACTAAGAATCCCACCTCACGAGCCACAAGGGAAATTTACAGAAAAAAATTGCCAATTTCAGGACGCTACCCAATTGACAAATTTCCCCATATGCTAAATTTCACTTGTTTGACAATTCTCCATTGTCAGATGGATTACTTGTCAACAAGACGCTGGACCACCAAGGAGGGAATTCAACTGCTAGTGACAGGTAATTGTTTTGCCATTTGATGTCAAATAAGTGTCGAGCTCTGGCCTTGGGGTATATCCGTTCTCGGATATGTTGGTTTGTCAAAAATTAAATCAAATCAACTATTCGAAAACGGAGGTGATATCTCTAGGCCCATTCATCCCTAAAGGCTTCCATTACAGCAATTATAAAATCCTCGTTGTCTGACATTTTCTGGGAACAAGATAAACAGAACATAAAACAAAACCAGTCTGTTCAGTTGAAACAGTTTTTTTTTTTTTTTTTTTTTTTACAAGGGATTAGGGATCAGTTTGGCTTTGGCACTATCATTCTTTGTCATGCAATTCACAAGCTCCTATCATCATTTCCCTGGGGGGAAAAAGGATTAGGGAGGTAGAGACAAATACACTCAATTCGGGTCAGGTCCACAGAAATACGACATGAGGAACTGAAATTGGTGTTTAGGATAACACATACCCGCCCAACACAGTTAAAGGGAGAAAAAATTAGTGTGTGCCAAAGACAATTCACATTTGAAGAAACATTAAAACATAGATTATAAATTTAAAACTTGTTTTGCCTCCCAGACAGGGAAGAGACACTGGTATGGAGGGAAGGCAAAAAAAAGTATTTTTAACAAAATCAGAAACAAAATATAATCAAAATGAGAACGCGATAATTAAACCATGGTTGGTGAGTGCGATTGTTTGGAATTAATTAAGTTTTTAGTTGAATCTCGTTAAGCTGTAAGTATTGTTTAAGTCTCCATTTAAGAGTTTCATAAGATGAGAGAGTACGAATTTCTTGAGGTAAGGCATTAAAAATCATTATTGACGATCTAATCGGGTCTAGCAAGATTCTGTTCGTATTGGCTAAAGGTGTTCTGAAGTTGCCTGCATTTCGAGTGCCATAGCTATGAACTTCTCTATTCAGTGTTAAGGAAATGGACGTTTTATTTTTCTTATTAACGATCTTCCAAATAATCTTCACTTTCTCAGAAAAGATAATTTTTTCTAAAGGTAGTTTACCTGTTAATTCATATACTTCAGAAGTAGGTGTTCTTGGGTGGAGATTATGGACCGCTTTGACAGCTTTATTAAGCATTCGTCCGATAGCTGAAATATTTCTCGCTGATGTTTGGCTCCAGTTCAAAATACCGTATGTCAAAGTAGGCATAACGTGAGCGTTGAAAATCATGTTTTTGAGTTGGGTGTTCATGTATTTTCTACGTCTCAGTAAAGCTACTAATGGGCACAATTTAGCTCTGATTTGCTCAATATGATCATTCCATGAAAGCTTCTCATCAATAATAAGCCCTAGGTATTTGGTTTTGGCGACTCTGTCAATAGTCTGGTTTCCAAATTTGATAGTTAGTTCAATATCGGCTTTATTTCTTTGCCTGAAGAGCATGTAGTGAGTTTTTTTAATGTTAAGTTCTAACTTGTTACCTAAAAGCCACTGCTGATAAACTTTCAGATCATGATCAATCACTTGTTCGGCATCGTTCTTACCGAAATGAGAAAACAGCAGAAGAGTATCATCTGCATAGGTGACATACTTGGCGGAGAGGCCGGCATTACTGAGATTGTTCACGTATAGTAGGTATAGTGTGGGGCCTAAGATGGAACCCTGCGGAAACCCTGAATTTAACACCATCTCACCGCTTATATTATTGTGGAACTCAGTAATAATTGGTCTATCTTTCAAGTAGTTTGCTATCAGATTGTTGGCGACTCCTCTGATACCAAGTTCATAAAGAACTTCTGATAGGACTGTATGATTTACTGTGTCAAATGCTTTACTCAAGTCGATAAAAATCACCGTCACATATTTTGAATTATCAAGTTCAGAGTTGATAAAATGAAGTGCATCTGTCAGCGGGGCAGTTGTGTTACTTTCTGCCAGGAAACCGTATTGCTGTTTATCAAACCCAATAGTCTCATTAATAAATCGGACAATTCTGGTATTTACGACCTTTTCAAATATTTTGCTAAAAACGCTTATTAGCGCAATGGGTCTAAAGTTTGATGGGTCATTAGGATCTCCATTTTTGAAAACTGGTTTGATTTTGGCAATTTTCAACACATCAGGAAATGTGCCTTCGCAAAGGTGTTTATTAATACTGTTGGATAAGAGTGGAGAAATGACATCACAAACCAGTTGCAGATCACTGGATTTAATCCCATCAAACCCAGCAGATACGTTACGTAGGCTTTTTATGATACTAGCGATTTCCTCTATGTTTGTAGGTTCTAGAAATATCGTTTGTTCGTTCAAAATATTTGGCAATCTTTCAGTATTCGTATTTAACCTGTTTTGCTGAGTTCTTTCTGTGAGAGATGCGAAAAACTTATTGATATCATTAGCTGAAAGTGTGCTATCAGTTTCTTTTCTACGTCCAGAATTTGCTGTTAGTTCATTGTTAATAATTTGCCAAAGTTTTCTGCTATTACCGGAAGCATTAGCATATTGCCTATCTAGAGAGGCTGTCTTAGCTTGTTGGACGAGACTCGAAACTTTGTTTTTAAGTTGTTTATAAGCTGCTTTTTTACTTTCACTAGATGGATCGAGTTTGAATTTTTTGTAAGCAATGTTTTTCTTTTTGATAGACTCAATTATTTCAGAATTAATCCATGACTGGTGTCTTGTACGGACTTTCTTCAGAGTCGTAGATTCGTTTTTAGCGGACGTGATGATATCAATCAGATGTTTGAAACAGAATTTTCATTCAGACTGCTTATCTTAACTCTTACGTTTTCTTTAAACGAATCTTTATCAATTGCTTTTATAAAAATCGCTTCCATTCTTTTTTTAAGCGCGGTAATTACTTTAATATTTAAAATTGCAGTTTTGTGGTCAAGGTCGGCTTGGTCCATTAGTTGGAAATTGAAGCTATGAGTGGAGGTGTTCATTGAGGATACCATATGGTCAATTAGTGTAGCTGAGGTGGCAGTGACCCTTGTCGGTTCTTTATCGTTAATAATATTCATGTTGTTCATCGTTAGTATGTCCAGGTAATTTTTAACTACAGTAGAGTTTGAATCCAAGATATCTAAATTCGTATCAGCTAGAATCGTTAGATTATTATACTGGTGGTACAAATCATCTATATATTCGATAAATTCGTAAGCATTATCAGTAGGGGCCCTGTAGTAGGTTCCTACTCTAATAGGCACTCCTGTAGTTGATAACTCTAGTATTATTGAGTTATATTGAGGTGTATTCCAGATTACCTTGAACTTTATGTTATTCTTAACGTATATCACTGTGCCACCCCCAGTTGTGTCTCGACAGTTGAAAGTAGCGGTATATCCTTTGAGATTGAAAAATTCGGATTCGTTATCGTATAGCCAAGTTTCGTTAATAACTACTATATCTGATTTTTCTACCTCAATGGCCATAACTTCTATATCCGATAGTTTGTTTCGAATACTTCTTGCATTGGCATAGAAAATTTTTAAATGTCGTTGATTCATTGTGGGTTTGAAGAAAAGTAATTTATCCTGCTAGTTGCTACATTCATTGCTGACCTATACTCAGGGCAATCCTTACTGTCTGCACTATGGCTACAATCTGTTCTAGTTCCACTGAGGCAGTTGGAACACTTTTTTAAGGATGCTTGACAATCAGCTGCTCGGTGGTTGGTTACCTGCACATTTTGAGCATATATCATGGGAACTCTTGCAGTACTTTACTATATGCCCATATTTTTGGCATTTGTAGCACCTTATCACATCAATGATTTCCGCACAGTAGTGACTGGCATAATCGATGTTAATATACCTATTCACTAGTCGCGAGTAAGCATCCCCTGAGACCTCAAATATAGCCGTGAACTTATCCTCTTGCCTCCTGTAGCTTTTATACTGAAGGAACCCTAAGTCTAAGTTAGAGCTAACTTACAACAGAACTGTTTTCAGAAAACAAAACTTGTTTCTGTTTTTGAAAACAAAACTGTTTTTTAAAACTGTCTCTTTGGTGGAAACCCGGCATTAGATTGTGCATCGCTTCCAATGCAAATAACCAAATGGATTGCTAATTATCTTGCGGTAGGGCAATCCTACACCGAATTTAGGAGCAAGAAATCGAATCTAAGGAAGATCAAATAAGGTGTACCACAAGGAGGAGTTCGGTCTCCCTCCTTGTTCGACCTTTATTTATCTGGACTCCCAACGCCACGTGAAGGAATCGAAATTATCACCCATGCTGATGACTGCTCCATTCTGTCAACAGGAAACAACATCCCGGAAATGTGCGAACGTATATTACCTGGAAGAACTTAACGCATTCTCCACAGGCAAAAATTTAACCGTTTCAGCGCCCAAATCCTCGGCAACCTTATTTACCACCTCGACGAAGAAAGTCAAGATGCAACTTGGGATCTCAATTGGCAATCAGCCTATTCCAACCGTGAACCATCCCAAAATTCTTGTAGTAATCCTGAACAGCATGGCCACGTCATCCTCCCATGCTTCAACTGTGTGCGACAGGATGCGCGGAATAAAATGCTTAAAGCCTTGGCCGGTAGCGCCTAGGGTATAGATAAAGAAACCCTACTGGTCACATACAAAGCATTCGGAAGATCAGTAGCCAACTATACGGCTCCTGTGTGGTCACAGAATTTCTGACACACAATGGAAAAATATTCAATATTGCCAAAATGCTGCTCTCCGTACTGTAACTGTTTTCTGATGTCATCCCAGGACCATCTGCATCAGGAAACCAAGATGATACCTCTTAAGAGACCACAGCAAGCTTCTTGCCAAACAATACTTCCGAGAGCAGCGAGAACGATAATTGCCCTACTGTTGTTCTTGTAGCAATGCTTCTTGCATTGAACTGGTTTTGGCGGCTCTTGGCCGTTAGATGACGAGTCACTCCGGGGCGGAGAACCGGCTACCATAGGAGCGCTACTAGTGCTGGTCTTATCGTTTGTCGCAGCTCCAACATAATCGCAATAACAATACCCCTGATCAGATACATAATTCGAAATTATTAGGGCGGCTTTAGACCTGGCCATTCAACAACCGATCAATTTCGCCGTATGTAAAAACTCTACGTGATTGTTACATCAAATAAATACTACGATAAAAATCCTTATTTTATTAAAATGACATGATTTCATAGTTTCCATAAAATCTTGAATTTTACAACGATCTCCATTTTCTCATGATTTCTGTCAATCAGATAATTAACTGTGTAGTTGTATGAAAAACATTACAAATTCATACAAATTCCCATTATGCAAATTAATCTATACAATACAATTGTTTAAAATTAATTTGTCCTTTACATGGTCGATTTAAACGCAAGATAAACCCGTCTCTTAACTCATTATCCTTCAATTGGCTCTCCTTTTTATGGACACTTTGCCTTTGGCCAACTGTGACATGTTGATTTTAACTTTGTTGTTGTCGGTTACTTTCTTCACCCAGACCTGCAATGAAAATTTGGATCGAAAGGAAATTAAATCAACTCCGTGCATAGCATGATGAACATTGAGAATTTGGCTATTTGGATAGGGTTACTAGTTAACTTACCACTTCATTACCAATGGCGGAAATTGTTGCAGCAAATCGTGTCAATTCTTTGCCTTCGATATAAACCGATTGACCGCGATGAAACCATCGTCTTTCGTACAGCAATTTGCCGTCTTCTATTCGGGTTTCAACCAAAATTGGTGCAATGTCGTTTGAACTTTGATGCGGCTGAGAATTAGACGATACTCCGTTCGTGGCGATGGCTGTAAGAGAAGTTTTATGATCTATATTCACGTATAGTGTTCTCGAAGTATGTACTTGAAAAGCAATTTTAAAATGTTCAAGTCGAATAGGCCATTTACAATTTGGTAAATATCGAGAAAATTAATAAAAAAAATGCGTCTGAAACGGACTGAAAATCTCGACTACATTCGTCCCCTTAGAATTAGATTAATTTCCAGTTCTTCCAGATTATTAGTCGATTGTGTCGATTATCCTCCGACTTTCAATTGTCCCAAAACATAGTCATAAGTTCATAGCAAAATGCAAAATTATACTTACGATTTGGTGTCATGGACTTTCCCCGATTTATAATTTTCAAATCATTCTCAATCTCCTTTTCGTCCAAAGTGTAAACAAGCAATTGGCCCGTGATTGGTTTGCGCCTTTTCTCGACAACCGGCAACGGTTCATTGGGACGACGACGCAATTTTCGTGTCACGGTTGGTTTTATCTGGAAATTTGCATTCTTACATTTTTCGAATATGGTTTAACCCGAATTTTAAATGAATAGTATTACCTCTGTAGAATCACTGGTTAGTTCTAAACTATGACGTTCTGCTTCTATTAACTTTTTTCTGTCTTCGAAGTCGGTCAACAGATTTTCTTTCAAATCGCTCTGCAATTGAAAACGGTTTACGAATAGGAATTTAAGAAGTGTATGAAATACGGAATTACCTTCTTCTCCTCATAGTCTTTGTATGCGGCCTTCTTTTCCAGATTGTAGTCCCGTTCGACACATTCTTCCAAGTACGCCCGATGAAATTCGTTGAGAAACAAACGTTCGTCCATTTGAAGCTTCAACTTTTTCACCCGTTTCACATATTCCGGATGTGTGCCGTTCTTGAGATCGTCGAGTTGTTTTTTGAATGTTGCCAACTTTTCTTGGTACATTCTGAAAAATACAGTTAAAAACAATATTGTATATTTTGTGTAACAGATGGTCCAATTTTCGTGGCGAATCACGAATTCAAAGATACTAGTAGAATATAATAATAAATCATTAGCACTGAAAACAGCTACAAACAGTCGAATACAATATTTTGATTTGACGAACCGATTTTTGCGACTCAAAATATATTGATCTACCTTTTCGATGGAGCGATGAGTCTCGTATTACTAGATAAAGTTTAATAAAATTAAGAGCATTTCTGTATATATGATTTTTACTTCGGATGAATGATTGATGATGAAGCCGTTTCTCAAGTCCTAACCCCTGAATAGAACCGTTAGTTTGTTTGGCCGTTTTTTTTAATCCAATAAACAGATAAAAATTTTTTCATTCCCACTTTAATTTATGGTATGGTGGTATGCTAAGGAGGGCTGCCGTATAGAAAAGTGCAGCGCATTTAGCCCAAGTGCAGGTCTTTTGTGTCACCCTGGCAATACACACCTCCAGGCATCATCTAACGATTGAACCAGCCAGAGCTAATAGCTTTACCAACGTTCGTACTAAGTCAACTAGATGAACATAGAAATAGGACCCCAAAATCTCCTCCGATGTGCCAATTCCGGGCAAGTACAGAGTAGATGAAAAGTGCTCTCCTCCTCATCCCTACAGCTTTTATAAAAGTCGTGGTGTGGACTCCGCCTTCTGGTATGCTCACCGAATACACAGTGGCCCGTCATGACTCCCACAACTAGGCTGATGTGGGATTTCTTCATCGAAAGCAGTTTAGCGTTTAGTTTATACAAGTTTCGCTTCATGGCAAGTATTGCCATTTATCCACCTCGAATCGGCTTTTTCAATACAAGTTTTTATTTCATACTTGGAGATTTGGAAGGGCATGGGAATATCTCGACATATCTACAAATTAACAACGATAGTACTCCTTTTAGCCACCCGTGGCGTGACGAGTTTAGAATATGCACCCCTAGGTGAGTCCTACCTTGATCGTAAGAGGCGACTAATAGGACCGATCTCGTGCAGGCAACAACAACACCTCTAGATGAGCCTGTGGCACTGTTCAACATATTTAGGACCACGCAGGTCAGTGTGTGTGAGTGGGTTGCCGGGTCTGGAGACCTCCGCCGGATAGAAAAGGAAAGTCCATACAAATTTATTTTCCACACACTTGTGCCATCCAACTCCACCTTTCTCCAGATAGATGTAAAAGAATGGATGTTAAGTCTTATGGTAGAACACGCTAGAAGCACTACCCCGCTGGGCACTACTTCTGATGCGCAGTTGAGTGATCCCAGGGCGAACATTGTTCGTGCCAGAGCTCGACGGTTTCCGGGGGCGAGCGCTATGAGGCAGTCCAATTACACTATAGAGAAACTGAGGGTTGCAAGTTGGAATGTCGGATCGATGACGGAAAAGAGCGAAGAACTTGAGGACGTCATGAAACGGAGAAGGACAGACATTATGTGCGTGCATGAGACCAAGTGGCGAAATGTTCAATTCGGTCGAGCTCGTTTTTTGACGAATTCCAAAAAGTACAAATTGTACTATTATGGAAACTCGAATGAACGGGGTTGGCGTTATTCTATCATCGGCTTTACTTGACAGCATCGTGAGTATTTCGAAGATAAGCCACCGTTTGATGAGTATCAAATTGGTTATCTGCGGAAGAGTGTGGAATGTCATAAGTGCGTACGCTCCCCAAGTGGCTTTGCAGCAAAGTGAAAAAGAGGCATTTTGGAGCGACGTTGACACACTGCTTCAAAGTATACCAAAGGGGGGGGGGGGGGCAAAAACTCCTCTTCCATAGTCCTCCGCGTGGGCGCCCCCTGGAACGGCAGTGGTCACAGACCATTGCCAACCAATGGCGGTGCGATGATTTGGTTGAGGTACCCCTGTGGTGTGGGGTGTGAAATAAAAAATACCACGGCCTTTCCCTTTGAGGGCCTGTCGTTAAAACCGACAATCAAAGGACAGGATGTGTATGCCAGCAACTTGCACTATCCGAAATCTTTATATGCTAACGAAACGTCAACTATGCCTCGGATAAGGACTGACTCAACGGTTACGACTTTTGGCTATCGTACAATGACAAAGATTGGATTCTGGAATGTGCGTACTCTCCTGGACAATGGATCAGAAGGTCCCCAGAACGCACGATTTCTTCAATTAGAGAGTGAATTTCTGAGGTACAAATTAAATATCTTAGGAGTTAGTGAGATAAGATGGTGGAACAGCGGAGAATTCATCTCTCCAACGGGCAGCACTGTAATGTTGTACTCCGGTAAAGCTACCGGTAGTCGTCGTGAGTCAGGTGTGGGGCTCCTTTTAACCAGAGCCGCGCGAAACTGTCTCTTATCCTGGGAACCGGTCTCTGACAGGGTCTTGACCGCCAGGTTCCGGACCAAAATGAGGAACATCTCAATAATACAATGTTATGCCCCTACTGAACCCGACAATGTCTTGGCAAAAGACTCCTTCTACGAAGAACTAAACGCCGTTCAGAGCAGAACACCTAAAGGTGACATTATAATGGTTATGGGTGATTTGAATGCGAAAGTTGGCGCTGATAACTATGGGCTCAGACATGTGATGGGGAGACACGGTCTTGGTGATCGTAATGACAACGGTGAAAGATTTGTAGAGTTCTGCAACTTTCATAGTCTCTTCATCGGTGGTACTATGTTTGAGCATAAGGACCACCACAAAATCAGTTGGTCCTCTGTTGATCGGCGCAGAACACAAAATCAGATCGACCATTTTGCCATTAGTAAAAGATTCAAGAGTTGCCTCCTGGACGTGCGAAACAAGAAGGGTGCCGATATTGGGATGGGAAGAGACCATTATCTTATGATCGCTAATGTTCGATTGCGTATTGCAGCCGTGCGCCGCCCCAGCGACGAAAGATCCAGGCCCCGCAAATTCAACACCGCTCGACTAAAAAATCCAGCTGTCTTACAACAATATAATGACCATCTTGCGCAAAAAGCGGCTGAGATAACTAGTCACCCAAATAGTGACATAAACGAAAACTGGGATGCCATAAAAAATGCGTACATTGATAGCGCAAATACCATCCTTGGCCCAAACCCGGATTGCCGGAATAAGCCCTGGATGTCCGACGCTTCATGACAGCGGATTGTTGAAAGAAAGGAGCTGAAAGTTCGTTTGGCTGCAGCAGCAGACGACAATCGAAGCAGCATCTAACTCCTTTACCGTCAGAAAGCTCGAGAAGTTCAGCGTAGTGTGTGACGCGATAAAAGAGTTTATGCCAATTCTCTTTTAGCGTCAGCAGAAGAAGCCGCTAGAAGTAACAACTTAAACGCCGTATACGGTGTCATCAAGGAGTTTACAGGTGGTCGTAACTCCTGCCAACATCCGGTGAAAGATAGTGATGGAAAGCTACTTATCTTGGAAGAAGATCAAATGAGGCGATGGAAAGAACACTTCGCCGCGGTCTTGAACCGTGTAACCTCTGGTGAAGTTCCCCCTCATATAGATAATTTAGCTAACCATCAAAATGTGCGTATACGGTCCACTGCCCCGACTAAAGAGGAAATAGTCACTGCAATTATTGCACTAAAACGAGGAAAGGCCGCCGGACTTGACGGCATCCCTGCCGAACTTTATCAAGCAGCGCCAAGCGTAACTGCCGATTTGCTGCACCCACTTGTTGATAAAGCGTGGAATACAGAGACCTTTCCCACTGAATGGAAGGAAGGTTTGATCATCAAACTTCCAAAGAAGGGTAGCCTCACAGACTGTAATAATTGGAGAGGCATTTGTGTGCTTCCTGCCGTTGCCAAGATAATAGCTAAAATCGTCCTGGAAAGACTAAAGGCCCACTTAGAAAGCACAATTGATGAAGAGCAGGCTGGCTTTCGATGCGGATTCTCCTGTGTCGATCACATTAACACCTTGCAAATCATCATCGAACAATGCGCTGAATACGATTCTCCGCTTCACTTGCTTTTCATCGATTTCGAAAAGGCTTTCGATAGTGTGAACCGGGATTCTATATGGGCGGCCTTGCGCAGGAGAGGCATCCCTGAGAAGCTTGTGGCTATTATTAAGGCAACCTATGACGGCGCGAAATGTCGCGTTCTGCATAAAGGTAAGGTGTCGGGGGACTTTGAGATTCGCAGTGGAGTTCGGCAGGGGTGCATCCTCTCACCGATCCTATTCCTCATTGTGATCGGCGATGTGTTGCATGCAGCCCTATCCGGACTCGACAGAGGAATTTAATGGACTTTGACATCTTATCTACAACATCTTGACTACGCTGACGACATATGCCTACTCTCCCACAAAATCATGGATCTGTCCGCAATGGCGTTAGATCTCGAGAGGGAGGCAAGCAAGGTTGGGCTAAAGATTAATACCAACAAGACCAAGGTTCTTAGCCCGCCGTTGCGAAAAAGAAATCCGACACCTGTTGCCATCAATATTAATGGGCAGCCTGTGGAGAAGGTGGACAACTTCGTCTACCTGGGTAGCATTGTTGCCGAAAATGGTGGTACGGAGCAGGACATCGCTCGTCGTATCAACCAGGCTAAACGCGCATACGGCATGCTGTCCAAAATCTGGCAGGGCAGTTATCTCAGCATTAAAACCAAGCTGGGCCTGTTTCGCTCCCTGGTACTATCAGTGCTTTTGTATGGGAGCAGTACATGGAAAGTTTCCGTAGGAGTTACCAGAAAGCTGCAAGTTTTCGTCAACTCATGTCTTCGTCGAATTTTAAGAATTTTCTGGCCCGAAACAATATCAAATGAAGAGCTAAGTGGGCGTACGGGTCAGATGCCAATCGACGAATTGATACGCAGGCGAAAATGGCAGTGGATAGGTCACACATTGCGGAAGAGTGATAACTGCATTGCTATGCATGCCATGAAATGGAACCCCATTTCCAACCAAGGCCGACCAAGAGGGGGTCCTCGAATCACATGGCGTCGATCTGTGGCAAAGGAGTGTCAGGTACTGGGTAAGTCTTTTGGGGAGTTGCGCCCCATTGCCCAGAACAGAGTACGATGGTGCGCAGGAGTAGTTGACGCGCTATGCCCCGCTAGGGGTTAAGGCAAAGTAGTTTTCAAAGTATACCAGACACCGAGCTGGTTTTTTTTCGGAGGGGATTTCAATGGCCAAGTGGAAGAACCGAACTATGACTACGATTGCCATGGTGGGAAGGGTAGCCAATCTACAGCCAGGAATGATGAAGGTGAAGCTATGCGTTCCTGCGGCAGTCGGTTCTTCGTACCGGAACGACCCGTTTTTCAACGGCCAAGAGCTGCCAAACCCCCTCGATGCAAGAAGAACTGCAGTATTCGGAGCATCGCTACCACAATACAAAGGTGAAGCTATCTATGTGCAGATCACACGGTCTGGTCATCCTCAACACATGCTTCATTAAGAACCAAAGGCACCTGATTACATACAGCAGTGGAGCTCATGCGATGCAGATAGACTATTATCTGTGTCTAAATTCCATGAGACGTTGGGTGAAAGACTGCCAAATGATCTTGAGTAAATCTGCGGTCACCCAGCACCGGTTGCTCCTGACAGAATTCATTTTGAAAGGAGGAACAAGACCTCAAGCAATCCCCAAGCCAGTCGAGAAAATCAAGTGGCATAATCTCAACAACGAAAGCTTTGAATCTGTTTTAAACTCCACTCATTGTTAAAATGGAGGAGTGGCTTAAATACAACACCAACTGCGACGAGCAAAGTCCAACGCAAATGTGGAATACTTTGGAGGAAATGTTAGTAGGTGAGGCTGAAAAGACACTGGGAGTTTCGAAAGGTCCACTCCACACGAACAAGGTGACGCGGTGGTGGAATAACGAAACTAAAAAAGCAGTGCAGGCCAAATCGAACGCATTCAAGGCATGGACAACATGCAAGACATGCAGTGAAGCCGAGAACGTTCAACTTCGGGAGAAATATGATGAATGCCGGAAGGGAGTAAAGCGAAAGGTTGCCCAAGCAAAGGCGATTGCAGGCGAGAAGTTCTATCAAGAACTAGAAGATCAGACTGCGGATAAGAGATCGTCATTGCAAGAGAAACCTAAAGACAATGCCAGGATTTATAAGGCCGCAGCCCAAAGGAGAAGAAACGCTCGATAGATTCAGGCGCCAAAGTGAGTTGAAGACTCACAAGGCGTGCTACTGGTTGAAGACGCAGCAATCGGTAGCAGAATGCGTGAGTGACGAATTTTTTAACGAAGAATTTCCGCGGGAAACTTTTCAAGCTGTGGAGCCAAACACCACTGATATCGCTGATTTTCAGTGGAGGAAGTGATGAAGGCAATGATGCAGATGAAACGCGGAAAGGCAGTCGGGCTGGACAAAATACCCGTGGAATTTTGGTTGAAGATGAATCATATCGGGCTTAGATGGGTCACTGTTCGTTTCAACAAAATCAAAAGAGGGCAACCGATGCCTGACGCTTTCAGGAAAAGCTTCCTTCTGCCGTTCTTTAAGAACAAGGGTCACGCAAGCTCAACAGCTGCAGGGCCATCAAGTTAACATCTCACACATTGAAGACTTATGAGCGAGTTGTATGAAATCGATTGAAAAATATTGTACGGTTGGATGACAATCAATGCGGCTTTGTAGAGGGTCGATCTACAGTCGATGCTATTCAGTGCATACGTGTTACGATGGAAAAGCATCGTGATGCACGGACGGACTTGCACTTTGTGCTCATCGATTTGGAAATAGCCTTCAACAGAGATGGCCCTAAGAGCACTTAAGATCCCCGAGGCATATGTCAAGATGATACAAGATATGCATGATGGAGCAACTACTAAAGTTAGATGCACAGATGGCGAGTCTGAAGAATTCCAGTTAAAGTCGGAGTTCACTAAGGCAGTGTATTGAGTCCCTTGCTCTTCAACATCATCATGCTCTATTTATGTATTAACACTCATCTCTGACGGCCTGACGGCGGGGGCGACCGGTAGCGCAGTGTTTCGAGGCATCAGTCTCATGTTTGATTACCGGCGTTTCGGGTTTGAATCCCGTCCACGACGACGTTCGTGGCCATGGATGTGCAGGAGGTGCATGCTGGCATTCTTCGAAACCAGTTTATGTCGACGAAACGTCAACTGGGCCACATGGAACAGTTGACGCGCTATGCCCCACAAGGTGTTAGGGCAATTGAGAGAGAGAGAGAGAGACCTCTGACGGCCTGGAAATATTCCTTCTCTTCGCCGATGATGTCTTGGGTAGCAAAGGCATCGTTGCTTTGCAGGCTGCACTGACCAAATGGTGTAAAATACTGGAGGATCATGGACTGAGGATTAGCATACCAAAGACTGAGTACCTTTGCTGTCCTTTCTCAGACCCAGAGAGACCGATACCAGATATCTATTGTACATTAAAGGAGAGAAGCTGAAGTTATGTACAAGGTTCAAATACCTGGGCTCGATAGTCAACAAGGAAGCTACCTGTGATGACGACATCAAACATGGCATCAGTGTCGGTTGGATGAAGTGGCGAGAAAACTCTGGAGTTTTCTGCGACAAGAAGATGCCACGAAAGCTTAAGGGCAAGTTGCACAAAATGGTCGTACGTCCCGTACTCATGTATGCGTCAGAATGCTGGACTATGTACAAGATATACGAAAGTAAAACGACTGCGACTAAGATGAAAATGCTACGGATGTCAGCTGGTGTGATCAAAAAGGATCATATCAAAAATACATACATCCGAGGCAGCTTGTTTGTTGAGCAACCGATCACTGAAAAGCTCGAAGATCGTCGTATGGATTGGTACTGCCATGTTCTAAGGCGTCCAACTGAGAACCCAGTCATGAAGGCACTATCAATGAATGTTTCACTTGTTGGACCCAAAACCCGAGGCAGACGTAAACACACGTGGATCGATCAGATGAAGAAGCAACAACAACGCATTAATCTCGGCGATGATACGTTCCAAGACCCAGCTGCCTGCAGAAGGAAGTTGAGATTATACCGCCAGAATGGGCGAAGTGCCAACACCACAGGCAGAGCAACGCGAAGCCGCAGAGCGGTATGAAAGGGCACGAAAGAAGGATGTTTTTTCTGATTTTCTTAGAAACGCTTTCCGGTGCGGTTCCGATCCAATGAAACTTGTTCCACGTAACGTAATTTTTCGGATCATAACTTTTTCCCGGTCCATATTACTCAAACTATTCTGACAGCTCGCAGCTGATACCTGGGGACGTGTTTTCAGATGTTGTGATGATCTTTAGCTATGCGGTCGCCAGTTTTCAATCGCGGTCGCGTGTTGCGTAGTAGGCACTTTTACTGTGAATATGTGGAAGGCATAGTATTTATAGAGAACAATTCAATTCAAATGTCTGGCAACTGATGGATATTTATGCGTCAGAGCCGTTTCTGAGACAACGGTCCTGGGTCTGGATCGGACCTGGACCACGTTCCTGATTTTGATGTTTTGGGACCGCGGCTAATGTCATTGTTTGATTGAGGTACCCCTTTACTCACCCAGTCCATGGCCAATGCTGGTTTTCTCCATCCGATACGTGCTCTCAGCTGTCAAGCGTTGCCCATATGATCCTATATGTGATCACATTCGAGAGAAAACCAGTTCATAGGGATGGCAGGAGATGAATAAAGTTGATGACCAAAACATGTATCGATTGTATGTGATGATGATTCCCCTTCTTATACTTTCTACCTCGATGCGTTTGCGTTGATAGACGAAAATGATGAACTTAAAATCTTTTCGACTCAGCACGATCAAATGGTTCGCAGGCGGCGCCAAAACGGAAGAGGGCATTGTCGGTCCTGAGCACAAAATATTCATCCAGTGTAACGCCGCCCGTGTTTTAAGCGGAAATATACGCTATCGAGGTGTGTTAGGCTTTGCTAAACTGCTGGCTATTTAAACCGGGACACAGCAATGTTTACCGACAGTCGAGCGCCTATCAAAGCACTAACTAGCTTCACTGTCAACTCTAAGCTGATGCTGTCCTATCAAGAAGTCCTCCATAATGGGTTCGACGAAAAAACTCACACTTCACCTAGTCACTCGGACAATGACAATAATTTACACTTTCATAAAGCACAGGTATTATTTATTTTACATTATGCATGGAACGAGAGTTTTAAGTGGCATTTTCATTCATTAAGCAATAAGTAGTCAGATAGTGGATACGTCTGTACTACACACTCCACCAAAAATACCAATGTCGTAAAACAATTGCGCAACGCGTCACGTAAAAAAGTGGTATGAAAAATATGGACACGCAGCACATTCTCACAAGGTATTGAGGGAAGAATATTTAATTAATTTTGATAAGAGATCGAAAATACTGAAAATGTTCATCTATTCAGTATTTGCATCAATATGAATTCCACACAACAAACTACGCCATCAGTTTAAAGAAAATACTCACTGCTCCTTGATTTCCATCGGTTCATCGTAGCCGCGATGGTTCGAAGCTCTGCACTCAGTTTCGCTGGCTTCTTCCGTATCTGCACGACACAAAAAAATTTAATTACCTTCAATTCTAAAATCTGTCGAATTCAGTACAAAACTTTACCTTCCTCACTGTCCGCGTACGCATTGTTGTGGTGATCATAATTATTAGTGTGACGCGACTCTTCATTCATGTCCATGCGATCGTCCTCGTACGGCTCGTGATTGTTCCTCGTAAACAACATTCGACCTGAATTAACTGAACGTGCCGATCACTTTCTGTTAGAAATTCCAGAAATTTGAGACAGGATGAAAACAAAACACCATGAACAAGACAAGCCAGAATGACAGTGTGAGGCGGAATGTCAGAGATAATTACGATGAAGAAGAAGACACAGGAAGTAGTGTTGCCATCTTAATATACAAGCATTGCCATCTTAATATACAGCATTCCGAATTCCGACAACAGGTGCATTCGATTCATGGAGGTCTGGATCATGAATGAATAAAACGGTATGGATCTTAAAAGTCAGTTCGTTAAGTAGCGTTTACACATGCCAGTAGACCGTGCAAGTACGTACATTTTACAGGCATTGCAAGTGCCTTGCAAGTAACTTGCAAGCTGTCACTTGCATATGTGTAAACACCCGCGGCTGTAAACTGCCAGGCCTGGAAACCCGCACAGTGCCTTGCAAGTAGCTGGCCTCCCGGGCCAATTGATTTGCTACTGGCATTCCAGTAGAGACTTGATAACATATGTTTCTTGTCATTCGTAAATTTGCTGACAAGTCTACTGGCATGCCTGTGCACTGGCAAATGTAAACGAGCCATTATATTCAAAATCGAAAAGTTGGTAGTGCTTACTAAAAAAAGAAGAAGACAACGTCAAAGTGATGGGAGTTGTCAATACCCAGAACGAGCGAAGCGTATAGCCGCAGGTCAAATCCTATTGAATTGAATAAAATGTGTGTTCTGTGCACGTATCTTGTTTACGACATTTTAATTTTTCAAACATGCTATTCACAATTTAATACGTATACAGCACACGCATCTCTTTAAATTCCATGATACCTATGACAGCCAATTAACGTTCGAGAACTGTCAGATAGATATCAGGGTGACAACTTTGTGGATGTAATCGTACAACCCAGCAGCACAAATCCAACGAGATCCAACCACAGACCTGGATTAAAGACCGGTCTGCAAATTTGTATGAAGATTCAATGAGATCCGGGCGAATGGAATACGCCTGCCATCTTAATATACAGACCCCCGCTCAGCTGATCGCGGCAAATGTCTGCGTTCGTCGTTGACGTCAAAATTACGCCATTCATGCCTTGCCAAGGCACTCAATTTCACATCATTCATGCCTGGCCACTGTCCTGGCAAGACGAAAATGATGTAAAATTGACGTCAGCATAGAAGTCGAGACTTCGCCGCGATCAGCTGAGCGGATGCTAGTATATTAAGGTGTGCCTGTATGCACACTGGAAAAACCAGTTTCATGAAACTTGAAACAAAATTTCGTGAAACCATTTGATATAAAACATACAAGGGGGAGCACACTGGTTTCTTGAAATTGTTATTTCACGCAACCAAAAAGATAGGTTTCGTGGAAACCAAGTTTCTTGTGGTTTCGTGTTCGACAATGTTTGTGGTTATTTTCTTGAGTACCGACGACATGACCACCATATGCAAACGCGTGTGGTCGCCCAGTGAAATTTCGCGATTTTCGTTCGTAAAAGTGAGTTTAAAGCGCGTTGACATGATCAAACTACGGTTTGACAAACTAGCATTTGATGAAAAGTTGAGCACCGTCCAACTAGGGTTTGACAGAAGCACAAGACATCAAACCAGTTTGACGAGGGGCTCACACGTTCAAGTAGGTGGTTTGTCAAACCGTAGTTTGATCATGTCAACACGATTTAGTGTCGCGATTTTAAGTGCAATTAAAAGTAGTGGCTATCAATGGCGTGCGTATTGGTTTTCAGTGAACTTTTAATTCAGCCACCACCCTAAAATAAACGCATCATCTTCGTCAGAGGATGTGACCAAACTGTAGAAAAATTGCTTCCTGTGTGTGCATAAAAACATGAAACAAGTGTCATAAAACCAGTTTGATGAAACTGGTTTCCCAGTGTGCATCGCGCCCAAAATGGCAATGCCTGTCATATATTAATATGGCAATGCTGTATATTAAGATGGCAATGCTTGTATATTGAGACTTCAAAAGTTTTTCTAAACAACCGTTCCATTACTTCTTCTTCTAGGTTCGGACGTTTTCGTCTAGGTTTTCGGCCCCGTCGGCCGTGTAGTGTCAATTCTCTTTTCACAGTGCAAGTGTTTTCGGCAATATGGCTACACGTTTCTTATCTCAATTTGGGCCTTTAAATGCTGTTTAGTGTAAATCGATGTCACATTCAATTTCGATTCTTCGTGGGATTCAGTTATTGGAAGATATCCTTTGAAATTCACGGGTAGACGATTGTCGGACGATAGTGCAAAATGGATTTCGGGACATTGTTACACGTAGCCAAGCGAAATAGCGAAGATGTCAAGAATTCAGAGGTAAGTTTGATGAGGTATTCGTATAAAGTATGGTCTTTTGATCATCGTCGAACAATTGTGATAAATGGGAGAAGTCGTGTATGGTATGAAAATTACAAAATATTAAGGTGGTGTAGAGTAGCCTTGAAATGATTGGCAGACGTCGTCTTCACAGGAACTATGTTTCAGTTTCTAGTACTTTCTTACTTTCTAACAAGAGGAGACTTACTGCTAGTGCGACCACAGTTCTGGCAATTAACAAGTGGCTTCAACGGCCGGCGTATATTACTGCCCCGGAGATGTAGGCGGCGTGCTGATAAAGTTATCTTGAAAGTAGGACGCAAGGTGCGCAACAAGTTTGTCTAATTTCGACTAATTGCAAGTTGATTTCCACTGTATGGAGAGAAATTCGCTGAAATCGTTCGATTGAGACAGACATGAATTTGTTTTTTTTTTCTTGTGAGCCTGTCCTTCAAAAGGTCTTCGATATTTGCAATGTCTTTTGTAAACAATTTTTCCATATACAATAGAAGGTTTCACCGTACTTGAAATCAACAGACAATGGGAATTAATTGATAACGTCTACTGAATATCCTAAGATTTCAATGCTCTATGTCTCTTCAATACTCTTTCTACTTCACTTTCAACTGCTCAACCTTTCTATAGACTTTTCGTACTATTCTTGAGAAGTTAAAAGAAATTACACCTTTATGTATTAAAGTTCTTGCAAATGTACAAGTGCGAATCATTTTCAATTTAAATTGGAATTGTTTGTGACACTTGGTTTCATTCTGCACACCAACTTAGTATGCGTCTGTAGCTTAGCTCGGTAACGCACCGGGCATTTTTTGCTACTCGAAACACGGTCTTTGCGGTTCGCGCCCCGCAACGGGACCAACTATTTTTTATTCTCAAATTCCCTCTGAATTAATTTCTCCGAGCTTAGTGGTTTCGTATGGATAGTAGCACTCATCAGGTCTTGCATCTTTTGCAGCTGCAAAAGATGCAAGATGTTTCGAGTAGCAAAAAATATCCGGTGCGTTACCGAGCTAAGCTACAGACGCATACTAAGTTGGTGTGCAGAATGAAACCAAGTGTCACAAACAATTCCAATAGAAATTACACCATTCGTTTCAGCGAGAGGTGCCAGAGAGTCCCATATGATAACGATGACAACGCCCCGGGTTTTGCCTTGTGGCTCTTCCACCTTAACAATCCTTCAGTATTGTGTTGGGAGGATAGGACGACCTGATTGCGAAAAGGACCTGCTCAGCATCGGGTGTTGCTAGTACCCAGGTGCGGGTCGAAGAGGGATCTCGTCCCTTGAAACTACCTCAAACTTAGCCACTGTCCATAAATTTTATCCATTTTGGTCGCGAACATGCATCGAACCACGTTAAACTCTATAGAAAAAAGTCGGCTCATTTCCACCGTTCTATGGTATTTGACGGTTCGATGGAAGTTCGGTCGTAGTTGTGCTCGTTCATGTGTGGCGACCTTTATGGGTTGGAGTGGTCCCGGATGCTTTCACTTATCAACAGTGATGCTCTCTTTGGCGTCACTCTTATCGAGGACAGCCAGCTATGTCCAACCCTTCAAAAATTTCCTTGCCTGTGATTTTAGTTCGGCTTTGACCAGCCCTCGATGTTTGACGTTTTTCCTCAGTGGACATGGATTTATGCATACATGCATGTCCCGTAAGAAACTGTAAAGTAATGATTTGCCGTGCCTTCGGTTTTTCCGCTTCCCGATTTCCCGAAATAAGTGCATGCGTTCAACGTCGTTTTGGGCGCATTTTTCCGATTTTTTTTATTCAATTCAAAGTGCCTTAATTCCTGCATCAAAATCTTACGCTTTTGATGTTTGACGCCCTACGGAATGTGTTTGTTGGTGTTGTTTTGTGACTTTTCAAAGTAAAGTATCGGTTGCCCACTGACAGTCAATCGAATGTTAGGTTTTTTGGTTGGCGAGGCATATCGATTGTTTTTTTTTTATCTTCGTACTATGCTTCCTGCGGAGACGTCGTTGAAGTCATTTACTGATGTTAAGATGCAACCCTCTCCCTCAACCGCATATGTAGCTTAAACAAAGTCACCCATTCTAAGAGGCACAATTCAGAGTATTTAAAAAAAGACTTTCTTTATCCCGTTTTACTAACGATCGCCAACGAAATCGTTTGCCCCCGATGGTCCCAGTGGACTAAGAACGTTCGGAAAAATCATGGCTACTCTGGCTTTGAAGTGCCATCAAATTAAGGTGTTTTCGCTCTGATCAGCGCCACGCCCTTACTGTAGATCATTTGGTCATTTCGGAATACTCTTATATGGACAGGGGGAGAGCAATAGCGCAGTGTGTTGAGGCATCAGTTTCATGTTTGACTACCGGCGTTTCGAGTTCCAATCCCGCCCACGACGACGTTCGTGGCCATGGATGTGCAGAAGGTGCATGCTGGCAACTGCATTCTCCGAAACCAGTTTATGCCGACAAAACGTCAACTGGGCAACATGGAGCAGTTGACGCGCTATGCCCCACAAGAGGTTAGGGCAATCGAGAAAGAAGCCAATAACAATCGAGATGAACGAAAATATAAAGACAAAGGTCATCGACTTGATCATGTAACAACACTTTCGACAAGAAGATGATGGGAATCTGGCTTCTATACACTAAAAATATTCAGATGAGGTCCCTTGGGTTTTAAATGGGGCCTCCACAGGCCAAGGAAAGAAATTGACCCAACCTAAAATCGATTCCACCTTCCACTGGGGCTCTACATACAATACATCACGCGATTTTTGACAATTGTGAAGTTCCTCTCCCCATGTTGCGCATCGTCATAAGGTACAAAACAGCCACACCCCACTCCCTCCACCCACCCCTTACCGTCACGTACATAAAACTCTGCGTAAAACATTTTTTTTTTTTTCTAATTTTCCACATTTTTCTCTCTCTTCCAGGGCAAATACTACAGCACAAAATTCAGTGCTCCGAAAAAGGAGACCAAAGAGAAAAAGCTCTCAGACAACATTAAGAAATTCCTTGCCAAAAAGGAGCGCGAGGAGCGCGAAAAAGCGCGCGAAGAGAAAGAAAAACGCGATCAGCTATTAGCAATGCGCGACGAACGCGCGAAAAATAAAATTAAAAAAATGTTAAAAGTCATCAAGTCAGCCAACAAATCCGTTCTCGAGGATGCCATCGATAATGATAATACGGCCGTGACATTGCAGGGACCTGATCAACCGGACGAGGATGATTACGGTTATGTGTCGAAAGAATCCTCAGCATTCTATGCAAAATACATGGATCGTGTAAAATCCATGCCCGAGGAGAATAAGTTTTCGGAGAGTCGACCGACTTCTAAGACCGATTTGGCTGGAACCAAAGATCGTGTCCGGGCAGCTTTAATACGGGAACAGGAAGAAATGGCGTCCGGCTCACGCACAAAATCTTCATCATCGTCGACAACGCCATCATCATCGTCGTCATCAACGCGAGAGCCATCCTCATCGTCGTCGTCCGCGTCGCGTAGCTTAGAATCTCACAGCACATCGTCGCGACGAAAAGACCTCTTCGATCCACAGGCGGAGCGCGAAGCGGAAGAGAAAAAACGTCGTGAGGAGGCGAAACAGCGAGCCAAAGCTCGCCCTCCGCCACCACCGCCAATGGACTTTCATCAGTTGCTAAAACTCGCCGAGAAAAAGCAACACGAACCGGTGGAGGTGGTGGTCGAAGAGAAAAAGAAGGAGGAACGATTATTAACGAAAAAGGAGAAACGCGAGCTCGAGGATCAAGAGAGGCGAAAGAGAGAAAAGGCTCTTGGTCTTAATTACAGCGGGAATAAGATGCAACCAAACGGAAAAATACCAAAACTAAACGGTGCCAGCTCGACTTCAACGTCCAGCAGCAATGATAAGAGCGCAAAATCGTTAGGTCAGTCCTTACAAAAGACGGCGCCCTCGTCGAGTGAAAGTTTCAAGAAACCATCGAATCCCGTTGTTCCCAACGGCAGAATGGATACCGCCAAATCACGACCTGATTCTAAAAATTCTAGCAACAGTAGTAATAGTAGCAATAATCTTAAATCTAAATCTTCTCAGCCAAACGGTTTTTCATCGCGACCGGCGGCGGCGGCGGCGTCATTATCAAAATCCTCATCGTCTTCGTTGCCAGCGTTAAAGCCCACAACTAAGTCATCAGCAAGTGCCTCATCATCTTCCGGATCGGCGACGATTTCTCAAAAGTCGTCCCAATCGAAACAGCCGCACAATGGGCCCACACGCGAATTTCCGCCACGAGGCACATATCCACCCTCGGCCGCGGTCAAGAAATCATCTCAACCGCCTAATGGACGAAGCAATGGCGCTAAAGTGAACGGTATTGTTGCTTCCCGGGATGTGCAAAAGACTCGACAATTTCCACCGCCGGATGTTCGACGACGACCCGAACCGCCTCGTAAACAACAGCAAGCGGTCAAGCGACGAATCTATGATGACGATGACGACGAGTACGATTCTGAGCTGGACGATTTCATTGATGACGGGCCCGAAGAGGGGGCGAACTATTCGAGTTATATTAAGGAAATTTTCGGCTATGATAAGTCACGGTGAGTATTTTTAACATATATGTTTTTTTTTGTTGGCTGGGGGTCAGAATGAATTTTAGGAGGAGACCATTCATTAACGACTGTACATGGTCTCTAATCTCAGTACGCAAGAGAGTTAAGGAACAGATTAAATCAGCTCAGCCAAAGACCAACTCAGAGTTAAATACCGTTCACTACAGAAATGCGTGCAGAGAAGCGTAAGACAGGACAAACGCAACAAGATCAATGCATTAGCGGAGAAGGCAGAGCGGCTTACCGCGGTGACAGTGGAACCATTTTTAAGCCTATTAAGCCATTAACTGGCAAATCTTTTGCAACAGAACAGCCTGTGAAAGATAAAGATGGGTCTCTGCTGGTAACCGAAGGACACCAACTGCGGAGACGGAGAGAACACTTCATTGAGGTCCTCAACAACAGCTTCTTGAACAATCCGCAGAGTGGAGGTCCCCATTGCATCTCATGTTCATCGATTTCGAGAAGGCGTTTGACAGCGTTGACCGGGAATACATTTGAAGGGCTTTACGTAGGAGAGGCATACCACATAAAATAATTTCCATCATCAAGGAATCCTACCAGGGAGCCCAATGTCACGTCTTAGTGTCATCATACACTGTCAAACTCGAACACGAACCTGATACAAATGTCCTCTGACACACACACACACACACACTTAACATAGATGTGAAGAAAACCGGTCCACTTGTACTAGGTTCGTGTTCGAGTTCGACAGTGTATGGTGACACTTACACAAGCGTAAGCTATCAGATGCTTTCGAGGCGCATAGCGGAGTTAGAGAAGGCTGCATTTTGCCACCTTTACTGTTTTCAATTGCCATTATGATGTACTAAGCGGCGCGCTTCAAGAACACCAGAACAAAGGTATAAGATGGAAGTTGTTCAAATGCCTTCAACACCTAGATTATGCTGACGATATTTGTCTTCTATGAAATAAATCGGATCAAGTAGCTCAAATGTCTGATGCTCTGCATTGCGAAAACCGTAAAGCGTTGCTGAAAATCAACGCTGCCAAGACTAAGTACTTGAGCTTGTATCCAGAAAGGCAAAGCGGAATTTGTGTTTCGGGGCAGGCAGTCGAAAAAGTTGATCATTTCTGCTATCTCGGAAGCGTAGTTAAAGCAGATGGTGGAGCGGATGCCGCATCAACAATACTCGAGCAGCTTTTTTCAGTTTGACTCCTTTCTAGCAAAATAACAACATTCCCAGTCGCACCAAACTCCGGATCTTCGAAACCAACGTAAAGTCTAAAAGCACTGACACTGGCTGTCCAACTTGGAAGGTGAAATGAGATAACAACTAGATTGCAAACTTTTATGAACCAGTGCCTACGACGCATCCTGCACGGTGGCCGGAGGTCATTTCTAACGACGACCTCCTTACTATTACTGGTCAGGACAGGATAGACACTTCCATTAAAAGGCGAAAGTGGCAATGGATAGGTCACACTCTCCGAAAAGGGCCGAACAACATTGCCTTCGATTCGAACCCGCAGGGAACCAACGCAAGTCGCCGTGTTGGACGACCTAGTAACACCTGGAGAAGACCGGTTATGAGAGAGGGTGCCTCAATGAGTGAGTGGAGTGAGCTAAAAGGGATGGCGATGAACAGGACGAGGTGGAAAGTAGGCGTGGTTAATGCCCTATGCCCCTCTATCTACATAAATTAAAGGAGTTATTTTCATTTCATTCCAATTTTTCTTTGTGTAAATAATTGTGGCCACGACTGTGTTTTATTAAACGTACTTTTTCTTTTCTTTTCACAGATATCGAGACCTAGATGATGACGACGACACCGGCATGGAATCGACATTTGCACAACAAATGCGTGAGGAATTAGTGAGCAAAAAGATCGGTCTTATGGAAGATTTAGAAGATATGCGCATGGAAGAGGAGGAAAAGAAACGCAAACGTCTTATGAAGAAGCGAAAACTGAAATAAGAATGCAACGCTTGTGTTAGTAATAAAGTGGACAAAACACAATTAGGCGTTATTAATTAAATGAAAGTGCATGGCCCGCAAACTGTATTGTAAATTTGTCATACTCGTATGATAGGTAACATGCGCATGATCGTGATATAAAAGAAAAAATGTTTACATACAATAAACAATAATATTTATCTTTGAAATTAAAACCCTTTTGTGTAGGTAGTGTATATGATAATGAATTAGAAAATCATTTTTTATATAGGAATGTATTTAATTGTATAAGGGAATCGCAAAGTCAAGAACGGAGCGAAACGGAAGAGATCGAGCGAACATAGGCGAAATAACGTTCAATAACTAAAATGAAGTGGAAAGTAAAATATGTTAACACAAAAAGAAAAACTTATATTACGGCTCCTTATAAAGACCAATCTTTTAAATGTTATTTTATCAATTGTTTTGTTATTTTATTTTCTATTTCTCTCTCTCACAAATCGTTTGTTTATCTTTATACACGTATTTTATACTTTGAAAAATTAAATAAAAAAAATATACACATAATTTTATTGAATTTGTTTAAACGAAGACACAAAGAACATTGTTTCTATGTTAAGAGAAATATAACATTACACATTTAAAAATATGTTTTATTATTATTATTATTATTTCACTTATTCTGATAAGGAACCAAATGAATAACATACTCATATCTAATAATAACAGCGATATTAATATTAACTAACAACAATAACGACATTCATATTTGGGACGAAATGTGGAACTGAAAACATAATTTTCATTGTCTTCTCTTATCTGTTTACCTCGTTGCATGATTTCTCGTTTTTCTACAATTGCCTTGCGTTAAGCTTTAAATTGATCCAGTAAATTTGACATAAACTTGCTAGTAATTAGTCATGCAGCATTCGCCAAGTCCTCCAGCTCTCGGCCCGAAAATTTCGAAGAAAGCGTATTACACTCCAAATTTTTAAAGAGAAATTTATGTAATCTCAAAAAAAATGCATTCATTTCACGGTTTCTATCTATGACGATTCGTGTTTTGAAAGACTCATCAGCTCATCGCATATTCGATGGCTGATTTCATCAATACCGGGTGCTTCGGCCATGACCCATGTATCGTCGGTGGTGGCGAGTTCTTCACAGCAAATTGGGCAGGTTTTGTTATTGACGTTCCTAGTAAAGATGTTTTATTGGATTAGTTTTCGTTGATTTTACTTTGTGCCAAATTACACATTGCAATTTGCATAACAATTTTTAATGCATTACTCTGGCGGCACGAATCGCAATGTGCAATATGTTCCGTGGGACAATTTCGGTTACTTACCACTGTTCAATGCATGGAACGCAGAAGGTATGAGCACAGGGCAGAAGGACCTCCGTCTTGCGGTCCAAACATATCGAACATTCGGTGAACTCTTGCGGTGTTGAGCACGCCGAACTATCTGAACTGAAACTTGCCGAGTCGCTTGCTTGGTTCATTAGAATGGAAGCGGAAATCTGAGCCGAGCATTGCGATCCAGATGAGATGTGACGTTCCTAGGTGGGAAAAGAAATTGTTTTAATTAGTGGGCAATGTTTTTTTTAAGCAGCTAGTTCTCGGAGTGAAGGCCATACCACGCTGCTCGTAGGTCATCGGAAGCGGAAATGGCGGGAACCAAGTACTAACACAAACAAATATCAACTAAGGTCGCAACAAATGCTGAGCAAATACTCGTGGTATTCACACGCTGCGGGTGTTGCGAACAAACACCACAATATCTGGACGGCGAGTCCATAAAGTAACAATACATAGAGCTGGAGCTCAGTACAAAAGAATTTTAAGAGCAGGATGCAGATAATCTCACGCACACAAATAAGCCTCACCACTCTAGAAGCAACGGCTACAATTTAAAGGAAACCGCCCTTTAGGGTGATAAGGACAACAACACATCAAATCAGCTGTCTGTTGATTAAAAATCCAAAGGAACTGTACAATCGTCAACGATAAGCGCATATACTGTGCGATCACTGTGGTGATCACAATATCGTCAGACCGAATTGACGACGGATCGCATGATACATATATGGTGGGCTTTGCTCTTCACTTTCCCCGAGCAACAAACGTAGCTATTGTCTTCTCTTTCTGCAAATAGACGTGCATATAAGACCATCCATAGACCATGCGATTCATCGTCAAGTGACAATGCTATTCGTCTTCGGATCAATCTGACGATGGATTGCCGTAAAGTATCTGACGGTGAAATTTATATGGAACTGTAAAAGAAATCGTCAACGATAAGTACATACACTGTGCAATCAATGTGACGATCATAATATTGACGACGGATCGCATCGTATATGAGGGCCCTTACTTTTCACTTTTTTCGCATGCATTGAGTGCGTTCAGAAGGTGGCAAAAGAGCAGAAACCGCTCGCGAGCAGTTCCAGAGCAGCTCCGGAGCTGCTCGATTTGGAGTCTGCACCTGCTGAACGCTACTTCACCAGCTGAAAGCTGACGATGACAATTTTAGACGTCAAGCGCCGAAAAGTGGAAAATACATGAATCCCACGCTGTCCATTACAAAAATCACGAACAACGAGAAAATAAATTCAAAAGCACCCGAAAACCAAAGAACTATAAGCCGAAAACGGCGAAAACACAACAACCAATTTGGTAACTGTCAAAACTCGAAACTCGCAACATGAGCGTGAGGTTGAAAAAGAAGAACCTGAGCACTGATCAGTGAGCAGAAATATTTCTTGCTCGGTGAAATTTGATCATGCTCACCCGAGCAGAAGTTGCTCAGTCACTTCTGAACCCGCTCGTTCTGAACATGTTCGCTGAGCGGAAGTTGCTCAGTTCCTTCTGAACGCACACAATGTGTATCGACTAGTGAACACAATACACTCGCAGCTAAAATATTATGAGCAGCCTTTGCTTATTTTTTACTGAGTTCAGACTCTTGGTATATTTGCTCTGTGGTGAATCCCGCCATCTCCGCATTGCTCGATATTTACCCATTTTGAATTCTCTCTCTCAATTGTCCTAACCCCATGTGGGGCATAGCGCGTCAACTGTTCCATGTGGCCCAGTTGACATTTCATCGGCATAAACTGGTTTCGGAGAATACAGTTGCCAGCATGCACCTCCTGAATTCTAGACATAAAAATTCGACCACGTGAGAGGTGCAAGGTGTTTTCGAAAAAAAAAAATCCACAAGTGCCTTTGATTTGTAACTAACACACAAAAGCCCAAATGCCAATTGGGCTGCCGCCATTGTAGAAACTATTCCGCACACACATTCATAGTAAATCTTTTAAACACATACGATAGAATATTCTAAATCAACAGTATCTTGTGTGGGCTCTTCTCGCTCCACGAGCTCCACATTTAAGTAGTTGCTACCCTCAGAATACAGTCATAGGCTGCATTCACGCGAAAATTTTCGCTACGGAACGCTACATCCCCTCCACTACACATTTGAGGAGACGCTACCTGTCAACATTTCTTTCGTGATTGAACCGCTACAATGGTGACTATGTTAACATGTTGAAATCCTCTCCGCAACTTGCGTTCATCAATTTTCCATTGCAAAACATTTCTTTGGCACATCACGAAACAAGGAAATATCAAATCAAACGACAAGAAGACAGTGAATTTACATAGACGGGTATTCTATTTGCGCTTGACGTACACAAACGTCACAACGCACATACCAGCTGCGAATTGTCAAATGTAGCGGCTCCATGCCCCAGAGAGCGTAAAAAATTTCTGCTACGAAGGGGAAGTAGCTACTCCGGAGCGGATGAAAGGAGCGATTGCAATCACGAGCGGGAGGGGTAGTAGCGCTACGGATTAAACGAGCGCCGTGAATGCACTCAGAACGCTCGCTACGCTAGCTACAGGTAAAAATGCGGCAACCCAGATTGGCATTTTAACGGACCAAATCCATACTGTGATCTTAGTTGAAAAATTCTTCTTCTCTGGCTTGATTTTGTGCGTCGGAGTGGTTGTCATCTTGACAATCAGTTGACAAAAGACATTTTCTTTTGATGGCGGCCATTATTAAGGTTGTGGTGATCGCCACACCCACAAACGATCGAACTAAACGGTTCGCGATCGGGTGGTGCTTTTGCCGCTCATATAACTTGTCCTAACACATTCGAGGTATTCAAATGTCAGACCTGCAAATCAATTGTAAATGATCATTGAAATTTTGGTACATGAGCTAGTCGGCAACTGTGAAATAATAAAACAAAGTGATAGAAGGGATTCGAAAGAGACACCATGTGTAAGGACTAAAATGCTTTTGGTGGGGTTTCTATCACTCTTTGTCCCTGTTCCCACATATTAAATTTATTGACATGTCAGGGAAACACAACACGAGCAAATGCCAAAAAAACGGTGTCGGCTTAGGTGACTTGGACTCTACCAGTCTCCGTTAGACCTGTCCAATGCAGACTGTAGTATTGTTCTGAGTATGTTGGTATGCATCCAGCCCGTATCAAGTCGACTTGCTTTCACCGTTCCATCTTGATTTCGTTGATGTCAAGATTTTTTCACACATAAGTAGTGAGGGTTTCTTTATATCAGCAGCCAGCACAATCCTTAGTTTGCAGCTGATAATTTCGAAAAAGCCGGCGTGACGAAGGATACAGTACAGATTGGCAATGGTTGATAACACGATGACCACCGGCTCCAGATCGGTATTCAGGGTCAATTCACAACTTTTTCCAAGCTTTCTACAGGTCCAGAGTTAATACTCTGCCATCAAATCCTACATCTTCCAATATAAGTTGATAGAGATGATCGAGCGCACTCGCTGCTTTCAGAGTATGCTCTTTATCGTTACGTTACTAATCGTTTCGTTTACCTATCAATAAGAAAATAGCGGACTGATAAGGTTTTAGCGTGGAATACAACACCAAACGACACTCTAGCATGCTATCAAGCTTGTAGACGATGTTGTGGTTCACTTGGGACGTATGATAACACTCCCATTCATCTAAAACCCCTTCCAAATGCCTGTTTGAGTTTAATTTCACAAGTTAGCGACAAAATGACATCAACCAAAATTAATTATCATCTCGCCCCTAAGCCAGTGGCCTTATCAAATTTACACGCCAGAACGTACCAATGATTCATAATGAAATATTTATAATTACCCGATGCTCCTCACTCGACACCAAACTATCCAAATGCTCCTTGAACGTTTTAAACACACAAAGGAATTGCTTCAAATTGAGAAATTTGTAACTGTCGATTTGTCGTGTCACAGGATCGACTTTTACGCAAGCAATTTTCACGGTCGCCTTCCACAGGACTGAAGTGTCGGTTCCCTTCTTCACCAGGAACACCAATTGCTTGCCACCACTGTCCAGGCATTTTCGCGATCTGGAAATTGGAGAATGGAAAGAGTACAATATTTGCTTTTACCCATTCCCCAATGAAAGCAAAACGAAATTGAGAAATGCGTAATTTTCCCGGGCAGCCTACAATTCATTCAGCTCCTGCAGACACTTTTGAAAGTCTTCGTAGTTTAATTGGCCGATTTCCGATAGAACGCGGGCGTGTTTAATAACTTCGAATTGAACAGTGTCAATTGTATGGGGAATGATATTCTCCGTGATACTCTGCGTCTGTCCCATGTTGAGATTTTCACTCCATCAGCCGGAGAAAATTGTTTACTGCCTGGCACTTGTTTTGCAGAACGGTTGACGCATTTGACACTATGAATGAGTAGGGGTGTCCAAATCATCGCCATGTTGGCTATGACTACACTGCCAACGATTTGTGGATAGCAAACTGAACGAAAATGGTTGGCGCCTAGGGTGAGGAGGAAGTCCGTTTAGAAAATTCGTTGCTTTTTTTCAGTTTTAGGTTGTAATGAACCACAACCAACAGATCGACAGCAGCATCTGATGAGTAGTGATCTGTCGGCAGTACCAAAGAGGATTGATAATTCTACAAGAGTTATCACTCCATATAACTTTCCTCTCCGCCAGGAGATTTGTATCATCATCATCGTGGCGCGATAGCCCGACGTCGGGCCTTGGCCGCCTGGATCATTGTCCTCCAATTATCTCGGTCACGTGACCGCGTCCTCCAATTTTGGGAGCCCAGCAGCTGCGCGGCGTCCACACCTACTGAGCTCTCCCAACGAGATCTCGGTCGTCCTCGCAGTCTCGCTCCGTCGACTCGTTCTGCATTCATTACTCTCTTAGGCATGCGATCATCGTCCATTCTTTGTACATGCCCTGCCCATTGAAGTCGTTGTAGTTTGACGATTTTCGAGACTTGCAGCTCATCGTACATTTCATACAACTCATGGTTGTACCGGATGCGCCATCCATCTCGATCGCAAACAGCCCCGAAAATTCGCCGTAGAACCTTACGTTCAAAAGTGTCTAGCATGTTTTCGGAGGCTTGAGTTAGGGTCCATGCTTCGCAGCCATAGCATAGCACTGGTCGTATAATGGTTTTGTACACGCGGAGCTTCGTGTTTCTGTGCACATGCTTCGATTTCATTATGGGGAGAACCGAGAAAAAAGTCTTATTAGCTAACTGTATCCGTCGCTTGATTTCGTCAGTTTCGTTGGCGTCCCTTGACAGGTTGCAACCCAGGTAAATGAAGTTGTTCACGAACTCGATGTTGAGTTCCCCCACGTTGATGCTCGGTTGTGCAGGTGTCCTTGTCACCGATTGCATCATTATTTTAGTTTTACCCTCGTTAATACGTAATCCAACTTCCTTTGCAGCGGTATCGAGCGTATGCAGAAGTTCTTCTGCGTCAGCCAATCTTCGGGACATGATGTTGATGTCGTCGGCGTACGCTGCTAATTGTGTCGACTTGATGAGCAGCGTCTTGCTGTTGTCCATATTCATGGCCCGAATAACGTATTCCAGTGCTAGGTTGAAGAGCGTCGGTGCCAGTCCATCGCCCTGTTTCAAACCAGTGCGTGTTTCAAATAGATCAGTAAGTCTATTCTGGATCCTGACTTGTGAGACGGAGTTGGTCATCGTCATCTTTGTCAGTCGCACTAATTTTGCTGGTATACCAAATTGCAGCATGATGTTGTACAGTACTCCACGATCGATACTGTCGTATGCCTGCTTGAAGTCGACAAAGAATTTTTGCATTCTTCGTCGAACCAGTCATTTCGCGCTCGCCGGGCTTTATATCCCACGACCTTCTCTGCGACATCCTTGATGGTACCCTTGAGTTCTTCCCAGAACCCATGGACGCATGTGTTGCTGATGTTGTGTAGCATAGGTGATAGTTTTTCCTCAAGGGCGGTAGTATACGCCACCGCTGTAGCATCACTCAAGAGCTTATCAACCGCAAAGATTTTGGGAGGGCTGATTCTTGACTGGTGCACTGAGGAAATTCTACATCTGTAGGTCGTCTTCACCAAGTGATGATCTGAGTCGCAGTTTGCTCCTCGATAGGAGCGGACATCCATGACACTAGACGCCCATCTCCTGCAAATGAGGACGTGGTCAATTTGGTTGACGGTATGTGCGTCTGGAGACTTCCAGGTCTGCTTGTGAATGCGTCGATGCGGGAAACACGTAGAGCTTACGACTAGATTCCTGCTGCAGGCGAAGTCGATAAGTCGCTGGCCGTTATCGTTACATTCTTCATGGAGGCTGTGGCCTCCAGATTGTCCACTATAAATGCTACTCCAAACTCCTTGCGGCCCGATGGTTTGCCACTTGTAAAAATTGTGTGCGATTTCTTGTCATTAATCTCGCTGCCAAGCCAGTTTGTTTCCTGGACTGCAGTAATGCTCAGTTTGTACTTTTCGACCTGTTGAAGGAGGGCCTTCTTGGCCCCCGGTTTGTTCAGGGAGCGTACATTCCAGGATCCGAAAGAATAATCCTTTATTCGTTTGCGTGGTCGTCGTTGTTGATCCGTCCAATCCGAGGCTTTTGTTCCAGGTTTCTTGACATGGAGTGGTTTTTACAAGGACGAGTTGTCAGCACGTCGCTTAACCCCATTCGGGGGATGGTCTCAGATGGTTTAATAAACGTGCTGGAGCCCACACAACTATGTAGCAGGTCCAACTACGCAAGTCATTCCATCCTACTAGACCTGAGACGCTTAGGTGTTTGTCAGCCATTCAGGCTACAGCTATCTGCCTTTTCCAAACTGTCTTATCGCTAAGACATTGGCCGTCAGCGAATTGATACACTGCCGTTACCAGGGGGCGCCCACGCGGAGGACTATGGAAAAGGAGATTTGTATGTATTGACAAATTGTATAGACTTCACAAGAAAGCCGACTCCGCGCCTCCGGCGGTAGATTTGTATGTATTGATTCTCTTGTGTATCTATACTGTGTAGTTTATACTATGTTTATACAATTTGTCAATACATACAAATCTCCTGGCAGAGGCGAAACTTCTATGGAGTGATAACTCTTGTTCTATACCAAAGATTAACCATAAGGAAGATACCCTACTTCATACAAATTAACGCGACTGACTAGTAATGTAGTATACGAAAATGCCTCACAAATCCAAATAGTTAACGAAAATCAATTTTGGTTATATTGGGAGTGAATCATAACCTAAAATATATTTTTTGAATTGTCATCCGTTATCGCATCGCTCGAAAATCGTACCGTGTATGTGCAACGGAGATCGTCAGATATTTTGTGGCGATCCATCGTCAGATCGATCTGACGACGGATTGCATCGTATATGGGGGCTCTAAAAACGGCGTCGCATTGCGCTTATGCTTTTTGCGGATGAAGGATCTATTAATTTATTTATTAAAGATCTCCATCCTCAAGGCGGGTGAACCATGGCCCGGTACCAAGCTGGCTGTGGTCTCGAGGGATGAAATCCCGGAGCCTAGAGCCCGCGCCTGGATACCAGCGAGATGTGGTGGAAAAGAGGATATTCTCTTTACCATCAGGTCTTCGCACCCTCAACTCCTAACTCACGATTGGAGAATTGTGAGGTTGAAAGAATCCAAATGCGCGGTAATCGTTATTAACAGGGAATCCCTGGGGCCTTTGACCGAGTTGAATGGAGAGCTGTTGTTCGGTTTCTTTACTATTAGACTACGCGTCTATAAAAGGGATGAAAGGAAGGCGGAAAGAGTCTCAGAAGTCCAATCCGACGGAGGAGAAGGGTTAGGTGGCTACCCAACATCATGTTGCTCCCATGGATATCGACCAATGACACCATTATTGATGACGTCACGACTCCGTCAGTGTTAGGTGACTTGCCTGACTCGGAGTTAAGGGACTCAGACATTGACGAGAATATGGACGCAACTGTAGTCGAGGCGAAAACCCCTCCTCCTCTGTTCAATTTCCACCAAATCAATTAACATCACTCTAAAGCAGCCTCAGCTGTACTGGATAGCCTTAGCTTACTTGCTCTATGACCAGGTTGAGATCTTCCCAACGGAATGCTAATGGGGTGCAATAACAACGGCTAAAATCAAAGAAACATGCTTCATTCTTGGCTGCGATGCGAATGCCGACCTACACGAGTACGCGTGGGAAAGCATTCTTCGAGTATTTTATCGGTACAAACCTGTTTTTTGGAACGTGAGGCGCGAACCAACCTTTATAACAAAAAAACAGACAAGAGGTACTTGACAACTCACTTGTCTCTGAAGATTTTATACATCATGTGAGAGACTGGAGAGTGTCTTCGAAACACTCCTTCTCTGATCATCGCTATATTGAGTTCAGCCTTGAGAGTCCTCCCTGTGAAAAAAAACCTTTCATTGTGAACATATGTATGACAAACTGGGAGTAGCACCGTAAGTCTTTCATCGCTTCCTGATAAGCCCTGTAATAAGCAAGAGGTGGATAATATGGTGCTTATTTTTTACAGATGCATTTTCTCATGCTATGATCAAGTCTTGTTCGGTCGGTAGACCGAAATGTAATAAAAAACTGGTGTAGTGGCAAAGAAAATTTACTATACTTACAGCTGCGGAACATTCCCGTTTCGCAAAAATTAGGAGAATTCTCTCTATTCAATTAGACAGAATTTTGACAAAACTCGAAAAATTTCCGCTTTAGGACCTACAACTACCACGCGTGGGTTCTAGGTTCTTATCATATAAAGCGAAAATGGACTACCTCAAGCGGGAATGTCACAATTAAGGAATTTTAAAAATTCCCTGTGAATGTAATAGGGAGAATTCTCCAAATATTCGCCAAACAAGAATGTTACAAAGCTGCTTGTAGGAAGCAATTTAACAAAGCAAAATCTTTGAGGGAGGAGTCGGAATGTGCCTCTTACACAGTGGCGTAACTATAGGGTGGCAGGGCTGGCAAAATGCCACGGGCTCCGACCTGATGGGGGCCCCGGGCCGAGAGGCCGCGAGCTCAGAAGTTACCTAACATTTTTAACAAAACTTAGTAAAAATTATAAATTTCACATAAGTACTTAAAATTAATTAAAGATAGACACACTAAAGACCATATACAAATTCAAATAAATTATTAAGATTTAAACGGATTCATAAGAAAAGGATTTCGGGCAATTATAGACCTCATTCATTGGTTGTTTCATTTGGTGGCGCGAGCTAGTGATGCTCGGAAAATTTCCGCATTTTGTTAACCAAGGAAGTACTTTTTTTCGTGGTGCTGGCGGGCTAGCAACGCACGACGTTAGGGGAATCCCGGATTTCTATTTGTTATGTACGGAGCATTGATATACGAGAGAAGGATAGAGTGAAATACCATCGGCTATCTCGGCTTCTACGCCATTGGCGAAAATGACGAACTTTGCGAAGATGAGCGTCTCCAAGATCCGGAAAGTTTGTTCAAAATGAACATATTTTATCGAGTATTGGACATCATTATTAATCAACTGAAATTGCGTTTCCTTTCAATGAATGAAGTTGGTTCCAATTTCTGTGTTTTGCAACCTGGAACTTTGCAAAATTTAAATGACACTGAATTAAAAAAAATCTCTAGAATTTGTTGATATATATAAAAAAGACATAGCTGAATCTTTTGCCACGGAAATTCTCAGTTTTCGGTCCACCTTTAGAGACGAAATAGAAAAGCTTTCGTGTATTAGAGAACTTGCTGATTTATTAATAATAAAAGAATCATTTTATATCGTGCAGCTTTCCTGAAGTACATATGTACTGCATTAATGTTGTTTGTTACAATTCCTGTGACTATAACTAGTGCTGAAAGATCATTTTCGAAACTAAAACCAGGAGTCCAAAGCGTATATACCCTAGACTTGTACAGACCTAGTGATGATACTAAAAGTACCAATTGGTAACGAGCATATGCATTAAAAGTGAGTTTCCTATATGACCAGTTTATAGAAGAGGTTGGCAATCATTCAGGAGGATCTTGACCATTATCAAAATCAATGAGCTAACCCATTCTACAAATAAAGTAAATAACTGGCGCAACAGTCCAATTTGAACCACGGCCTCGAGATGAGTTAGCATCATCTCATTTTCTAGATCGTGACGGTTTTTGTACAGAGGTATGTGATCAGCAATACGCTCAACCGAGTTATTTACCCCATAATGGGTACTCATTTAACAGCTGAGTGGGCTCATAGTCCGACACGTAAATCCCCGGAATCGAACCGGGGCCCAGTGCGTTGAAGGCGAACGTGCTAACCGTTGCGCCATCCGGACTACAAATACAAATATTTGTCGAATTTTTCAAGTCGCTAGCTTCATTCTATCAAAAGTTATTGCTTATTTGAAGTTTCACTTGTAGAGGAGGTAGGGGTTCCTTGGGTCGGATCTTGCTCATCATTGCCATCAACAAATAAGATCATGCTACAAACATTTAAACAAAATTTCAAGTCTCTAGCTTCACTTTATCGAAAGTTATCGCTTATTGGAATTTTCATTTGTAGGGGAGGTAGGGGTTTTGTTAGTCGGATTTTACGTATTTTCAATATTAGCCAACAGGATCCTATTGCAAATATTTGACCAAAATTTTAAGTCGCTAGCATTATTTTGTCGTAAGTTATCGCTTATTTTAAGATTCATTTCTAGGGGAGGTAGGGGTTCCTTAGGTCGGATTTAACCCATCTTGATTTCCAACTAACCCAATCTCACTTCAAACATTTGACCAAAACTTCAAGTCGCTGGCTTGATTCTGTCAAAAGTTATCGCTTATTTGAAGTTGCATTTGTAGGGGAGGTAGGGGTTGCTTGAGTCGGATCTTGCCCATTTTCAATACCAACCTAGTAGATCTTACTAACAAGATTCTAACAAATTTTCAACTCGCTAGTGTCATTCTATCGAAAGTTATCGTAACTAAATGAATATTTAATTTTTTGAAATTTGTAGGGGAGGTAGGCGTTCCTTTGATCTGATTATGCCCAACTTACTAGAACTCAAGCAGCTTCTCACCTCAAGATTACATGCCAAAAATCAAGTGTCTACATCAATTGGTTCAAAAGTTATAGACAAAAAACCCGAAAAGTAGGGTAGGACGGGGCTCATTGTAAGAAAATTACTGTTAGTTTTCAACTGATCGATTTTATTTTTCCAGGAGAGTAAAAGATCATCCTCACGAGCAATCAACCAAAGCTAGAGCTTTTCATGTTTATTTAATCGGGAGTTATAGATACATTTAAATATTTTACATATGTAGGGGAAGTAGGCGTTCTCTTGGCCTGATCACGCCCATTTTCAATACCAACCAACTAGATCATACTTCCAATATTTGACCAAAATTTCAAGGCTCTAGCTTCTTTCTATCGGAAGTTATCGTGCGAACGGACAGACAGACGGACAGACAGACAGACAGACAGACAGACAGACAGACAGACAGACATGGCTAAATCGAATCAGGAGGTGACCCTGATCATTTATATATATACATTGCCATACCTCCGGAGCCTCCTTTAAGGTGTTACATATTTCCGTCGTGACAAAAACAATATACCCTATACTAAAAGTCTAGGGTATAATTAATAAAAACCTATTTAAGAAACTCTATGGGACAAGACAGGCTACGTAACTTGACTATTCTGTCTATTGAAAATTCTATGGCCCGATCTTTAAACGTTGATGATGCTACTGATACTTTTGCGGAACAGAAAGCTCGGAGAAAAGAATTTTATTAATAAATACCTTGTTAATATTGCATTGTTATTTCATTAAAATGATGTAAATTATGTAATACCTATGCTTTTGGAAAAAAAAATTATTAAAAATTTAACTAAAATGCACACAATATTATTGTAGTAATGCTGTTGGGTAACTACTTAAGTGATTTATTAAAATTAAATTACAACGTGACGATTTTTACTGGGAGGGCCCCATCCAATGAATTTGCCACGGGCCCCAGATGGTATAGTTACGCCACTGCTCTTACAAGGAGCTTCTCGGTGTTTACAAAAAAAAAAGCAAATACGGAAAGCTAAACGAGCGGTTGCCTCTTTTGACTCTGCAGTGTCACTTCGGCACTTAGATGTTCGAGTTGAATAATTGGATCTGCTCTAAGCCTTTCAATTCAATTGATATGGCGTAGTTTCTGTAGAACTATTTTTCATATGACCAAATTTCGCTAAACTGCTTCAAGAAACAAGAAAGCAATTCGAACCATATAATTTAAAACGAGCATAATTTTGTCCAAAAGTTTCTCTTTTTATTTAATTCTTTTTCTCATTTTCCACTTTTTTTTTAATGTTTACATTACATTAAGATTAGAAAATAAATTATAAAGTTAAAATTTAAATGTTAATTATACATTTTTCTCCACATTTAGCGTTGTATATGATGTCAACATTTAAAACATTTGAAATCAGAAGGTAATTTTGAGTTCATTTTTTTTCATATTACTCTTAAAACTTTGTCAAAATGACAAAATTATAAAAAAAAAAAAATACTTTTCTTACACAATAACAATGCCAGAAATTCTATTAATCTAACGAAATTCACTTCGGTGTTTCGCCTAATCTACGTCGTTTGCGCAAATAGCCAATGCCTAAAATCTCGTAGCAAAAAGTTATTGTTTGGGTGTATATTCAAGAATATTGATTTTGTTACATTGACAAGTTTATTGTTTATTTTTTAGCATGATTTTATTGATGTTTCCTAAAATCCTCTTAATTTTAAGTTGCTGGTGACGGTGATTTGAAATATTGTAAATAATTTAATTGTGTGCAATTGGGACCATTGTTTCGCCTTGAGTAAGCATGGGCTGTGGAAGTGGAGCCTCAACTGTTAGTACACCGTCCTTGCTAAGTGATGACCGAATTGATTCGGGATTGACACCTTTTGGTAGAAGGAATTCCCGGTTGTATTCGCGGTAGACGCTCTTTGTGTCCGACTTTTCGTCGTGAACGGCGTGAACCTGAAAATGGAAAAAAGAGAACATTAGTAAAAAAATGGAAAAGTTGGTTTGAGAACGAAGCGTGTTCACGTAGATGCCACGAGGGAAAATAATAACTGACCCACTGCTGAAACACTAAAAAACAAATTATCTGAAATTAAGGATCTCGAAGCTTTTGGTTGTCTCTCTTTAAGGCTGGGCGCACATTGGTTGCGTTCGCGTGTTTCTGCCAAACGGATTGGATCTTGGCTTTGACAGTAAATATGTGACTTTGTCAATTTGATAAATACTCGGGCGTCATCGTAACAAGAAATTGGGTTAATTGTTGTGCTTTACAAAACAACGAATAGTTATGTATGAAATGAGCTACAAAACAAATGACTGGACAGTATCAGCATACATTTCATAAGTAAATACTTGTTTCAACACACAACAATTACAATTACACAAGTTACAGGAGGAGTATTTTATAAACTGACGAAGTGGTATTTTTACTGAACAAAATTAGCTTTTTGAAATAGTAAAGATTCAACCCTTTTGACAAAAAACGCGATTCAATATACGCCCAGCCTGAAGCGGCCATTATACAGTCAAACAATTGATCAGTTTGACAAAAAATGAGTTGGGGAGAGCTAAACGAAACTCGCGGAGAAGCTTCTGCGAACGCACGGAAGTGTCAAGCGAAGCCTCCAGGCATTTCCCTGCCAGTGAGGCGGCTACATTTTTGAGGGATTCATCCAACTCCCGTACCCGTACCCTGTGATTCCGAATCTATTCTGTCAAGGCAAAAAATTTTGTGAGGGATCGATAGTCTTTTAAATCTACTGGACCCGATGGAATTATTCCTGCGGGCCTCCAGAACTCCTTCGATATCGTATATCCGTGGATAGAAGCTATCTTAACTGCATGCCTTGTGTTAGGCTACGTTCCGAGAAGGTGGATGGAAGTGCTGGTCGTTTTTATCCCTAAAGGCCGGCCAAATGACCTCAGACTAATCAGCCTCTCATCAACCTTGCTTAAACTCCTAGAGAGACTAATAGACACCGTCCCGTAATGCCTTCTAGCCACCTCGCAGCATGCCTACCTGAAGGGAAGGACAGTTGATACAGCTCTACGCCCTCTAGCCAGCTGCTTTGAAAAATCAATAGATTACAAGACAGCGTTCTTGGATATTGAGGGTGCTTTCACTACTGTACGTGCAAGTTGGCGCATCTCTTTGTAAACTAGCCGATTTACTGCTCAAATTCAGGATTATTCGCACTACTTTGGGAACGTCGTCTATCAGTTCAGTAGAGGTGTTTGCAAAGGTACCCCCCAAAGCGGGATACTGTCGGCTCTTCTCTGGAGCTTAACGAGCAATAACACGGCTTTCAAAACTAGAAGAGATTGGATGCCATTTGACTGCCTATGCAGACGATGTTGGCATTGCTAGTTCAACCGCTGTGTATCAAATTAAGAGTGAGTGAGGTGTAAGAAAGCACATTTGCTCAAGACACAGACCATGCTGCTGCCGCTGCTTTGCTTCTGTCGCGCTCGGTGGCCGTGATCGTTCGGTCACCGCTCTACGATACTAATTTAGAGCTCGGAGATCAAATCTCGGCGCGATAAAAAAACTGCCTGTGAGCACTAATATAACTCTCACAGTGCTCCGAGCTTGTCAGTATAAAGACGGCGCGGATAGGAGGTGCATGCAAGCAACTGCACTTCCGAAAAAGTAGATATATGCTATTGAAACGTCAACAAGGCATAGAAATGCTAGAGATGCTGACGCGCCCATGCCCCTGGAGGGGTGAAGGCAATTAGAGAGAGAGAGAGAGTGTGTCAAGTTGTGAGCAGAGCGAGCATTAGATGAGCTAGTTTCGAATAAAGTTCTCTTATATTGTCCGGTATGGAAAACTGATAAATTACACTCATATCCCCCTAAGTAAGCTAGCATATCATACTCATCATATCGTAACATAACAGCATTCTTATCTAAATACATTTAAGCGTTAAGTTCTTATCAATTACAATGTTTTGCCCTTATAAAAAAAATAAAGAAGTGAAAAAGAAACCCTCCTCAACGGTAAAAGCCGTATTTACGAGTATGCACGAGTTTATAAAAAAATACAACTTCCACGAATGACTAATAAAGATAGCTACAACTTTATACCTACGCGATAAAATAATTTATTATTATCAACGGCTAAAAAGAATCTACAACAACTGGAAAAGTTCAAAATTTTTTTTGCGTATTTGGAGCTCTTATCGTACAACCTAACATAGCAGGTAAGCTCCACTCAGAATGCAATTTCTCAGAAATATTGAACTGGGTACACGCATCTATCTCCCTTGATATGAAAATAAGTGATCCATGAATTAAAATTAAAAACGACATATTATTTTTTACTATTTTTTTTCGTTTCTGCTACTACTCACCAATAATTTGTTGTCAAGAGTTTTAACGACAATTTCTTCGGGGGCGTATTGACTCACATCGAATCTCAATTTTAGAAGCTTGTTGCCACCATCCTCCTACAAAAACCGAAAAAAAAAGAGAATAGAATAAATAAATAGAAGATAAGAAATATATTTGTATATTTAATGTTAATGGGATTGAAATGGTCAAAATACCACAGATATGACGTCACCGTAAAAAAAAGGTCAGAAAACCAAATGTTGATTTTAATTTCAAGTCCAAAAAAAGTAAGTGAGTGAAAAACAGATCATTTATGGTAATAGAAGATTGGATATGCTTGAAATGTAGTCAAATTTAGATGTAATGATGAACTTTGAACAAGACTCCGTAGGTACGAGGGTAAGGCGAAAAGTTCTCGGCCTGACACAGAAATACCGTTACAATCAGCAAATATTTATGTTTCCTGCCTGGGTGCACGTGTCATTAGCTCGTATGAAAAGTTTCAATTTATTCTCTCAAGTAGTTTGTTTACAGGATTTTTTTCAGTAGACACCTTACGTGTTTATCGTAGCAATCTTTGCACCCATTCGACGGGATCCGACCGATTTTGTACGGCGATTTGTCACCATAGATGAGACTTGGGTCCACCACTACACGCCAGAAACGAAACAGCAGTCGAAGCGGTGTGTGGAAACCGGTGGTTCAGCGCCAAAGAAAGCGAAATCGATCGCATCTGCCCGAAAGGCCAGCGTGTTTTGGGATGCGAAAGGGACCCTGTTAATTGATTACCTTGAAAAAGGCAGAACAATAATGGGCGAATATTATTCCAAACTTCTTGACTAGCTGGATGCCAAAATTCGCGAGAAGAGGCCTAGCTTGAAGAACAAAAAAATCATCTTTCACCAGGACAACACACCTGTACACAAGTGTGCGTTGGCGATGGAAAAACAGGGAATGGTTCCACACTTTTCCATAATCATATTTTTGACATCAGTTTCTTATTTGGATTTGTTGGTGTTCATAATTCCGAGAGAACGTGGGAGAGGGCAAAATATGCTGCCAAAAGCCCGGGCGGTTTCGGTTGGTAATAATTATCGCCACTAATTCACTCTCACTGGAGAACAAAACCATCTAAATGACAAGCCCGGAACCAGGCGAAGTAAATCGGAAAGTAGGCCTATTTACCTTATCCCTGTCCCTTACTTGCACTAAATATTAAGGGACAGAAACATCATAAGTATCCAGCAAGACATTTGTCTTCGATGCCCAGTGGAATCGAAAAGTCTTCGATCCTATAGCGGTTCCATTCATCGGTTTGTCTCCGAAGCTGGAAAAATTCAAATGTTCTCGATTATTTGCCATCGGTTTGTCTCTGATATGAAAGGAATCGAAATGTCTTCGATCATACATCGATTCTGGTTGTGATATCATGAAATACGGAATATGTTTTGAGTTTTTTTTCTATAAGCCTGGGATACAGTCCGCCGTTAAATGAAAAGTGCCGTGAAATCAATACAAGAAGAGATTTCACGACACTTTTATGTAGTTTCTTGGCGAATTGTATATCAGGCTTAAATAGATTCTACACATTTCTACTATACAGCCATCGATCCGAATCCGATCTCAGTGTCGATTCTGCGTTGGCTACAGTCATCGATCCGAATCCGATCTCAGTGTCGATTCTACACTGACTCCAGTTATCGATTCTACATCGACTACCGTCATCGATTTTGAATCGATTCCCGTCCTCATTTTCGGTATCGCAAAAGCGGCCATGCCCATACAAATGTCTCCGACGTTTCATCGATAAAGTCATCGATTCCTTAGTAGACAGTCTTCGGTCTAGGATCGATCAAGTTTTGATTCTTGTCTGACTGGGTAGGCTGGTTTCTCTTAATAGTTCCAGACTGGAGGTATTGCTGGAGAACAAAACTCAAAATTCGAAATTGAATCGTTCGCGCGCGTAAACTGAACAGTGAGAAACACATTCGATCGGATAAATCAGGAAATATTTATAAATAAATGGAATTATATCAAATTCAAAATTCACTCTCAAAACTTGGTCTCCTGGTGGCGCCCTTTTCAGAGTCAGAGCCCTAGGTGACCACCTGTTTCACCTTACCCTTTTGTACCGGCCCTGTGCGGCATCATATCAAAAGGGACGCCGATAACATTTGATTTTTTGGTGTTGAGAACGTAGGAGATATGTAGGTATCTGGCAAAGGAGTTGCCAGGGACATTCCATTTCTGGTGTTTGTTTTCCAATGATGAGAACGTTAAAAAGGGTCAAATATGCTGCCACAATCCTGTAGCCTGTGCTGAATCATATCAAAGAGGATGCCAAGAACACTCCATTTCTGGTGCCTGTTTTCCAATTTGTAGAGAACGTACGAGAGGGCCAAATACTCGTATATTGTCATGATCCCGTGGTATGTGCAGAAGAACAAACACGATACCGATTACACTGAACGTGAAAGAGGACAGAACGTAGAAATATGCTACCTTAATGATGTTTCTCGAGACATTTTAATTTTGATATTGATATGAAGTAGTCCGGATGGCTAACATTGCTAAACAGGCCCTCGATTGGAACCCACAGGGAACCGATGCAAGTCGCCGCGTTGGACGACCTAGAAACACCTGGAGACGATCAGTTGAGGTCGAGGGTAAGTCATTAGGCAAATCGTGGAGACAGTTGAAGGCGATGGCGGCGAACAGGACGAGGTGGGAAGTCGGCGTGGTTAATGCCCTATGCCCCACAAGGGGTTGACAGGATCCAGAGAGAGTCCGGACGGCACAACGGTTAGCACGTTCGCCTTCTACGCACTGAGCCCCAGTTCGATTCCTACTGAATGCGGTAGTTTTCGATGAAAACGGGGATTTACGTGTCGGACTATGAGCCCACTCAGCTGTAAAATGAGTACCCATTTATGAGGTAAATAACTCGGTTGAGCGTGTTGCTGATCACACACCTCTGCATAGATGCTAGCTCATCTCGAGGCCATGGTTCGAATTGGACTGTTGCGCCAGTTATTTATTTATTTTATTGATATGAAAACGGGTAGAGGGCAGTTCAGGATCATTTCTTACCTGGATCAATGGTGAACTAATATCTGAGATGGCACTTTGTTTAGGTCTTTGTTGTAATGCACTGTTGTTGCTCTGGGTTGTGGTGGAACTAGAATTAAAGAAAACGAGAAAAAAATGCAAATTAGACTTTAAGTCGGAAGACATATATTTGTATTTGTACTAAACTTATAAGATACTTGCTACTTTAAAGCCACATACACTGAACGATTTGCCGATCGATCGGGCGATAGATCGTCAAAAAATATAAAAAAAATCAAAATTATTTGGAACTGACAAAAAATCGTCGACGATATAAACATACACGGCGCGATCACAATATCGATAAATCGCATAGTGTATGGTGGTATTTTTAATAAATACTCGTAAATTATATGACAATAAATGTGACAATGAAACCAGACATCACTAAACAATGTGCGAATACAAACCAAAAGGTTAATAATAATCTACAAGTGATATCATCTGCGATGAGTCCATACAAAGATAATAAATACTTGTAACGTGTATTAATTGCAAACATAATTTTATTGCAGAAACATGACGACGCTGAAACATGGTAAAACACTGTTTAGATACATGAACAGGAATGCATGGGGCAGAATGTAGAACAGATATGTACTCGTATTACAAAAACATAGATATCGGTTATTGTGTGCTCGTTGCATGACATTTTTATGTTCGAATGACGATAACACGGATAGGTTATTGACTTCTACTGGTAATTATATGTAAACATAAACAAAACGTATGACGAGAAAAGTGCTAATTAAAAATATTCGTGACTGTGCTAAATTCAGGGAAATATTCAACGATATATATATATATTTTTTTTTTGTACAACAAGTGTTCATTATTAGAGGTACAGGGCTTCAATTATGTTTTTGGTGTGAATTTTCCACCTGGTAATTTATATTTTTTTTTCCACGGAAGCTCCATTTGTTTTCAGTATACAAGCTATTAAAGAAAAATAATGAATATACATACATATTTGCCACGTTTCTTTTTACCAGATTAGTGGAGAAAAGAATACGAAACATTCCTGTTTAGTGAATATAATAAAAAAAGACGAGTTCTACGCCCGCCTTGAAACTCTCTTCGACTCACTTCCAACAAACGACGTCAAATTGCTGCTGGGAGACTTTAACGCGAAAGTCGGGAATGAAAGTTGGCATCGGGGGACCTCTGGAGGCCACAACCTCCATGAAGAATGTAACGATAACGGCCAACGACTTATCGACTTCGCCTGCAGCAGGAATCTAGTCGTAAGCTCTACGTGTTTCCCGCATCGACGCATTCACAAGCAGACCTGGAAGTCTCCAGACGCACATACCGTCAACCAAATTGACCACGTCCTCATTTGCAGGAGATGGGCGTCTAGTGTCATGGATGTCCGCTCCTATCGAGGAGCAAACTGCGACTCAGATCATCACTTGGTGAAGACGACCTACAGATGTAGAATTTCCTCAGTGCACCAGTCAAGAATCAGCCCTCCCAAAATCTTTGCGGTTGATAAGCTCTTGAGTGATGCTACAGCGGTGGCGTATACTACCGCCCTTGAGGAAAAACTATCACCTATGCTACACAACATCAGCAACACATGCGTCCATGGGTTCTGGGAAGAACTCAAGGGTACCATCAAGGATGTCGCAGAGAAGGTCGTGGGATATAAAGCCCGGCGAGCGCGAAATGACTGGTTCGACGAAGAATGCAAAAATTCACTTGACGCGAAAAACGAGGCCTACAGACAATGGATTCAACGAGGAACCAGAGCCAGAAGAGAAAAATATGACGAGCTACGGCGAATATCGAATAGAATAATTAGACGTAAGAAACGTAAATACTTTGACGAGCAGTTGCTGAACATAAACGAAAACTTAGCTAATAGGAACACCAGACAGGCGTACAAACTAGTAAATACAATTAAGAACGGCTACCAACCCAGGACTAGCCTTTGTAAGGACAAGGATGGAAACATCATCAGCGACACCGATGGTATTAACAAACGATGGGCCTCTTATTTTGAAGAGCTTCTAAACCGACCATCTAACATCCCCACACAGGAAGCTCTCGACGATATTGTTGATCTAGGCCCACCCATTCAACCCCCGACAGTAGAGGAAGTTGATCTCGCGTTGCGGTCACTAAAACGAAATAAAGCGCCGGGCGCTGACGAGATTCCAGCTGAACTGCTAAGATTCGGTGGAACGAGTCTAGTTGATGCCATACATCAATTACTCCTGCGAGTATGGGAGAACGAGGAGATCCCAGACGATTGGCGCAGAAGCATCATCTGTCCAATCCATAAAAAGGGAGATAAATTGCGGTGTGAGAATTACAGGGGCATCTCACTAGTTTGTACGTCCTATAAAATTTTGACAAAAATTCTGGAAAATAGAATAAAACCGTACGCAGAACGAGTCATTGGCGAATATCAAAGCGGTTTCAGACCTGGTCGCTCCACAACCGATCAGCTCTTCTCAGTCAAACTGATACTCCAGAGGTGCTGGGAATACAACGTAAACGTATACCAAATCTTTGTCGACTTCAAGCAGGCATACGACAGTATCGATCGTGGAGTACTGTACAACATCATGCTGCAATTTGGTATACCAGCAAAATTAGTGCGACTGACAAAGATGACGATGACCAACTCCGTCTCACAAGTCAGGATCCAGAATAGACTTACTGATCTATTTGAAACACGCACTGGTTTGAAACAGGGCGATGGACTGGCACCGACGCTCTTCAACCTAGCATTGGAATACGTTGTTCGGGCCATGAATATGGACAACAGCAAGACGCTACTCATCAAGTCGACACAATTAGCAGCGTACGCCGACGACATCAACATCATGTCCCGAAGATTGGCTGACGCAGAAGAACTTCTGCATACGCTCGATACCGCTGCAAAGGAAGTTGGATTACGTATTAACGAGGGTAAAACTAAAATAATGATGCAATCGGTGACAAGGACACCTGCACAACCGAGCATCAACGTGGGGGAACTCAACATCGAGTTCGTGAACAACTTCATCTACCTGGGTTGCAACCTGTCAAGGGACGCCAACGAAACTGACGAAATCAAGCGACGGATACAGTTAGCTAATAAGACTTTTTTCTCGGTTCTCCCCATAATGAAACATGTGCACAGAAACACGAAGCTCCGCGTGTACAAAACCATTATACGACCAGTGCTATGCTATGGCTGCGAAGCATGGACCCTAACTCAAGCCTCCGAAAACATGCTAGACACTTTCGAACGTAAGGTTCTACGGCGAATTTTCGGGGCTGTTTGCGATCGAGATGGATGGCGCATCCGGTACAACCATGAGTTGTATGAAATGTACGATGAGCTGCAAGTCTCGAAAACCGTCAAACTACAACGACTTCAATGGGCAGGGCATGTACAAAGAATGGACGATGATCGCATGCCTAAGAGAGTAATGAATGCAGAACGAGTCGACGGAGCGAGACTGCGAGGACGACCGAGATCTCGTTGGGAGAGCTCAGTAGGTGTGGACGCCGCACAGCTGCTGGGCTCCCAAAATTGGAGGACGCGGTCACGTGACTGAGATAATTGGAGGACAATGATCCAGGCGGCCAAGGCCCGACGTCGGGCTGTCGCGCCACGATGATGATGATGATGAATATAATAGGAAAATTCTTTCTATCAGAAAACCTCCGTCTAGGTTTGTATAGGATATATTTGGGTTTGTGTATGGCGACAAATGCCAAGCTGGGTTGCCGCTTAGGCATCCAGAGCGAGCGTAGCGATAGATCTAGTGCTGCATACTGAGCGTAGCAATCCCTTAAGCGCGGAGCTCGCATAGCGAAAGGAGTGCACTTAGACCTGTTCGGTCCTAAGATTTCAAGAACAGTTTTAGGTTTTTGGGTTTTTATGAAAACCGGTTTTCCTAGCGGTCATAAAAAAAACTCGGCTCATAGTCAAAAAAAAAAAGAAAAAACAAAAACCAGCTAAAAACCGACACATTTAAAACCGAGTACTTGAGAACTCAAAAACCGACTCGTGAAAAACTGAAAAACTTGAGATGAACTGACAATATCGAGTACTGTAAGCAAACTAAATGACAGATGACTGTCAAACTCCGTGACAGTATAGAGGACAGTTGTGCCAACTAAGCGACAAAAAGAATATTGACAATACTGTCGGGCAGGCTTTTTTAATGATTGATACCCGGTACTTTTTTGACAGAATGTACGGTGTAGCTTTTGCCAAAAATTAGACAATCACCTAGTGCAAACAGATGCATTCAACAACATCGGAACAAATTTGGTTGCAATGCATTTCATACTCAAAACATTCTAAAATGACGGAAGAGCGATGTTCGGCACTTTAGACCCGCCCACGCAAATGATCCATTTATTTTCAAGTTGTCTTTGATTTAAAAAATGGGAACATTATGGATTTGGCATTAATTGGAGAATTCTTTCTATTTCATTAGAGAGAATTTTCACAAAACTAAAGAAATTTCCGCTTTAAGACCTACACATTTTCCTGCGTGGGTTCTAGGTTCTTACTACCTTAAGTGGAAATGGACTACCTAAAGCGGAAATGCCGCAATTAAGGATTCTCTCTAAATGCAACAAAGAGAAAGTTCCCATTAAGGCCAAACCCAAAATGTTCCGAAAAATGTTATCGCCAAAGAACTAATTCTTATGGTGCGCATCCTTGAGTAAATGTGCCTTTAATATGACTTTGAGCTCCCTGAGATGCGTTGGTTTCTGTTTCAATTCATACCTAAGAAGATGCTGTGTTCCTGGCCAAATGACTCAAAATGCCATCAACAGTAGTCAAGTGCATTCGCCACTTATATATGATACCAATCTTACCTAGATATTACTTCAAAGCCATGCATGGCTTTTCCCTTACCAAAGGACACAAAATGCCTTCAAGAGCAGTGTAGGACATTCGCATCAACACTCCCAGCCATAAGATACCCATCTAAACATCTGTACTATTCAAAATACGCCCTTTTTAATCACAGGTCGGTTTTTAATGAGTAGGTTTGTACTATATCTCGTTTTTTCAGAGCCGGTCGGTTTTTAACGGGTCGTTTAAGTACTCGTGAACTCTGTGTTTAATGAGTCGGCTTTTTTAGCCTGTCATGAGTTGGTTTTCTTAATAATTCGTTTTTTCTTTAATCCGGTATTTGGGAATTTCGGGACCAGTACTAACAGAAGACGTGTTTTAAACCGGTGTACCGGTTTTAGGAACAGGCCTCTGCACACATGAGACCGTTGATTCACAATATTTCACAATTTCTTGTGTGTGCTTGGAATTTTTAAAATAAATAACTGGCACAACAGTCCAATTTTGGACCAAGGCCTCGAGATGAGTTGGCACCATCTCATTTACAAGATCGTGACAGTGCGTTTTGTGCAGAGGTGAGTGATCAGCAACAAGCTTAACCGAGTTATTTACGCCAAATGGGCACTCATTTTGACAGCTGAGTGGGCTCATAGTCCGACAGATAAATCCCCTTTTCTTTATCGAAGACTGCCGCATTCAGTGGGAATTGAACTGGGGCGAACGTGCTAACCGTTGCGTCATCCGTACTTAGAATATTACTACGAATAATTAATTATAATGCGGAATAGTCCTTTTTGTGAATAATTATAGCGCGGAATAGTTACTTTTGCTTGTTCCGTTCGCTACGCTCGCTCCGCACTTACGAGATCAAAACCCTCATTGCACAAAGTATAAACGCTCGCTCCACTCGCTCTGCGTGCAACGACGTGTAATGTTGGTCTGTTCTGGTATAAAGAAACGAAGCTATTATTATCTTTTTTTAATATTTAATATTCTAACAAAAACAAAAGAATACAAAGCCAGCCTACACGAAATAGCTCAGAACCACAGACCGGTCTAAAATGATAGCATGCACGGCTGTTGTATAATCGTATTTTTATCGACGCTGCCGGCGCGAGGTAACGGCTTTACAAAAATATTCACACCATCAGAGATATAAAATCCAAAAACAAAGAATGAAAAAAAAAATATTTTTATTTATATGAGAAATTTTGAAAATGATGAAATCATTATGACAGAAATATCGTTTCAACAATACTCGTGGAATTAGAAAGTCTGCGAATGCTCGTAGATAGAAGCGATAGATGCATCGGAGATTTGACGTGTTAATTTTATTTATACGAGTATATGTGTAAAAGAGTAAAAAATGGAAATAAACAAATTATAAATAAAATTTTTGCACTTTTAACATTGAAATTCTGATTGAGGCATGGGAGGACTTGTAAATTAAGTTTGATGGAAACAAAACCGTTTTTTTTTCGTAAACTTTTTTAATTTTAGGCTTTGGATTGATAAGTAACTGACGAAGGCATAAATTGATCACAGAAAGGATTGATGTTCACTTGTGAATTGCCTTGATCCCTCCAGGGGCATGGGCGCGTCAACATCTCTAGCATTTCTATGCTTTGTTGACGTACCGATAGCATATCTACTCTTCGGAACTGCAGTTGCTAGCATTCACTTCATGAGAATGAAGATTGCCCCAACAAGTATTCATTATGAGGTAAATATCGGAATTGATATTAATTGTAATGGATTTAACGCTTGGCCGCTACTTTTGATTCGAAAAGTAGTTTTCATATTTTGTTTATCAAATTTATCAAAATAAATGTATATGTGGAGAAATATTAAAATTTTTTTTTTAAATTCAACGACCACGCGCTCGATATACAATGGCAATGTGAATGGTACACAACCATCCACAATATCATACTATTGTTAGCCATTTTGGGAAAACATTATGGTTGACTGAAGGAGTAACTGGTGTTTTCACGGCGCAGCGGCTCCCGTGCACTTTTATTTGGTCATAGGGTCTCAAGGCAGAGACAGGGTGGGTGTAGGGACCGAAACTCCAAGACTTTCTTTTTCTTCGACAGACGACACTGCCTTCGTGGTCAACGCAGTCTACACTGACTTTAGTAAAGCCTTTGACCGCGTGGATCATGATATTTTAATCTCAAAATTACTGCATTTTGGTATTTCGGGGCCCCTTCTCAAATGGCTTACGTCATATCTCCGAGATCGCACTCAAATAGTTAAATTTCAAGGACTTTTTTCTAAAGAAATATCCGTTTCTTCCGGTGTACCACAAGGCAGCCACCTCGGTCCACTTTTGTTCAATATTTTCTTATCGGACCTATCTAAAGTTTTACATGATATACCCCATCTTTTCTATGCCGACGATCTTAAAATATATCACACAATAAAGTCACAATCGGATGCAATTTTCGTCCAATCTAAACTTAAAGCACTTGAGCACTGGTGCAATCAAAATAAACTCTACCTTAACGTAACAAAATGTCATGTTATAAGCTTTTATCGTAAAAATACGGATATCAATTACGCCTACTATCTGAATAGTTCCCTACTCAAAAAAGTGGATCATGTTGTTGACCTCGGTGTTGTCTTGGATAGAAAATTACGCTTCAATTTACATTATGACAAAGTCATTGCTAGAGCATACAAGCAGCTAGGGTTTATTAAGAGGCGTGGTAAAGAATTTAAGAACTTGTGGGTCACTAAATCTCTATTCACTGCATTCGTACGTCCTCTCCTCGAGTACGCTTGCATTATCTGGAGCCCATCTTTCGATACTCACGGCGATAGGCTTGAATCAGTTCAAAAACAATTTTTACTTTTCGCATTGAGACATCTTTTTAACCCAAGTGATTTCGCTAACCTGCCTTCTTACGAATACCGACTAAGCCTTCTTAATTTATCTACTCTATCGGCTAGAAGAATTATCTTAACCTCTTGTTTTGTTTTTGACATTATCCGAAAGGCAGTCAATGTCGAATCAATTTCTAGCAGAATGACGATTAACGAAACTTCTAGACGCACCAGACACACACGCTATTTAAATGAATACCAACATCACACAATCTACGCTGACAATGAGCCCATTAATAGATGCTGCAAAATATTTAACAGTTTTAGTAAACTCTACTCCCCATCCATTTCCAAATCCACTTTTAAGCTGAATTTAACCATTTCCCTCACTAATAATGTAAGTTTTATATACTCGTAAGTGCAATGTATATTATATTTATGTATGTTTTTTTGAATTGTATGCCTTGCTTGGTAAGAAATAAATAAATAAATAAATAAACATAACAATGGCGACTACCTTCAGATGTCCCTCCAACGGTCGTTTACATAGTGTATGGTAAATCAAGGGGGATTTTGAGGAAATCTCGAAAACGCCATTCCTATTTTTCTGAAGCACTATAAGATTCTAGGAACACTTAATCTGCATAGCTGATGGGATTAAAAACGATTCCTTTCACCACAGCAGGAGATACACGCAAGTTGTAATATTAATTTATTTTTAGCATCAAAAATCGAAATATTTCTCCAAATCATTTATTATACATACTCCCAAGATACGCCATTGGATAGGTTCAGAAGATACACACTGATGCGGAACGGCAGTGGAACTGCTCAGTCTTTCATTTTCTGAACGAGAAGTACCCTCCGCTGTGAAATTTGTGTCTAGACTGTTTCCGAACTTTACACAATTTTTGCATGTGTGTTTACAAAAGTTCATTTTTCCTCTGCAGAGTGACGGCATGGACATCACCTATAAACTGTCAAAAGCACTTCCGTAACATGCTCGGCAAATTGAGCAGAAATACTTTCTGCTCGGTGAAATCGGAACTTGTTCACCTAGACAGGGGAAATTTACTGCATCGTTTCGGAACGATTGCACCTTCTGAACCCATCCCTTGTCACCCGACGCATACGCACTTTTACTCATGATAAATCGTCTAAATATAAATATTCTGTTATTTATATTCAAAAGGCCAGGAAAAATGTGGGAATCCCATCCAGAAGATTCTCCATTGCATGTAAATAATGATAAATTACTATTTCAATCACAATTTTTCAAAACTCTCATTTTGTTTTACTCCCTGGGTGCTGGTGGCTTCTATCTAAATTTATACTTTGAAATCGATGCCAACATTTTGACCGATACAATGTATGTACCAAATACATCTATCTATGATTGCATACAATACAATGTTTCAAAATAAAATCTTTATTATCGACATTAGCCGTAATGAATGGGTTAAATTACAAACGATAAAATTCGAATTGCTCCACATAATAGTGAGCCTTCGAGAATCTAGAGAAGTTTTCAAAGTTTTAAAAATGATGTATATAGATACAATAAATTAAGAAGAAAAAATAAAGAATTGAAAGAAACTTTTATGTAATTTAGCATTGGAGAATTTCTTATCGTTTTCGGCGGGTGAATCAATTTTCAATTTCAATTTGTGCGTCTACCCATTAAAAACTGTGTTAATTTTTGCATTAAGCCCGGCCAGTTTAATTATAGTAGGCAGATTGTATTACGTAAATCATTTGCCATGGAATTTTGTGATTAATATATTTTCAAACATTTTCTTCTTCATAACTTGTGAAAAGAATAATGATCGATTTTCGGCATCGAAGATTGGGTTTGATTGACGCCATTTGGAAGCCTTTGTATGGCTGGGACATCTTTATGACAGTTGGGACGCTAAACGTTTCAACCTTCCAAAATACGATAAACAGATGCCGTTTAGCATGAATGTTAGTGGGACCCCTAACTTCTACTTAAGAGATGGAGCCATTTTGGACCCCACGTCGATAGTCCAAATCGATAGTCAAAAAAAAACCTCAATTTTTTAGGCTTAGGAGAAAAGTCACACTCTATCACTTTTCAAGCTCACAGATATTTCACACGGTTGCTCCAAATGAGAAAAAAAAAACTCATAAAAGCTGGAGATAATTCGATTTCAAGTCTAACGTCCCCAATATTTAGTGTAGTTGTGAGCAAAACGCAAAAATCTTTGTTTGCCGATTTAAGCCTTAATACATACACAATTATTAAAAATATAATAAATGGAATTTGAAAGCATCACTACGGGATTCGTTTCGTTTCAAGTCAAAAATCATATTCTATGATACAATTACTATGTTGACAGGATGTCGTGTCCTGAAAATCGATAACTGACTTAGAAAAGCGCACCAATGGAATCCACGAAAAGTAACTGCTGGTCTTAATTTAAATTTAATTCAATTAATAGAAATCGTATCAGACGATTTGCCAATCATTGCACAATATCACTAAAGACATTGAACTTGTCTGTGTCGTCAAGTTGGCTACACAAACGCTACGCGAGTATTACATATGTACCGAAATATTGAAAGCCAGGTGTTATCGCGTGTTTGGCGATAACCTGAAAACGAAAACGCTAACTAACGAATCGTACGTTATACGTTAATCGATGAAATCATCTTAGAAAATATTTCCAAACGGATCTGATAATAATATACGTGGATACAATAAATAGTACAACGTGGTATTGTTAAAATAAACGACTGTATTTTATCAATCAGCGTTCCTATCGAATTCATTTTCTTATGAAGTACATAGTTTTATTTGGTTTGTTTCTGGTAAAAGATAAGACTGCGTTTAAAAACGATACGAAAATCCAAGTGAGAATGAGCAAACATGCACAGTCACAGGGGATTACTCAAGATATTCAAGTAAAAAAGAATAAATTTGTTTTTTAGTTTTTTTTTTTTTACGAAAAACATCATCATGTGGTTATGTTTTTATACTAAATACTTGAGTTTGCTCGCATATCCACAATTTCATATTTTGAATTTAAATATGTACATGTATTTCGATGCGAACAATATATTGTACGTGACTCGAGAGTAAGCCTCCACGAACTTATCACACACTAGCTGGAAACTAATTAACCACAATCGTGCACACTAACTTTGAAATTAACTTCATCCCAAACCAAAAACATATTCATGTTAACAATTAGGAATTTATTCACAAAAGCGCCTAAGTGCTAAGATGTCTGCAATTCAGAAATAATTCGAAAAATAAATAAATAATACGACAAAAATTGAGGCGTGAGGACTTCGGTTTAAGTCTGTGTAGGATTCTGAAGGATTTTCTTTACTTTTCAGTCCTTTTTTGTAAGACGGAGCGTGAAAGAAAGCCCATTATTACCACAAGGTGAATTCTCCCATATATTTACATACATTTAGTGAAATCCAAGTTAGGAAAATATAACAGTACACAAACAGCAGATATCCTTTGGCGCTCCTTACTTTTTTTTTTAAGTAAAGAGAATGGTTCGGAATCCTGCAACACTTTTTGGCGCCAAAAGCGCAGAATCAGCCGACATCCTTTGAATTCTTCTTCTCCTTCCGGTAGAAATCGAAATCAAATTTAGAGTGGACCTATCCTAGCGATCAGGAGTGTTTGTATGTAGTTGTAATTTAATACGATGGCCAATCTTCTTCTGATTGAATTCAACCGTAGAAAAAAAAATGGCGGAATACACGAGCCATTCTGAATGGTAAAATGAGATCTGAAGTGATTATAATTAATGCCAGTAGCCAGTGGTGAAAAGATAAATAGCTCCCGCAATCCTACTCTTTCCGTCCGTGTTTTTCTTAATCGATCTACACATTTCTTCCGTTCTTGGCTACGTTCCGTAAACTATTTGCTACATAAATACTCGTATGTCAGTGTTTGTATTGTCGGTGCTAATGCAAGCATGAGTTCCCAGAGGAATCGTCAAGTTCCATAAATATGTATGTAACATTTATATATTGTAGTTTATATTTACAATCTACAATCGAAGGGACGGACTGTCTTTGATGTGTGAAGGTTAATAACGTATAGGGTTGGATTGGAATAGGAATAAGTAGCAGTAGAATTCGACAGCGACAATTCATCAAAGATGTATTATTGTAGTAAATAGATTTCTGAAAAAAAACTCCAATTCGGCATGGACAAAGTATTTTTGTCAGCCAAAATGTTAGAAATATCCAATAAAGTCGGACAATATTTTCCTTTTTTTCTCGTCAAAGTTAAAAAAAATCTTTCTGTGGAATTCTATATTTCCGAATCTAAATTTAAAATTGTAACTGACACCACACACTTATCACCCTACTGTGGCACAAAATCATGCCACAGCATGCTGTCAAAACCAGCTGCCTATTGACATTTTCCAAAGCAAAGTCACAAGCCAACAACTGACATCTTTCATAATTAGTACCTCTCCGTATAGTCGGTATAAACACACTACGAACAAGTACATATTGACACATAAAGGGTTTAGTTAAACCGTCTTTTAGTTCCACGATATAAACGTGGCCATTAGTGACATAATCCATCACAGTCCCACTATCGCTCAAGCTTCCTATTCCAAGACATCATTCCTTAAACAAAATTCTTCTGCGTCTGGCGCATAAATACGACTACATGCCGTAGAAATTCTAGGAAGATTGATCGCCCAATGTCGACAACCGGCTCGACCGGGCCGGTTTAAACATGTCGACAGTATCTTTTTTTTCTGCTGCGGTTTCGTGTGTTATCCCATTTTTTTTTCTTTGTAGAATAACTTGGAGCCTTCGCATAATATTTTATAATGTATAGTTACATACGTTACTATTTTCAGAATAGTGTGTGTGTATATATTTATTCTGTTAAATGTACAGAATTCGAACCACATTGCTCCTGTGACCGACAGTGTCTAAGTATCTGCCTTGAAAACAAACTGATCAATGATCGGAAGAGAAAAATCAATTTTTCTATTAGTCACTTTGAAATTTACCGGCTGGCGCTTGTTAGAAATTCAAAAATAGATAAAACCGAAATTTATCAAATTGTTTTTTAAGTAATTTTTAAGTAGGTACACTTGAGATCTGACAGACTTTAAAACACAATGCAGCCAGTGTGAGTGTATGATTAACCGATTCAGAGAAGTAAATGGAGTGTCACGGCATATGTTTTTAAATTACTCAAATTAAAAGTGAAAACTTAAACCCGTTAGAATTAGCAAAAAAATGTTTTCGGCTAAAGGAGAAAACACACAACTCGTATCAGGAACTGCAGAGGGTGTAAACTCCGTCATTTTTGCAGTATGTATTTTGAAACTTTCATGAAAAATAGAAAATAATCGGGCATATACAATACTACATAACTGAATATGTATAAAGATTGTTTTCCAACTTATTCATATTTTTACAATTGAATATACTACATAACAGCAAGTTTGCAAATAATCTGCATTAAATGGTATCAATGTCGGCCACCTAGAAGCCGCACGTTTTATTCTCATTTCAAATAAATGATAACTATTCTCCATCTTCGACTTTTCGATTAGGGAATTTGAGCTTTCAAATTACAATCTTCGAAGTTCAATCTTTGAACTTCGGTTATCGATTTGCATTTTCCATTATATGTATATATTTCTCACTTCCCATTTCCAATTTACGTATCTTCCATTTCTATGCCTTATTGACGTTTCAATAGCAGATCTACTTTTCGAAAGTGCAGTTGCTAGCATGCACCTCCGTCTTTATACTGACAAGCTCGGAGCACTGTGAGAGTTCTATTAGTACTCACAGGCAGTTTTTTGATCGCGCGGAGATTTGATCTCCGAGCTCTAGATTAGTATCGTAGAGCAGTGGCCAAACGATCACGGCCACCGAGGCATAGAAATGCTAGATATGTTGATGCGCCAATGCCCCTCGAGAGGTCAAGGCAATTAGAGATCTTCCATTTCCCATTTTCGGTTTTTCAATTTTCGTTTACCATTTGTTCTCAATTTCCTTCGATTATCCATTTTCGGTTGGCCCGTTCTCTATTCTATTGTATTGTTTGACGTGACACTCAAGGTGCGTGATTTGACGCAAAATATAATCTGATCGCCAGTCATAAGACATATCCATGTTCAAATGCGTTGCTTAGGAATGAAGTTCCTCTAGCCTGAAGGTTCTGTAGAGAAACCCATTGTCTAGGTACAATTGGCAATGCATTGATTGATTGATTTGAAAATTTTGGAATAATACGCATTAAAGGAAAATACTTGACGATGAAACAAATTTGCTCCAACCTTGACTTAACAGACAGTCCATGCTATGAATGAAAAGTAGGAAAAAATCGTATATAGTTTTGAAATTTGGCGCAATTGATTTGGAGAGTCCTCTGAATATATGGTCCAAAGTCCCTGTTGATAGATGGTCCGGAAGTGTAGAATAAAGGTGTTAAAGGTATTTTTTCCGTTTTTTCTTGAACATTTCGGTGGTTTAGTGTAGACATCGATATAATAACGGGAAATGAAATTCGTGTAGTTTTTAAATTTTACAAAATTAATAAAACCTGGCTCCTAAATATATGCTCCAAAGTCTCCATTGACAGGGGATTCGGAATTCTAGGGGAGAGGGAGTCAAGGGTCCTTTTTTCCAGTTTTCCCTAAATATTTCGATAAATTTACAAAAAAAAAAGTTTAAGGGCGAATTAAAGCACATCAAATTTCCTAAAAAAAGGTTAAATCATAAATTGGACTATAAAATGGTATAATATACCCTAGACTATAAACCAAGGAAAAGCGAAAAAAAAATTTACCCCCTCTCCTCTACACTTCCGGATCCCCTATCAACGAAAACTATTCAGAAGACTGCTTTTATTAATTTTGCAAAATTTCAAAATTACACGAATTTTATTTCCTGTAATGAAATCGATGCCTACGAGCACACGTAACAACCGAAATAAGAAAAGAGATTGAACAGTCGTATCTTTGAAGTAACGGTAAATTTCGCAACCGAGAAAAAATCGTTTTAGTGAAATTTTATGTAATTTCAGAAAGAGAGGTTAAATTTTGGATTAAATGATAGGGAAAGTGGTAAATTTTGAATTTGTCCGGCAAGTTAAGCTTTTTGACACAATTTACAAAAAAAAAAGATGCTATAACTCTGTAACGAGTTCCGTATGAGAGCAATCGCTCTAATCCATTCCGTCTGTGTGCAGTTTTGAGGGGTTCACGGTCAAGCGATTTCCAAGCCAATAGCAAAGTTCTAGTCTGAAGGGCCTATAAGACTCTACATGACGCACCCCACTTTATTCTTAATTATATGGGAGTGTCTTCTACTCGTGCATGCACTTCTATATGTCCATCTCCACAATATGTATGATATTCACAATCACAACACACTGATTGTTGGTGTATGTATACAAAACATTTCCTGTAACTGTGCTAATGTGCTTCGAATAATAAATACATAATATACATAATTATAAATACAAATATCGTATTAACCACAAGTGCAGCAATGAAATAAAATAATGAGAATGTATCTCTACGATCAAGCAAATCACAGATAACTGATAACCATTAGGCTATGAATAATAAAACCAAACATTTTTTTTTTAATAATATGAATACGAAATTACATTTCAGAACACTTGTATCGTTTTGCAAAAAATACCTGGTCGTTGTTGTCTTTTTTGTCGTTGAACTGACCATTGATTAATTTGTAGTAGCGAAAGCAGCATTAAAAGTATATAAAAGATATTATAGTTATTAGATATATTGATTTGATTTTAATTGAATGTTAATAATATTTAAATTAATTTCAGTAGTAATTTCAGTCTATAAAAATGCTGTATCATTTTTTCGATTATGTAAAATAAACCCATAAAATAGTTCAATTATCCAGTAAGACATCTGAGCCATGCAAATCATTAAGCAAAAAAAAAAAGACATTGCCAGAAACGTGTCTGTTGTATGAGCTTCAACAGATATTTAATAACTTGGAACATTTCTATTTTAGTTTACCGGGCGATGCAAGTGGTGTGCGTCTTTGACTAATAGTGGGTTTTAAATTGAGATGATTTCCCACTCCCCTTGTATGGACTCAGCTCGCTGCGCGAGCTTCGCCGCTTAACGGGTTGCTACCCTTAGTATACCGCTCATTAACGTTCGCTTCGCTCGCTCTACACGCTACAGCGGTAAAGCCAGTATTAGCCTAGGTCCGAACCACGATACATCGCCCGATGAAATAGGAATATACCAGTAACTTTAAGGCCCGCTTTCTCAATATCCTGTTCGACTGCCTGTTAACTAACCGGCACATGAGTTTATCCAAGCCATAAACTGCCCGTTAAATAATTCAATTTTCTCATATGCCGCTTAATTTACCATTCCATAATGTGTGGAACGCAACTCAAAACTCAAATTATGGCAAAATCAGCTGATTTTCTTGGCGGAATTCTACCGTCCACAATTCTATTACGGTCTCCCAGCATATTCATTTGCGGCTGAGTTTATTCCAAATTATCTTCTATCGAATGAATTTAAAGTAACTCTGTTCTTTATGGCCACTTTCATTGTTTTCATTTGAATTTGCAAAAGTGAACAGTTCTAGCTGTCAAAATCTCAGCATCTTTTATCAGGTGTTGGGTTTTTGTTTAGGATAAATTTTCAACCGGAAACCAGGGGTTGGGTTTTGGATAAAAGATTAATCAGCGGATAGCGGACGTTTAGCGTTTATCCGATTAATAGCCCTAACCAGACATTGAGAAAATGAAATTGTGATAAATGGCAGTTTATTGTTAAGATAAATTTTAATCGGACATTGAGCGACAGGTCCTAATTAAATCAATCAATAAATACAGTGTTATAAAAATAAGGTATATTCTCTTTCATCGGGCGACGCATCGTGGTTCGCGTCTTGGCTGGTTGTAGCATATTGAGCGAGCGTTCCTGGGCACTACACTGAGGGTAGCAGCCCCTTAAGCCGCGGAGATCACGCAGCCAGCCGAGCCCACGCAAGGGGAGTGCGCAATTGTACCCATTTAAAACCCACTATTGAAGACGCGAACCACTATGCATCGTTCGGTCAACTAGGAATGTTCCAAACATGAAATAAAATATTGATAACAAAATAATGTATGTATGCTCACCGAAAACATTTACGTAAGCATAGTTAAGTAAAAAAAAGATATAAATCAATCGTGTAAAATTAAACCCACAATTAAGTTGTAATGTGCATAATATTTTGTCGTCAAAAAGCGAAAAGCAAACGAAATTAACAAACTGACGTAATCGTCCCAAACGTAAATTAATTTCGTTAAAAAATCAACTGCTTAAATCAATAATAATCGAAGGTACTGGCATGGGCACATGGACAAATAAATACCGAAAACCAATATTTACAAGTAACTTTGTGAAATCAGTTGGCACGTTTCTCGCAATGCGCCTATGCAAACTAATTTCAATTTTGTTCACGTGTTTAACCGCCATACATAGTAGGAAGCAGAACGCAAACATTTAAAAAATAGAAAACCTAAAATATGCTGCGGAAACCCTTTTATTCTGAGGTAAACATCGACAGTATGTTGAAGAAACTCTGTTGATTTGTGTTCAATTATTCGAAGTGTTTTCATTCATACAAAATTGATACAGAGTGTCCACTGAAAAATTTAATGGATTGAGGAAGTCAGAACTTCTCCGTTTTAAATATTTTTATCTTGTTTTCCTCTCCAGTGAAATATCAATTATTCAAACTCAAACAAAATACCGGCAGTCATTTCTGAACGGTCGTCGCAATGATCGCTCCAACCAAAATGTAAAACGTTAAGGCCACCCGACTTCGCCTATCTAAAGGTCATGACATGATTAAAAAGTGTGTACTATCGAGCAAATGATCCCCTGAGCTCTAGACCTAAAATATCGTACGAGTGGCGACCGTCAATTACCAATTCCATAAGACTTTTTAAAACTATCTTTTATAATAAATGGACGCAATGTTTCCTTAAAATTTCGAAAACAACAAATGGATTCATATTCACTATGATTGGTTTGAAATTCAATTTTGATAAACTGTCTGCTGCTTCCAAATTAGCATTTCGTCAAATTAGCCGTTAACTAAGTTAGCTGTTCGGGTCAAACAACATCAATAATATAATGGTTAACAGTTTCACAGTTTATCAGCTATTCATATAAAACAGCTTTAAGTATTAACTGTTATCCAAATAAGCGGGGATAGGAGCAGATTTAATACACTCATGTAATTTACGACTCATTTGCCCTAACCCCTAGTGAGACATAGCGCGTCACCTATTCCATGTGACTTAGCTGGCGTTTCGTTAGTTGGGGGCGACCGGTAGCGCAGTGTGTTGAGGCATCAGTCTCATGTTTGACTACCGGCGTTTCGGATTCGAATCCCGTCCACGACGATGTTCGTGGCCATGGATGTGGAGGAGGTGCATTCTGGCAACTGCATTCTCCGAAACCAGTTTATGCCAACGAAACGTCAACTGGGCCACATGGAACAGTTGACGCGCTATGCCCCACAAGGGGTTAGGGCACTTGAGTAGAGTAATTTCGGACGATTAATTGGTAACCAAATCACTAGTTGACAAATTTAGCATTTTGTCAAATTATTAGCGGTACAGCACACTCAAAACTCTTATATGTATGTTGTAGGTCCAATTGTCAATTTGGAAGCTTTACATATTAGCAGGTTCAGCAGTTATTAGCGCTAGACTCTCAGCCGTGCAGAAATTCGTTTCCGCGATTTCGCAAATAACAAAACTAACAAAAAAGTCTAAATAACTTCAACAACATAAATTCAACATTACATTAAATTAGACATGATGGTGTATAGTTTATGATAGCGCGATGATTTCGGAAGTACGACGACCCAAGAAATGTTTATACTTTTTTTTTCTTAAAAATACATAACTAACAATTTGGCAGTTTGGCCTGTAGTTTTTAGCTGCTAATCAATATTAGCATTAGTTGCTTCAGCTATTTATTGAAATGAGTAACTTCGGACACCAGTAACTCTGTGCTTATGGGACGGGTAAAGGTCGATACACACATCGCCGCACCGTATTCGAGTCGTAGCGGTGGCCGGTCATGCTACACGTTAACAAGAGCTACCTAATGCTAATGTTGTAGCTAGAAGTGCCGTGGTTGTGCGCATAAAATTGTTATCAATTCGCAATAAAATTCTCATATTTCGCATTTTCTTTTTTTGAATGTTATAATGTCATTTATGTAATTTTGATTTTGATTTGATTTTGCGATTTTTATCATCATAACAGCTGGTAACAAAGTCATCTCAATTAGATGACATCACATGCCTAGCACACTCCACGTATGCATAAGCATGTACGTCGTATATCTCCAGTATCTATTCATCTTAACCAGAAGGTCGTGTCTTGATAATATTAAATTCTTCGATTGCAAAAACTACGTACATGCGAATAGCATACGTATACGAGTATATGCACTGCACACGTTTCTCATCTTAGATAAAAATGTGCAAAAATTACTTGCCGAAATCGATAGAAAAAAAAGCACAAAAAATCAATTGCTTCTCTCGGTTACTGAACTTTTTTTGTCCTCTTTCTCCGTATTCCATGTATTTTAGGATTTTATAATTTATCGTTTCGAATTTCCCTTTAATCGCCCACACAATCCAAGTCGGAATTGATTTTTGTTTAGTTTTTTTCACTCCTTTCTTGTACAATAATTTCATATATGCAGGGTGTCCCGCCTCAGATGGTAAACACTTTATAATTAATTAAAAATTAACTTCAAAATGGACACTCTGTCTTCAACCGTCACAGAGTTACGACGTTTTTTGGCAATTGTGTCAAAAAGTTTGACTTGCCGATCAGAATCAAAATTTGTCACTATCCCAATTATTTAATCCGACCTCACTTTCTGGAACTACATAAAATTTGATATAAAACTACTTTTTCCCGGCTGGCAAATACACCGCTACTTTAAAGAACCAATTGCTCAAACTTTAAAGAAATTCCAAAACCGATTTTTGATCGAAAATTAAAGTTATAATTTTACAACGGTGCTTTTAACTGACATGTCTGCAAATTTGGAAAAAGTTGCCCCAATGTGTTGGCTTTCCAACGGTATATTTCTTTGATACCTTTGGGTTTGAAAATTCCCGAATAATTCGCATTAAAGGAAAAAAAATGGTCTGGGGATGAAACAGATATACTTCTGGTACTATGTACGGAGGTTGCCTTTTATATTTCGGGATTGGACAACCCTAGTGTTGCATTCTGGCAACTGACAGCTCTATCGTAAAGTTTGACATTTTTGAGGTTATACGTACTCAGAAAGTTTTGACATACGAGCGCTATTTGTGTTTTTTACAGTAACTTAAAAGATTAATCTCGGCCAATTAATGGAATTCAATCGTGAACATTTTCGTGCGATTATTTTTTACAACTTTCGACGTGGATTAACTCAGCAACAGTGCATGGATGAACTGAATTCAATTTTTGGCGATGAAGCTCCATTAAGGACCAGTGTTTATCGATGGTATGGTGAATTCAATCGAGGTCGTAGTTCACTCCAAGAGGAATTTCGTGAAGGTCGTCCAAAATCAGTTGTTGTTCCGGAAACCATGGATGCTGTGCGCGAACTGATATTGCAAGATCGTCATGTGACCTGTCGTGAGATTGAGACAACCTCAGGCATTAGTGGGACCAGCATTTATTCAATATTGCATGAACATTTGACTGTCAAAAAAATTTGTTCGCGTTGGATCCCACACAATTTGTCAATCGCTCAAAAAAAAGCTAGTGTCGATTGGTCGAAAGAAATGCTCAAAAAATACTATCGCGGTGCTTCGAAACACGTCTATGACATCGTGACAGGTGATGAATCGTGGATTTACGCGTATGAGCCCGAAAGTAAACAGCAGTCGACTGTATGGGTGTTTCAAGATGAGCCAAACCCAACAAAAGTTGTTCACGCACGAAGTACTTCCAAGCAAATGTCGCCTGTTTTTTCGGAAAAACTGGACATGTCGCAACCGTACCACTAGAACAACGCAGAACAGTCAATTCTGAGTGGTACACAACCATTTGTTTGCCAGTTGTCTTCCAAGAAATCAGGAAAACCAACCGCCGAAGACGGATCACTCTTCACCACGACAATGCGAGCTCTCACACATCAGCTCAAACAACTGCATTTTTGAGCACTCAAAACATAGATTTGATGGTTCATCCGCCGTATAGTCCGGACTTGGCACCGAATGACTTCTTTTTATTCCCGTACGTAAAAAACAAACTGAGAGGTCAACGTTTTTCAACACCTGAAGAAGCGGTTGCTGCGTTCAGAATGCATGTTTTGGAGACACCTCAATCAGAGTGGCAAAAGTGCTTTGACAATTGGTTCAAACGCATGTAAAAGTGTATAGATCTTCATGGGGAATATTTTGAAAAACAATAAAGCGATTTTCAATGATTAATATTTGTTTTTGTTCTCTAATCCCGAAATATAAAAGGCAACCCTCGTACCATTAATGTATTTATCGTGTGAAACGGGACACCCTATATAACGTGCAGTTTGCCACGCAAGATTGTGCATTAAGAAGTATGACTCATTGAATTCTATAGTCAGTCAGGATTCCTTACTTAGATTGTTCTTTTTTTATTCTTTTTTTTTCTGTATCTTTTCTTAACCTTGATATAAGGCAGACTTTGTGATGTGCGTATTCAGCAAAAAATAAGCACGTCATCGCATTATCTACGATTACATAATGGACTTTGTTATCAGGTTCATCGAACCTGCAATCGATGAGAAGGTAATCAAAGTCGAAGTTCAGATGGATTTATTATGTGATCGTTTTTGGTGGCTCCTTTTTTTTAGAAATTTTACGAGCCGAATGTCTCAGGCTTAATAAGAAGCTTTGTTGTTTGAACATAATTATGTATTTTAGTAATGAGCCCATTCATAACGCGGAATTGAGCACCACTCCATTGAGCTGGATATGTAGCTGCAAACTTGGCTTGGAACATGCTACTATGTTAGACAGTTCATAGCAGATACCTACATACGTCGTGTTGCTACTTTTTAGTTTTTTCATCGATCCAGGAAAACAAGGCAAGGCACTTTTTGCACCCTCAATCCAAATATTGGGGGCAAAGCGGGTATTGTCTCTGACGCCATCTGTCGCTTCGCTAATGATGAGACCTTCCAGCACATCCTCTGTGAGTGTGAGGCTCTCTGCCGTCGTCGCTTAGAGTGCCTCGGTGATCCCTTCCCTAATGTGGACACGATCGCTACACTTGAACTCAGGCGATGAGCAGTTTTGTTGGGTGGTTCAAACTTGATCGTCAACTTTAAATCTTCACAAGACTCGTGGGCTATAGCTTGTGGGGTTGTAGGCTTCTCAATTTCCTCCTATATGTTATGTGCCGTAGCTGAAGGTCCCATTGCACTTTAATGCAAGGTCCATCAGGTCTGGCCATCAGTCAGATGTTTATCAGAAACATGTGTCATTCTTGTTGTGGGATTCGCAGTAATAGATCAGAAACATGCTCCAGGTAGCTGCTCCGGAACCGAAACATGTTCTGCGTTATGACTGAGCCCAATATGCTAGTACGTGACTGAATTTTGTCAATGTCAACTTTGTACAACTCGCGATATTTAAATTAGATGCTTTCGGCTACTGTATTGTTGAGAAATGTGGCCAACGACCATTCAGTAAAAGAAAAGTGAATTGACTTGTGCAAAACGTGAATGATTCACACAGGAGATTTTACTTATTGGAATTGACCCTGAATAATGGAAAATAAGATATTTGTTTGTTGTTCATTCAATTTTCAGGTGAAAGAATAGAGGGCCTACATCCTGTAGGTTCTTTACAGCTCAAACCTCAATTTTGTATAACACTAGGAGAGACCAGAGAATGGTCCCTTCAATTTTGTACGGAAATTCCGGAATGTTCCTGTTTCGCGCATAATAGGCGAATGAATTCTCTCTATCGCATTTAGAGAGAATTTCAACCACACTCACGCTTTATACCCCACATAGATGGAGCGATCCGTCGCCCGATCGATCGGCCGATGGATCACCACAAAATACCAGCCAAATTATATTGAGCTGTCAAAAAAATCATCAACGACAGCACATACCCTATCATCCATCCATCAGCCGATATCGATATCGGACGGCAGATCAGTCGATCGATCGCTGCGTCTATGGTGGGTCCTAGGAACTACAAATCCGCCGTGTGTGAGCCAACTCAAGGGATTTTGAAAATTCTCTCTAAATGGATTAGAGGGAATTTGCGAAACAAGAATGTTCCGAAATTTCAAGAGGCTATTCGTTACAAAACATTGGATAAGCTCCGAGAAAAATAACCGTGAAAATTTAGATTATATAGTATAAGTTCTATGTATGTAAGTGCAGGGTAATCCAAAATTCACTAGACCATTTTAAATTTCACTCCATTTACGATTTCTTTTAGAAATTTTTCAAATTCCCCGGCCAGCACCTGTCCGTTTTCGAAGCCAAAATATTCGTAAATTTTTGTGCCGTAAAATATTTATGAACAAAAACAATAATTAACGCAGCCATGAAGCTGTATGAAATTTGTTCCAAATCGATGTTCCTAGCATACGAGCTGCAAGATGAGACTATAGGATCATGAAGCTAGCCCCAAATGTCTCATCAACGTCAAGTTCTAGAACTCTGAAATTCCTCTAATTTTCTGATCCACTTTTTTTTGTCTTTCTAAATTTTTTTTAGGCATTCTGGTGTTTATGCCGCTTAGCTCAAAATCTAAAAATAAAAATCTTAGAAAGTAAATTTGTTGATTGACGGTGTGGAAGACACGGCCAGGCGGCACACCATTATACCCAGAGTGGCGCGGGTGTTTGTGTGAAGAAGAACACGCAGATACATTATCGTTAAGATCCGAGGGTGTGGTAGATGGTTCAAATCAGTGTTAATGCAAGTATGGGTGCTCTTTTCGAAATTCCCAGGATACATTCTGGGCACGTTCAGATTCAAAAGTTGCCGAAATTCACACACGGCTGTGGAGAGCAGTTGCGTAACTTCTTAACAATGCATTTTGGACCCTCTGAACGGTATGAACCAAAGTTATGGTTCATACCGTTCAGAAGGCCCAAAATGCATTATTAAGAGGTTACTTTTTTCGAACAATACCATACAAACAAATTTTGCGTATGTGTTCACAAAAATGCATTCTCCCTCTGCAAAGTGATGACCAAAATCGTTGTCTTAACATGCTCAGCAGAGTAAAATATATTCTGCCCAGCGAAATGAAATTGAATTGCAACTTGTTCACCTGTGCAGAAATTGCTCAGAAGATATTTACGATTTACCCAACTGTTGGGCCTTCTGGACGCACCCATTAATTGAAAATGTAAACATCTGGCTTTGTGCCAAACACAACTCCCTATTGCATTAATAGTTTTATGTCATTTCCTTTATGTATCACAAAATGTTGTGAGCGTGCAGTTTGCCTAATGCATCCTGCAAGGCACTACAATTTCAATGTCCCACCGAATTGACCAAATTTTAATGTCCCACTGAATCGAGCAAATGTCGACCCTTTGTGGCTTAATTTAAAAATAGCACACGTGACACGTAGTCATTACTTATAGTTTCCAGAGGGCAGGATGTTTATAGCGCGTTCCGTAAATTAAGGGAAAACTGGGAAGAATTACAAAATTGTTTCGACAGTCTTAATATAAACCGGAAAACGATATTCATCTGGAATGGCAATAGTGATGGCAGATGTAATGGGAAAAATAGTGTTTATTTTTAGAAGTACATGGTCTAGACACTAATAATTGCTTAAGGGTGCAAAGGAGTTTTGTCACACAATTTGGGAGTACGAGAATGTCGAAATAAATCCGTGGAAGTTTAACGATTTAATGTATTTTTTTTACAGATTTAAAGGAACCACTTTATCGGATAGACCCACGGGTGAAAGATTCGTCCTGAACGGAAGAGAGAGGATATTGGCGAACTTAACGGTTGAAAAATAAATTGAAAAGAAATATCCTTCCTCACTCTCATCATTCCCTTGTGAAGCCTCTTATATCTGACTGTAGATTTTAAAGGCAAGGGGACGCTTTGCGTTTCGGTTCCTCAATTATTTCGTACAGCTCGTGATTGCGCTTTCTTCGCCATTGGCCTCTACTGACAGTAGTTCTGATGATTCGCCGGAAGCCTTTATCATTTTTAAAATGTATGACCTCTCTGGCCGCCAGAATCGTTGTCCTCCAATTATCTCGGTCGCTGACCGCGTCCTTCAATCTTGGAAGCCCACCAGTTGCTCGGTGTCAGCATATACTGAGCTCTCCCAACGAGCTCTCGGTCTTCCTAGAAGTTTCGCTCCGTCGACTCGTCGTCCGTTCATTGCTTTTTTAGGCATGCGAACATCGTTCATTCGTTGTACTCGTACATGCCCAGTCCATTGAAGACGTAGTTTGACGATTTTCGAAACTTCCAGATCATCGTACAGTTCATACAACTCATGGTTGTACCGGATGCGCCATCCATCTCGATCGCAAACAGCCCCGAAAATTCGCCGTAGAACCTTACGTTCAAAAGTGTCTAGCATGTTTTCGGAGGCTTGAGTTAGGGTCCATACTTCGCAGCCATAGCAGCGCACTGGTCGTATGATGGTTTTGTATACACGGAGCTTTGTGTTTCTGTGCACATGCTTCGATTTCATTATATGAAGGACCGAGAAGAAAGAGTTAATGTCTATGAATTCTAGTTTTGACGATTTGGAGTTCTAACTTCCATCCTGTGTATGCAACCGGCTACTAGTAGGTGTAGTATCGCATTGGTCCTTAAGCTTGGCTTGTCGCTTATTGGTTATTTATTACATAGACAATTTTCACGTTACTGGTTATATACTCATGAACGACCCGCAACAGCCTTCCACTCCTACTATCGCATGATTTCAATCTAAAGCAATTGTCCTTAATTCAAATTGCCACACTTCAAAATCATCTCCTTGCTCCTTATAATACAAAACCATGAAACGAATAAATCATTTATCACCCTCCATATTGCCTAATGCCCTCTTAATGTCACTTGTGTCCTCCTTTCGAGTGCTGGTTTTATTCATGTACATGCACAGCACCCAAGAAGGACTCGATGCCTTCTTACTTTTTTTTTTAACAAAGAAGGGTTGGTCGCCCTCTTGTCTGCAAGAAAACGGGAACTATAACACAAAATACCAATGCATCGTGCATTCAAAATACTCTTCCTTCTTGAAGCTCGCAAATGAACCGGGAAGACATTGATCCTGGAGGAAATGCATGTTGCGAAATGGTTTTTGAAGAAGTTCGACGCTTCCAACTACAGCAACTATGTAGCCCAGCCAGCAAAAAGGATGACTGAACGTATAGTATCCTCACGCAAAGTCCCTAGACAAGGGTGAAACGCTTGATTGAATGAGTCAATGGCTTTTACGAGTAGTCCCCGAACTAGAGCGTTCGTTTGACAACAACACAGGAAATAAGTGCTGCGATGGCCTGGTTTAAGAGCTTGCGCAATGTATGACGTCGTCATTGTAGTAGCTGTTGGTCACCACCATCGTCACAACTACCCTAGAGTTCGAAAGTGTTACGGATAAGAAATGAAATCCTTGGATGAATCAGCTATGGATTTTTCCATTTGGAAATGCGAAGAAGTTTGGTAGGAGAGTGCACCTCACTATGACAAGTGAAACATACGTAAAAGCCTACTAGAACTGCTTAAGGAAATCAAATAAATTGTTGTGCTGAGTCATTGCTAGTGTGGTTTACATTTCTTGACTCTCCGATAATACACCTGCCTATTTAAGGAAAACCACCTTGATCCGGTGTCTGGACCAGAATGACAATTTACATAATTGCCTCAATTATAATATAAATTTAGCATTGATAGCAGAATATGTACCTTCATATTTGCGTCGCCGGTGGAAAGAAGGTTGGCTCGAGAAGTTGAATTGGACACTTTTAACTCCCGGCCAACTGTCCATACGTACTTCCATATAAGAAGAATTTCATAAATCGGAGCTGCTGAACGTATACTGCGAATGGATGGGTTGATGTTGAACGATATACGGCAACAAACAACACCGCAAAACCTATTAAAGATTCAGTGAACACGGCGATAATTTGACGCAATGATGTCATCGATTTAAATATACTTTTCTTTATTTACTATTCAGATATGCACTTGCAAACTGATGTATAGATGAATGGCGACGACAGTGACTGCGCGATATCGACAGATTCGAGACAGCCAGCCCAGCTAGCAGCTAGACAGCTGGCTCTCTAGTCACTACCATTCAACAGATACGAGTATCTGTGGTTACGAAAGTTAGTCGTAGGTGTTCTGGGCTTCGCCATTCAGGCAAAACGTAATCAAATTGTCGGGGGCTCTTCCAACAGTCATCATCAGAGACTTATCTGTTTTCAAGTACACTGTGTCTCTACGTGATATCATCTTTTTCCATGTTTCATATTTCCTAGATGCTAGGTATTTTTTTCCTTCTGTATGAACGTGAACGTCGGAGCTGCAGCGGGGAGAGTCGCTTCGTCTCCATTATTGTTGGACCCTATACTAGTGACGATCGAATCTACAATATATAGCTGGGCTAAACATTTCCCGGCATTTATATTTGCATTTGGTTAGTTACCACAGCAATTTGTTTACCATGCACGTGAGGGAGTCTGCCCCGACCGAGAGACTCAAGTCCACGGACAGGGTGTTATAATCATTTATACCATTAGGTTCTGCTGAGAGCTGAGTATCTGTGCTAAGCTGTCTCCGAGAGCAAAAACAACGTATGGGAATTCAAGCGGAATTTCATGGTTATTTGGCGGCTTCGTGATTATTGGATACGTGGAACGTTAACAATATTGTTCAATGAAATGATGTTACAATAAATACTCATAGAAAAGATGCAAGTGGTACGTATTGCATTGTTTTGACAGCAAACTTATTGACGAAAGCCGAATCACAGATAAGATAATATTATAGTTTTGAGCACTAAAGTAGTTGATTAATTTTTAAAAATAATCAGGAAAGAATTCTTCTACATTCTACTAATCTTAGTTAGTTCCAATGGTCGTTCAATACGTTTGTTAATGAAACGATAATTGATATACTAACGTAGAGTCAAATCTGGCCTTGAGTTCGCATTCTCTACCCAGGATTACATACTACGCCAAACTGGAGACTGAACTAGAATTGTTACATTTGCGGTCTTATAGAAGTCTATTTGGAGTGCCGTGACTGGCTTTTTATTGGTGTATGCCGCCATGTTGCAAAGGCCAGTCAATAAAACACTGCCACATACACAAATTTTGGAGTACATAATCCCAAACACCAAAACATATCCACGTTTGAAATAAAATTGTAAAGCCCAGGAAGCAGACCTCCCAGACTATGAATTTAGACTTTTCAGAAGATTGGATCAATAGCAAAAGCATGAAAAGGCATGTAATATGTCTAGTTATCCTTAGGGTCGAAATGGTCGCTGTGGTGAATGTTTTATATCCTAATATTACAACTTCCTACCTGAGTTAACCTAAGGGCGAATGTTGGCAAGAGACGGCATTAATGGAGGAGGGGGAAGTTTTCGGTTTGGGATCAACTTTGACAGCCTTTGAAATTTGTTCGCAAAGAGCTCGAATATAATTCGTCGTAAGATTTCTTCGCCATGGGATTGACAAAGCTCCTCCTCCCCTCCCTATGGAGTTAGTGTTTCAAGTGTTCATCATAAATGTCGTCTCGCCCTGAAATGGTTCACGAGAATAACCGGTTCCCTACGAGTGAACTGATATGGATTTAGCGTGACAGAAATCCAGAGTCCAGGGTTTTTCCGTGGTCCGATTTCAACAAAATTTGACACGCAGCTTCCTTGGGTTATTATAAATAATACATGGTGACATGTTGGTCTTGCTGCAGGTATGCGTTAGGACAAAAGGTCCTTCTTGACATTAAAGTGATTTCTGGGCAAGATGGGTATCATATGACATGATTTGTTGAGGCGAATGCACTAGACTACTGTTGAAGTGATTTTGAGTCGTTTGGTGTGGAAAAAGGACATGTATCTGTTGCTCAATACATATTGTATATGTTGCTCAATAGATGCCATATCTGTTCGTCTGCAGATATTGTATCTGTTGGCCAATAGATACTGTATCTGTTGTTTGGTAGATTAATCGGGGCGATAGGGACCACATTTTTTCAAAAAAATCATAGATAGCTTAAAAGCTAATGGATCAAAATTAAAGTGGATTTGCATGGGACGGGCCTCAAGTACCGATGAACAACATCGCTCTTTTGTGTCTCTTATTTCTGTTTAAGTTTTAAACATATTTACGATTTTAGCAACCTGCCTATTATAGCTCAAGTGTAACCAATTATCTCATGACATGGCAAATTCCATAACTTGCCATAAGTACGAATGATTTTTTCGATGAGGTATTGCTTAACTTAATGTAATGCCTCGAAAGTTATTATGGTGCATGTTGCTGGCATACACATCCTGTCCATTTACTCGCCTTTTATATGGTAAGCCGTGAAAGGCTGTGTCGCATTCTTACGCCCCACAACGCAGGGGGAAACTGAAGGCATATAGGAATGCCTAACAGTGAATAGAGATTTTTTGCGGGAGGTCTGAAAAAGAGGGATACGTACTTTTTCGTCATATCAAAGGTTACGTCGAGTTTATTCTACTCGTAGAATCTTTTGCTAGTTCGGAGTAGCCACAATGGAATGCCGGCCGAAATAAACTTAAAAGTGCTGTTGCTAGTCGATCTCTACACTGATCCGTGGTGGATACGGTATCCACCTCCTGCGTTGTTTTTCCCAACATTCAGACAAATTACGGATAATTCTAGCTTCATAGAACAATATCTCATGCCAGGAAATATTCGGTATTCCACAGAATACTCGTCGGGTGCGCTGTACAGCTGGCCTATGCCAGCCAGAATGATACATACAAAAAGACTCCGGTATGCACGATATGTGTGTGTGGTTATTATTAGACATGCAGAAAGATGACTTCGAGATTCAGCACGAAAATTGTGTTTGGTTTTGAGAGGCAGCTGAAGCGCCACAGCAAAGAAAGAACACTATCGCACGTATCCAAATTAGGAATGAGTCATCGGCGAATAATGCCACCACACACCAAATGTTCACCAACGAGCGTCCGACCTCTGAATCAGCCAGAAGAGACGATCTCGGGCAGCGTTTTAATTTGAAGACTTTTCTTAATGACTAAAGAAAAATGATCAAAAGCCATTACGGAAATAATGTGTGCCCGCTATTCTTTTAATCGCCCCCGTACGGAGCAAGCTCCTCCGCAAAGAAAGTTTGGGGCTGCGTGGGGCCATCGCGATATGAACTAAATTGCGTACGCCCACTTAGCGCGATAGTTTGCAAGCCGAGTTCAAGCAATCTGTCGGATTAAAAGATACATGACGCGACATATGTACACCATATGATGCGAGGTAGTGTCTTGCAGCTAGCTACTAGGGTGAATAAAAAGCGGTACCTTGGTGTTGCGATATTGAAGGCCGTGCGCATTCCATACCGAAAGCGAGGCCCCAGTATCAGGAAAGGCCCAGATATCAGGAAATTGCATAAGCAGTTCCAATCGGTCAACCCGGCCGGCCAGCAGTTCTGCTATTCGAATGTACTGGCATCTGGCAGTGGCAGATAAAGATATGTATTCGCGGTATAGCATGTTGGCGTTTGGCGAGATTTCCTCCTATACCGTGTCGCGATTTTTGTGAACTTTTATAGGAAGAGGTACTCACGTCACAGCCGACCAGGTAAGTTCTGAAGGTAAGTGGGTAGCGACAAGCGGTACATGGGCAGGTAAAGGGGAGCGGGATTGGATGGTTTCCGAATTATTGGAGCGAGGCAATGTGCCATGGCTATATTTGTATCGCAGATACATGTTTGGTGGCAGATTATGATTATTTGTATGGGAAGAGGATCAGTGACATGGCATATGGTGTAAAGCGATCCCGTAGGAGGCGTACTTGGGCAGGCTTCCAGTTCAAAGTTATTTCCATTTATAGAAGTATCTTTCGGTGGACAAAATCAATCAGAAGATTAAAAATTCATTCATGACGTCACACAAAAACACTGTCGATGTTTACCCCGATGAAAATTGTTTCCAAGGTTTCCCCCCTTCATTCGCAACTAGTTCACTACACCCCCTACGTTGGGCCATTTGGATCAAACAATAATTCCGAAATAAACAGACACACCACCCCTGGACTTGGGAAATTTTACCTGGTAGACGATTCGAAAAAGTTCGCCTCTCGGTTCATGAGCTCGTGTCGGAATTTGGCCATTTCATCTTCCATTTTTCGCATTTCGGCATCGAAACGTTCGCGAATGCTCGAGAATTCCGTATCGATGACCGAGAAATCGCCCAATTTGATTGGAATATTACGCTTATTAGCACTATCAGCCATTTTTCTGTATCTTTTGTTTATATCACCACAAAACGAATAATTCTTATTAGAAAATACAAAAAATCACAGTCACTTTGGATTTTTCTACTCCCGGAGTTTCACACTACTTGTCGAATCTACTTTGTTGCAACACCGCACCGCTCTACACACAAAATTCAACTGAATGGTCGTTATCTCGCACGGAGTACTGTCTGTTCTCTGCGTCTGCAGTGCAATTTCACTCGGACGAAATTCCAAGACGTTTCACTCACAACTGAGAGCTTTCTTGAATGAGCGTTTCTATTTAACTGCACGAGCTTTTGACTATGTCGCTCTCTCGATGGGATGCGTGTGCGTCGATGAGAGTTCGAGTAGAGTAGTGGAGTAGGCAGATGTACGGAACCTTTTCGTGCGCTCGTTGATTACGTTGATTGTGATGAGTTCAGACTGGGTGGGCGTTTTGTAGTAAATAAAATGCGTAAGGTCGTTTAGTCATCGGTAATTGTTTGTGAATGGAAATTATTGGGGCTTCTAGGGCATTCTCGAACTGTGGTTTCGTTTGAAGTAGGAGAATTTAAGACGTTTTATGTTGTCTAAGGTCTTACTGACAGAATATGGTATACTTCCGTATACTAGTCAGATGTCAGATGATATCGAATTATGTATATGACCAATATTTGATACCAAAACAGATTTTTTCAAATGTCTCAGAAACCTTTTTTGTCAGCAGAACAGAACAACTTAACTTACACACACAGGTGCGTAGCGCGTACTGGAATGTTGTTACAATAGGAGAAATAGGAGAGGGGATGACATCTCGTGTGCTTCCTGTGCTTTTATATAGACTGCGCGGGTGTTGCGCAGTGGAGGGCGTGTGTCTCTCTGTTTACTTTGTCCTTTGTCCTTCAATTATATCGGTACGTTACCGCGTCCTCCAATCTTGGAAGCAAAGTAGTTGCTCGGCGTCAGCATATACTGAGCTCTCGGCCTTCCTTGCAGTCTCGCTCCGTCGACTCGTCGTCCGTTCATTACTTATTTAAGCATGCAAACATGAACATCGGTCATTCGTTCGCTGTACATGCCCTGCCCATTGAAGACGTTGTGGTTTGACGATTTTCGAAACTTCCAGCCCATCGTACATTTCATATTACTCATGGTTGTATCAGATGCCCATCCATTTCTGTCATAAACTTCTTCGAAAAATCGCCGAAGGACTTTCCTTTCGAATGTGTTTAGCATGTTTTAGGAGGCTTGGGTAAGGGTCCAGGTTTCGCAGCTATAGTATAGCACTGGTTTTGTACACGCGGAGCTTCGTGTTTCTGTGTACATGGTTCAATTTCATTATGGGGAGAACCGAGAAAAAAGCCTTATTTGCTAGCTGTATCCGTCACTTGATTTCGTCAGTTTCGTTGGCATCCTTTGACAGGTTGCTACCTAGGTATGTGAAGTCGTCTACGACTTCAATGTTGAGGTCCTCTATGTTGACATTGGATTGTGCTGGCACACAGTGGCCAAAAATCCCAAATGCTGGCCAAAAGTCAAAAAGTTATCTTTTCTTTTTTTTTCTGAATAGGGTTTTTGATTTCAGTTGTTGTCCGATTATCAGTTCCGAAAACAGTTAGTTAATATAAGTTTCAATGGCCACGTTTAGACCGTGAAACTAAAAGTCGATTTAACTAAATCATTTTAGTGTTAGTACTTGTCGGTGGAGTGTTTATACCGACCATACGGAGAGGTACTTCTTCTTCTTCATTCTCCGTTGACAGCACAGATAAATTTTACAAATATAAATTTTACGACAGAAAAAGACTTTTTCTTGCCCGTGATCACGCACTGCTTTCCTGAAATTGCAAACAAAGCAAACGCCGAATAAAAAAACGACAACAAAGGAAACGTCAACCACCGAATCAACATTAGCGATGACAGCGACATAGTCCCAATTTTTTTAGTCCAGTTCCGCATCGCAAGTAGAGATAAGCCAAGTCTAACTACTACTTTGCCTTAACCCCTAGCGGGGCATAGCGCGTCAACTACTCCTGCGCGCCATCGTACTCTGTTCTGGGCAATGGGGCGCAACTCCCCAAAAGACTTACCCAGTACCTGACACTCCTTTGCCACAGATCGACGCCATGTGATTCGAGGACCCCCTCTTGGTCGGCCTTGGTTGGAAATGGGGTTCCATTTCATGGCATGCAAAGCAATGCAGTTATCACTCTTCCGCAATGTGTGACCTATCCACTGCCATTTTCGCCTGCGTATCAATTCGTCGATTGGCATCTGACCCGTACGCCGACTTAGCTCTTCATTTGATATTGTTTCGGGCCAAAAAATTCTTAAAATTCGACGAAGACATGAGTTGACGAAAACTTGCAGCTTTCTGGTAACTCCTACGGAAACTTTCCATGTACTGCTCCCATACAAAAGTACTGATAGTACCAGGGAGCGAAACAGGCCCAGCTTGGTCTTGATGCTGAGATAACTGCCCTGCCAGATTTTGGACAGCATGCCGTATGCACGTTTAGCCTGGTTGATACGACGAGCGATGTCCTGCTCCGTACCACCATTTTCGGCAACAATGCTACCCAGGTAGACGAAGTTGTCCACCTTCTCCACAGGCTGCCCATTAATATTGATGGCAATAGGTGTCGGATTTCTTTTTCGCAACGGCGGGCTAAGAACCTTGGTCTTGTTGGTATTAATCTTTAGCCCAACCTTGCTTGCCTCCCTCTCGAGATCTAACGCCATTGCGGACAGATCCATGATTTTGTGGGAGAGTAGGCATATGTCGTCAGCGTAGTCAAGATGTTGTAGATAAGATGTCAAAGTCCATTGAATGCCTCTGTCGAGTCCGGATAGGGCTGCATGCAACACATCGCCGATCACAATGAGGAATAGGATCGGTGAGAGGATGCACCCCTGCCGAACTCCACTGCGAATCTCAAAGTCCCCCGACACCTTACCTTTATGCAGAACGCGACATTTCGCGCCGTCATAGGTTGCCTTAATAATAGCCACAAGCTTCTCAGGGATGCCTCTCCTGCGCAAGGCCGCCCATATAGAATCCCGGTTCACACTATCGAAAGCCTTTTCGAAATCGATGAAAAGCAAGTGAAGCGGAGAATCGTATTCAGCGCATTGCTCGATGATGATTCGCAAGGTGTTAATGTGATCGACACAGGAGAATCCGGATCGAAAGCCAGCCTGCTCTTCATCAATTGTGCTTTCTAAGTGGGCCTTTAGTCTTTCCAGGACGATTTTAGCTATTATCTTGGCAACGGCAGGAAGCACACAAATGCCTCTCCAATTATTACAGTCTGTGAGGCTACCCTTCTTTGGAAGTTTGATGATCAAACCTTCCTTCCACTCAGTGGGAAAGGTCTCTGTATTCCACGCTTTATCAACAAGTGGGTGCAGCAAATCGGCAGTTACGCTTGGGGCTGCTTGATAAAGTTCGGCAGGGATGCCGTCAAGTCCGGCGGCCTTTCCTCGTTTTAGTGCAATAATTGCAGTGACTATTTCCTCTTTAGTCGGGGCAGTGGACCGTATACGCACATTTTGATGGTTAGCTAAATTATCTATATGAGGGGGAACTTCACCAGAGGTTACACGGTTCAAGACCGCGGCGAAGTGTTCTTTCCACCGCCTCATTTGATCTTCTTCCAAGATAAGTAGCTTTCCATCACTATCTTTCACCGGATGTTGGCAGGAGTTACGACCACCTGTAAACTCCTTGATGACACCGTATACGGCGTTTAAGTTGTTACTTCTAGCGGCTTCTTCTGCTGACGCTAAAAGAGAATTGGCATAAACTCTTTTATCGCGTCGCACACTACGCTGAACTTCTCGAGCTTTCTGACGGTAAAGGAGTTCGATGCTGCTTCGATTGTCGTCTGAGGCTGCAGCCAAACGAACTTTCAGCTCCTTTCTTTCAACAATCCGCTGCCATGAAGCGTCGGACATCCAGGGCTTATTCCGGCAATCCGGGTTTGGGCCAAGGATGGTATTTGCGCTATCAATGTACGCATTTTTTATGGCATCCCAGTTTTCGTTTATGTCACTATCTGGGTGACTAGTTATCTCAGCCGCTTTTTGCGCAAGATGGTCATTATATTGTTGTAAGACAGCTGGATTTTTTAGTCGAGCGGTGTTGAATTTGCGGGGCCTGGATCTTTCGTCGCTGGGGCGGCGCACGGCTGCAATACGCAATCGAACATTAGCGATCATAAGATAATGGTCTCTTCCCATCCCAATATCGGCACCCTTCTTGTTTCGCACGTCCAGGAGGCAACTCTTGAATCTTTTACTAATGGCAAAATGGTCGATTTGATTTTGTGTTCTGCGCCGATCAACAGAGGACCAACTGATTTTGTGGTGGTCCTTATGCTCAAACATAGTACCACCGATGAAGAGACTGTGAAAGTTGCAGAACTCCACAAATCTTTCACCGTTGTCATTACGATCACCAAGACCGTGTCTCCCCATCACATGTCTGAGCCCATAGTTATCAGCGCCAACTTTCGCATTCAAATCACCCATAACCATTATAATGTCACCTTTAGGTGTTCTGCTCTGAACGGCGTTTAGTTCTTCGTAGAAGGAGTCTTTTGCCAAGACATTGTCGGGTTCAGTAGGGGCATAACATTGTATTATTGAGATGTTCCTCATTTTGGTCCGGAACCTGGCGGTCAAGACCCTGTCAGAGACCGGTTCCCAGGATAAGAGACAGTTTCGCGCGGCTCTGGTTAAAAGGAGCCCCACACCTGACTCACGGCGACTACCGGTAGCTTTACCGGAGTACAACATTACAGTGCTGCCCGTTGGAGAGATGAATTCTCCGCTGTTCCACCATCTTATCTCACTAACTCCTAAGATATTTAATTTGTACCTCAGAAATTCACTCTCTAATTGAAGAAATCGTGCGTTCTGGGGACCTTCTGATCCATTGTCCAGGAGAGTACGCACATTCCAGAATCCAATCTTTGTCATTGTACGATAGCTAAAAGTCGTAACCGTTGAGTCAGTCCTTATCCGAGGCATAGTTGACGTTTCGTTAGCATATAAAGATTTCGGATAGTGCAAGTTGCTGGCATACACATCCTGTCCTTTGATTGTCGGTTTTAACGACAGGCCCTCAAAGGGAAAGGCCGTGGTATTTTTTTCATACCCCACACCACAGGGGTACCTCAACCAAATCATCGCACCGCCATCACTGGCGGCTTGACGTTGGTTGGCAATGGTCAGTGACCACTGCCGTTCCAGGGGGCGCCCACGCGGAGGACTATGGAAGAGGAGTTTTTGCCCGCAAGTAGAGATAAGCCAAGTCCAAAACTAACTAAATCGATACGTTTATATCGTCGAGAGTTAGATCCATTTAGTTAGATCTCGAAGATAGTCCCGCGATCTAAACGTAGTGCATGTCGTTTGTACACTAGTTCAAAGTTGACCTGCGTTCGCACCGGAAATTTTTTTAAGAAGAGTCGAAAAACTAGGGTAACTTCAAACTGGTGTGTATTATCGGTAAAAATCGTTGGATTTACATCCTCCAAAATGTGAAATTTTCCTCGTGATGTGTATTATATCACTACGTTTAGACCGCGGGACTATTTTCGAGATCTAACTAAATCGATCTAACTCTCGACGATATAAACGTATCGATTTAGTTAGTTTTGGACTTGGCTTATCTCTACTTGCGATGCGGAACTGGACTAAAAAAATTGGGACTATGTCGCTGTCATCGCTAATGTTGATTCGGTGGTTGACGTTTCCTTTGTTGTTGTTTTTTTTTTGTTCGGCGTTTGCTTTGTTGGCAATTTCAGGAAAGCAGTGCGTGATCACGGGCAAGAAAAAGTCCTTTTCTGTCGTAAAATTTATATTTGTAAAATTTATCTGTGCTGTCAACGGAGAATGAAGAAGAAGAAGTACCTCTCCGTATGGTCGGTTAAACACTCCATTAACAAGTACTAACACCAAAATGATTTAGTTAAATCGACTTTTAGTTCCACGGTCTAAACGTGGCCTATGTTATTTTTTTTAATAAATTATCATGTCACGAACGAGTGATGAAAACAATATATGCATGTAGTACCCTTAAGAAATTGGCTTATTTGAAGTGAATTCAATTTTTAAAAGCCTTTAAAAAAAACTTTCACGAGCTCCCACTCTGATTCAACCTGGGTTCTTTACTTTATATCCTTAAACGTGCCATACACACACCGATCGATCGGCCGATCCGTCGCCCGAAATCGATATCGGCCGATGGATCGGCCTGTGTATGTGGAAATCGCACCGATCGGCCGATCAATTTTGATCTGCCGATATTTTAGTGCGATTTTCGTGCGATCGATCGGTGACGATCGATTGGATAGTGTATGTGATTATCGCAAGTGAATGTCAAATTACCAAATTATTAAATTATGAAATTTCAAGGATTCTTATGATTTAAATGGCACTGCAATTGAAATATCAAATATGTGGTATACGAAAATACCACACACATCCAAATAGTTAACAAAAATGAATCTAGGTTGGATTGGGAGTGAATCATAACCTATTTTTTGAATTGTCATTCGTTATCGCATCGCACGAAAATCGCTCAGTGGGTGTGCAGTGGAGATCGGCAGATATTTTGTGGCGATCCATCGGCCGATCGATCGGACGACGGATCGGATAATGTATGGCGGCTATAACCCTTGACATATTAAAAATCTAGCTGCCCGCAACTGCCCCTAAGAATTTTAGAAGGACTTTAGTGGATCACTCTTGCCCAGTGAGGTCAAACACTAAAGTCTCCTGTTATTATCATATTATAGCTGCCATACATTATGCGATCCCGATCGATCGGCCGATGGATCGCCACAAAATACCAGCTGATCAAAATTATATGGAACTGTCAAAAAAACTTGAAACTTGTTACCTGGGGGATTTTAGAATCGCTGCGAATCTGTTGTTAAAATTATACAGAAAAGGACAAAATGGTAAAATGGCAACACTGTTTTCTATAAATACGTTCAATTTTGCTGAAAGCTAATATCCGGGGGTTTTTGGGGTCACTGATTTCAAAATTGAAGTCAAACTTTTAAAAAACGAAACGAAAGATCCAGAGTTGCAACACTTTATTTCGTCCAATCTTATGGTGGAAGTTACTATCTGGGGATTTTTTGAGACGTTGATTGCAGATTTTAAGTCAAAATTGTAAAAAACAAAATGAGGGACCCAGAATGGCGATACTTCATCATCAAATCCTGAAACGAAATTCGTTCGTCCATCACAATCCGAGTCAACCAGTGATAGGTCTAAGCGCGAAAACACACGAGATTAGCGCAAAAACCTATCTCCAGCGGAATTAGCACACGCGACCCAAATGAGTCTTAGGTCAGGAAAAAAAGTGCTACTAAAATTATACATTTATTCTTCTTTCTGAGCTTCCTTCAAAGTCCTAAAACCACCCTTATACTCTGAGCGAAGAAAATAGTAGCAAAGGTTTTTCAGTAATTTTTTAAGTAATTCTTTTCTAACATAAGGTGACTCGTTTTCACTGTGACTCACGGTGCATAAAGTTGCCAGAATAAGAGTTTCTCCACAAAATAAGTCAAAAACATACATATAAATATACATAGAAACAAGTCAATGCATTCAAACATTAACCTTAACATTAAATGCAATCCAATATTTTGAAATTAACAAAGCTACGAGTATCATGAAGAATTCTGGCGGTATCGAAAAATTTCCACATTAAAAATTCTATAATTAGCACTATTCTCCCATGCTCTGTATCGCATTAATGCTAATAACAAAGTGACGTACATACATAGCGACAAATCTCCATATGAATCTTGTTGTGAGCTCAGAGTTATAATGATCTAAACAGCGTATATCGAACTTCTGAAAATGTAAGAAGTACAAGAAGATCGAGAATGTACCTGAACATTTTCGGGAGATGTATAGAAAAGAAATTTATTCAAATGGCATTCGTCGACACACTAAATTCAAATTACCACTAAAATATTTGGCAAGAGCAAACATTAGTTCAAAAACAAATGAGAAAATCGTTTTCAATGGGCGATAGAGGGCTTTGTGTGGAGCTGACTTTTTCTATTGCTTCACGATTGAATAATTCATTTCGAAAACGACTCATCTCGATTTTGGAAAATGTTCGGGAGACGCAAGTAACTTAGATTAAACCATTAGAAGTAGGAACGTATTTTTTGTTCAGTAACTGCTGTCTATTGTTTTACTTTACACCATTATGGGCTGTTTTCACAACGTCTGGTTAAAGTTTATCCTATAGATAAACGCCACCCATCCTCCAATTAAAAATTTATCGGACGAAAATTTCAAACAGCTGATATGGGCTGCTGTGATTTTCACAGCTAGAACTGTCTACTATTTTGAGTGTGGCATACGCTAAGGTTTAATTTAGGGTCCAAGACAGCTGACTTGCAGTTTAGCCAGACATTGAGAAAGCGGGCCTTAGGTGTACTGGAACAACTTCGTTTAGTGAAAATGCGAGGACGGTGAAAGCATCTGTTAAAGTTTCCTGAGATAAGTCGCTTTCAAAATTCATTCATAGAAAATGATTCATCCTAATAATCGTAACATCTTACCCTATTTAGAATTATAAAAAAAAACTCTTCCAAAAAAAAAAAAAATATCTGAGAAGTGGTTTTGTGGGTGATTTTTACTACATGAATTTCGAAAACTAATCCCGGTAAGATTTGAAAGTTTTTTGATGTTTCGCATAAATTGTGGAAAAAAGTGGTGAACATTTTTTTTTCAATACCTGCCAAATTTGTAATTTCCATTGTTTTCACCTGGATTGAGGTTCATATTCTTAGAAAATAAGTTAATAATGTAAAATTAAAACCTTTTTGATTTCGGGTAAAAATTGGAATCGCTACACGCCCCGCAATTGGAGAACTCTAGTTGCGGCCTTCAGCCAACATCAGTGTGGATCTTTGTTAGTTTTGGCTTAAATTATTCAAAAAAATTCACATAAGTTATTCGAAATATGAGTAAAATGATGTAAAAATTTGATTGAATTCTAATTTCCCACCCAAAAAAAAATCCGATTGGCTATCGTCTAGTCGTAAAGATTGGTTTCTGAAACACGCGTACTCTCCTAGCCAATGGATGAAAAGGTCCCTGGGGTGAGATACGTAATATTGCCGGAAACAAAAAACGATGCCGTGTCTCAATAGTTAACAGTCCATGGGAGTTAAGGCAAAAACAGTAATACATGTTCACACAGTATTTTCAGTTTAGCGTCATTTCAAAACGCAGTGGGATGTTTACGCATAGACCACGAGTTCAGAAAGACTAGCTCGGATTTCATTTTATTATTTTCTTTGTTATTCACAAAAATCATAAGACTTCTTGCCAAGACGGATCAAGCTTTTCCATTAATTCACACAGGAAGTAGCAGCAATCTTCCGGTATTGTAGGATATTATAGGCAAACTATATAAGTGATGTCATCGGTTGCCGTGTCAGCTGGAGATGAAAGGGTGAGTCAGTCTTGCTCCAGCTATCACATGAGTCACTCGCACTAATCATATTACAATTTAAACAAAATCAACTAAACAGGTATTAAAAGCTAATAATTAGTTAGAATTTCAGTGTGAATAATGTCCTCGTTACTCATCGCACCAATTTAAATTGAGTTGGGTAAAATCAAGCCTCACGACGTCGAAGGTGCAAATTGAAACTGTAATTGTCAGTAAACATAAGCATTTGTCGCGTTTAGTGACACATTCTAGGACATACTCTTTTTAGGAGTTCAATATAGATTTTTAATATTATATTAGCACACATTTGCATCCCTTAAACACGTCCGAGTTAAAAATACTGATGGGCAACGATAATCAACTCCACAGGCAATAATTTTTTTCATGCTTCGAACAATCACGTAATATTTATATAATAGTACTTTCATTTAAAGTAGGACATTTTAAAACTACCCATGCAAAAAATGCAACCTATCGGCCTCATGTATAGGTGCGAGTACTACATACTTGCATATTGTTTATTGTTTTTCGTAGAGTGAATTGAAGTTATATATTTAATTAACCATTTCTAAAGGGAGCAAGCTTGCAATTTGCAATGTCGTCTTAGCATGAATGACTAACCATCTCCCAGCGTACGACAGTTCATCTCCTATTGGCATGGGACACTACAAAACCCTCGGATTACGAGCGATACCCTCTACTTTCCGGTTTCATTTCATAAATAAGTTTGATTTGGAAACTTATTTGTTTGATCCAGAAAGTTATCTATTTGGCCCGGAAACTTATATATTTGATCTAGAAAGTCATCTATTTGATCCGGAAAGTTAACTATTTCTTCTTCCTTGCCATTTCATACCACTCTGCGGCTTCGCGTTGCTCTGCCTGCGGGGTTGGCACTTCGCCCATTTTGGCGGTATAATCTCAGCTTCCTTCTGCAGGCAGCTCGGTCTTGGATCGTATCATCGCCAAGATTAACGCGTTGCTGTTGCTTCTTCATCTAATCGATCCTCGTATGTTTCCGTCTGCCTCGGGGTTTGGGTAAGGCAAATGATCATTGATAGTGCCTTCATGACTGGGTTCTCAGGCGAACGCCTTAGAATATGGCAATACCATACCAACCTATACGACGAGCTTCGAGCTTTTCAATGATCAGTTGCTCAACAAACAAGCTGCCTCGGATGTGGATACTTTTGATACGATCCTTTTTGGTCACAGCGGCTGACATCCGTAGCATTTCCATCTCAGTCGCAGTCATCTTACTTTCGTATGTCTTATACATAGTCCAGCATTCAGACGCAAACATGAGTGCGGGACATACGACCGTTTTGACCTTAAGCTTTCGTGGCATTTTCTTGTCGCAGAAAACTCCAGAGTTTTCTCGCCACTTCATACAACCCACACTGATGCGATTTTTGATGCCGTCATCGCAGGTAACTTCCTTGTTGACCATCGAGCCCAGGTATTTTAACCTTTTACAGGACTTCAGCTGCTCTCCTTTAATGTAGATATCTGGTATCTGGTGAAGTTAACTATTTGATCCTGAAAATTGTCTAATTGATTCGGAAAGTTATCTATTTCTCCAGGAATTTTACGTACTTGATCTGGAAATGCTATAAATACGAGCGATGACCTCCGATACATATTTGGGTTGAGGAGGCTAAAAGTACCATCTCCTCCATAGTCGACGCATATGATATTAATATTGTGAACTCTCCATAAAGTTCTACAAAGCCATAAAAACGTAGAACTAGTTAATTTTAGTGCTTCAGAATAAATCAATATATGCACATCCATTTCATTTCTTTCTTCAGTTATATCATTTCTGTCCATAACAAACAAATAATATTTCTCCTATATGTAGAGTCAAAATGAAACCTCTTTTTAGCTGAACTTAGTAAAATTATCGATGACTCAGAAAGTGTCTGTATTTTTAACCAGATTGATCATATACAAAAGCGTATGAATACGCTATACGTAAAATTCAAAAATGTCCATTTCATCATTCCTACGTTTTTTTTTTTTCAATTTTAATAATGTTTTTACCGCCACATGAAGTGTAGGATGATTTAAAAAAAAAATCGTCACGATTTGCAAAGACAGTAGTAGTGTTATTAATCTAATTGAATCGACCACTGATTCTAATTAAAATATTTTGAGTGTCATAAGAATGAGTCAAAGACTAGAATTTTCCGCAAAATCGTGGGTGTATGGCAAAACGATTCCGCCTTTCTTATTAGGAAGTATCTTACAATGAAAGATTATTGAATAAACTGTCAGACTGATGCATAAATTTACATTATTCTAGAGTTCTCTCTGGACACTTAGTATGTGTTGATGTCAGCCCTGGAGCCCTCTCATGTAATTCGATTCGAATCGAATTGCTTTCGAACGGACGAAAATGGCACCATTGAACTCGGAAATCAATTTCCCAATTCTTAAAATTATTCGCGTATTCGTTTCAAATTGGGCATTTCGTAACAAATACGCGATGATTATTGAATGGAAATTCGTTTTCGAGTTACATGGTGCCACTTTCGTCCGTTCGAAAGCAATTCGATTCGAATCGAATTACGTGATACGGTTCCTGGACTTACCCTTAAGCAATATAAGCACGTGCTCAGAGGATCACCAAAAAAAATTATCATTCAGAATTCCTAAAAAAATTCTAAAAATCGGATCATTGGAAATTGAAATTTTCAAAGACTACTTGTACTCCGGGGAATAGAGTCTGAAAAGGTGACCTTACCTTGCAAAAGGTTCAGTAGTTCTAATTTTTTTATATGTTATATAGACCAGTCTCATAGGCCACGTTTAGACCGTGGAACCAAAAGTCGATTCAACTAAATCATTTTAGTGTTAGCACTTGTTGGTGGAGTGTTTATACCGACCATACGGAGAGGTACTTATTCTTCTCCTTTCTCCGTTGACAGCACAGATAAATTTGATGGATATAAATTTTACGACAGAAAAAGGCTTTTTCTTGCCCGTGATCACGCACTGCTTTCCTGAAATTGCAAACAAAACAAATGCCGAACAAAAAAAAACGACAACAACGTCAACATTAGCGATGACAGCGACATAGTCCCAATTTTTTTAGTGCAGTTCCGCATCGCAAGTAGAGATAAGCCAAGTCCAAAACGAGCTAAATCGATACGTTTATATCGTCGAGAGTTAGATCGATTTAGTTAGATCTCGAAGATAGTCCCGCGGTCTAAACGTAGTGATTGTTAAGAATCCAAGTTTCTGACCTCCCACCCCCTGTGCGTTCCCTGTGGCACTCCTAAAACCGACAAATTTTCTGTCATTTTTAACTTTATTGCACATATCTGTTTAATTGTGAATCCTAGCGAAAAGCTTCCTACCAGAAAGTTATAGAGCATCAAATTTCCAATAACTTTGATGGTCTAAGTTTTTCCGTTAAGCTACTATCTTAAGAGATACGAGCTGTCAAAATTGCACATTATTTACAAAAACTATACGTTTTTGAATGTTTTGTCGGGTTTTTGTTTCTATTATCCCGAAAACGGTATTTTTTCGCAGATAAAGTTGTATTGAATAGTATTTAATAATATCTAGTAATTTAATTTTAGTCGTGTAGAAAGTTTTTTTCGGATCACACGTATGCATTGGTGTAAATTGCGCGTTTACTTTTTTTCTAGTTATTTGTTCATTAACGAACATAAGTAATGGCTTCATCATCATATCCTCCGTGTTTTATATGTAATGGTAGTTGTTGCTATTGTGAAAGAAAAAGGCATAAAAAGACTACTTGAAGCTAGTGTAAAACGAAAACAGCTCCCTACAAGCACTGTTAGATCAAATAGAAGGAGATTTCCGCCCAGATGTAAGAACTGTCAAAGATCGTCTATTCAAAAAATATGGCAAGGACTTAATCATTGCAGAAACATGCAATACTTATTGTAACATCTACAATAAGCCTTGCTGCAGAGTATGATGCTGTGGAGATCATCGGGGAGGACGTTGATTTGCTTGTTCTCATGATTTCTTTGGCTCAAGATCTCCCCATTTACATCCGAAAGCCTGGAAGATGTGGTTCCCCTGACATTTTATTTTCCACAGCATCCTATAAGTACTCAGCATCGCAAAATCTGCTTGCTCTTCACGCTTTGAGTGGGTGCGACACCACGTCCTCCCTGCTTGGATTTGGTAAAATCAAGTTTTGCACTTTGTTTGAAAACAAACCAACCCTGCATGAATTTGCAAATATCTTCAGAAATCCTAACGCCAGTGTTTCGGCCATATTTGAAGCAGGAGAGCGTATATTTCTTGCTCTACAAGGCGGTCACACAGCAAAAACATTAGAAGCTTTGCGATATCAACTATTCTCGAAGTCTGCTACAGGTAACAAGTTGAATCTTTCAAAGCTACCACCGACCCAGGATGCAGATATGTACCACATCTTTCGGACTTATCAAGAAGTTCAGACATGGCAGAGCCAAATTAAACACCCTCTGGACTGAGGATGGAGAAGGGACAGCCAAGGACTTGCTCCTATCAAAACCACCAGAGATCCAGCTCCTCAATCTGTCCTGAAATGCATTTCAAGTAAGTGCAAAAAGGCTGCACTAAGGCCTGTAGTTGCAGAAAGAGCGGTCTAAAGTGCTCCGTAATTTGCAAAAGCTGTTGTGGACAAAGCTGTAGCAACAAAGCGGACATAATAATTATTGATTATGAAGATGATCCGACTGAACTACTTGTTGAAGAAGTCAACCAGGAACAAGCTGAGACTTCAAAACCCCACAAAAATAAGCGTATGAAAATATAAGTTTCCTTAACTATTGCTTAATTGAGACTATACCATAATAATACAGATATTATTAAATACTATTCAAGATAACTATCTCTATGAAAACGTACCGTTTTCGGGATAATAGAACAAAAAAAACCAACAAAACCATCGAAACCGTATAGTTTTTACAAAAAATATGCAACTTTGACAGCTCGTAATTCTTAAGAAAACAGCTTGACGGAAAAACTTAATACTTCAAATTTATAGGAAATTTGGTGCTCTATAACTTTCCGGTAGAAAGTTTTCCACTAGGTTTCAAAATTAAAAAGATATGTGCAATAAAGTGAAAAATGGTCGGAAATTTGTCGGTTTTAGGGGTGAAACAGGGAACGCACAGGGGGTGGGAGGTCAGAAACTTGGATTCTTAGCTACGAGACCGGCTTATATAACATATCAAAAAATTAGAACTACTGAACCTTTTGCAAGGCAGTATGTCTTTATTCCCCGGGCTATTGAGCTGATAAGTCAGTTCGATCCATTTTAGCCACTCACACATGTAGTAGTAGAAGTTCTTCCTACCTATCCATAACAGTTTGCGGAGAATTAATTCAAAATTTGACTCAAAATATACATAATGCTCATTGAGGAGGAAGTAAAAGTCTCTGAATATTCCAGTATATCTGTTTATTCAACACATCACATACCGATCAGTGTTGCAATCGGATATGTACATGATGAAGGGCGCATTGAACGTTTATGGAATTAAAAACACACACCGAAAGACTTGGCCGGTCAAGTGTTCCACTACTTTCGGGAAATTTGTGACCTGGACTTTTCAAAATGTGAGAGGCTGTCATATGACACTGCTGCGAATACGAGTATGTCTGACTGTTACAACGAAATGCGGCAAATAATTTTAAGGCGAGCAAACAAGTTTGCTACATTTGTTCCTTGCGCAGCAAATTCGCTAAATTTGATTGGATGAAGCACGTAAATATCTTTCATTGATCGACTGATGATGTCGACGAACTGGAACTGCATTTATCCGCCAGAGTTAAATTTGGCGTGACGGCGACGACACCCATTATTGGCCAGCCGCAAACTGTGATAAAAAGAAGTGGAGAAAGAACAATGGCCAACAATGTCTGTACTGCATAGTTAGTGGACTCATATAGAGTATCTTTTACTATGGCAGCAAAAATATAAGCTAACTGTAAAAAGTTACAACTAAAAAACTTTATTTTTTAATTTTATTTTTTTTTTCCTTTTTTTTATTAGCATAACTTCTATTCTATTTGCGCTTAAAGATGTGACGAACCACTCCCCGTTTTAGTTCATCGAGGCACCCCCCCCCCCCCCCCCACACACACACAATGTTTTCTTTACATTAGTTAATAAAAATTAACCGAACCTACAATGCCAATGATAAGGAGTTAAGTAAAAAACCAGACCGAAACTTCGCGAAGCTTCGGTCCGCGAAGCGTGTATACCCTAGACTTTACCGACCTAGTGATGATACCAAAAGACTAATTGGCAACGACCATATGCATTAAAAGTAAGTTTTCTGTATGGTCAGCTTCAACTATGTATGTGATTCCAATGAGAAGTTTCACCGTCCTTCCATTCGGATTTGGTATATGTATATTTAAACTAATGTTCATAGGGGAAGTTGGAGTTCATACAGTAGGATCTTGCCTATACTCAAAGTCAACTAACTAATCCACACTATGAATATTCGAATTGTAGCAGCATCATTGTATCGAAAGTTATCGTTTATTTGAAGTTACATTCGTAGGAGAAGTTGGGTTTTTTTGGTTGGATTTTGCGTATTTTCAATATCAACCAACAGGATCCTATTACAAACATTGGACCAAAATTTCAAGTCATTAGCTTCATTTTGTTGAAAGTTATCGCTCATTTAAAGTTTCATTTGTAGGGGAGATAGAAGTTCCTCGGGATCTTACCTATTTTCAACACCGACAAACTAGATCCTACTACAAATACTTGACTAAAGTTTCAAGTGGCTAACTTCCTTCAATCGAAAGTTATCGCTTATTTGAAATTTCATTTGTAGGGGAGGTAGGGGTTCCTTGGGTCGGATCTTGCCCATTTTCAGTACCAACCAATAAGATCGTACTACAAACATTTGACCAATGACCACGTCTCTAGCTTTATTTAATCGAAAGATTTCATGCGAACGGACAGACAGACGGACAGACATGGCTAAATCGAATCAAGAAGTGACCCTGATCATCCACTTTGCCAGTGTAGCTGCGGCAATTCTACAGCTAGGCGATAGTAAGGAAAAGTGCTAGTTATATATTTATTTATTCAAAATTATTGTGGAAGACAGTGTAGGGTTTGCGTTTCCAAAGGTAGCAAGCAGATCCAGAGGGGGGCCATGGGACAATCTGTATGCTGAGGTTAGCAATTTTTTAAGCCGCGCTATGCCCACGCAAGGGGAGTGTGAAATCATCTTAACCCCTTATTGGTCAAAGACGCGAACCACTATGTATCGCCCGGTCAACTCGGAATGTTACGGAAGCTCTTTTCCAAATAAACTCTAATTATAATCAGACACGTATACCGTAAATATCTAAATAAATTTCATGGAAATTCTAAAAAATAAACTAATCTTTTCAAAGAGGAAGGTCAAGGTTCCAATTTCAGATTATTTCATATTTATAAATATTTTGCTACTCGTACACTACCTGATACAAGATCAACAAAATCAAATATACAGTGAAACTCGACTATAACTAACACCGGCTATAACGAACATTCGGTTATAACGAACGAATTCATAAGTCCGGTTTGAAATCCTAAGATATGCATACATTTGTGTTTGGTTACAATGAACCCGGCTATAACGAACACTCGGCTGGAACGTACCACTTTCACTGGTTTTAAGGCTTCCTCGAGCTCGGCTATAACGAACTATCGACACAATTTTAGTCGAACTTAGTTGAATTTGTATCGCCATCTCTGCAAAGTACCGGGGTACTCTTAAGATGGACACATGCATACGTCCAAAATCCAATTTTTCCGGCGTCCCATCCAAAATTTCCCCGATAGATGGATTTGGCAGGAAAATTTTGGATTCGTTCGGTAAAAATTTGAATTTTGGAAGCAAGTGTGTATCGGGCTTTAAAGTGGATATTCACGGACGGTCCAAAGCCAAATTTTCTCTGGTCGAAGCCAAAATTTTCCCGGACGACCATAATGCTGGACATTCACCGACGGTCCAAAGCCAAATTTTCCTTGGTCGAAGCCAAAATTTCCCTGTCAAATCCATAGTGCGACCGGGGAAATTTTGCTTTGGACCGTCCGTGAATGTCCAGCATTATGGTCGTCCGGGAAAATTTTGGCTTCGGCCAGAGAAATTTTGGCTTTGTACCGGACGTGCGACAACTTCTTCGTTCGACGATCGAACCAAATGGTTCGTGACCACCACGCAATCACGTCGTAGAACGTGTGGAAAACAATTCGCTTCATTTCCACCGTTCTATTGAAATTGACATGATTCGGTGAATGTCGCGAACCATTTGGTTCGACGTGTGTGTTTAGCTTAACTCGACAAAAACGTACACGCAGTTTCACTGTCCAGAAAGAAACATTTGTTGATTGCAATTGACCATTCGGGATTTAATATGCGATGAAATGTTAAAGAAATACAAGCGCATAACAGATACATTTTAAGTATAAGTATTAAGTAAAAATTGGGTTCATACTATCTCGCAAAGCTTCTTTTCATGAGAATAAAGTAAATGGTGAAACAACTTTATAATATTTTGTTTTAATATAGTATGTTTGAAATCCTGTTGATCGATTATAGCGAATCTCGGATTTAACGAACATTTTCGAGAGTCCCTTGGAAGTTCGTTATATCCGAGTTTCACTATATATCAACAAAAATTACATACACACCTGCTTTGGTGTGTACTATCGATCAGACCCTACTTGATGCTTCCACTTATAAGCTCTTCGACTTCAAAAATTAGAATAAACAAAAAAGATAACGTAATTCATATTTTTATAAAAGGCAATTCATAATCTGCAAAAACTTAAATGACTAAGATTTGTCGCCAAAGAACTTTGCTCTGAATTCCTGACCATAATTATAACGCCCACAAATATTAACCATTTTTAGCAGATACTTTTTCTACGATTTAATCTACGGTACATTCATGTAGGTATACGTTTCATACAATATCTGGAAGTTTAATTTTCGACTGAACATACCAATAAGGTATATGACGTAGCTGAAATGATAGTATGTAGGATTTGAATGAGTAGTAGCTTTTCAATTCTGATGGTTGGCAGTGTAACCTCAGACAACATTTATGATGTCCTAGATAAATATGACATGTATGTGTATCATGTCTTTTTGCAAGAAAAGAAGTTTCGATTCTGATTTATCCACATTATTTCAGATCGGTTTAGAAATGGAACACCTACCACCAGATCAATTCGATCACTGAACTGTTGAAAAAAATTGTTTTTAATTTACCTACTAGAGTTTTAGTTGCTGTTTTTTTTTCGCATATACGTATAGAAGTAATCGGATGAATGTGTAGACGTAGAATTAATTATCTGCCCACTTGCAATTACTAGTGGCGTTTTTTTGTTTTTTGGTGAGCAATCGCATAGAACTGTAGGTGGACTTTAATATGTTAAAAATCAATAATTGGAGTTTTAGACTATTTTTAAATATGTAAAAAAGTGCATAATATTTGCGATCGACACAAGAACGTCAGATTAATTTGATTTGACCGAGTTATATAAGTACTCGTAATAACAAATTGCAATCAGTTTGAATGAATGGTACATACAAATTTAACTTGTTGGTCTCAATAATCTTAAGGAAGGGGCTATACCAGTGTGAACGCCGAAAATTTGGGTGATTTTCGGGAATTTTTTGGAAGAAGAGTACTCAACTAAATGTTTCGGAAAATGTAGAACATATTTGGCTATATTTCGCCTATATAACATAATTTTTTCATAGAAAAGTATTGGGATGCAAGCGAAGCGCTGGATTCGGAAGCCCCAAAAAAAAAGTTCCTCCACTGCTGGCCTGACTCCGGCCGATTGAGTAGCTGAAACCCATAGATATATATTGAACAGATCGGTAATAGTACTAGAACCAACTCGCGCATGCACACTGCTACCCATTTGCACGCGGTCGCTATACGTTCGGTAAATGTCGTTACGCCATCGGGCACTCAGCCACAATTTGGACATTTACGAAGTATTTGGTCCCTCGCTCCTCGGGCCCCTGGGCCAAATGTTAATACGTGTTGTGCGTGTTTCACTGCGCAGACGCGAATATGAAACGTGTCATACACACACCGATCGATCGGCCGATCCGTCGCCCGATATCAATATCGGCCGATCGATCGGGCGACGGATCGCTCCGTGTATGTGGGGTATTAGGAGTTATTAAGCGATGTTTACATTTGTGTTTCGTGAAGACTATTTTTTAAGCAATTATATTTCACGTTTTTCTATCATATCTAGGTCATCTGACTTATCCAAAACTAAAGCTTTTTTAGACCCGCTATAGACTGTGCCATCCGTCGTCACTTCGATCTGAAGATGGATAGCCACATAACATCTGACGATCAAATTATATAGAACTGTCAAAAAATCGCCAACGATAGGAGCATACACTGTGCGATCGATCGTCAATCTCCCCTACCTCCTCTGGTAGAGGTTCCTTGGGTCGGATCTGGCCCATCTTGAATACCAACTAACTAAATCTCACTTCAAAAATTTTGTCCAAAATTTCAAGTCACTGGCTTCATTCTATCAAAAGTTGTCGCTTATTTAAAGTTTCATTTGTAGGGGAGGTAAGGGTTCCTTGGGTCGGATCTTGCCCATTTTCAACGCCAACTAAGTAGATCTTACTACCAACATTCTACCAAATGTTCAACTCGCTAGTGTCACACTATCGAAAGTTGTCGTAATTAAAGGAATATTTAATTTTTTGAAATTTGTAGGGGAGGTTGGCGTTTCTTTGATCTGATTATGCCCAACTTACTAAAACTCAAGCAGCTTCTCACCTCAGAGTTACATGCCAAAAATCAGGTGTCTACGTCAATTGATTCAAGAGTATAGACAAGAAACGTGAAAAGTATGGTAGTATGGGGCTCTTTGTAAGAAAATTACCGTTAGCTTTCAACTGATCGATTTAATTTTTCCAGGAGAGTATAAGATTACCCTCGCGAGCAATCTACCAAAGCTAAAACTTTTCATGTTTATTTAATCGGGAGTTATACATGGATTTAATTATTTTACATATGTAGATGAGGTAGGTGTTTTCTGATCATGTCCATTTTCAATACCAACCAACTAGATCATACTGGCAACATTTGACCAAAATTTCAAGGCTCTAGCTTCATTCTATCGCAAGTTATCGTGCGAACGGACAGACAGGCATGGCTAAATCGAATCAGGAGGTAACCCTGATCATTTACATATATATTTACATTGCTATACCTCCGGAGCCTCCTTTAAGGTGTTATATATTTTCGTCGTGACAAAAACAAAATACCCTATACTTATAGTCTAGGGTATAATTACTCTAGTTTAAAAAAGCTTTTCAAAGTTTCTTATCAGACTAATTTAGAAGATATGAAACACACTGCCTTTCGTTTGGATTTTTGATATATTGTTTGAGTTCGTACATTGTTTAAAAATTCAAATTTTCTATTTCCCCCACCATCGCGGTCGCCGCCGCCATGTTGAATAAGCGCTTAATTGCATCCAGTTTGTTTTTAACGCATATCTCCTTACCTTAGTCGCGAGAATGCATCAAAGAATCGAACCAGGCAAAACCCAATAGAAAAAAATCTCATTTCCACCGTTCTATGATATTTGGTGGTTCGATGGAGTTCGATCGTGATACTGCGCGGTCATGTATGGCGACCTTTAGACGAAGCGATGGATCGGACTACAGTAATCCCTTGACTTACGTCTCACTTGTTATACGTTTTTTCGACTTACGTCGTTCCTTACTTTGAGACCAAACCCTTGAAATTACGTCGTCCGTCCCTTGACTTACGTCGCCGTTTTCAGCGAAGATCTTTCCAAACACTTTACATGATATTATTGAAAATGGAGGATATTGCGCACAGGAGGTGTTTAATGTTGACGAGCCAGGCCTGTATTAGAAACGCATGTCCTCAAGAACATTTCTTTCGATTGAAGAAAAAACAGCTCCTGGCTTTAAGGCAGAAAAATCCAGGATTACTTTGCTTCTCGGAGGGAATGCATTAGGTGATTTGAAACTGAAACCTCTTGCTGTTTATCAATCAGAAAATTCAAGAGCTTTCAAAAATGTGTACAAGGAAAATCTACCGGTTATTTGGAGGTCCAACAAAAAGGCCTGGGTTACTTCTAATATATTTTGTGATTGGTTCGATCAATATTTCTGTCCGACAATAAAGAATATAAATAAAGAAATATTTGGAAGCCAATAATCTTTCTCATAAAGCGTTACTAATCATAGATAACGCTCCAAGTCATCCCATAAATCTCAACAATGATGCCATTAAGGTGATTTTTTTGCCTCCTAATACGACCGCGATTCTTCAACCAATGGATCAAGGTGTTAATGCATCCTTTAAGGCCTATTATTTGCGGCGTACATTTCACCAATTAATTGAAGCTATTGAGTTGGGGGACAACAGTGAAATGTCAATTAAAAAACCAGGCCGAAGCTTCGTTTCGGCCCGGAGTCCGAAGCGTATATACCCTAGACTTGTACAGACCTAGTGGTGATACCAAAAGTACCAATTGGCAACGACCATTTGCATTAAAAGTGAGTTTCCTATATGGCCAGTTTATAGAGGAGCTTGGCACACATTCAGGAGGACCTTGGCCATTCTAAAAATCAATTAGCTAACCCATTCTACAAATACTTGTCGAATTTTTCAAGTCGCTAGCTTCGTTCTATCGAAAGTTATTGCATATTTGAAGTCTCACTTAAAGGGGAGGTAAAGGTTTCGTTTGGTGAACCTTGCGCATTTTTAATAACAACCAACTAGATTCCAGTACAAATATTTTATCAAAATTTCAAGTCACTAGCTTAATTTTTTCGAAAGTTATCGCTTATTTGCCACCAACCAATTAGATCACCCTACAAACATTTAAAAAAAAAATGTCAGGTCTCTAGCTTCACTCTATCGAAAGTTATCACTTATTGGAAGTTTCATTTGTAGGAGAAGCAGGGATTATCGCTTATTTAAAATTTTATTTCTAGGGGAGGAAGAGGTGCCTTAGGTCGGATGGAACCCATCTTTAATGCCAACTAACTTAATCTCACTTCAAACATTTGACCAAAATTTCAAGTCGCTGGCTTCATTCTACCAACAGTTATCGCTTATTTGAATTTTCATTTGTAGGGGAGGTAGGGGTTCCTTGGGTCGGATCTTGCCCATTTTCAATGCCAACAAACTTAATTTTACTACCAACGTTCTGCCAAATTTTCAACTCACTAGTGTTATTTCTATCGAAAGCTATCGTAATTAAAGTAATATTTAATTTTTTTAATTTTGTAGGGGAGGTAGGCGTTCCTTTGATCTGATTATGCCCAACTTACTGTAAGAAAACTACCGTTAGTTTTTAACTGATCGATTTTATTTTTCCAGGGGAGTATAGGATTACCCTCACGAGCAATCTACCAAAGCTAGAACTTTTCATGTTTATTTAATCGGGAGTTATAAATACATTTATTTATTTTACATATGTAGAGGAGGTAGGCGTTCTCTTGGCCTGATCATGCCCATTTTCAATACCAACCAATCATCAGATCATACTTCCAATATTTGACCAAAATTTCAAGGCTCTAGCTTCATTCTATCGAAAGTTATCGTGCGAACGGACAGACAGACATGGCTAAATCGAATCAGGAAGTGACCCTGATCATTTATAAATATACATTGCTATACCTCCGGAGCCTCCTTTAAGGTGTTACATATTTCCGTCGTGACAAAACAATATGCCCTATGCATATACTAAAAGTCTAGGGTATAATAAATACAATACTTTCATATTCAAAAAATGAAAGCTTATACATTTATCGCCTGAAGTTGTTTCTACCCTCGAGTTGCGTCGTTTTCGACTTACGTCGCGAATTCTCGGAACCTAACTCCGACGTAAGTCGAGGGACTACTGTACTTATAGTCTAGGGTATAATTACTCTAGTTTAAAAAAGCTTTTCAAAGTTTCTTATCAGACTAATTTAGAAGATATGAAACACACTGCCTTTCGTTTGGATTTTTGATATATTGTTTGAGTTCGTACATTGTTTAAAAATTCAAATTTTCTATTTCCCCCCACCATCGCGGTCGCCGCCGCCATGTTGAATAAGCGCTTAATTGCATCCAGTTTGTTTTTAACGCATATCTCCTTACCTTAGTCGCGAGAATGCATCGAAGAATCGAACCAGGTAAAACCCAATAGAAAAAAATCTCATTTCCACCGCTCTATGATATTTGGTGGTTCGATGGAGTTCGATCGTGATACTGCGCGGTCATGTATGGCGACCTTTAGACGAAGCGATGGATCGGACTATATGTATATGGAAATCGTACCAATTTTGCTCATCGGCCGATCAAATTTATCTGCCGATACTTTAATTTTAGTGCGATCCGTCGGTCCGGCGATCGATTGTATGGCATCACTGCCTTCTTAATATGCAGGCCGGACTGTAGAAAACAACTCGCCCGCAAACAAAGAAGTTCTGCCTTCGTTGGCTACGTTATTGAGAATACTTATGAATACAAACACAAACACCTTGCGTACAAACGCACGCAACCCACTTTCTTCGCGCACGTATTGTTTCTCGGAAAACTAGATGCAGTCAACTAGTAGATAAACACTTGATTAATATTGAACGCGGAAAACGAAATCTAAACACGAAACACACGAAACCCGGACTTGCCGCCATCGCAGTCACTAACCACTGGCTACTTTGGCAGAAACGCACACAAAGATATCCATGACATCAACAACGAAGGCAGAATTCACTGCGATCGGCTGAGCGCTGACCTGTCCTGACCTGAAATTTGTCCGATTGTATCTGTACTAAGGATTAATGTGCCCTCTTGGAATTTGAGTTGACGTTTGAATGCTAAACTAAACCTAGACACACTCCCAATAAAAACATAACCCCTTTTTTCGCTTATCCTGCTCTATACGAAAACAACGCAGCTAATGTAGATTTTACAAATTTGGTCGTATGAGTTCTGAAAAAGTAAAATCCATAAAAATTCAGTTACCCTCTAAAAGTCTTCGCATAAGCAACTTTTGTAATGAATGAAATATCCTGTAAAAATAACCCAAAATTCACCCAACGCCAGCAAAGGTTCAATTCAAAAAAAAAAATACAAGAACAATTACTAAAACTCGTTACAATTTCTATCAATAATTTCGATCTCGCATTTTTTTCTTATTTATAAATAGATAACAGTTACTAAGGGTGAATTGAGGGGAAAAAATCTTTTCATTTCTTTTAAAAATATCGATACTATACTTGTAACTAACATTAATATATGTATATAATTATATGTGTGTATGTGTTTTATGTATAATATATATACGCTTTACTTCTTCATATAAAATCAGATTTCAAAGAATTGAAAATGAAAAGACTAAACATACAATTGTACACCTATCGCGGAAAAAATAGAAACGAAAAAACATAATTATGTACTTGCGATTGGTTTCGTTTGCTTTTAATTGTGAGTGTACCTAAATTTAAAATTTGAGCCGTTTCCTTCTTCTTTTTTCTACATCGTAGATCATTCGTGTTTGCTCTCTGTCTGCGCCCTGAAACGGCATGTGTAGCAGCTCATTATTATTTTAAAAAAAAAGTATGTATAAAAAGAAAGAAAGAATATCTTTCCTCGCCTTATTTATGTACAATATTAGTATTTAAGAAGAAAACAAAAATCATCACGATGTTTCTGTGCCACCCAACGTTGCATCCATATGTTTCTCCCACCACTCTTGTATACTGTCGGCCATTTTCTTTCGTCGAAAACGGAGCGACTCGTTTATGCACATTTGTATGAAATTGAATTTTGTCTCGAAATTGCCTCGGATCAGACTGAGATGATCCAAAAGTACGGAATAGTCACGACCGGGTCGTCGTATATCTTTGAAAATGATGCTTCGCGTTTCCATGTTTTGCTGTTTGATATTCTCCTTTTGTTCGTCCTCCACCCCCTCCTCGATTTCCTCTTTTTTCGTCGTATCAATCACCATCGGGCCCCCCTCATCGTCATCATCAGGATCCACATCGATCGGTTCGATTTTATTTTCGGCATTTTGAATTTCCAGCGAATCCGCCACACCGTTGTGACATTGTTGCAGAATCTTCGAAATTTCCTGCACGTCGCTAGTATCGTTTTGCTGAGCCGCAAGAAAAGGTGGTGGCACAGTGCTAACTGGCGGTGAGAAGAAAGCGCTGCCGTTCTGTGCAATGGGATTGGTGGATGACGACGACGATGAAGTCGTTCCGTTGCCACCGCTACCTACAATTCCGCCGCTTATTATCACAGGTGGATTGAATGCTATCGAACTGGGCATCATATTGTTGCTGAGAAGGCCATTGGCCGGTGGCAGGGCTGGTGATGTGCCGGGTTGCGGTCGTTCGTCCGATTCGTCAAAGTCGCCGTTGATGAAATCATGCACGTGTCCGTTGAGCGTGAAACCTTCCTGATCAAAATCGAATGCTACGACCAATCGATCGGGATCCGGTTCGTCTGCTATCGTCGACGATGTATCCGACATGCTATCATCCTCCATGTCCGATGCAATTGACATTGATGAAATGCTCGATCGCGAATCCGTCGATGTTCGTCTGAATATGTAATCCTTTCTAATAGGTCCAGCCTTTCGCTTTCTGATTCGTCCCGGTTCCATTTTTTTCGGAGTGTTCGGTTGATTGGGCTTGATGGGCGCCACATCACCTAAATCCGCTTCATCCACCATGACCATGTGTTTGTCCTTCTTGTACGGATTGCCGAACATGTGTTGCCTAACATTCGTCGGTTCAATTTCCCGCAGTGGCGTCTCCTTATTCTTCAAATACTCCTGATAGTTACCCATCTCGGCTATGGGCAAACAATGTCCCGCATCTTTGTTGATCACGCTCGTTCCCACGGTCGGCGTTCGCAAAAAGTTATCTCGCATTCGTGCAATCTCATCGATGATATCTCGTCGTGGTATTTCGAAGGGATTTCGATAGTTTTTCGCCGACGGTTGTTTGGTCATAGAGGGCACTACTATTGTGTAATTTTCGAATGGCGTAATTTCGCTGTGCATTTTGCCGAACGTGTCGCGCAACATTGGATGTCGCACCAGATCTCTCTTCAGCTGTTGACCGCAATTCAATTTGGCCGTTTCCACTTGCCGATACGGCGGTTTCGGTTGTTTCAGCTGCTTATACACTCGCAAGCAAAGATTCTCTTGGTCCTGTTTCGCCGTGTTCTTGATCTGTTTCAAATAGTTTGCAACATTTGGACTCAGATAGTTATCAACATTCTCGGGCAGCATGAACTGTAGCAGAGGATATGGAACGCTAATATTAAGTAGAGCTCGTCTCAAAAACGGACAATAGTACTGGGGAATTGATCGAACGTACGAATTGAATTTGTACATCCAATCGTTCGGTGGATTCAGCATGAATTTATGTATTAGATCGTGCAGTAGAGGTAGCAACGCCGGATAATTGTAGGCGAGCACGTACAAGTGAACCTGCGTGAAATTCGGGTTTGCCTTCAGATAACCAAAGGGTACACCGTCGATACCATGCAAGCCACTTATTATCACAGGCCAACACTTGTTCGGTTCGCGTTTCGATAGGATTTGCAGCGTCAGTGGACTCGCCTCGATTTCGTACTTGTCCACCGGAAAGTTTCGTACAATTTGTGGTTCATCGACACACGGTACCATAATTCGCAATTTCGGATGTGCATCGCGCGGTGGTAAAGTATTCGCTTTTGGGTCGGGCCAATAGGGCTCGGGCAGGGGCCAATAGCCAACTGGAAATGTCTTTTGTGTCGGATGCTTTTGAACGTAGATCATCTTTTTCATAGGTTGAAATGATAAGTCCTGCGATTCGCCATCCTTTAGTTCTTTTGCAATGAACGTTTCGAAATTGAGCACAACACCCGGCTGCACTTTTTGCACTAAACTCTCAATGCATTGATTCAAAACATACTGCGATTTGATGCGGTACGATCGTCCTCCGGTCACCTCACACATTCGCTCAATTGGCGAATCATCATGCGGCACTTTGCCATCGACCCGTTCATCCACTCGATTGCCGGCCATACGCAAGACCAGCGAAAAGAGACGTTGATCCCAACGAAACGGCTCTTTTGTGAACTTTGTACCCGGAATTTGTGCATTGAGCGGCAGGATGATTTCCTGATGTACGCCATTTCGAAATGAATATTTTCCACCATCCGATACGACTATTATCACGGACGGTTCAAGATAGAACGGACATCGTCCCTGACCGTACGTATCAATTCCCGATTGCATGCGATTCAGGTTCAACAAATCAAATGCATTTTTCAGCGCTTCGCCCATCGATGTCAGGCCGGTGCATTGTAGATTTTTTAATTCATTCATAAACGTGGCATGATTCTCCTTCCAGCCCGCCTTCACATTACACGGCGGGTCCTCGAATGTTAGCAGCATATAGCGATCGCCCAGACAGTCTTGCGAACGCTGACGATATTTCAGGAAGGTTTCGACCGCTCCCTTTGCAATATCCAAGTAGCTTTTCTGGACACCATTTACGTAGGCTTTCTGGCACATAGATGCCGACGTGTCGATTAGAAATAATATAATAGTCATTCTCTCATCGATTTCGATGACTCTAAATACATTTGCATTGAAACGGACAATGTAGTGTGATGCGTTTCGCAAGTAAGTTAAGGAGTTTTAGAACACTTTTATTTTATTGGTGCAACACTCAATTAGTTTAGATCTGAGGGAGAATATAAAGAGGGAAATATGTTAAAATGCAATGCATGGGAGTGTTTACCTTGTTTTTACCTGATTTTGAGAAAAACCTACCAATCCATGTGTTTTTCGGTTTTAGTTGTAAGTGTTATAGATGTTATTAAGGCAATAATCGCTGCAAAAGAGAAGAGTAACTCTTAATAATATTTTATATGTTGTTGGAGTAGATAGTGGAATAATTTTTATTTTCCTTAAATATTAAATTCAATAATTTTGTCCTTTACGCTGTGATATTCTACACCACATGATCAAACAATTAAACTTCGATAGAAATGGTCGATAACGGTAAATATTTCGGTCTTTTCTTGGTGCACTTATCACTTTTTTTTTACAGTTTTCAATGGTAAATTTTCAATACCGCGTGGGGTAAAAAAAACCTAAAGGTCATAAGTACATAAGTACTTTCGAAAGAAACAAGAACTTCTTTCGACTAACGGTACCGAGCGGCTAGCCGGCTACCTGTTTTGGCTTGATTAACTAGATAAAATCACACTGAATATTTTGAATTTTTCGAATATGTTTTGCTATAGTGTGACGTGACGTGAAAAACCTTGAGTCGTCTAAAGCTTTAACTAGTTTGTACAGTAATCCCTTGACTTACGTCTCCCTTGTTATACGTTTTTTCGATTTACGTCGTTCATTACTTTGAGACCAAACCCTTGAAATTACGTCGTCCGTCCCTTGACTTACGTCGCCGTTTTCAGCGAAGATCTTTCCAAACACTTTACATGATATTATTGAAAATGGAGGATATTGCGCACAGGAGGTGTTTAATGTTGACGAGACAGGCCTATATTAGAAACGCATGTCCTCAAGAACATTTCTTTCGATTGAAGAAAAAAGAGCTCCTGGCTTTAAGGTAGAAAAATCCAGGACTACTTTGCTTCTCGGAGGGAATGCATTAGGTGATTTGAAACTGAAACCTCTTGCTGTTTATCAATCAGAAAATTCAAGAGCTTTCAAAAATGTGTACAAGGAAAATCTACCGGTTATTTGGAGGTCCAACAAAAAGGCCTGGGTTACTTCTAATATATTTTGTGATTGGTTCGATCAATATTTCTGTCCGACAATAAAGAATATAAATAAAGAAATATTTGGAAGCCAATAATCTTTCTCATAAAGCGTTACTAATCATATATAACGCTCCAAGTCATGTCTCCTAATACGACCGCGATTCTTCAACCAATGGATCAAGGTGTTAATGCATCCTTTAAGGCCTATTATTTGCGGCGTACATTTCACCAATTAATTGAAGCTATTGAGTTGGGGGACAACAATGGAATGTCAATTAAAAAACCAGGCCGAAGCTTCGTTTCGGCCCGGAGTCCGAAGCGTATATACCCTAGACTTGTACAGACCTAGTGGTGATACCAAAAGTACCAATTGGCAACGACCATATGCATTAAAAGTGAGTTTCCTATATGGCCAGTTTATAGGGGAGGTTGGCACACATTCAGGAGGACCTTGGCCATTCTAAAAATCAATTAGCTAACCCATTCTACAAATACTTGTCGAATTTTTCAAGTCGCTAGCTTCATTCTATCGAAAGTTATTGCATATTTGAAGTCTCACTTAAAGGGGAGGTAAAGGTTTCGTTTGGTGAACCTTGCGCATTTTTAATAACAACCAACTAGATTCCAGTACAAATATTTTACCAAAATTACAAGTCACTAGCTTAATTTTTTCGAAAGTTATCGCTTATTTGCCACCAACCAATTAGATCACCCTACAAACATTTAAAAAAAAATGTCAGGTCTCTAGCTTCACTCTATCGAAAGTTATCACTTATTGGAAGTTTCATTTGTAGGGAAAGCAGGGGTTTCATTGGTCGGATTTACCGTATTTTCAGTATTAGCCAACTGGATCCTACTACAAATATTTGACCAAAATTTCAAGTCGCTAGCTTTATTTTGTCGAAGTTATCGCTTATTTAAAATTTTATTTCTAGGGGAGGAAGGGGTGCCTTAGGTCGGATCGAACCCATCTTTAATGCCAACTAACTTAATCTCACTTCAAACATTAGACCAAAATTTCAAGTCGCTGGTTTCATTCTATCAACAGTTATCGCTTATTTGAATTTTCATTTGTAGGGGAGGTAGGGGTTCCTTGGGTCGGATCTTGCCCATTTTCAATGCCAACAAACTTAATTTTACTACCAACGTTCTGCCAAATTTTCAACTCACTAGTGTTATTTCTATCGAAAGCTATCGTAATTAAAGTAATATTTAATTTTGTAGGGGAGGTAGGCGTTCTTTTGATCTGATTATGCCCAACTTACTGTAAGAAAATTACCGTTAGTTTTTAACTGATCGATTTTATTTTTTCAGGGGAGTATAGGATTACCCTCACGAGCAATCTACCAAAGCTAGAACTTTTCATGTTTATTTAATCGGGAGTTATAAATACATTTATTTATTTTACATATGTAGAGGAGGTAGGCGTTCTATTAGCCTGATCATGCCCATTTTCAATACCAACCAATCATCAGATCATACTTCCAATATTTGACCAAAATTTCAAGGCTCTAGCTTCATTCTATCGAAAGTTATCGTGCGAACGGACAGACAGATAGACATGGCTAAATCGAATCAGGAAGTGACCCTGATCATTTATAAATATACATTGCTATACCTCCGGAGCCTCTTTTAAGGTGTTACATATTTCCGTCGTGACAAAACAATATACCCTATGCCTATACTAAAAGTCTAGGGTATAATAAATACATTCATATTCAAAAAATGAAAGCTTATACATTTATCGCCTGAAGTTGTTTCTACCCTCGAGTTACGTCGTTTTCGACTTACGTCGCAAATTCTCGGAACCTAACTCCGACGTAAGTCGAGGGACTACTGTATTAACCTCTTGTGGAGGGTAGCCGTCGGCCACAGCCACATTTACCAGTTATATGTATATAGAACGCGAGGCGGAAGGTATGGTCGTGCGGACCGCCGCTGACACCTAAGTGCCAAAACCTCCTCAGTAACTGACAGATTTGACGCATGGTGAGTCGCTCCCACGGCAGCCAGTTCTAGGCACCGGAGCGACCCCGTTCATCATAAACGCCCGAGGGCTGACAAACCCCCCTTAAACGCCAGCAGGCGTTGCTACAACAACCAACAAAAACGGTTAGTGTTTATCGATCATCCTCCTCCTGACAAACTCAAGCGCATAATACGTCGTATGATCCACAACCTTACTATTGACCAGACGCTACAATTGACTCCCGATCAGGTTGCGGCAACCATCCAAAAAGTAAAAGGCTCAAAAGCGTTAGGACCAGACGTTGATGCTAAAGAATCTGACGTACTGGGCATATATTGTAGTACCTAACGACCACTATGAATATTTCACTCTCGTCGTTATTTGTTCCCGAGACATGGAAAGCTGCAAGGGTGATAGGCATTCTAAAACCTGGAAAGAAAGCAACATGTAGTGAATTATATCGCCACAATTGAAGCGCTACTCACGTCCCATGCTCAGCTCGCCAACCATCAACATGGCTTTAAAAGTATGCACAGCACTACAACGATGCAATCAGATCTCAAATCATAATGGTCTTAATCAGTCTCGTCTGTGTCAAAGAATAATCCTGGTGGCTCTTGACTTGTCAAAGCCTTTGACGCCGTCAGTCACCCGGAACAAGCTGGTCGGATTTACTTAAACCCCAACTTCACTCGCCCATCTCACAAGAACACTCGGGCTGTAGCTCACAAAGGACATTTGGGAATTTACCCGAGATAACGATTGCGAAGTCATCGGCATATGCAATGGGTTTACAACCTAATCATTCCAATTCTATAAGCAGTCTATTAACCGCCAGATTCCATAAAAGAGGACAGAGGACCCCGCCTTGAGGAGTGCCCCTGCAGACATGCCTACGCGCGGACGAAGTGCCTAGTTTTGTGCAGATCACCCTCGAAGTGAGCAACGAATTGATAAGCTTGCAGATAGATCCATGTACACCCAGATTAACAAGTGCGTCAGTGATAGCCACCGGTTTTATGTTATTAAAGGCCCCCTCAACCAGCGTGTACTCCTTGTATACAAGGGACTTTTCGATATGGCCTACTAGGCATGCTGGGAGGCAGACAGCAACCGACTGGGAATGGTGTCACGTAAATGGGTGTCGTCCAACACTTTCAACAGGCAGGACGAAAGGTTAATAGGACTAAGATCCTTCGGTCGCGCGTGCGAGGCCTTACCCACTTTCGGGATGAAGGCTACCCTGACGCCTGACCCCCATTCATAAGCAGGTTATATGAAAATAGATTCAATCCAGGGAGATACAGCATGCGATGGATCATGCTGAAGGCCAGCGGGAATAATATCGTCAGGTCCAGCAGACTTAAAAGGGTCGAAGCAGTTAATGGTCCAATATATCTTCTCCTTAGAGAGAATTGACGCATCGTCACATGGAGTAACTACGGGGGATACGCCATTATAGAGAGTAAGGACAGAGCTGAAATCGTGGAGTCAGTTAAAGGCGATGGCGGCGAACAGCGGACGAGGTGGACAGTCGGCGTGGTTAATGCACTAGGCCCCACTAGGGGTTAGCAGGATCCAGAAAGAGAAGGACAGATCTGTCAGAAAAATGTGTGTCGACTAGCAAGTCAGTCGTCTCCTGACTGGATGAGATCCAAGTCCCATAATTTTTCATCAAATAAGTGGGCATAGCAGGGCCCAAGAGAGGATTTTACGGAGTCTAGATGATTCGCTAGATCGCTCAGTGCGTTCACAAAATAATTTCCACGAGCTGCGCTTGGATCTCCTGAGTTCCTTCTTGTACTGACTGAGTTGTTTTTTATAGAGCTCAGTTTCGACGATTTAGCCTTATTAAAACTCCTTGGGCATGTGGTTCCGAGCTCATGGATTTGAGTACTCCACCACATGGATTTAACTTTTCCCTATGGCTTAATGGACGGACATGCTTTTGCGGCTAATTTCGCTAGCGCTTCGGTAAGGGTTCCCACCATGGTATCCAACACTAACGCGTTACTTGGATGACACGGGAGAGAGGGTAGTGAATCTGCTAAACATTTCCTGTAGATGCCCCAGTTTGTTCGTCTTCGATTTACAATGATCGGGTTAGGTCCGGGCTTCGCATCCGGACTGAATTGCAGATATCTGTGGTCTGAGAATAATTGGTCTGGTGATACTATCCAATCCCGTATATATGACACGGGATCCTCAGAGACAAGTGTAATATCGAGGACTTCCTTTCTATTTCTGGTCACAAAAGTAGACTCTGCACCTATATTTTGTTCCCATCAGATATTGGAAAAATGCTTCTTCCCGTTCGTTTATATCAGAACTGCCCCATACAACATGATGTGCATTACAGTCCGACCCGATAACACCAATGTTTCTTGATCTGGCAGAAGCTATAGTTCGCATAAAATTAACGGATGGAATGTTACCATCCGAAGGCAGATAGGATGAAATACGTAACGTTATTCGATTGCTGGCATATCGAGGTTTTTGAGCATAACCATTGAGATGCCATCAGGTCCCATGGCTTTACAGTTTTTCGCTTTTCTGATTGCTGCAGCGACTTCATTCGAGGTGAAACATGGCGTGTGGTCGGTGACTCGGAATGCGTGCTGTCAAATAGCGGTTGGTTGGTTGCTGATGGCGATGATGCGAGTTTCGTGTTTAATTTTTGTTAACTCAGTGCTTGTTTTTGTCATGTGATCAATGTTCCCGAAGAAAATGTTTTGTGCACGGTCAAAAGACGTATTTTTCAAAAGGGAGGATGTAATACCACTGCCTTCTTTATACAGAAATTTTCAATGACGTGACGTGAACTGCGGGCTCAGTATTGAAAGGTATAGAACGAATTAGCAAGAAATCCAAACTCACTTTCAACCCTGACCCAGATTTCCCATACGAGACCTGGATCAAAGACCGGTCAGTAGTTTTGCATGAAAACTGATTTTTTTCCGAATGAATCGAACGGGGCTGTTATTATACATCATCTATCCGCGATTAACAAAGAGCACATCTCGAGGATAATAGTCCTGACAAGTGTCTACGTAAGCAACTTACTACAAAAAAAAACCTTTTTAAGAAACAAATAAAAAAACAGTTCTACACTATCTTAAATGTTGTTGGGAATTGTACAAGGACTCGGTGCCCATTGCTCCCCTCCACACCAACTATACTTACAAGTTGCAACAAAAGAATTACTTTAATCAAGTCCGTCTAAAACTCCCTACAAATCAACTTTCTTTGTATTTCTCACATTATCGATCGGATCAGGAAAATCGCAAAATGGAAATATCACCGGTCCGGAAGTAACAGTTCAGTTGAGAAACGGAAATCTGAAACGAGCACAATAACAACAACAACGAACGTCCATCTCCGTTCAAGATCACCGCCAATTAAATTCAAAAGCCAAACATACCTTGACAATTGTCGTCCAATCCGGCACCACCGGTCTATTTCTAAGCTATTGGTTCAGCTACGGCTGCTGCTTTTTTTTGTTCGAGAGCCGTACCCTCCAGGGCCGTAGGCAACGTCAGCGCTAGCCGACCGGAGTCGTCGTCGCGTTTCAAAATCCACCCAATCGGTTGGTCGCTCCTACAGTGTGCAATCTGCAAGCAGATAAACAATAAATTGGCGTCGGCCAGTCGTTGCAGGGCAATGTAAACAGCAGATTAGGATTTTGTGTCGCTCGAAATAGCCTCACGCAGAACGCATTGATAATCGGACGGGCGAGTTGTGTGCTAATGGGAACAAGAGCGAAGTACGCCATCGACGGACGACGGCACGGCTCTTTGACATTTTACGCCCGAGACGTGAACCGCGTAGCGTTCGTATATGATAACATCAAATGCACGCCACGCACCACATATCCTACACAAAACACTCGGTCGGTTCGCCTCGTGTGCTCATCGCCGCGCACTATACACACTCGCACAGAGTCGTATCCGCATATTCCACACACACAGTCACATCACCCTCTTCTGTCAAAAGCTGAACGACGGGGACCACTCTTGGTTTCGCTTACCAATTTCCAACGTACAAATTCACGACAACATTACCCGAAATCCACACAATACGCGCCTTAAAGTGCGAGCTGATGTCTCGTGAATGGGACCCGATCGCCTTCGGGAACGGCAGATGACTCGATCGGACCTTAATTTCAACAAATGTGCCGTGGGAGAGTGTAAATAATGAACAAAATCGGCAGCGACTGTGCCCGCCCGCAATTTCATGTGCAATGTCGCCTCGCTGTGCAATAGAACTGATGAGACGTTCGCCGCACACATCCAATACAAGCCAGTGACCGAAAAGTGCACGAATGATTCGTTGAATGTGTCAAATGTGACTGCATGAAATGGGGAAATAGGATAGGGGTTGATGGAGGGTCGAAGTTTTGGCGGGTTTGAAGTTTTGAAATTCTACATTTCGCCATCGATGGCAATTATTGTTTTTGTGCAACCATTGGTAATAGGGGAGGCAAGAAAATATTGCATAAATATTCTCACTTGAATTTTCGAAGCTTTAGCTGCTACAGGTACCTACAGTTTCTTTTTTAATTGTCTACAGCCGCGTTACTTGGGAATAGAATAGAACGGGATGAAGCCTGGTACACAGATCGCCGCTGAATGAAAAGTGCCGTGAAACCACACTGGAAGAAAAGCCGCTCGGTTTGGAGTCTGCACCTGCTGAACGCTACTTCACCAGCTGACAAATCGACCAGCTGAAAGCTGACGATGACAATTTTAGACGTCAAGTGCCGAAAAGTGGAAAATACATGAATTCCACGCTGTCCATTACAAAAATCACGAACAACGAGAAAACAAATTCAAAAGCACCCGAAAACCAAAGAACTAGAAGCCGAAAACGGCGAAAACACAACAACCAATTTGATAACTGTCAAAACTTGGAAACTCGCAACATGAGCGTGAGGTTGAAAAAGAAGAAGAAGAACCTGAGCACTGAGCGCTGATCAGTGAGCAGAAATATTTCTTGCTCGGTGAAATTTGATCATGATCACCCGAGCAGAAGTTGCTCAGTCACTTCTGAACCCGCTCGTTCTGAACATGTTCGCTGAGCGGAAGTTGCTCAGTTCCTTCTGAACGCACACAGTATACCAGGCTTAAAGTCGCCACACACGACAACCATTTTGGTCGCATTCAAAAACTCCCCTTTTCGAACGTTCTATGAAATTGATGCAGCGTAGCGCGTACATCGCATTGTTGTTGTAAAAGGTGATTTTGGCACTTGTTACAACAACAATACCATCTGCGCGCTGCGAGGACTTCCCTGTGCGAGCCGCCCTGCCTACGACGCAATGTGCGGCTGGCCTTAAGCAGCAAAAAACTGTAATGAACCATTTTCTGGTTGTGCTGCTTCCACCGACAGATTGAAGGTAGCACCTGATGAGTAGTGATCTGTCGGTGGTATGAAACCACAGGTGGAGGGTCCCATTAAACCTGGACCCCGATGCGAGCGCGTGATCCGTTCGCCAACCATTCCATCCTTGTTTTTTTAAATCCCCATTTTTGAACAGGGGCAACGAGAGGCGAAAACCCCGCCCACGTCTCCCGAACTGAGCTACAGCAAGCATACGCAGCTGCTTAGCTCGCTGAGGGGTCTTTTTCTTCGCTAGATGACACGGCCCTAGCTTCACGGTCACTGCGCTAAGGCGGCTATTACACTATAAAGGTTCTTTTACAAATATATTTGACGAACGATATTTCAAAAGAACTTTTATGAATGATATTAGCCGCTAAAGGGGGAAGGTGTGCAAGCATATTAGAAAAGTAGTTGAAACAAGCAACGTCCATGTCGCAGATCTTTTCTTAGGCGGCTATTACACTATGAAAGTTCTTTGAAAATAGCTTTCATAAAAGATATTTGTAAAAGAACTTTTATAGTGTAATACCTGCCTAACTTAGGCTCCGTCCCCACGGGCATCTTCGGATGCCCACCAACCCGTCCGCTGCAGAACAGTTCCAGAACAAGAAGTGTCAGTCTGGACATTCACGGACGCTCCAAATTTGAATTTTCCCTGGTCGAAGCCAACATTTTCCTGTCAAATCCATAGTGAGACCGGGGAAATTTTGGCTTCGATTAGGAAAAACGAACGGTGGAACGGAGGAAATGTGAATAGTTTTTGATTTTCTATTGAGTTTGACCGTTTGACGTAGTGCGCCACCAAAATGATTGTCGTGTGTGGCGACCCTTAGAGCATTTTTGGGAATTATCACCCTAAATTTGAAGAGAGCTGACATTGGCCGCCTTTATACCGTGGAATTAAAAGGCGTATTAACTAAGTCGTATTAGCGTTAGTACCTGTTCCTAATGTGTTTATACCGACCATTCCGACCGGTACTAAATATGAAGCACTACGTTTATACACGGGACTACATTTCAGTATTAACTAATCCCAGCTAACTCACCACGATGTAAACATATCGGATTAGTTGATTGGACTAGCTCAGCTCGACTTGCGATGTGATACAGCAGTGCCGTGCGAAGGAAATTTGGCGCTCGGGGCGAAGATTTAACACGGCGCCCCCATATGCAGGGTATCTAACAACTACCTCATAAACGATTCCCCGTGTGATTTGAAGAAAAAAAAATTCAAGCATAGTACCAAAACCTATATTAATTCGATATGTTTACATCGTCGTAAGTTAACTCGGATTAGCTAATACTGGAAGATAGTCTCACGATGTAAACGTAGTGCTTGGTAATTTTTGTAAGGAATTTTTGTAATGTTTGCCTTTTGTTTCACTCCTTCAAGTTATCAAAATTCAAAAATCCTCAGATTCTTGTATTTTTGTTCACTTGAAGGAATGGTGCAAGATGCAAGCCTACGTTGCAGCTTAAAATGCTATTCTACACATTAAGACGTAGACGGTAGCGTTTGCGCCTATGTCTAGGCAATTTTCTAACGTCGTCGGTAGATATGTATTTGCATACAACACAGTCGTTGCCTTGTAACTGGCTGTAGCATCAGAAATGCAAGTGCAAGCTATGCTATGTACGTGCGTATGTTCGCTGGTTATAGTGTCGTCGTCGTCGCATCACCTGCCTACCGTATATGGCAATTTATATTACGTTTACACTATCCCCAGATTACTTCATCTGCGCCAGCTGAGATAATCTGCGACTGTCAAATACATACAATTTTGAACTCACCACACCCAGATTAAGCAGCAGATGAAGTAATCTGCGGATAGTGTAAACGTAATATTAGTAGATGGTGCAAATGTACGTACGTACATACGTATGATATGCAAATTTTGTATTCTGATGTCGGCTGTTCTAGGCTTGATAGTGGGGGAGGCGGATTGATGTGGAAATATGATACGAGTTGGTGAAATAGCTGACATTTAATATTACGTTTACACTATCCCCAGATTACTTCATCTGCTTCTTAATCTGGGTGTGGTGAGTTCAAAATTGTATGTATTTGACAGTCGCAGATTATCTCAGCCGGCGCAGATGAAGTAATCTGCGGATAGTGTAAACGTAATTTTATATTACGTAATATAAAATTACGTTTACACTATCCGCAGATTACTTCATCTGCGCTGGCTGAGATAATATTACGTTTACACTATCCCCAGATTACTTCATCTGCGCCAGGTGAGATAATCTGCGACTGTCAAATACATACAATTTTGAACTCACCACACCCAGATTACGCTGCAGATGAAGTAATTTGGGGATAGTGTAAACGTAATATAATCTGCGACTGTCAAATACATACAATTTTGAACTCACCACACCCAGATTACGCAGCAGATGAAGTAATCTGGGGATAGTGTAAACGTAATATTATATTACGTTTACACTATCCCCAGATTACTTCATCTGCAGCGTAATCTGGGTGTGGTGAATTCAAAATTGTATGTATTTGACAGTCGCAGATTATCTCAGCCGGCGCAGATGAAGTAATCTGGGGATAGTGTAAACGTAATATAAGGGGAATAATAGCTGGTGGGAGAAAACTGTTGGGAATCAAGTTTTGGCGGGAAACCAACTGACTCCTTTAATGATGGACAAAAGGGTATTGAGGGACGGCATAGGGAATTTATAAAATTTAGGTGAAGGGGATGAAGGGTACGAACTAGGACTTGAAAAATAGCGTTTTTGTTCCGAGGAAACGGGGAGTCCGTTTTGCACCTCCGCCGGGAACTGACACGGGTAGTTCACGTCGCCCGAAAATCGACATAAAAAAATGTGATTTTTTTTCGGTTTAAATATACCAAAAATTAAGATACCCGTCTTTCGGCTACCGTACCGGCTATATTGAAAATTAAAAGAAAAAGTCGTGCTTGGAAAGGTCCCGTGAATGTAAATACCTTCCCGCGGTTGTGATTTTTGATGAGAAAAGAGGCCGTTAACAAAGAAAAAAAAACACGTGCCAAGTATCTTTTTCTTTTCACTAAGTCGCCCCTTGGTGCAAAGAAGTTTGTTATCGGCGCAGCAATAAAAGGGATTAGTTCTTTCGGCCTTGAGTGGTGATTAATGTGAAACCCTGAAAAGAAAAAAATTAGTGCCAATAGTGCCACAAATTATCTGTTTCCCCTTAATGTGCCCATGGTGTCCCCCTGTCAGTACAAAAACAAAAAAACAAAGTTCGTGATTGGCCCAGACATCGAAAGAGGCCAGGTGGACGGATCTTAATCTTTCCATATTTGCCACTTGTTGCAATTTCCTCGGCGTTCAACGTTTGTGTAATATATATTGGGCGACTGTTGTAGCTGTGTCGTCTGATCATCATTAAGCGACGACGAAAATCATCAGCTTTCTAGCCAGCCAACAACTCATCTATCGACGTAACGTCGAGTCTACTGCTTTCACCGGCCCGAGAGCTTTTAACTTTAAAAAGGTGACGTCAACTCTGCGTATCAGCGAGTGTTGATCAAATGTTGAAGGAAGGCCGAGAGCTTTCAACCTCAGTCGTCGTGACGTCGACTTAATACGGCTATCTACTCAGCTGTTGGAAAGTGTGATGTGCCGTATGCTGACTACAGTCTGTGCATAAAGCAAGCTCTAGATAATTATTCTTCGTTTTGCCATATTGAAAATTATTGGATATTATTTTTTTTTTTTTTGCTTTTCAAAGTTTAAAGTTAAAGTTAATTGCTCTAGTGTTTGATTTTTGTTGTCGTTGTTTAAGTTATTATTAGTTATTAATTTTTGTTCTTTTGGTCGAATAATTTTTCTTTTTCTTTCTTAAAGTTTAATTAATGTGTAGTCTGGTGGCACTTGAGTGATGAAAAAAAAACTCCCTTCCCCATTAAATAAATAATAACACCCATTAAGTTCCAGCCAAGCGTCTCCTGGATTCAACGGCCGTTGCAGTCTTTGGTGAGTCAGTTTAAATGTTATTGTTTTAGGTGGTATCCGCTTAATTGCTGTCACTCTTGCACTTTTTTTTTCTTGCATTAATTTCATATATAAACATACATATAAAAAGAAAAAAAAAACTATTTGTTTATAGAATAATACTTATATGGGATGATGTTATTAGTATCCATTTAGTAATAAAAATGATGGAGTAAATTTAAACATCATCTTTTCCTTGGAAAGCCCCTCCTTTTTTAGGCCCATGGGTTGAGTGGTTCGTTTTCGTTTCCCTGTTTTTGTAGCCTTCCTCTTTCGCTTGGGTGGTTCCGCGTAGGCGGCCATGGAACCATATTGGTTGTAGGTGGGTAAAGAGGCCGAGGATCAATATCATCTCAGATCCTCACCTAAAGTGCATGGGCTAATCTGTATGGTCGACACAAACTTTTCTTTTTTTTCAGTTCTTTTCCCAGTATTTACCTTTTCCTGTGTTAGGATTGGCTGCGCTAAGGCATGCGAATTTTGTTTACTTGTGATGAGATCCCGAGGGCAATAGGCGGCAAGAACTCACACCCTCATCTCCCGAACAGGGCTACATCAAGCGCATGCCGCCGCCACCTGTTGATGGAGCAATCTTCGGCTTTTACGCCATCTCGACCTGCACGGTCAAACCGCTCCAGTTCCCTCATTTCAGCTATTGCTGCACCTTCTCTCGTTTCCCTCATTACATTTTCCTTTTGGGAGGGGGAGAGTAAAGACATAAACAGCTCCTTTTTTTCAAATTCGGTTGATTTTTTTCATATATTTTTATTTTGACACGCAACAATTATCAATTAATGACTAATTGTGCCGTTCATTCCTCGCGTTTACATATACAAATGATCCTCCCCCATTCACATTACAATACGAAAATGTTTCCTCTGCCGGTAGTTGAGAATATTGTTGCTGTGATATACATTTATTACGGGTTGCATATTTTTAGTACGCATATTGCATTGGAAGAAACAAAAGAAAGTCAACTACTTAAGATCTTTAATTATTGTGTTTTTTGTTTAATTAGAAATTTTCTAAGCGGAACATCAAAACAGAGTAAATTTCTTTTTGTTGTTTCCTTCTTAGGCCTTAGCCTCCTGTTTCTTCACGGCCGCTATACATTTAGCCATTGTTGGCGAAGCTCTAGAAATTGGATCGGTCATAAAGTAGTCCTTAAGATTCTGTTGTCGAACCGAAACCTTGTTGTTGTCGAATGTTTTGATCTGAAATGAAAGGAAAATAAACATTAATGGTGAATTGAATAAATATAATCAAACAAGGATTTTTTTCAACTGTTAGGCCGGCCGCATCTTGGACGTAGGCAGGGCAGCGCAGCGCGCACATGGCATTGCTGTTGTAAAATCAGATTTTGACAATTGTTACAACAACAATACACTGTGCGCGCTGCGCTGCCCTGCCTACGTACAAGTTGCGGCCGGCCTTACGGTTGATGCGCACTCAAGCGGATAATAACAAACAAGTTGTTGGTTGTCGGGCGACGACCATCGACACCATACAACTTACGAGTATATGATGCTTGTCATGTCGTCGCCCTTATCAGTCGGGACTACACAATTCTACAAATGCGAAATGTATTCGGGATAATCCCAAAAAGGTTATGCTCACCAGTTTCGACCGCTGGTGTGGCTCGCGCCTCATCAGACGCCTCCGCTTCGCGCATCACACCAGTGGGGAAGGCGTGAACACGCACAAGCCAAGCCGGATTGTGATTTGCCTTATATTGAGTGGCAAACACAACAACGGTGCGAATTCATATTCAATGGAAATCGCAACTTACGATTCTCCGATATGAATTCGCACCCTTGTTGTGTTTGCCAGGGCGATAAGGATGGAATTGTTGGCGGACGGCGCAGATTCCCTCGCGTTCGCATCAGAATCCAGGCGTAATGGGGCCCTCGGCCTCTGGTTTCGTACCACCGACAGATCCTTGTATCAAGTGTTGCCATAGATCTGCCGGTGGAAGCAGGACAACCAGACCAGAATATGGTTCATTACGATGTGTGCCCTGGTTATCACGACTGTTAAAACCTAAATGGCTTCTACCATGATACGGTGTCTGTCCGTGAATGATGCTAGTTCAGCGACTTCCTGCAATTTAGTTGAACTATTGAGAGCGTATCGAAAAGTTGGCAATCGGTGGTGCATTCGTAAGGTTATGTTACAACCGAATCCTGCGAGGATTGGAACTATTCGCTAGAGTCACCGGAGATGACTGAAAACTTGTCTGAGCACTCATTGGTGTTCGAGGGTTTGGCGTATTGGGCGAGTCTTACAATGACTAGCAGTGAAGGAGGAACTCCAGTGTTTGTGATGGTTAAGTCCGCCATTCCTTACATAGATAGATAGATAGATAAAGGAGGTGGGTCGTGGGTCGTATTGGAACCACAAGTACTGCGACCTTGAGGTCTATTGTGCTATTACCCTTTCTATCGAGAAGCAGGCTAAATGAAAAGGTTCAGCCGACTCTTCGCGATAAATTGACTGATCTGGCTGGGTTTTATAGAAGAGATGTCCTCGGCCAAGGCAAATGTTATGCCGAAGCATTCGGTACGTCTTTGAGCAAGCCTTTTGCACTCGCAAAGGATGTGCTGTGAGGTTTCATCATCGGCCTCGCAAAAGCGGCAGCTAGCGTCTGATACAATATGCATGGTTTTAAGGTGAACCCTCAGACGCGAGTGTCCCGTTAAAATTCCACAAATTATTCTGAGCCTGTTCTTGTTCAATCGCAGCAATTCCAAGGTACGAACGCGTGAGTGGCCGGAAATAAACAGTTTGGCCTGCCTTAGGCCTGGGAGGGCCTCCCATTGGGATGAAGCACGTGTGCTCTCCCAGTATCTTATGTGGTTTCTGCAGTAGCAGAGTGGTATCCCGAAAAACGGTTCTGGCAGCCCTTGGTCGTTGCTGATGAACGGTTCGCTCCGGCTGCCGTGGGAGCGAATTGCATGGGACGATGACAGCCGATGGATAACACTCGTCAGCCGGGAACAAAATCCGTGCCAGAAGGACAAAACCAGCATTGCCCGTTGGCTGGGTATCGTTAGGTGTCATAGTGTGGGTACCAAAAATTTTGTCTCAGGTCCATTCTATATATTTTATACTTGTATGGACTAGTCACACGAAGAAGTGAGCCTGTGCCCTATTCCACGAAAAAAATCATTGTGGCGCAACGGTTTGTCGTTGGACCTTGCCCGTCTGAATAGTTTTCCTCCAATTGTCTCGACCAATCGGAGGAAAACAAAAGATGGCCAATGTCCGACGACGGGCCGCTGCGTCACAATGATGAAAGTGCAAAATGCATCCGAATATCATTTCACTTACCGTTGTCAGTTGATCAGCCAATGCTGCAAACGAGTTTTTCTGCAATGTGCCGTAGCGGACCAAATGCGGTGCAATATCCTCAATACGATTGCGCAATTCATCCAAAGTATCGTACGGTAAAGGTTGTCCTGAAATCATCAACCAATATCAAAATCCACACACATTTCCAATAACCCGCACTTTCTACACACCGACAACTTCCGAAAGAGCACGAATAATTTTCCAATCTTCACGTGCCATTCCCGGGGGTGTGACTGCGCACAATGTTTGTTGTGCTCGGCCCTCAGTGTTCACGTAGGTTGCTTGTTTTTCCGTGTACGCTGCACCGGGCAATACGGCGTCGGCAATCGAAGCACCAGCATCACCATGATGGCCAATGTAAACGACAAAACAGTCTTTCGGTAGCTTATCACGCGACACAACACCACTATCGGCGCCTAGTAAGAAAACAACTTTGGGTTGGGCCTTTAAAGCAGCCTCAACGCCGGGTCTATAGCCGACGTCTAAAGCGCCCGCTTGAGAGGCGTTCTGTTGGAGCACGTTGAAGGAATTCCAGTCCTGAAATGAAGGAACACATGAGCATGTTGAAAATTCTCGATTCGGTGCCGAAACGTACTCCTTTGTTAAGTTTGTTGGTGTATGATTGCAATGCCGCTAAAATTCCAGCACCGTCCAGTCGCGACAATAGCTCGGAGCCAACGATCACCGCGGGCTTTTTGGCACCTTGCAATTTCTTGGCAAATGGATGCGTTCCGTTGATGATTTGATTGATCAAGTCGGAGCCATCACCCAAATGCTGGAAGAATATAAAAATGTCATTTTTCAGAATTTGGTCCAGGCAGCGCGGTTAAGATTGCAAAGTACCTGATAATTATAGGAAAGATCGACTTTAGGTCCGATCAGACCCAATTCGAGTTCATTATGCACGTAGCTCTTGCGCAGACGAGTGTTGAGAAGGGGAGCTTCGTAGCGTGGATTCGTTCCGACTAACAAAACGACATCGGCTTCCTCGAGAGCTGCACGTTTCAGAAAAATTAAATTTATTTATTAATTAAAAACCAAGAGAGAAAAAGACACGAACCTTGAATGGACGAGTTGGTCAAATAATTCGACCGCAAATCAGTGCCCGATCCTTGTGTGGGAAAAGCCTGTTCAGTGCAAACAATTTCCGAGCCGATACGATTGAGGAGATCCTTGACCGCCACCATGGATTCAACATCGACCATACCTCCGGCAATAGCCACCACACCACCCCTGGGTGCGTTCCTCATGACCTTTGCGACCGAGATCAAGGCACCTTCCCACTCGACGGCTTGCAACTCGCCACTGGGCATACGCACCATGGGAGCGATCAAGCGTTGTCGTTTCAGACCGTCACAAGCGAACCGCGACTTATCGGCCAACCACTCTTCGTTAACTTCCTCGTTTTCACGCGGCAAAATCCTCAAAACTTCACCAGTTCGGGTGCTCACAATGATATTACTGCCAACTGCGTCCATCACATCAATGCTGTCGATTTTGCGGATTTCCCATGGACGGGCTACGAAACTGAACACGATTTCAAATTAGCTGAGAGCTCGAAGCATCAAATGGGACAGAGTACCTGTAGGGTTTGTTTGTGAGTGCTCCAACGGGGCACAAGTCGATCACGTTTCCGGAAAGTTCAGTAAGGAACAATTTTTCGACGTAGGTGCCGACTTGCATGTCGTTGCCACGGCCAGTGGTTCCCAAATCGTCAACACCAGCGATTTCAGATGCGAAACGAATGCAACGAGTGCAGTGGATGCAACGGGTCATAATGGTCTTCACGAGGGGGCCCAGGTCCTTGTCTTCAACCGCTCTGTTGTGTGATAATTAATTCAATAGATTTTAATGCTGATGCCAGAACACTTTACCTCTTTCCTGTATGATTAATGTCAACGAATCGCGAACGATCCGATCCGAAAGCCATCGCCTGATCCTGCAAGTCACACTCGCCACCCTGATCGCAAATGGGACAGTCAAGCGGGTGGTTCATCAGCAAAAACTCCATGACACCCTCGCGTGCCTTCTTGGTCAGATCCGAGTTGGTCTTAATTCGCCAGCCTTTCATCACGGGCATTGCACAAGCCGCCACCGGTTTGGGGCTCTTCTCCACCTCCACTAAGCACATGCGGCAATTGCCGGCGACAGCCAAACGTTCGTGATAACAGAAGCGTGGAATTTCAACTCCAACCATTGCCGCTGCCTGCAGACGAGAAACACGGTCAGCCTTAACATCCAAAAGACGGAAACAATTTCGTGACATTTTCTCACCTGCAGCACCGTGGTTCCAGGCAACACTTGCACCGGGACATCATCGACGAAAACTTCAATTCGTTCGGGCGCCTTGGCCGGTGGCGAAGCAGTAGATGCTGCGGCCCGGACAGCGACATTGGCCACTCGTGTGGGAGATCCTCCCAACGCTATGGCTTTGGCCAATGGCACACGAAACATTTTGCCTGTGTGGGGAGAGATATGACGAGACAATCGATTAATTAAAGGACAAAGTTAGGCATTCGGACGGGATAAACGGCGACGGCATTACATAAGATCGAGGGTGTCCGGATAACCTAGACACTAAAATAAACCGCACAATTGAATTTTCACGGATGGGTTGCTCGATCCTATGTAAGCGGCGAATGGTTGTCGGGTTGCCAATTGGACGGTAGCATTGCGGATAAAGGTGTGATAATCCGTACCTGTTAAAAAATCTCTGACTGCTGGAAAAGTGGCAAAGTTGACAACTCTTCAGATATTTTGACGTTTGAATGGCTGATCGATTATGCCGATTGCCGAAGGCTGACGGGAATCCAGTGCAGTGGACTGAATGCAATAGGTTTTGATCTGAGATAAATTTCATAAAAAAAGTTTCAACGGCCAAGTTCAAACACGTTTATGCCGCAGAATTATCTTCGAGCTAACTAAATTAACCACGACCACATAAACATATCGAAACATATCGTATTAGCTAGTTAGTTAGGAACCGACTCAGTAATTAGTCGGTTTTTAACTCGGATTTTTTAACGAGTCGATTTTGAGTACTCGGTTGTAAGTGAGTCGGTTTTTTGGTGAATCGGTTTTTTAATGAGTTGCTTTTTTAACCCTTTGACGGACAAGACCGTCTACAGACGGTCTTTATTTATGCTCTTCTAAAACACATATTTGTCGTACGATCAGACATGCACTCTTTTGTTATTTACTAAATGCATACAACTATTTATACGGCAAAGTTTTGAACGACAAGATTTTATAGTTTGGCAGTGACAGGCATGCAAGTGTGAAACAATAGTGTAAATAGATACAGAAATTATTGTGAAATTCAATCAAAATTCAATACGAAAAAAAGGTACTTTATAGTAGCTGAGCGGAGTCGGGAATTTTTTTGGTAAGTAATATTATTGTTAGCTCCCATAGTATCCTCCTGGATTATTCGTGGAAAAAATATTGCCGGTGTTTTTGTGCATTTCGTGAAGACCGTCTCTAAACGGTCTTGCCCGTGCAAGTCAAAAGAAAGTTTTCTTCGCATAATAGAATACCGTTGCACTTTTGTGTTGTCTTCATCATTATGTTCCTATTTTTTTACCTATAAAAGGTATTTATGCGTTGCTACTGCTATATTTTAGACAATGGAAGATCGTACCCAAGGAAACGAAAGGAAGTATAACGCGAAAAAGCTTCAAGAGCTTACAGAAGCAGAAAGGCAAAAGAAATTTCATCTGTCTTCAATGACAGATGAACAGATCGAGCAACTGTTGCACTCAACTCTTTTATCTGATGAAGAGTTTGAGTACGAGGATGATGACGACAGTGTAGCCGACCCAGATTACGTGGTCGATCAGATAACACCTGAGGAAGACGAAATGATCACGGAGGTCTTAGGTGAAATTAACAGCAGCACTTACGACAACACAGTTAGCTTCGCGTTGAGCCTCAACTCAATTTGTGTTGACTCATCAACATCTCAACAATGCTCTCCTCGTTCAGCAACTGCAGCAGCAACAACAACAGCAAAAATACTAAAGGCAAGTATGCCATCAGCAGAAATGGTTCCATCAACTTCGACTGACGCGGTTGCGTTACTTTCACCTTCAGTGGTACCTCCACCTGTCCCCGGAAGAGTTGTCAAACCCCCGAAAAGAGCTCGATCGCCACTACCGGCAGTAGAATCCACAGGTCCACAGGTAACACCATCAGCAGGTGGATTTACTGGTTCAAGCTTAGATGCTATCAAAAAAAGTTCGTCTGAGTTCTCGAACATTTTATGGCGTCAACGATCTATGCGAATGCATGTGAATGAAGTAGCGTTCCGGGTAAATTCTGAGTTACCTCAAGCCGTGAAAAAACTCCAGACACCAATAGAGTTTTTTAGCTATTTTATTAATAATCAACTCATAGATTTAATTGTTGAAGAAACTAATCGATCAGCGCGCTTAAAAGACATAAATAGCCAATTCATAACTGATGTAGTGCAGATTCGAAGATACCTAGGAGTTCTGATGTTTATGTCTATTTTTCGATATCCAAACATAGAGGCACACTGGTCTGAATTTGGATTTAGACATATACCAGATGCTTTGCCCTGGAAGAAGTTTCTGGCAATAAAAAGGCATTTGTCGTTTGCTGATGAAAGTAACCGGATCAAAAAAGGTGAGCCTGGGTACGATCCACTGTTTCGTATAAGGAAAGTCATTGACATTTTGAATGAACGCTTCGACTCCGTTCCAAAAAATGCTCGGTTATGTATTGATGAGCAAATGTGCAAAACAAAGGCAGTACACCATTTGCGGCAGTATATGCCAAACAAACCACATAAATGGGGGGTCAAGTTGTTTGTCCTTTGTGATAGTAATGGATACTCATATCGATTTGAAGTGTATAATGGCGCTGGAGATAATATTGTTTTAACAGGAACACCAGATCTTGGAGCAACCAGCAACATAGTAATTCGGTTATCGCAAACAATACCGGATTTTGTCAACCATATACTATATTTTGACAACTTTTACTCGTCACTGCCACTTCTGGTTTATTTGCGAGCTCGTGGTATATTTTCGTTAGGCACCATCAGAGCGAATAGAATACCAAACTGTAAGCTACCAGCTGATACAGATGCAGAGCTGAAAAAAGCAGATAGAGGTTACGCAGTAGAGTTTGTAGGAAGTGCTTATGGAGTTGACATAACCACGGTTCTTTGGAAAGACACCAGAAACGTGCGACTCTGTTCAACTTACGTAGGTGTCCAAACGTTTGCAAAAGCAAATGCTGCCACTCAGCCATTGAAAACCATTCGTTACAATAAAAAAAATAAGGAATACATTGAGGTAGATTACCCACAAATAATTCGTGAGTACAACTCCCACATGGGTGGTGTAGACCTCATGGATTCATACATGGGAAGAAACGGTTTGCGTATAAAAACCATGGATACTATGACGCGTATCTTTTATCACCTACTCGATATGGCCGTTACCAATGCGTTCATTCTATACCGCCGGAAGAAAGCTTCAGTTACAGAGGAAGACGAAATACAAGAAAAAGATATGACGCTATACAAATTTCGTTTGGAAATAGCTAAAAGTCTCTGTGCTACCACCGAAAAACGCACAGTTGGACGGCCATCAAGCGCACCACAGCCTCGTTCTAACAGTGGCACTGGTAAAAGAGCAGTACATCCAGTGGAAGAAATAAGGTATGATCAAGTGAACCACATTCCCGATTGGGGTTCAAAAAAATCATGCAAGTTGTGCAAGAAATCCGACACACACACTTTTTGTACAAAATGTAACGTTCATTTATGTTTTTCGAAGGCCAAAAATTGTTTCAGAGACTATCACATGCAGCCATAATACATAAAAATATTGTAAGCATTTTTGATTTCGTTATTTCAATAAAAACGGTTATTTACTCTAAAAAAAAAACACAGCTTTATTTTTATTTACCCTTACCCGGGCAAGACCGTCTGCAGACGGTCTTCAATTTTTTGCATCTGGCTGCCAAACTAATGAAAATTTTGGAAAACGGACTCTCAATTTGGGTTTCTTGCACCAAAACTATCCGGAAACCAAAATTCCCAAAACAAAAATCCAGGTATTTCTATCTTGCCCGTTAAAGGGTTAACCATGAGCCGATCGGTTTTTGAATACTCGAGTACTCGGTTGCTAATGAGTCTTTCGATGAATCGGTTTTTCAATGAGTCGGTTTTTTCTACCGGTCATGAGTCAGTTTTTACGACCATGAGCCGGTTTTTTAATAATTCGGTTTTTTTCAAAACCGGTACTTGAGAATCTCGGGACCTGTATCAACAGAAGACCGGTTTTAAACCGGTATACCGGTTTCTGGAACAGGCCTGACCCCGTACGTTTGGCGTTACTGAACAACTTCCGTATCTCACATCAAGCCTCGCTAATCTTCTTGTTTCACCACAGTGGTTGGGTTTTTTGAGGAGACGTGTTGCATTACATGTTCTCAACAAGGGTGTTCATTAAAGTACATATAGTACATCGTACATACTCCGGGCGCCTACCGGCAAGTTTGTTGTGGATTAGGATATACACCTCCCAGTTCTCCGGATTTTTTCGTTTCTTTTATCAATCGAACCCACAAATTGTTGCTACGGAGTCGTCCAACTTACGAATGGCATCCAACTGATAAGACATTCGACCAACATTTCGACCTTACGGTATACCTATTTCCTTATCTGACTTCCATTTTAGAGTCACAGGGTCGGTTGTATTTAAAAGAAATTTTAATAATAAAACGAAAATGTTTTACATATCCATGTTGTTTTATTTTTTTAAATTCTTTCATATATCATTTTTATTATATTACGTTGCATGTGTGTATATTTTTGTATGCATAATAATCCACTCTACGACGATACTCTTCTACCGCAATCTCGTTTATTTTTTGTATGTATATACGCGATTTTTTGTTTACTTTTTCTTATGATAGCTCAAGTATTTTTGTCTCGAAATTCGATTATTTATATTTATGTATCTATAATGAAATAATTTAACTCAGCACTTAGTAATTCATAGGAAAAGGATGTGGAAACATTTACAGTCAATCAATTTAATATCCGAATGCTAGCAAACGAAAAAGAGAAGAGTGGGAGTACTTTAATTTGCAGAGATATAACGTTGAGGACGACTGGTGACGTTTGTGTTGGTTATCCGAGACTCGCATCGAATTAGGTATGGAAATTAGAAAATGTCGTTGTTCCTACTCTCCAATTCACAGCTACCATAACAGTCCTTAAATAATTGTTTTCTAACTGCATTCAAATTTTATATTAAGCACAAACAATCTGACGAATGAAATATGCGATAGCTAGTAGTAACCAAAATGAAACGCATGAGCATGGAGCGGACGGAGTGCACTTTCCCGACTCTCCTTGTCACACACAATTGGCTGCGCGCACCTCGCTCAATATATTCGTTCGTAAAACAATAAATATGCCTGTGCTTTTAGCACACTCTCCTCGGTCACTTCGCGCACATGACTGTCCGACACGTAGTACCATTTTCCCGGTGGTGCCGACACGTTTGGTTCATCGCTTCCGCCCACAGCACCTTCCGGTTCATCGGCCGTCGTCTCAATATCCGACGAATCCGAACTCGACGTGTAGTCATCGCTGTCGTTCTCTTTCATTCTCAATTCGCGTGCTTTCTCCTTTTCCAGAAGATTGTCGAGGGTGGCTTTTTGTTCGTCCGTCTGATCCAATTCCGCTTTGCTGCCTTGCGGCAAAAATCGCCATCGCGTGTCGGTCAACGGAAACTTTTGTCGAACCTTGACGAAAGCTGTATAATGACCGCCGTACATGCCGCCCGAATGCTCGACAATGCCGTAGAGCGCGTAGAGCAATTTCTTTTGCTTTCGGTCAATATTTGGCAGGTTTTTAACTTTAGAGCCGCAAAATGGTGCAATATCGAGAACCATGGGGAACGTCACGCCACGCGTCAATTTGCGAAATCCACGCGGTCCAACCTGAAAAGAATTTTGGAAAAATTCAATAACAAGTAACGTCTGGACGGGTGCCCACTACCTGGAAACGTTTTAGATGGAGTATTAAAACCGCCGGCGGACTAGATATCAGAAACTGTTTTGTCGCATTCGTGTAAACCGTTTTGCCATTCTCGCCATTGATTCGGTTCGTGCATCCGTCACAGCCCACTTTGTTGTTGCCCGTCATCAATTCAACAGCCGTGAAATTGTTCAGACACGACTGGACCGAACATTCACCGTCTTCGCATTGGTAGCGAGGCGCAATCGTTGTGCTCCAGTCCGAATGACTTTGCGTCCGAACACGTTTCGCACGCGCCTTGTTAATTTTGGCAGCCAGGAAGTTGTCTTTGTCCTTGAGCGACATCTGTTCTAGTTGGCAGGTGAGCGGAGCATGGCCAGATGCTGCCGGGTCACCTTCCGCGTCGGACGGGACGGTGCCCTGTTTCACGATATTAGCACCACGTTCGCTTATACCTAATTCAAGTACTAGATTATTTCCTGGTGTTTTTCCGTCTGCAGTTCCGCCCCCGCGGACCGGTTGATCGGCAAAGGTCACTGTGTTGGCCGGACTGGTGGCAATGCCAGAGTCTGAAAGAAATGATACAATTAGAGTTTTTCAAAATCAATTCCACATGTACGTGGTGTAAAGTACCGTTCTCATCATCATTCGAATCCTTATTCAGATTCTCAGGTGAATCGTCACGTTTCTCCGGATTCACCGGACTAATTGCCTCATTGTTGCCATTCGGATCGGCTATGAGTGGCGGCACATTTCTGTTCACGTATTGCACATATTTGGGAGTATCGTCAATAAGGTTGTCCTCAATGTCAGCGTCCGATTGTTCCGAGGACGAGGAAGACGATTGCGAGTTTGAATTGTTTTCGTTGTCTTTTCGCGGCGAAGCGACACTGTCGCCTGCCGTGGTCGCGGCAACGGTTGCCGAGTGTAAGGTGTCTGTTGTCGAAGTCGTGGAAGTTGTAGCCGTTGCTCGCTTATCATGATGCTTGTGTGCTGCCCGCTTGGCAGTCTTGCGCTCCTTCTCTCGCTGCTTTTCCATTTGATGCTTTGAAGGAACCGTGGCCATTGGCGAGCCTTCCGGACTGCTCTTACGTCGAATCGGTGGTTGAGGCTTTTCCACGCTGACCGGCAACGAAATGTCCAAAAAGTTTTCATGTCGCGATGATGTGTGGAAACACTCCTGACACGTCAGCGTCGAGACCAGAAATCCTCGAAATACTTGCTCGGGACGTAGAATACGATCGGCCGCTTGTTGACCGTAGATTTTGCATTTTTGCTTCATATCATCGCTGACAGAATTGATGTCCTTGTAGCCTAAATTTTGTAGGATAACTTTTTGGTATCGCTGTAAGTCTTCAGATCTATGCGAAAAGAAGGTGGCTAGAGGAGGAGCTGTCGTAAAAATAGGAGAAAGATTCATACCTCACACTTTCTAATAAATGACGGAGTAGTTCATGGGAGTCGTGTTGATCTCCACCTCGAAATTGAGGACATTTTGTGGTCAGCTTGTCGAAGAGTTTTTGTGGAGAGAAGACACCGCCTGGAAACGATAGATGGTAAATTTAAATCTTGCTACGTGCTTGGCCATGAATAGCACTTACCATTGCTCTGCAACTCTTCCAAAGCTTCAGCCAGTGACGACGTCAATCCTCCCCAGCTGCTCAGTGTACCTTTAATAGACGGAAGAGTTGTTTCTTCGCCGTCCTTGAATACGAACGTCCCCCCGGGCAGTACAAATCTGAGAAAGCAACATGCATTACTCTCACGCTATTCCAGCAAGTATTCTATACACTTACTCCTCTCCCGATTCCGCTGACTCCTTCAAAACTTCCAATAAATACGGCGTTTGCGCCAGACACTGCATTACGGCATTGAAAAAACATGTGTTCCCTAAATTCGTCAATCCTCTAACGCGTGGCAATGAGTCGGTTTGATTTTGCTGTGTCAACGAAGCTTGTGTTTGATCTTGGGGATTTTGAACGCGCCGTGCAATACCGGGAATCGGAGGAGGTCCGCTGGTTGACGGAACGGCAGCAGTGACTGAAGCAGCATTCGTTGTTGCAGACGAAGACGAAGCCTTGTGGCTGTTCAGTGTCAATGGCTCACTTAGAAGCGGTTCCATTTGCGCAAAAGCTGATAACAATTTATTTCCGATGTTGTTGATTCTCATTTTCATTTCATCGCCGTTCGGTGTCGTAGGACTTGGCTGCTGTGACAACCTCTTCACGAACTCGACACACTCCAAGAGTTTCTTACGAGCCGACGAATTCACTTCAGAATCACAGGAGTAACACCAAATCTCGAATGTGGTCGTGTTGAGAGCCAAGGCATGGCAGTCGGAGTGGGGAGTCTATAGTTTGAGCGGGAATAAAATAAATCGCAAAGCATTCCCATTAAATTCACTTACCTCATAGTGTTTCAGTGCATGTCCGTTCTTCGCTCGTCCGCACAGCTGTGTGCCACATTTCAAGCACAGCCACAAAGTCTTATCGTATTCGAAGGCATCGTCTAATTTATTTGCATTATTAACAGTTGGCATCTTTTCACACTCGGCACAAATTTCATTGGCCAAGCCGCTGGTCTTGAGGATTTTCCGAAGTTTTGTTGGATCCACGGATTTATTGATGTGCTGGCAGTCATGCATTGACCCATTTGCTATGGAGTTGTTTAATTCTTTGTCGTCACACGACTCGGTTGATGAGTCGTCTTCGTGCGGATCGTTTTGTCTCTTCTTTTTGACCATTTTGAAGTTGTTTTAGAGATTTATCTGGAAGGGGGAATTACTGAATTAAGAATGTAAATCTATAGTGGTAGAGCAATTTGAGTTTCAGCAATGTCAAAAGAATCGAAATTTTGTTTTAGCAAGAGGAATATCTTATCAATTACAGACTCCCAAGTTGCGTTAACCTGCCAGGCTAGTAACGAAAAATATGTAGTTTTGAAGTTTTGCGCAGTTGTTGGGGACAGTTGCCTAAATGTGTGCAATGCCCCCGATGATAGAGGGTCCGGAAGTGTGGGAGAGTCAAAGGTACTTCTTAAGTTTTCCTTGATTATTTTGAAAACTAAGGATGCTACAAAAAAATGTCGTAAGACTGAATCAAACAATGCCAATAACACCCCACCGAATTAGGGTAGGCAGGCCAAATACGAGTAGTTGACTGCTTACTATACCTTTTTGTCGATGTTTGAGGTTGAGCTCTTTTGCTCACCCTTTTGTCGGAAATTAATCCAAGTTTATTTTTGCGAATTGACAACAGGGGATGGGGGGTGCGTTGAGTTCTTGTACTCAACCACTTGTTGCGGATACTACTAGTACAAAACTAGAGTATCGTAACACCAAAGAAAAACTGGACGATGTCGTTACAATAAAAGAATTGATTTGACTGACACTAGAATTTTATTTTGTATGGCTTAAATACTAAAATGCTAAATTCTAACATTACAATTTCAAAAGAAAAAAGGCAATAATCAAAAATGGATAATAAATTCAAAACGCGCAAACATCACGTATTCAATTATGTGCGTATGCAAGTCACTTGGAAGAAGTAACCCATAAAATATACAACATCGCGTCGTATGCGCATAGTACGGCTATAAAATTTAAGAAAATTCAATTGTGACGCGCACATATGTGTATAGATATGGTACTTAGAAGATGCAACATAGGAAACGGAACATACTCCCCGGCCTTGAATGATTCCTTCAAGATAAGATTGACGCTGAAGTCCTGATGAAGTAGAAGATGTGGATAATCGTACCCTTTTGTGTGGCCTAGAGGAATCGTCAGAAGATGTACTGGGAACTGGTAGACGGTCTTCGTCTGATGCATGCAATGTGTTACTACCAGAAGTGCTCGGGACTGGGTCGTTTGCTGGTGAAGGTTGAGTGGAAACATCTTCAGTAAGATTTTCTTTTGCGTTGCCCTTGTCCTCTTCCTCGTCCACAGGGAGTGGTGCGAGACGATGTATGGGTCGCCGAAGTATGTTATTTTTTGTGCGAACCTCTACTACTCGCACAAATCCGTCATTGCCAGCTATGGTGTTGACAACTCTTCCCAACGGCCATTGCTGCGGGGGAAGGTTGTCTTCCTTCAGGATGATCATTGTGCCAAGTTTTATGTTGTCGCATTTCCGGTTCCACTTGCCTCGGCATTGTAGACTGTTGAGGTATTGTTGGGACCATCGGAGCCAAAATTCGTTTTTAAGTTGACTTACTAGCTTCCACCGTCTTAGGAGCGAAGTCTCCAAGGGTTGAGCGGTTGCTTCAATCGATGCGTTGAGGGGTCCTCCGATGAGGAAGTGGCCTGGCGTGAGGGCTGCCAGGTCGTTTGGGTCTGATGACATAGGGGTAAGTGGCCTTGAATTCAAGATTGTTTCTATTTCGATCACTACCGTTTCCATTTCCTCATACGTTAATGAAGCGTTGCCGAGGGTGCGCACTAGTAAGTGTTTCGCAGCCTTAACTGCAGCCTCCCATAAACCACCGAAGTGGGGAGCTCGTGGAGGAATCATGTGGAAATCGATTCCCTTGATGTTGCATTGGTGTTTAATGCGATCAGCTGAAGAATCCCACCATTCTTGGATTTCCTTTAACGTGTTCTTGGCGCCAACAAAATTCGTCGCGTTGTCGCAGTAAATATTACGACAATGTCCTCTTCGTCCCATGAATCGCTTCAATGCGCCCAGGAAGCCTTCAGATGTTAAGTCCGTCACCAGCTCGAGATGCACGGCCTTGATGGCGAAGCAACAGAAGACTGCGATGTAAGATTTTTGTGGCCTTTTACCACGCACCTTGTAATGGGTCCATATTGGTCCGCAAAAATCCACGCCAGAGTTTACGAAGGGACGTGCTGGTTGTACCCTGGTTGCTGGTAGATTGCCCATTAGTTGATGAAATAGCTTAGGTCTAGTTCTGGAGCAGCGGACGCAATTATGTACTACTGACCTGGCGAGAGTTTTCCCTCCCATGGGCCAATAGCTTTGACGTGCTATTGCCAGAAGGGCCTCGGGATTAGCATGCTTGTTTTCCATGTGTAGGTCTACGAGGAGAAGTTTGGTTATTCGGGATTTATGAGGGAGCACAATAGGATGCTTCGAGTTGTATGGAAGATTCGATGCCTCCAAGCGGCCTCCTACTCGAATTATCCCTGATGAATCCAGAAAGGGCGTCAATGACAGTAAAGAGCTTTTCCGTGTCACTTCCCTAGTGCGAGATAAACTCCGTATATCGTCGGCAAACTCCTGTTGTTGCAGGTGCTTGATAATCACCGTTTGAGCTGCGTCCAATTCATTAACGGTCAATGAGCGTTCAGAATTTCCAGAGATGCCTCGTAGTTTGTTGATATACCGCAAGATGTAGGCGACGACACGTTGTAGATGACGGAATGAATTTCTGTGGTCAATGTGGTCTATTACGTTTTCATCTTGGTGGGATGCTGCTAACGAAGTTCTTCTCTTCTCTTCAAGATTAACCGCATTCCTCACAAATGGTCCTGGCCAGAGTGCTTCAGAGCCGTGCAAAAAGAGGGGCCCGTTGAACCAGATGCCGGCAGCGACCAAATTAGCTGGAGATGCTCCTCTTGATAATACATCAGCGGGATTGTTCCTGGAGTCAACGTGGTGCCATTGCTGTCGAACAGTAACACGTTGTATCGCAGCAACACGGTTGGCAACAAAGGTGTGAAATGATGAAGAATCGGAGTTGATCCAGTTGAGGACGATCTCGGAGTCGCTCCATAGGAAGATGCGGGTTTCAATAAGTCCTAGGTCGGAACGTAGTCTTGCCGACAAGTCGGCGGCAAGTTTGGCGGCGCAGAGCTCAAGGCGTGGCAGCGTAATTTGTTTGAGAGGAGCCACCTTACTCTTTGAGCAGAGTAATCGTACAGAGACAAAGTTATAGTTGTCCACGGCTCGCATATACGCTGCAGCTCCGTAGGCCTTTTCCGATGCATCGCAGAAGATGTGTAGTTGATAGGATGTCGATGGTCGTGATGACAAAACATGCCGAGGAATCTTAATGTCGCTGAGAAAGATCAGACCTTCTTTAAATTTGATCCATGTTGTGTGAAGATCTTGGGGAAGGGCGGCATCCCAATCTAGTTTAAGTGCCCACAGTTGTTGCAGGAAGATTTTAGCAACCACAACTATGGGAGCGATGAGTCCCAAAGGATCAAAGATGTGAGCGATATCGGACAAAGCAGTGCGCTTCGTTATTCTCTTGTTATCCATCCAGTTGAAGTTGATAACAAACAGGTCCGTCTTGGGCAACCAAGTCAATCCCATGGTCTTGATGGTGTTTTCTGATTTGCTGTCAAAATCTAGCTGGAGTTCTTTATCTGGAGCAGAAATAGTTTCCAGGAGCCGTTGATGGTTGGCGCACCATTTTCGAAGCTTGAAACCGGCACTCGCTAACAGTTTCCGAAGCTGGTCCTGTGTCTCCAAAAGCACAGGCATGCTGTCGCTGCCGGTGAGGACGTCATCAACGTAGAAATCCTTGAGAAGAACTTGGGCAGCAAGTGGATACTTCTTGGCTTCGTCATCAGCTAACTTCTTTAGGCATCGTGTTGCGAGATAGGATGCACTAGTGGTGCCATATGTTACAGTGTTTAGTTCGTAATGTCTCACTGGATCCTTGGGAGATTCCCTCCAAACTATCCTTTGGAACTTGCGATCCTCGCTTCGAACCAGAATCTGCCTGTACATCTTCTCTATGTCGGCTGTGAAGACGTACCTTGGCATTCTAAATCGAACAAGAATTGAGAAAATGTCGTCCTGGATGGAAGGTCCCGAGTGAAGTAAGTCGTTCAATGATAGATTTGTAGTGGTTTTAGCCGAAGCATCGAAAACCACCCGCAGTTTAGTGGTGCTGCTGTCGGGCTTGAGAACGGCGTGATGGGGGAGATAGAAATTGGGCAGACCAGGACCGGGTCCGTTGAGTTCCTGCATGTGTCCAAGAGCTCGATATTCCCGCATGAACTCGACGTACTGATCCTTGAGTGTAGGATTCTTGAGCAGCCGATGTTCCAAAGCGATGAGGCGGTTTATGGCCATTTTTTCGGAGTCTCCCAAATCATCAGCGTTGCTGTTGAACGGCAAGTGGACTACGAAGCGTCCTGACGCATTCCGGGTACAAGTGTTTACGAAATGGTCTTCACAATTTCTTTCAGCGGCAGTGTAGCGGTTATCGAGACTGAGTTCCTCGAGGTTCCAAAATCGTTCCATTTGAACTTCGAGGGCGTCTTCAGTTTCGGTGGCAACTCCACATGAAGATATGGTTGTGGTTGAATTAGAAGTGCTAGTTCTTCCTGAGACGGTCCAGCCAAAAAGGGTATTTTGAAGAATTGGCAGGTCGTCAACATCACTCATCCTGATTTGGCCCACAGCAAGTATAGCGTAAAAGATATCGGCTCCAATCAGCAGATCAATATTTTTCGAGCAATTGAAGTCTGGATCAGCCAAGGTGATATTTTTGGGTATCGGCCAAGAAGATGTGTCGATACTATTAATTGGCTGGGGCGCAATGATGTTCTGTAGAACATATGCTTCCAATCGAGTCGAAAAACCATTTATGCGCGATGATATTGCCAAGTTGACACGGCGCTGGGTCTTTTGTCGCCTTTGACCGATGCCTTCAACGCACATGTCACTATGGTTTGTTTTTAAGTTCAATTTTTTCAGAAGTCGGTCTGTGATGAAGTTGAGCTGAGAGCCAGAGTCGAGAATGGCCCGACACGGTACGATGTCTCCTCTGTCGTTCATCGCGTTCACTGTGGCGGTCCCAAGGAGCACGTACGACCTTCCGGAGTTGATAGTGAGGGCAGTATGATTATCATCTGAAGTCTTCGCTTGTGAGGATAGCGCGGATGCTGGAAGCTTAGTGTTTGAGTCCTTGCTCGATGACGATGTAGACTTTCCCGATGTCGTTTCCGTTTCGAAATGGATAAGTGTGTGATGCCGTTTCGAACACTTCCGACAGCTAGATGAGGGACATGTTGAAACATTATGCCCCGCGTTCAAGCAGTTTATGCACAGTTTGCCTTCCTTCACGAATTGGTAGCGTTTCGAAGGCGACATGTTTAGGAATTTCTGGCAGAGGTTGATGCGATGAGTTCCCTTGCAGAATGAACAAGACTCCCCATTAGTTGCTGTCAGGGTTCTTGTTGTCTTGTGGGTATTCCTGTCCCCACCGGTGGATTGACGAGGTTTGCTTCCCAACGCCTCTAGTGATTGGAAGCGCAATTCCAAGAAATTAAGAAATTCCTGGATGGATGATAGGGCTCTGGGATCCTTGAGCGACTGCTCCCAGAGAATTTGAGTTGATCGGTCCAATTTGCGAGTCAACATGTGTAAAATCAGAGGATCCCAATTTGCCGTGTTAGTCGCTAAATTCTGCAGGCCAAGAAGGCACTCTTGAGTAGTATCGTATAGGGACTTGATACTAGCCGTGTTATCTGGAGTAGTTGATTGTTGTTCAAACAGTTTATTGAGGAAGGCTGACACCAGCCATCGGATATTCTCGTATCGGTGATTGATCGTTTCCCATGCAGCATAGTTAGCATCTGCTGTAGTATAGTGACGAAGTAAACGTTCAGCTTCTCCAGTTAAACTGGTTTTAAGATACCACAGCTTCTGGCAGTCGGCTATGGGTTGTTTGTGTACTAACTGTATGAACAGGTCTCGGAACTGCCGCCATTTTACGTACTCGCCGTCGAAAGTAGGGAGAGTAATTTTCGGGAGCTTCAAAGACGTTTCGCTGTGTGTGGATGTCCGTTGTTCCGAAATTGGCGTAGGTGGTTGAGCCTGCAGACGTATTAGTGTGTCTGTGACCCTATCCTGAAGGGCGTAGTACTCATTCATATTGTAGACTTCGACAAATGAGTCATCTTCGTGGGTCAGTATCTTCTGGTGGAGATGTTGAACGTCATCCCAGGTTTGTTGTATGGCCCTTGCCTTGAGTTGACAGTATTGCAAGGAAAGGTCTCCTTCAAGAGGTATCCCATTCAGTAGCCCATTGCAGATGGTTATGAGGGATTGTTGTTTACGACTGAGCAAGGCGACGCGAGATGGCGGTCCCTTGGTTGTGTTCGTATTCGGCTTGGCAACAGCTCCTGTAGCCTCCAAACGCTTGGCATGAGGATCACATTCCTCATGTCTCTTCGGCGATGAAATGGCCTCCAGTTTCGCGACGATATCTTCCTTCGCAGCCAGGTAGCCAGATTGTATTGCCGTGTAGTATTCCTTTTGGAAATAAGGATGCTCCGGCTGAGTTCCGAAATTGTTGCGGATTTGATTGTCCGTGTTTTCGAAGTCCTCCCATAAGGTTTCAAGTAATTGAAGCCTTGCATTGAGGTAGTTGACATCCTTACGGTCAGGCGAGTCCTTTTTGTAATTGGTAACCACCCGTTGGATCTCGTTCCCGGTGTTTAGTTGTTCCTGGTACAAATCGTCCATGATGTACCGATGAAGCGATAGCAGCAATGAAACTCGTTAAAGGCAGTGATAAAAGCCTAGCGTGGTAACCAACAACTCCACAATGCAGACAAACAACGATAAAGGTGATAACCAGCTCCACGGATGCGGTGATGAAGATGGTGAGATCAGCTCTAATAACGACGATGTCGTGAGGCAACGATGTCGAGAGGGATGATCGGTTCTACTTCTGCGGCGATGATGTCGAGAGAGATGATCGGCTCTACTTCTGCGGCAATGTCGATGCGTGATTCCTTTAGCAGGATCACGTCGGGGTCACCAAATGTTTGAGGTTGAGCTCTTTTGCTCACCCTTTTGTCGGAAATTAATCCAAGTTTATTTTTGCGAATTGACAACAGGGGATGGGGGGTGCGTTGAGTTCTTGTACTCAACCACTTGTTGCGGATACTACTAGTACAAAACTAGAGTATCGTAACACCAAAGAAAAACTGGACGATGTCGTTACAATAAAAGAATTGATTTGACTGACACTAGAATTTTATTTTGTATGGCTTAAATACTAAAATGCTAAATTCTAACATTACAATTTCAAAAGAAAAAAGGCAATAATCAAAAATGGATAATAAATTCAAAACGCGCAAACATCACGTATTCAATTATGTGCGTATGCAAGTCACTTGGAAGAAGTAACCCATAAAATATACAACATCGCGTCGTATGCGCATAGTACGGCTATAAAATTTAAGAAAATTCAATTGTGACGCGCACATATGTGTATACATATGGTACTTAGAAGATGCAACATAGGAAACGGAACAGTCGATATTAGTCCAATCGGATGAAAACCAAGGCTATTTTGCCTACAAGGTGGTCGGTTGAGCGTGTTCTTGATCACACACCTCTGCATAAAACACCGTCATGATCTAGAGCAGGGGTCGGCAACCAACGGCCCGCATGCGGCCCTTCATAACACTTTGTGCGGCCCGCGAGTCAACAACCAATTATGTACTTTAAGTTAGGATCTGCAAAACGCGAACAACGTTTGAATGCGCACAAGTGCGAAGAAATGTGTGAAGTGCATGATAGAACTAGAAAAAAAATGATGTATGTATTTGCCCACAGTTATAATACATAACCTGAAATAGCACTGGATTGGTTACGCATGGAAAGTGTGATCTATCTACCGGTGCCTGCAGTCTGTTGCTAACGTGTGTATAAGTTAACGTGAATATCATAAAAAAGGAAGCAATTCAACTCATATGCTCAATGGCCGGTCTTTGCTCGGTAGTAGGCAATATAGTATACCACAAAAAAAGCAGACCGTTTGGGCGTTGCTAAAGCGGTAACAGAGGTCATCAAAAGTACGACAAAAAACAAGCACTTGACGCCATTCGGTTCAGAATATTTCTGAAGTGTAAAAAAACAGAAAATTGGAATAATTGGAATTCGATATTACAAAAACGACGGCAGGCGTCATCAAAATCGCAAATCGACCCTACTCAAGTGCACAGTCTTGATTCGAATGGTATTCGATTCAGAACACTGCCACAAGTGTCTGTGTTAAAAGGCAAAACCAAAATTTCGATGCAAACATTGCCCTGAAAATAAGAATAGGATATTTGGACGTGCGAATCGACCTGTTGACTCGAGTAGGATCAACCACAGACGCGTCAAATTACGCTGTGCTCTTCAAAAGAATTTTGACCTGTCTTTTTCAACTGGAACCTATGGAAGCGTCAGTGATGCTAAAGAAGAATGAATGCTTCGACAATGCCGAGTACGTAGCCATCTCAGTCGATTTATCGAAAAGAGTAGGTTGAATCAACAGATGTTTTGACTTGGGTCCTTTTTTTGACCATGTTTATGATGTCTGCAGAAGGTTTAGTAACTAAGACTATATTTCCAATTTTACAAATTGCCTGGCGTGCTGTTAGCAACAGAATTTGAGTCTGTTTTCTTGCACTGATACTTCATGTTTTTTCACTGTGCGGCCCGCTTAAAGATACTTCTGTTGAAAGTGGCCCACTGCCCTAAAAAGATTGCCGGCCTCCGATCTAGAGAATGAGATGATGCTAACTCATTTAACTCTTGTAGTCCGGATGGCGCATTGGTTAGCACGTTCGCCTTCTACGCACTGGGCCCCGGTTCGATTCCTACTGAATGCGGTAGTTTTCAATAAAAAAAGGGATTTACGATCTAGAAAATGAGATCATGCTAACTCATCTCGAGGCCATGGTTCAAATTGGACTGTTGCGCCAGTTATTTATTTTAACTCATCTCGAATGTTGTGCCAGTTATTTTTATTTTTTTTTTATTTATTTATTTAGTGACCGTGAATGTCGGGCCGCGCCATCTGGCGAAGAAAAAGGCCCCTCAACGAGCTAAGCAGCGGCCCGTGCTTGTTAATTTCCTCGACCCCTCGAAGGCCGTCTTCTTCGTGACAAGCTCGGAGCACCGTGAGAGTTCTATTAGTACCCACAGGCAGTATTTGATCGCGCCGAGTTTTGAATTCCAAGCTCTAGATTAGTATTGTAGAGCGGTGACCAAACGACCACGGCCACCGAGCGGGAGACGAATAGTTCCGTAGGAGGTGTCGTCGGATGGTTTGCTCTCTTCAAGCGCTGGACATCTCTTTCAAGATTTCTTAGGTAGCGACTAATATTGCGAGGAGGTGGTATTCTGTCCATAAGGTTGTAGCTTGGATGGATATATATATAGATATTGCTTCGATAAGAGGTTGTTATAGGATCTTAGTGGCATCATGTGGATCTCTTGGTGTAGGTGATCCTGAGGAGACATCAGAAGGCAGCCTGTCACAGTACGTAGTGCAGCATTTTGATAAGACTGAATGTTATTCCATTGTGTATCGCTCAGGACCAGATATGTGCTGTATAGTTTGCCACTGATTTACCGATAGCTTTATAGGTTACCAGTAGGGTTTCCTTATCCTTACCCCAGGAACTGCCAGCAAGAGCTTTGAGAACTTTGTTCCTGTTTCTCATTCTGCCACAGATTGTTGATGCATGGGCAGAAGATGCGTCCATGCTATCAAGGGTGACACCGAGGATTTTTGGGTGGTTTATGGTTGGGATAAGTTGATCCCCCACTGATACGTTTAGTCGCATTCGGACTTCTTTGGTACAAGAGATGAAAAGCGTGGCTGAAGACTTCGGAGCAGATATGTGCAAATTCTTACTAACGAAGAAGGTTGAGCTTTTCCAAGATATTGGTTGATTAAGTTGCACGTGTGCTCAATGTTATTATCGGTAGCCAGAATAGAACAATCGTCCGCATAGCTGATAATTTATGGCGATGGTGGCCGTGGTCGTTAGGTCACCGCTCTACGGTACTAATCTAGAGCTCGGATTCAAGTCTCGGCGCGATCAAAAACTGCCTGTGAGTGCTAATAGAACTCACACCGTGCTCCAAGCTTGTCAGTATAAAGACGGCGCGGATGGGAGGTGCATGTTAGCAGCTGCACTTCCGAAAAGTAGATACGCTATCGAAACGTCGAAACGCCCTGTTGAACTCTTCTGAGCTTGGATTTCTTATTCCTAAACTTTGTGACCGACTGTCTGCCAGCAAGGTGGTTTACAATCCGTTTGGTAAATTGAATTGGAAGCGCAGTACAGTAGATATCCGATAGCAGTGACGAATGGTTATCAGTATCAAAAGCTTTTGATAAGTCAAGAACCACCAGGATCGTTCGATGATATGGACGGGATTGGCTGCGATGATATGGCATCCAATGCCGCCGTGGTGCTGGGCACACGCCTGAAGCCGTGTTGACTGTCGGCTAATTTCAAATAGGTCGTAAGCTCGATAGGAGTAGCGCTTCAAGCGTCTTAGCAACCGGCGAAAGTAGTGTGATAGGTCGATATGATCCGCTTTGGCCTGCTTTTTTCCCGGATTTCAGAATAGGAACCACCCCGCCTTTCTTCCACACTTCGGGAATTACTGACGTCGCGGTTGAGAGATTAAGAGTGGACGTTATATACTCCAATGCTGGCAAGCCAAGGTTTTTGAGCACAATCATGGATAATCCATCGAGACCTAATGCTTGAGAGCTCTTGATTTTCCGAATGGTAGCTGCCACTTCGTCAAAAGAGAATTGGTACGTCTGGGCGATGGATTCATTATGGATTTTCACCACGAATTTTACGCTTAGATTTGCCAGCTGGCGGGTGTTCGACAAATTGTCTATTAAATTGTCAACTTGATTAGTGACCCTATACAATGCACTTGGCATTATTTAGGGTCACTAATCAAGTTGTTGTCAAATTGACTAGCAACATTCCCACGTTGGTCAGTGGGGTTAGTGAGGGCCCTGACAGTCGTCCAAAATATACTGATGCCAGATTTCAAGTTATAGCTCTTAATGTGATTATTCCTTTTGGCCCTTCTATGTTGGGTGACTTGACTACATATTTCGGCGTTGAGCTCCTTAATTCTAGGATCATCTGGGTTGGTGTTGCAAATTCTGTCCCTTTCGTCTGCCAATATTGGAAAATTGGGTCGAACTACAGGGATTCGAACTGCCGGCATGAATTTGGCTGCTTTCACCACAACTCGTCTAAAATTTCTTTTCAGCCACGCGAACATCAGATGGTGTTGGGAGGGCACTTAAAGCTGCGTTAGTGTAATTCCGAAAGCTGACCCAGTCAGCTTTCTTGTAGTTGGTGAAGGTTCGATGGTTTGATTCTTGAACGTTTGTTGAACGATCGAGTTTGATTAGGATCGGAAGGTGGATGAGCGAAAGCGTCAGAACGGATTCCCATTGAGTTGCGTTAATGAGGCAAGCACTTATGGAGATATCTGGAGAGCTGGAACAAGATCCCGTTAAGCGGGTGGGAGTATCTCCGTTTAGCGGGCAGAATGTGAGTTGCTCCAACAATGATAGATCGTATTTCTCGCTGGCCAGAGACGGTTCAAAGAAGACGCAGCTTTCCCAAACTAGAAATTTTATTTATATTGTATATATATAGTTATTTCGGGGACGACTTACCCTCTTCTTCAGTACAATAGTTTGGGAAAGCTGCGTCTTCTTTGATTTAGTTGACAACTACAAACGTCGGACAACACCTAACATCTTAGGTCTTTCAGGCTCTTACGAAATTGATTGATTGTAAGCGATCACGTCAGTCTCAGGCCCGTTTTCTCAATGTCCAGTTAAAATTTAAACTCGAGATAAAATTTGTTGTTGTTGTTGTTTTCCCTGTAAAATTTGACAGATGGGTACGTTCAATGTATGTTTAACTGGAGTTTAAATTTTAATCAGACATTGAGAAAACGGGTCCTAGTCTTTTAAGAGGGCTCCGCTCGTTTTGCGCTTAAGGGATCACAACCCTCAATTTCGTACAAATCCAATTTGGCATTTGTTGCAATACACGAACCCCAATCTTTCCAATACAGCTCAAATTAGCCTAGATACAAACCTAGATGGGGATTTTGTCTGATACAAAGAATTCTCCTACAGTAGTCCCTCGACTTACGTCGGAGTTAGGTTCCGAGAATTTGCGACGTAAGTCGAAAACGACGTAACTCGAGGGTAGAAACAACTTCAGGCGATAAATGTATAAGGTATAATGTATTTATTATACCCTAGACTTTTAGTATAGGCATAGGGCATATTGTTTTGTCACGACGGAAATATGTAACACCTTAAAGGAGGCTCCGGAGTATAGCAATGTATATTTATAAATGATTAGGGTCACTTCCTGATTCGTTTTAGCCATGTCTGTCCGTCTGTCTGTCTGTCCGTTCGCACGATAACTTTCGATAGAATGAAGCTAGAGCCTTGAAATTTTGGTCAAATATTGGAAGTATGATCTGATGATTGGTTGGTATTGAAAATGGGCATGATCAGGCCAAGAGAACGCCTACCTCCTCTACATATGTAAAATAAATAAATGTATTTATAACTCCCGATTAAATAAACATGAAAAGTTCTAGCTTTGGTAGATTGCTCGTGAGGGTAATCCTATACTCCCCTGGAAAAATAAAATCGATCAGTTAAAAACTAACGGTAATTTTCTTACAGTAAGTTGGGCATAATCAGATCAAAGGAACGCCTACCTCCCCTACAAAATTAAATATTACTTTAATTACGATAGCTTTCGATAGAAATAACACTAGTGAGTTGAAAATTTGGCAGAACGTTGGTAGTAAAATTAAGTTTGTTGGCATTGAAAATGGGCAAGATCCGACCCAAGGAACCCCTACCTCCCTTACAAATGAAAATTCAAATAAGCGATAACTGTTGATAGAATGAAGCCAGCGACTTGAAATTTTGGTCAAATGTTTGAAGTGAGATTAAGTTAGTTGGCATTAAAGATGGGTTCGATCCGACCTAAGGCACCCCTTCCTCCCCTAGAAATAGATAGATAGATGATAGATAGATAGATAGATAGATAGATAGATAGAATGAAACCCCTGCTTCCCCTACAAATGAAACTTCCAATAAGTGATAACTTTCGATAGAGTGAAGCTAGAGACCTGACATTTTTTTTTTAAATGTTTGTAGGGTGATCTAATTGGTTGGTGGCAAATAAGCGATAACTTTCGAAAAAATTAAGCTAGTGACTTGAAATTTTGGTAAAATATTTGTACTGGAATCTAGTTGGTTGTTATTAAAAATGCGCAAGGTTCATCAAACGAAACCTTTACCTCCCCTTTAAGTGAGACTTCAAATATGCAATAACTTTCGATAGAATGAAGCTAGCGACTTGAAAAATTCGACAAGTATTTGCAGAATGGGTTAGCTAATTGATTTTTAGAATGGCCAAGGTCCTCCTGAATGTGTGCCAACCTCCCCTATAAAGTGGCCATATAGGAAACTCACTTTTAATGCATATGGTCGTTGCCAATTGATACTTTTGGTATCACCACTAGGTCTGTACAAGTCTAGGGTATATACGCTTCGGACTCCGGGTCGAAACGAAGCTTCGGCCTGGTTTTTTAATTGACATTTCACTGTTGTCCCCCAACTCAATAGCTTCAATTAATTGGTGAAATGTACGCCGCAAATAATAGGCCTTAAAGGATGCATTAACACCTTGATCCATTGGTTGAAGAATCGCGGTCGTATTAGGAGGCAAAAAAATCACCTTAATGGCATCATTGTTGAGATTTATGGGATGACTTGGAGCGTTATCTATGATTAGTAACGCTTTATGAGAAAGATTATTGGCTTCCAAATATTTCTTTATTTACATATATTCTTTATTGTCGGACAGAAATATTGATCGAACCAATCACAAAATATATTAGAAGTAACCCAGGCCTTTTTGTTGGACCTCCAAATAACCGGTAGATTTTCCTTGTACACATTTTTGAAAGCTCTTGAATTTTCTGATTGATAAACAGCAAGAGGTTTCAGTTTCAAATCACCTAATGCATTCCCTCCGAGAAGCAAAGTAATCCTGGATTTTTCTACCTTAAAGCCAGGAGCTCTTTTTTCTTCAATCGAAAGAAATGTTCTTGAGGACATGCGTTTCTAATACAGGCCTGTCTCGTCAACATTAAACACCTCCTGTGAGCAATATCCTCCATTTTCAATAATACCATGTAAAGTGTTTGGAAAGATCTTCGCTGAAAACGGCGACGTAAGTCAAGGGACGGACGACGTAATTTCAAGGGTTTGGTCTCAAAGTAATGAACGACGTAAGTCGAAAAAACGTATAACAAGGGAGACGTAAGTCAAGGGATTACTGTATTGTTCGCGAAACAGGAATGTTCTCAAAAGTCAAATTTAACTACGAAAATGTCTAATTTTTCATCATAAATTCGCCATTTAGCGATACAAGGGACATCTGCTGACGTATCTATCCGGTATAGATTTATTAACCCGTAGAAATCTACGGGTTAATCACGGGAATTATTTAACAAACATTAACAAACAAACAAAATAAAAGTTTGTAGTATCACGATTATCACTGACGTCTAAATGTTCATTCGCGTGTATTCTAACCATTGAATCATTCTTTGTTTTATTTACAATTGAGCAAACAAAATGCAGTCCACCAAACAATAACAAATTTTACTTGCCCCCATTTGGGACGATGTTTTCGTTGAATTAAAAGAGCCTGAAGACAGGATACCGGACAATGTCTGTGACACAAAACAAGTGTGTGAGGATGAAAACGTGATTCGCACACTCAATCACTCGCTATAACTGCCAGGGTGCTCTAGTCACCTGCAATGGAGATTTATATTCTAATAACAAGGGTGGTGTCACACATTCTGAGCCCGAGCCCTGCACGTGACGCAATTGATGCAATGCCCTTTCACGACCACCCGCTCGCCTCCGCACTTTGCCACTTAATGTGCACAAGCACACGAAAGCGATTTAGGTCAACTGAACCTTGGAAAGTTCAAAGCAAGTTCGCGGCGTGTCGTGTACAAAAACTATGTACCTACTTGTATGTACATACTAGCACTATGTATATTATTACTCGAGCGAATGTGGACCGTGTCACAGTCAGTGCTCCCCTGCTTTGTGTGCTTCCCGTAAACAATGCAAAATCTTGGAACTAGTGCAACCGTGCAGCTGTTCTAGCCTTCGGCCACCTGACTTTTCACCACTCAAATTCAATTAGCTTGCGGCCAAACGTCACGAATGCAAATGTACGTATATTGACGGGGCCAAACCATTCAATTGCGCACATTTTCCCGAATTTCACTCGACGACGACGGGCTGGCTCGCCTCCTCAATCACAAGTGGTGTTGAGGTTAGGGCGCACGTAGTCGTCGCTGAGGACATCGGTCGTCGTGCAAAGCACACACACAACACCTTTATCAATTTTTTCGCTTGTCACTTTTCTGCAACATAGAAATCTTCACATGCCCACAGAATGCAATTCGTCGTTGTGTCGATTGGGAAATTTGCTCTCATTGCGATTGAAACTAGGGCAGTAGTTGTAGCACTTATTTGGCCTGTTACCTTAGGTTGAAAACGCACTCCAATTAGTCGTGAACAATCGTTGAACCTGTAGATCACACTGAACGGAATATTAAGCCCGATTTGCAGTTAGAAACAATCAACACTTGTACGGAAATACTAAACGCCCGAAGAAAAACTCAGATCACGACAAGTACGAGTGAAAAGTATCATCCGTCCGCGGGACGAGAGGCGAGACAATGCACAATGACTTGTGTTCCGTGTTGTTGGGTTGGTGCAAGTGGCTGTCAAAGTGGCGTGGCGACATCTGGATGTCGAAAATTATTTGGAATGTGCAAAAGTGACGGTTATAACATGTATCCGTAAGGATGTCATTTTGACAAGCGACCGGTCGACATCTCAAATTTCGAGCTCTGAAAATTTTTTATGGTTTGTGAGTGTAGTCTTGGTGTTTAAATTAACAAAATTATAAAATTGAGTGAAATAATAGTAAAAATTGCAATAGTTTATCGATTCATCTGGAAAACTGTAAGTTTTGTTTCAATGGCCACGTTTAGACCGTGGAACTAAAAGGCGATTTAACTAAATCATTTTAGTGTTAGTACTTGTTGGTGGAGTGTTTATACCGACCATACGGAGAGGTACTTCTTCTTCTTCTTTCTCCGTTGACAGCACAGATAAATTTTACAGATATAAATTTTACGACAGAAAAAGACTTTTTCCTGCCCGTGATCACGCACTGCTTTCCTGAAATTGCAAACAAAGCAAACGCCGAACAGAAAAAAACCACAACAAAGGAATGTCAACCACCGAGTCAACATTAGCGATGACAGCGACAGAGTCCCAATTTTTTTGGTTCAGTTCCGCATCGCAAGTAGAGATAAGCCAAGTCCAAAACTAACTAAATCGATACGTTTATATCGTCGAGAGTTAGATCGATTTAGTTAGATCTCGAAGATAGTCCCGCGGTCTAAACGTAGTGAATCTTTGTGTGTTTTTTCCACTTGCATTAACTCGGCGCTAACGGTTTATCTTTCGGTGGGAATTTGGCCAAAGTTTATTTTTTTAATTTCTAAATTGAATAAACGAATATGCCGGGAATACAAACAAATAGTGTCGATGGGGAAAATATCACCTGCCCCAAATGTAAAAAGGTGGTCAGTGATGACCAGCAGGCACTTCTTTGTGACGGATTTTGTGCGAAATGGCACCATATTGGCTGCATAAAATTCTCCGCCGAAGAGTACAAAGCAATGAAAACCCTACATTCTAAACGTGGGATTATGTGGCTTTGCGATAGAGACCGTACTAAGTGGACGAAGTACACTAAAAATGAGTCCCAAGTTTCTTTGCTAGTTGACATTATCACCAAAGTCGACAGCAAAGTGGACTCAATAATACATCGTCAACTCAAATGTATTGACGATAAACTTACGAGTATAAATAAGAAGATTGATGATTCTACGGCATCAGATTCTGCCAAAGTAAGCTTCGGATCCATGACTTATGCAAAGGTGTCAAAATGTGATGACAATGCTGATGACAGATCCAAAGTCTACAACGGAGGGGTAATTATAAAACCAAAAGAAGTCCAAAGCAGTGAAATTACGATGGCTACTGTGAGGGAAAATTTCAAACCCCGCGAAGCCCAAACCCCCATCACCTATACTAGAAATCTGAGAGACGGGGGAGTTCTGTTGAAAACTAACACCGAACAGAACTGTAAGAAACTTCTGGAAGGGCTTAAAGCTAAGTTAAACAATAATTATTCCGTCGAATCATCAAAAGAACGTCTTCCAAAATTGGCTATATACGGTATCAATAAAAAATATTCTGTAGATGAGCTTAAGCAAGAAATCATAACTCTGAATCATGGAATTAGTCCAGATATAGAGTTGAGGTTTCTGCAATACAAAAGCTACAAGAAGCAAGAGCATAAATATACTGCTATATTTGAAACTACTGGAGATCTTTACTCGCGGCTAGTCAATAGGTATGTTAACATTGATTATGCCAGCCATTTCTGTGCAGAAGTTATTGATGTGAGAAGGTGTTACAAATGCCAAAAATATGGGCATATAGGAAAATATTGCAAGAGTACTGTTGATATTTGCCCAAAATGTGCTGGTAACCACCGAGCATCAGAATGCCAGGCATCGACTAAAAAGTGTTCAAACTGCCTCGGTAAGACTAGATCTGACTGTAGTCACAGTGCAGATAGTAAGGATTGTCCCGAGTATAGGTCAGCAGTGAATATAGCAATTAATAGGATTAATTACTTTTCATCAAAAGCATAATGAGTCAACAACCACTGAAAATTTTCTATGCAAACGCTAGAAGTTTACGTAATAAATTTTCGGAAATAGAAGTTATGGCTATTGAGGTAGAAAAATCGGATATCATAATCATCACCCAAGTAACATTTTAAGTAGCAAATACCAATGTTTTCGATTCTGCCACTATATGAAGTTGCTGCTACGTTTTTTAGTACTAGAGTTGCAACTTCATCGTAAGAAATCCTGTAACGTAGCTCGTGGAACGTTCCAGCATAGCGGCAATTGGAACATTTAAGTGGCATTATTTTGTGATTTTATTATGGTTCCAGAGTGGTGATTTTTCATAACCTGGGACTTTAGGAAAATGTTGCCACTATATATTACACAAAAGCAGGTGAATGTTTCGTGTTGGGCACCACAATATGGTTACTACCTAGTGAGAAACTATAAAGTATTTTTTAAGGTAGCGAATTAGTGGCATTACTCTCATTAATTCTACTATAAAGGAGCTAATATTCACGAATGAAAAAATTAGTATTTGGTACTACAATTGGTACCATAAAGAACCAATTACTTCATGGGATAGTTCCAAAAGTTACTACTAAGTCTTCAAAAATGTATCTGCCACTTCATGTGAGACTCTTGTTGTTGCAGACTCTTTGCATTTAATCGACCTTGGTAAGATGGGAAAATAAAATATTAAAACTACGAGTAATAATTAATTTTTTTTTCAAGGTGTTGTGAGGAAATGTCTCTACGGTTGGGTGAACGGATCCCACAATTTTCGAACGAAACTTTCGGGGAAACAAATAGAAGCCATGTCCAAGCAACTAGAAGACATTAATAATACGAAACCGAGGGAAATTCATCGAACTGATGGGATTCAATCCACACCCAAACTGATTTCTAAATGCAAAATGCAAATGTAAAATGCAAACTATTTTCTATAAAATATCGCGAAAAATTTGTTTTCATGCCACTGTTGCATACTACGTGAAGCATTAACGATTCTCAATATTCTAGAATAGAAACCATGTTTTATTTAATTTTTTTATTTGTATTTGTACAAAAATAAAATAAAAACATAAAAGAACTACGATTGGGGTAAACCCTAATCATGCAATACTCTAGATGAATTTGAACCTGGTTTTGAATCTAACTGATATTGTTAATTAAGTGTTAAGTACAAAATTTCTGCCCGATAAATTGTATAGGTAATGAGTAAATTGGCTTAACGTATTTCATGAAATAGTGCAGTTTGTATGGGAGGGGGTAGAAGGAGGGTGAGGATTACAATAAATTTTATAATGTAGGTTACAATTATCATAAAAGTGATATATTCAAAATTTCAAAGCAAGATGTTTTATAGTTTCTGAGAAAATCTGATTATTGTAAATGATCAAAAATGTGTCATTTTGTATGGGAGGGGGTAGACGGAGTAAGGGTAATCGATTAATTTTTTTGAATCTAACTGATATTGTTAATTTAGTGTTAAGTACAAAATTTCAGCCCGGTAAATTGTATACGTACTGAGTAAATTGGCTTAACGTATTTCATGAAATAGTGCAGTTTGTATGGGAGGGGGTAGAAGGAGGGTGAGGATTACAATAAGTTTTATAACGTAGGTTACAATTATCATAAAAGTGATATATTAAAAATTTCAAAGCAATATGTTTTATAGTTTCTGAGAAAATCTGATTATTGTAAATTTTCAAAAATGTGTCATTTTGTATGGGAGGGGGTAGAAGGGGTGGAGCGATTTAGCCCGTTCACGAACTTAGCCTTCATTTTTTGTCAAAAATAACGTGTGCAAAATTTGAACTTCATAGCTCAACGCGTTCTCGAGCTAGAGAGGTCACGGACGGACGGACGGACAGACGGACAGACGGACATCCGGGTTTGAGATATTCGAGTGATAATATGAACTTCTGTATCATTCATTTTTTTCTGCGAGCCTTATTTCTTAGCGTTACAAACTTTGTGGCAAACTTATAATACTCTCAGATTTCATCTAGAGTATAAAAAACAAAGAAAAGTCTCCTGTTGACTAGGATAATTCAGTTCCAGCAGGAATGACTGCAGAAATACAAAATAAATTCATTTTTTTTTAGATTTTTGTTTATGTTTTGACAGCAAAGAAGTTTGTAATACACATTAATATCACCAAAATAAATCAATTAATTTTCAAATCACAGGTCTACAAAATAATTTTTTTTCTCTACAAATTTAAGTAAGAAAGTATTACAAAATTAGTCTTAATTATTGGAAATATTCAATTCTAAATATTTATTTCCAAGTTTGTGTAAACAAAATAAACGCTCATAAAGATAAAATGCAATTTTCCGGGCGTCCCGAATTGACTTCAAAGTTTAGTGTTCTGCGTGGTTTGAGTTTCCATCATGGGATGCTTCACCGGTGCTTGTGGCTTCGAACTTTACTTCCTCGGACTGTGACTGCTGGATTTTCAGTAATTTATCCCTTAAAATGTAAATAATATAATAAAATGCATATTTTAAAATGTTAATAGTCATACATGTAACGGGAATGCCTTTTTTTTGCTTGTTTGAGGACATGGTCCTTTATAAAAAACTCCGTTTTAGTAAAATTCCAGTGGCTGTCAGCTAATTTTATAATCCTGAAAATAATGTCCACAATCCCCTGCAGGGCGTTGAACGGTTTCTTTTTTATATGTTTCTCTTTGCAAATTCCAGTCCATGTGTAATTTGTTAAAACCTCTTTAGAAAACATATGGTCAATTAATTTATAGGAGATCTTCGTCCCATTCTCTTCCCCAGATACACCACCAATTAACGAAAGCTCTTTTACCTATGAAAAAAGCATTTTAGAAATATTTAAGCGGAATATGAAAACAGCCTTATGACCATTATTACAAAGTCATATTAAACTACTGCACTACACAAACAACAACTGCCAAATTGTTCGTGTAGTGCATGCTAATTAACTGGGGGATAGTTTAGCATGAATTGTGATAATAGCCCTTAATGATTCAATGTAAAAAAAACTTACCATCTTAGCTTTAAACGCTTGATCCTCCTTTACTTTAGCATTGAAAGCGTCGATTGCATCACATGTTGTCAAAGGTAGTTCCTGTAGGGATAAAAGTAGTTCCTCATCTTCTTTTTGACTTTTTTTGTAACTGTCAGTGTCTTGCGTTTTCATTCTATTGTAAATGTTGCTTAGATGGACGTTCATTTTAACAATTTCTTTTTTCAAAAAATGTACATCAGCTTGTATAACATATATGCTTTCCCGTAAGTCGTTCATAGCAGCCGCTGGTACGATCACAACCGGATCATTAGATTGAATGTTAGCAATAATGTTATTGCTTTCAACTTGCTCTGTACTTATCGTCATACTGTTGTTTTCCTCAGATAAATGAAATTGTGGACGTTCTCCACCTTCATAAAACATTTTATTCCTATCGGGAACAACATCGACATCATTCTCCCTTGTCCGCTTTTTGGAGGTGTACTTCAAAAACTCACTACCGGAAGAAAATGCAGAAAATATAAAATATATATGGTGATCTAGCTCGTAATCGCTTTACATAAATAGCCCATCAAATTGAGCGAATGAAACTGCACGGATATAGAAGCAAATCGCAATTCATTTTCTTTCATCGTAAATACCATCGTACGGCATAAGAAAATGCGGCATTTTATGCCAATCACTAATTAACTTCACAAATCACTTTTTAATTTACTTACGATTCTTCCACGTCGCTATCAATACACTTTGACAACATTTTCTCCAGATCTAGCGCTTCCTGGAATGATTCTACGCCGGAAATCTTAACGACGCAATCGTAATCGTTCCAATCTTCTTCCGGAACACTACTGGCATCGGACCGCATTTTTTCCCTTTGGCTGAATGATATATTCGCATGCTGGGGCCACTTTAATATGCCATTACTTTCCCATGCACCAGGAACTGCAGTAAACATAATGCCATTTTTTTCTTTGGTAGCGACCACTTTAAAAGACACCATTTTATCCACAAAGAAAACTTACGGCACACAAGATACGACTAAAATGATGTTCCCCGACAATTATGACAAAATTGTACCGGTTGCCACTTGTACGTGGTCGTGACCACTTCATAGTAACATTTAAAACAATAAAGTTCCCAAAGCTACTTCTGCTGCTCTCTGGGAACTATTTTATATAGTGTCAAATGGATGGTTTCTGTTACTCCAAGGTGAAAATTTTATGGTGGCGAAAACAAATTGTTTGCAACTTTAACTTTAAAGTACCATTTTTTAGTAGAAGATACTATATAGTATCAAACTAAATAATCGCCATCTTTTTATTTCTGTTACAGAATTGAATATCGAAAAGCTTTTAAAAATAGCTATGTTTGAACAATTATGAACACTATGTTATTGTTTAAGCAAATAGGCATTATTACCCAGCAATTTAAGGCAAGGAAACCCTAAATTATAAAAAAAAAACAATCTCATTTTATTAATTTTTCCATATTCTACTTCGAAATCTCAAGAATATTCGAAAGGCGTTGTAATTTTTCGAACTACAATGCCAACTTTCACAATGAAATTTCCTTGGCATACAAATTTGTATGCCAAAGAGATAATACGAGTAGTTATCTAATATGATAATATGAGGTAAATAATTTCTTCATCTGACGGCTGGGATAGCATACATGTTAGGGCCAACAACACAACTTAACATGTTTATAGGGATCAGTTCATTAGTATTGCATTTATTGAATTGCATTCGCCTTTCTAACTTACACATTCACACATTCACATTTGTATTGGAAAAGGGTATAAAATAAAGTACCAGGTACGTCTTGGGGTATACCCGGTATAAGTTTCGGACGTCCCAAGAGACGACACAAGGTTTTTGGCAAAAGAGTTACAATCACTAATAGGTCCATTCCCCATTTTGGTGACATATTGGTGCCAACATTTACCCTATTACGAGCCGAGTCACCGTAATTGCTACTTTAAAGGGAAAAACTGGAGGAGAGGCTACGTGATGGGAACCAAAAATGCTAGTTGGGCAATGAGACATGGCTATATAACAACGAAATTGAATTTTTCAACCTGCAGGGCTATACAGCGTCTTTTAACTGTCGGGATATAACAGGGGGTGGCACCGTGATATACGTTAACAATAACATAAAGTTCAAGGTAATCCTAAATTCACCAGAATATAACACAATAATATTGGAGTTATCCAATTCAAAAGTGCCAATTAGAATAGGTACCTATTACAGGGCCCCTAATGAAAATGCTAATGATTTTATTGAATACATTGATGCATTGTATCAACAGTTTAATAATCTTACGATGTTGGCTGATACAAATTTAGACATCTTAGAACCAAACACCACTGTTGTGAAAGAGTACCTGGACATGCTAACGATGAACCAGATGAATATTGTTAACGATAAAGAACCAACTAGGGTCACTGCCACTTCAGCTACTCTAATCGATCACATAGTGTCCTCAATGAACACATCTACCCATAACTTCAAATTCAAACTAATTGATCAAGCAGAGATTGACCATAAAATTGCAATTCTAAACATAAGAGTAGCTCCTATCCTTAAAAAACGAATGGAAGCTATTTTTATAAAGGTAATTGATAAAGATGCTTTCAAAGAAAACATAAGAGCTAAAGTAAGCAGGCTGAATGACTTAGTTGATTTCAAACACCTGATTGATATTGTTGCATCTGCGAAAACTGAATCAACGACTCTAAAGAAAGTTCGTACAAGACATCAATCATGGATAAATTCTGAAATAATTGAGTCAATTAAAAGGAAGAATATAGCTTATAAAAAATATAAACTCGATCCAACCAGTGAAAGCAAAAAAGCAGCTTATATATATCTTAAAAACAAAGCTTCGAAACTTGTCCACCAAGCCAAGGCAAATTCTCTTAATAATCAATATGTGAATGCATCCGGTAACAGCAGAAAACTTTGGCAAATAATTAACAGCGAACTAACTGCCAACTCTGGTCACAGGAGAGAAATCGATAGTACACTTTCCGCAAGTGACATTAATCAGTTTTTTGCAGCAGTTGCAGAAAAAACTCAGCAAGGCAACTCATCCCCGATTGAAGAAAGATATCCAAACATTACAAATGAACGAACAATATTTCTTGAACCCACTAGCACAGAGGAAGTAACTGGTATCATAAAGAACCTACGCAATGTATCGGCTGGGTTTGATGGTATCAAAATCAGTGATCTCCAAACATCTTGAAGTGAAGGTACATTTCCTGATGTGCTGAAAATTTCGAAAATCAAACCAGTTTTCAAAAATGGAGATCCTAATGATCCATCAAATTATAGACCTATTGCGTTGTGCAGCGTATTTAGCAAGTTATTTGAAAAGGTAGTGAATACCAAAATTGTTCGCTTCATAAATGAGACTATTGGATTTGATAAACAACAATTTGGCTTTTTAGCCGAAAGTAACACAACTGCTGCGCTTACAGATGCACTTCATTTTATAAACTCTGAACTTGATAGTTCAAAATATGTGACGGCCATTTTTATAGACTTGAGCAAAGCCTTTGATACTGTAAATCATACAGTCCTGTCTGAAGCCCTGTATGAACTTGGTATAAGAGGAGTTGCTAACAACCTGATAAAAAGTTACCTGAAAGATAGACCAATTATCACTGAGTTCCATAATGAGATAAGCGGCGAAGTAATAATGAATACAGGGGTTCCTCAGGGTTCTATTTTAGGCCCTACATTATATCTGCTTTACGTGAATAATCTAAGTCATGCAGGCCTTACCGCCAAGTATGTAACTTATGCAGATGATACTCTTCTGCTGTATTCTCATTTTGGGAAAAATGATGCCGAACAAATTATCAATCGTGATATGAAAATCTATAAACAGTGGCTTCAAGGTAACAAATTAGAACTTAACACCAGAAAAACTCGTTACATGCTTTTTAAGCAGAAAAACAAGCCCGATATCGAACTTTGTATCAAATTTGGAAACCAGACTATTGAGAGAGTCGAAAAAATCAAATACCTAGGCCTTATTGTTGATGTGAACCTTTCGTGGAATGATCATATCGCTCAAATTAGATCTAAACTATGCCCATTAGTTGCTTTACTGAGACGTACAAAGTACATAAATGCCCATCTTAAAAACTTAATCTTCCATGCCCACGTCATGCCTACTGTTACATATGGAATTTTTAACTGGTGTCAAACATCGGCGAGAAATATTTCAGCAATCGGAAGAATGCTTAATAAAGCTGTCAAAGCGATTCATAATCTACATCCAAGAACACCTACTTCAGAAGTCTACGAATTGACTGGTAAGCTACCAATAGAAAAAATTATAATCTCTGAAAAAATTAAGATTATTTGGAAGATAGTTAACAAGAAAATTAAAACGTCCATTTCCGTGTCAATGAATAGAGAAGTTCACAGCTATGGCACTCGAATTGCTGGAAATTTCAGAACACCTTTAGCCAACACCAACAGAATCTTGCTAGATCCAATTAGATCATCTCTACTGATTTTTAATGCCTTACCGCAAGAAATTCGAACCCTTACATCATATGATACTCTAAAACGAAGACTCAAACAATACTTACAGCTTAACCAAATTTAAATTTAACTAAAGTATCAATATAGTCCAAGACAATTATACTCACCAACCATGGTTTAATTAGCGCGTTTTCGCTTTAATTAAAAACAATATTTTCTTTTAAGATTAATATACTTTTTTTGCATTCCCTTATACCAGTGTTTCACTGTCTGGGAGGCAAAACAAGTTTTAAGCTCAAATGATATGTTTCAATGTTTTCTGTAATTGTCTTTGGCACCTATTAATTTCTACTCTTATTAACTATGCGGGGTGGGTAAATGTAGTCCGCAAAACCTATCAGTTCCATTTGTTGTATTTTGTTTATCTGCCCTAAATCGAGTATACTTGTCCATACCCTCCCCATCCCCTTTTCCCTCCCTGGGAAATGATGATAGACGCTTTTGAAACACCTGATTCTGTGAATGATAGTGCCAAAGCCAAACTGATCCCTTATTCCCTGTAAAAAAAAAATCCGTTTTATTTTTTTTATACAGGGAATGATTCTTCATAATTTCAGTGATTTCCGAAGCTGATTTCATCATTTGCATGGTAGGAAAAAGAGAAATGGGGGAATGACTTGGGTTTATAACGTGCCATTCACGCATCGATCGATCGGCCTATCTGTCGCCCGATATCGATATCGACCGACGGATCGGCATGTGTATGTGGAAATCGCACCAATCGGCCGATCAATTTTTATCTGCCGATATTTTAGTGCGATCCGTCGGTGACCATCGATTGGATGGTGTATGTGATTATCGCAAGTGAATGCCAAATTACCAAATTTTTAAATGATGAAATTTGAATGATTCTAATGATTTAAATGGCTCTGCAATTGAAATATCAAGTATGTAGTATCCGAAAATACCACAAAAATCCAAATTGATAGCAAAAATTAATCTAGGTTGCATTGGGCTCGTTTATGCCACGGAACTATCTTTGAGGATTAACTAATTTGAGCTAACTTACGACGACATAAACATGTCGCATTAGCTAGTTTTGGTACTAATTTTGGCTCAACTTGCTATGCAGAACTGGACTGGAAAATTGGGACTAGATGATGTTGCTGTCTTCGCCAATGGTGTTGTTGGTAAAATTCCATTTTAATTGTTATATAGATACCTCATCCTTTACTGAAACTCTGCATTCATTTCACCTTTGATTATAGCGGTATAAACGCGTTTTTATTAGGAGGCTACTGCCTCTTGACATTTTCTAAGTCAAAGTCACCGAATTCACAAACCAACTGCTGACATCTTTCATGTTTAGTACCTCTCCGTATGGTCGGTATAAACACACCACGAACAAGTACTAGCACTAAAACAATATAGTTAAATCGCCTTTTAGTTCCACGGTATAAACGGGGCCATAATCAAAACCTATTTTTTGAATTGTCATTCGTTATCGCATCGCACGAAAATCGTACAGTGGCTGCGTTTCTGTTTTGGACCGTATAGGCACCGTGTCGACACAGTTTCATAGATACTTTGCGAAAACGCTACAATTTCAGACACCGATACCATAATCTTTGAGAAGGCGGAAAGTCTCACGAATTTTCTCCGATCCGATTACCCATTTAGCGATTGCTAAAGTTTTGACAGTTCGCTCTTGGCAAGTATTGTCACTCCATTCGTAAACAAGTCTTCGTTGTCGTGAAAGTGTGTATAGTGATTGGGAAGTCTGTCCTCGCTCGTCATTTTGTTTGGAAATTGTGTTTAAAAGTGGAAATATCCCTTATTAAGTGGCGTATGTTTGTGTGAAATATATTCATCGCGGCACGGGAATCGTGTTCTTCACTGGAGAAATCACGAATCGGAGATGGGGCAATGGATAAGTTAAGTTTTGTTAACTCGTGTCTTCATCGAATTTTCTGGCCCGAAAAAAGCTAAAGCTGAGTCGGCATACGGGTCAGATGCCAATCGATGAATTGATACTCCGACGAAAATGGCAGTGGATAGGTCACATTTTGCGGAAGGGTGATAACTGTATTGCAGGATATGCCATGAAATGGGATCCCATTCCCAATGAAGGCCGACCCAGGGGGTGTCCTAGAAAGTCATGGCGGCGATCTGTGGCGAAAGAGTGTGAGTTTCTGGGTAAGTCGTGAGGGCAGTTGTGTCCCATCACCCAAAATCAAGTACGATCGCGCACAGGAGTTTGCGATGCGATATGCCCCACTAAGGGTTAAGGCAAAGTAGTACTCCACTTTATTCCAAATGTTTGTTGTATTCATTATTCACATGAATGCCTCGTTCTAAATATTGTTTAAAATAAATGTCCCCTAGCCAGCCTATTTCATGGCCCATTTGTCTCAAATGACAAAAATACAGAATCCACAAAAAAAAAGTCTTAAAATTTACACTACAATGCACAGTCAAATTTCATTTGTTTAGGCACAAAGCACACTCATGAATTTGATCACTTCCTGGTCAATGGTCATGGTAAAAATTCGGCTAGTCCTACTCGTCCTGATATGTGCAGTTATTAATTCCGTGGTTAGTTAAGGTTCTTTAATTTTTTCAATTATCAACCTAAAATTTTCTATTTAATTCCAGTGTCATCCCCAGGTTCGAATAAATGAAATTCATTGCACATACGACAGCAACTTGATCAATGGAAGTACCTGGATTTATAATCGCAAAGCGTTGAACATTGCGTTCACACTGCAAAAGGACATCAAAAAGGCGTGGCTGATTTTCAAAATTAATTTAAATCGTGGTTCGCGACGTTTCCATATAATTGCCAATATATCGAAAAATTATTGTGATCGGATTCGATGGCTGGGAAGCAACAAAATGTGGGGAATAGTTCATGGTGCCTTGTTCAATGTTACGAATTTTCCCAGATCGTGTCCTATTCCGAAAAGTACGTATTACATTCGCAATTTCACTTTTCCCGATAATCTATTGCCGGCATATGTTCCAGCGGTGGATTTTTCGGTTGAAGTGGCAATTATGCACAATCAATATTTTGAGGAGAATAATATTCTGACGAGATGGAATACTATTGGCAAGTTGTTGCCGTGAGAAGTGTGTAATTTTTGTTGTTGTTATGGAGTAGTGTATGCAGGTACAATACATATTTGGTTAAATATAGAATTAATTGAAAGCCGATGTCTAAGTTAGTATTTTTGAGTTTCGGCTATTGACAAATAACGTAAAGTACTTTATACAACGAGTCACAGGCTGTTTGCTGAGGTATTTACCGCTAACTTTTGCCTACCACCAACATCAAGAAGTCAGATAGTGTGTGGCTTTAGCCACAGACTGTTGCACTTCCGGAGAAGACAAGTATTCAGAATACTGGCTAAGCTGAATACTTCTGAATCTGCTGTTCCGGATAGTATCTTCTCTCTAGCCTTCAAACATTGCGTCCCTCGTAAGCTATTCCACCTATCCTATTGAACTGGGGTATTTCCATCTGAGTGGAAATTGGCTCATATCTATCCAATTCCAAATGATTCCCGCTCCAAAGTCTACCCTTTCACAAATGGTTTATTTAATAAGTGATTCGTCATAATTTAACTTTAGTCAATACTGACTGAGTAAAAAAAAATGAAACCGGAAAATAGAGGGCTACGCCCGCAATCCGAGGGTTTTGTAGTGTCCCATGCCAATAGGAGATGAACTGTCCTACTTTTGGAGATGCTTAACCATTCAGGTTAAGACAATATTGCAAATTGTAAGTTTGCATAAAAAATATTGAAAATAAATTGTTTAAATAATTATAGAGAATAGAGTCAGCGACGAGCATACCCCCCCCCCCCTCCCTCCTTCCCCCCTTCCCCTCCTCCCACCTCTCCTACCAATCATTACCCTTTTGAAAATGGTTAACTCCAATTCGCTCTACGAAAAACAATATGCAAGTATGTTGTACTCGTAGTACTAGTATGTAGTACAAGAGACCTGTTAGGTGCATTTTTTGTATGGATGATATCAAAATGACCAAATCTAAATGAATATACTACTATTAAATATTACGTGATTATTACGAAATTTGGAGATATTATTGCACATGGTGTTGATTGTCGTCGGCCATCAATATTTTCGACCTCGGATGAGTTTGAGAAATGCAGGGGTGTGCTAACTGTAACTATAGAAATATACTATTATTAACCTATTTTGAGAAGATATCAAAATTCCATATTTTTTTTGTTTTCTGTGCTAGTTGAAAGCCATCTTCCTGTATGTTTTCATATTTCTAAGTGTAACGGTCTCGAAATGGTAAGGGGGTGGGACAAATTACAATATGATCTCATATTTTCCCCTCTGCCTCTTTTCCCCTTTCTTCGAATTTGATGAAGTCGCCAAAAATGGAATGTACTCTGTAGTACCTTTCTCATGATACCCCACTTGCCTATATCAGATGAAAAAAAGTGTTGACCTTAATTTCCCCTCTATGAGAACCTCCCTTAAAGCAGCAACCTACCTACCTCCCCTCTTAAACTTCTCTCCCCTACCACTCCTATACCACCAATCTCCACCCTTTCAGAAATGGCTACCTCCAATTCACTTTACGAAAAACAATAGACAATATTCAAGTATACAGTAATAGTACTCGTACGAGTATGTTATGTGCATTTTTTGTATGAATGGCATCAAAATCTCAAAATTTAAATAAATGTACTATTATTAAATATTATGTGATTGTTATGAAACTAGGAGGTAGTATTGCCTATGATGTTGGTTATCATTAGCCATCAATATTTTTGACCTCGGGTGCGCGTAAGGGGTGCAGGGGTGTGCTAACTGCAACTATAGAAATGTACTATTATTAACCTTTTCTGATGAAATTTCAAAATTCTAGAAATCTAGGTTTTCTACGCTAGTAAAATGGCGCTTTTTTGTAAATTTCATATTTCTAAGTATAACGGTCTCGAAATGCAAGGGGGGGGGGACAAACTCGAATGACATATTTTCCCCTCTCCCTCTTTTCCCGTTTCTTCAAATTTGAAAAAAATTCCAAAAATGGAATGTACTCGACGGTACCTTTTTTATGATACCCCACTTGCCTGTACCAAACGAAAAAAAAAATTTCGTCCTTCATTTCCCCTCTATGGGGACCTCCCCTTAAAGTTGACCTATTACGACGATTCGCTTTCTCCGGTGAATTATAGTAATTCTACACATTCCTACAAAATTTCATGTATGTAGCTTCAGCCGTTCGTGAGATATTCCATGGACAGACGGACAGACAGACATTCGACCGATTTCATAAGGGTTTTGTTTTTAATACAAAACCCTAATGACACACCTTCTTGCCTAGTTATCACCCCTTGCAAAGAAAGTAATTTTCCCCTCAACAAAGTCTCAAAATGCCATCAGTCATGACCAAAGGACTCAAAATGCCTTCAAGAGAAATCCAGTGTATTGGTCCCATTATCCCGGATCAGAAGATACCCATTCCTACCAGGTTTTTGTTTCATTCCATGATCATGTCCAGGCGCACAACTGCAGCGGGACGAAAATATTACCATGTGGTACTTATAATAACCCAAATTTGGCCGAAATCAGACCACGGGAAATGCCTAGAGGAAAGCATTGTTGCGAACCACGGCTTTATCGAGCCGCCACCATTGCAACGAAAATATATTTGACCAGAGTGCTTTTTGCTCAGGTCCCTAGACCTGATGCTAGACCAGCGTATTGCGTGGGGTATTTTTAAGCCAAAGCACCTTGGTCCTAGACCAGCCACTTTAAGGAAACATAAAAAAAAAAAGAAAAATTTAAAATGAACCAATTTGATATTTGAAAAAAAAAAAAATGAAACCGGAATATAGAGGGCTACGCCCGCAATTCGAGGGTTTTGTAGCACGCGCTTATTTTGGTATCTAAATATTGGCTCCCTGCTCTTCTTGGTACCACTCAGCTGAATAAAAACACCATAATTAAATGTCTTACCCATAATACCTAGTCTAGCCATAAATATTGTTACAAGGTTTGGCAACCCTGCAGAAAGGAACCGTTATATTGCATTTCTTAAAAATTGAGCTAATCGCTATAGTACGCTTGTGCTTGATGCATTTGTCATCATTTGAGTTTAATTTTTAGTGTAGTGAACATGGATTGGGGTGACAAAGAAAAAAGAATTGCTGTGATTGCACTTCATAAAGTAGGAATGCAACCAAGTGATATTTTTAAGACTCTGCATACCCTTGGTATAAGCCGAATGTTTGTATATCGGGCTATTGAAAGATTTAATGATACGTCTGGAGTAAGTGACCGTGAAAGAAGTGGCCGTCCGCGAACTACTCGAACACCTCAAGCGGTTAAAGCCGTGCGCGAGAGAATTCGCCGTAATCCTCTTCGGAAACAAAAAATTTTATCGCGTGAGATGAAAATACCCCAAAGAACAATTTCACGTATCATCAAAAGTGACTTGGGGTTGGGTGCTTATCGTAGATCTACCGGGCATTTACATACTAACAGATTCGTTAAAAAAAATAGAGTGGAAAAATCAAAATGATTACTTTGCCGGTACGCAAACCAAGAACACCGTCAAATTTTGTTTACGGACGAAAAAATTTTTACTGTCGAAGAAACATTTAATAAACAAAACGATAGGGTTTATGCTCGCAGTGCCAGTGAAGCTTCTCAAGTTGCCCAAAAGGTTCAAAGAGGTCATCATCCAGCCTCAGTAATGGTTTGGTGGGGTATTAGCTACAACGGGGTGACAAAGTTGCATTTTTGTGAGAAGGGCGTCAAAACGTCTGCCAAAATTTATCAAGAAAGTGTCCTTGAAAGTGTAGTGAAACCTCTCAACACGTCATTATTCAAAAATCAGCCTTGGAGTTTCCAGCAAGATTCTGCACCAGGTCATAAGGCGAAGTCAACCCAAAAATGGCTTGAAGAAAATGTTCCAGATTTTATTAAAGCTGAAGATTGGCCTTCCTCTAGCCCAGACCTGAATCCGCTGGATTACGAATTATGGTCTGTCTTAGAGCAAATGACGTGCTCTAAAAGACATTCTAATATCGAATCCTTAAAGAAGTCTCTTACACATGCAGTCGCCAACTTTCCGATTGAAGTAGTGCGTGCTTCCATAGATAAGTGGCCAGCTCGATTAAAGGCTTGTGTAAAGGCAAAAGGCAATCACTTCGAATAACTTGTTGCAATTTCCGTTGTTGACAATGCATTTAATAAATAAACAATGATTTCTTAACATATAACACCTCTTTTATTGAACAGTGCTTCAAAAAGTTTGTAACAGTATTTATGGCTAGACTAGGTATACTCGTAGTATCTTACATGCCAATTCACAAAAAGACTGCATCTGTCACCTCTCAAAGTAATAGTTTTAATACGAGAAGCTGTAGATAGATACTTATGTATGTATAAGAGATAAAATGTCCTATTCTTCGAGATGCTTAACCATTCATGTTAAGACGACATTGCAAATTGCAAACTTGTGTAACGGCTTCGAAATTCAGGACGGTTGGGACAAATTACGGTCTAATATTTTTTCCTCCTCCACTGTTCCCCTTTCTACAAATCTCAAGAAAATGCCAAAAATGGAATGTACTCAACATTACCTTTTTCACGACACCCCAATTGGCTATACCAGTGAATACAAAAATTGACCTTACTTTCGCCTCTATGTGGACCCCCCCTCTCTTAAAGCTGGCCAATTACAACGCTTTCTCCAGCAAATTATAGCATTTCTACACATTCTCGCCGAATTATGTGTGCAGCTTCAGCCGTTCGTAAGATATTCTATGAACAGACGGACAGACAGGTATTTGACCGATTTTGTAAGATTTAAGACACAAAACCCTAAAAAAAATTAATTGTGTGAATAATTATTGTTAGGATCACCAATCACCAATCTTCACCCTTCCAAAGTTGGTTCATTAAATAACTGCAATTCGCACTACGAAAAACAACATGCAAGTAGTACACGCATATCTATGCGTGAGGCCGGTAGGTGTATTTTTTGTATGGATAGTGTCAAAATGCATAACTTTAAGTCAATGTTCTATTATTAAATATCATGTCATTGTAATGAAACTTAAAGATATTATTGCCTATGATGTTGGTTATCATTAACCATCAATATTTTTGACCTAGGGTGTGCTTGAGGGGTACAGGGGTGTGCTAACTGCAACTATAGAAATGTACTATTATTAACCTTTTTGGATGAAATTTAAAATTTTTATTATTTTTAGTTTTCTATGCTAGTAAAATACCGCTTTTCTGTAAATTTTCATATGTCTAGCTATAACGGTCTCGAAATACAAGGGGGGGGGACAAACTCGGACCACATATTTTCCCCTCTCCCTCTTTTCTCCTTTCTTAAAATTTGAAAAAAAGTCCAAAAATGGAATGTACTCGACGGTACCTTTCTTACGATACCCCACTTGCCTATACCAAACGAAAAAAAATTTCGACCTTCATTTCCCCTCTATGGGGACCCCCCCCCCCCCCTTAAAGTTGACCTATTACGACGCATCGCTTTCTCCAGAGAATTATAGTATTTCTACATATTTCAACCAAATTATATGCATGTAGCTTCAGCGGTTTGTGAGATATTTCATGGACAGACAGACAGACAGACGGACAGACGGACAGACGGACGCATGACCGATTTCATAAGGGTTTTGTTTTTATACAAAACCCTAAAAAGCAATACAAAGGAAATTATAGATGCGGGAGTGAGTTTCTTGTCTCTTTGAAAGTAAAATGAGACACCACATCTCCTCTATAATCTTCAAGTAGTAGTATTTAAGTTTCATTTAATTATTTAGTTTTAAGTTTTAGTTAAGTTTTTATAAGTTGAACAGAATTACTTAGGATAAGAACCATTCAAGCTAAAAAATCAACGAGCAATGATGAAAATAGACTACAACTGCTTAATGAAGTGAATTTATCGATCAGCTGAATCCTACTCAGCTGAATTTATCTTTGTACTAATCAATAGACAAATGACATAATTGACTGTCAATTGACCCTCTATATATATGTAATATAAACACAATGTAAAGAAAAAGCCTCAATAAAATGAAATGAAATGAATCTCAATAAGGGAAAAGTTTCCGTGTAATTTTTTGTTAGTCTTATGGCATATTATTCTTATTGGATTTTTGCAAACCACCTTTATAACACTCGCAGAACTAATAAGAACAAACTGTGAAATTTTCATATAAATCGGTCCAGTAGTTTAGGCACCCCGTACGGACATACAGATTTTGATCTTGATTTTTAGGGTTTTGTAGTAAAAACAAAACCCTTATGAAATCGGTCAAATGTCTGTCTGTCCGTCTGTCCGTTTGTCCATGGAATATCTCACGAACGGCTGAAGCTACATACATGAAATTTGGTAGGAATGTGTAGAATTACTATAATTCACCGGAGAAAGCGAATCATTGTAATAGGTCAACTTTAAGGGGAGGTCCCCATAGAGGGGAAATGAAGGTCGACATTTTTTTTTCATTTGGTACAGGCAAGTGGGGTATCATAAGAAAGGTACTGTTGAGTACATTCCATCTTTGAAATTTTTTTTTCAAATTTGAAAATACGGGAAAAGAGGGAGAGGGGAAAATATGTCATCGGAGTTTGTCCCCCCCCCCCCTTGCATTTCGAGACCGTTATACTTAGAAATATGAAAATCTACAGAAAAGCGCCATTTTACCAGCGTAGAAAATTTGAAGAAAGAGGAAAAAAGGCAGAGGGGAAAATATGAGATCATATTGTAATTTGTCCCACCCCCTTACCATTTCGAGACCGTTACACTTAGAAATATGAAAACATACAGGGCTTTCAACTAGCACAGAAAACAAAAAAATTATGGAATTTTGATATCTTCCCAAAATAGGTTAATAATAGTATATTTCTATAGTTACAGTTAACACACCCCTGCATTTCTCAAACTCATCCGAGGTCGAAAATATTGATAACCGACGATAATCAACACCATGTGCAATAATATCTCCAAATTTCGTAATAATCACGTAATATTTAATAGTAGTACATTCATTTAGATTTGGTCATTTTGATATCATCCATACAAAAAATGCACCTAACAGGTCTCTTGTACTACATACTAGTACTACGAGTACAACATACTTGCATATTGTTTTTCGTAGAGCGAATTGGAGTTAACCATTTTCAAAAGGGTAATGATTGGTAGGAGAGGAGGGAGGAGGGGAAGGGGGGAGGGAGGTATGCTGGTTGCTGACTCTATTCTCTATAATTATTCAAACAATTTATTTTCAATATTTTTATGCAAACTTACAATTTGCAATATTGTCTTAGCATGAATGGTTAAGCATCTCCAAGAGTAGGACGACAGTTCATCTCCTATTGCCATGGGACACTACAAAACCCTCGGATTGCGGGCGTAGCCCTCTATTTTCCGGTTTCATTATATACATATGCAGATTTCTTGGTATTTCCTTGCATATTTCACGACCAAGCTATACATCTGAAATTTCAGAGGGGTGCCCGAGCCTCATGGCCCACTCTAGATAAAAAAAAAACGTAGCATAAAAAGACAAACAGATTTATTTATAAAATTAACCAACAACTCGTCCGAATATCGAAAACTCCAATATTTTCATATTTTCACCCAAATCATTTCGATGGATAAACACCGTTTCCAATTTAAACTGCACTTTGGGCATATAGCTGGGCAAAACCTCATTGGGAAACGTGAAATTCCGCACGTAATACTTGTTCTTCGGAATTGGACATTTTTGCGGAAAATTTGAGTTTGCAAAAAAGTTCAAATTGATCGAAGTCCACAACTTATTTTTCTTTAAACGGCTCATTTTCTCGCAATAGCTGATTGTCTCGTTGACGGGCGTAAGGAAGGCACGCCTTCCTAGATACAGTTGTATCCTGTGAATGAGATCCATGCTTTGAATATTTTTGAACAGATCAAATTCGAAATTGATCGTTCGATTGTTGACGATCCAAATTTGCCCGGTCGCTAATTTGGTATCAAAATCATATTTGACTTGGTCCAGAAACACTTGCGAATTGGCCTGTAAAATTTTGAGAAGAATATTTATCGGAGTTTATTTAGAAGCAGAATATTATTTTTGTTGACCCACCGCAGCAAATGTTCTGGCGATAAGTATGAAAATCAAAACCACCGATCCGATCATGGTAAGGCTACTGCAACAATGTTCACCGTTTGTAGTCATCCAAATGTTTTTGGAGTCATTAAGTTATGAATTATGTACTTGTAATTAAGAGGTCCGAGTAAACAACAATTTATGGGAATTTCCGTGGCAAATTTTACTTTATTGAATGTGTTTGACGGAAGTATTTAAAAAAATGAAATGACCCAGAGTATTGTATTAATATAACCATAAATTTAAATGTTATAGTCTTGGGCCATTAAAGTTTGAAAAAATGTTTCTAAATAGCGACAAAGATATACATACGTAGGCAATGATCGATGTCTATATTTGAGGAAATAATACCTCGTTTTTGCACTACGCTTCACCTCTCACATATAGGGTTTTTCAATAGGGACGACGCATTTTGTTTTTGACATTTTTTGAATAGGATTTAAGTTGGTTTCGCAATTCTTTGACATTTTGCAACGTCAGTCTATACCATTTAATCATGAAGAGATACACGCTTCAACAACGTTTGCAAATTATTAAACTTTTTTTTATCAAAGTTCACGTTCTATCGACGACGACATTCACAAGAAAATCATCTTTTCGGATGAAGCTCACTTCTGGCTCGATGGTTTTGTCAACAGTAGGGAACTTCTTGAGGGGTATCAAATCTTCCGTTGTGATAGAAACTTCGAATTACTTGGACTGACAAATGGTGGTGGAGCGCTAGTTGCTATCCAGAACCACATTGAATGTTCTTTTGTTTCCTGTAGCCTTTCTCAGCCTTATGATTGCGTTACCGTTAATATTCCCACTTCTACCTCCACATCACTTGTGGTTGTTTGTGTCTACGTCCCCTGTAATTCCACATTTGCTGTTTATGATAGTCTCTTTGATCACTTATCTGATACTGTTAATATTCTATTTCCTAATTCCTGTTGTCTAATCTGTGGTGATTTCAATCTTCCCAATGTTAGATGGCCTGATAGGCCAGGTCTTCCTCTGACTTATTCTTCCATGTCAAGGTCGCTCACATCCTTCATGGAATTCTGTAACCTTTTACAATTCAACTTAACTCTGAACTTTATGGATCGTGCTCTCGATCTTGTGTTAAGTAATCTTCCCTTGTCTTGTCTGTCGTCTTCGTTTCCTACTCCTGCTTATGTTCCTTGTGATCCTTACCATCCGGCTATTGCTCATGAGATCAATATTAAATTGTCACCCCCTCTCTCACAGACTTATCATTCTAGACTTAACTTTAGGAAAGCTAATTACGCTTCTATTAATGAAAGGCTGAGTCAAATCAATTGGTATTTCATTCTGAAGGATCTTAACTGTGAGAATGCTGTGACAACCTTTTACTCTATCCTGTACAACATCTTATATGAGTTTGTTCCACTATCTAACTATAAACCCCGGAAAGGTCCAGTTTGGTTTACTCCGCTAATACACAAATTGATCCGTAAAAAGAAGCGTGTCCATACTCGTCTTAAACGCTTCAGACGCCAATCCGACAGTATAGCGTTTCGTTATCTTAGAACTAAAATTAAAAGACTTATTATAGTTGCGCGTTCTGCTTATTACGAAAGTGTGGAAAATAGTTTGAGATCCAGCGAAAGCAAGCCTTTTTGGTCCTATGTGAAGAATATGAGATCTTCTTCCAGCCATCCTTCGCTGCTTTCGTACAACAATATGACTGCTAATACACCTAACGAAATTTGTGAGCTTTTTGCCACATTCTTTTCAAGTATTTTCTCTCAGTCGTCATTATCATCCTCTTGTCCACCTGTTGATGCTCTCGATAGGCTGTCGTTGCATCTACCCCAGTCTGTTCTGCCGTCGTATGTATCTTTTCTTATCTCCTCCATAAAAAATAGTTCTTCCTCAGGACCGGATGGCATTCCTAATTCCTTTCTAAAGCAGACCAATCATTCCATATCTGCTCCTCTCGCCATTCTGTTTACCAAGAGCTTGCAGGAAGGTATTTTTCCAATACAGTGGAAATCTTCCTTTGTTGTTCCAATACCCAAAAAGGGTGACCTTAGCTCTGTATCTAACTACAGACCTATTTCCCTATTATCATCTGTTTCCAAAATCCTTGAGAAGATTGTGTACAACTTCATTTATGATAATTTTGGTTGTCTTATTTGTCCAGAACAGCACGGCTTCTGCAAAAATAAATCTGTAGTTACCAATCTGGTTGAATTCGTTAATTACGTTGCTAAATCTTTTAATGATCATAACGACGTTCATGTCATTTATACAGATTTTGCTAAGGCTTTCGATACTGTCAATCACCAAATCTTGCTAAACAAGTTAATCGCTCTTGGTTTTCCTTCATTCCTCGTTGTATGGCTTTGCTCTTACCTCAACGATCGGTCATCTAGAGTCGTTTTCCAAAATTAAGTTTCGTCCTCTTTCTGTCCATCATCTGGGGTTCCTCAGGGCTCTATTCTGGGTCCCTTATTGTTCTCATTCTTCGTGAATGATCTTCCGTCGCTTCTTAATTGTCCCTTCTTATTATATGCTGACGACAGTAAAATTTTCTCAGCGGTTTCATGTCTTACTGACTGTAACGTGCTACAATCTGATTTGAACATTTTATCTACTTGGTGTAGCTCAAACGATTTACACCTTAATGTTTCCAAATGTTTTGTAATGGTTTACTCCTTAAAACCTTCCCCTATTTCTTTCTCATACCAAATAAACTCGGTTCCTCTCCTAACTGTTTCTACGTTCAAAGACCTGGGAGTTGTGTTTGACCCCAAACTTCGTTTCACTGACCATTACTCCGATATTATCAACAGGTCATCTAAATTAGCTGGTTTTATTTTACGTTGCTCCTGTAACTTCCGGTCCATACATACCTGTGTGAATTTATTTGTGTCACTTGTACGTAGTGTCTTAGAATATGCCTCTGTTGTTTGGTCTCCATCTACTTCTGTCTCTTGCGAAGCTCTTGAAACTGTTCAAAGAAAATTTACTAGAACCTTAATGTTCAGATACAAGCTTGCATACCGCCCTTACCCCGACCGCCTCAGCTTTTTAAATTTATCGCCACTACGTAAAAGAAGAACATACCTAGATCAATGTTTTCTTTTCAAGTTGTGTAATGGATTGTTAAATTCTTGTCTCTTAGCTGACATTAAGTTTAGGATCCCTTCCCACAACACGCGATCGATGGCAGTTTTTGATCCTCCTCATTCCTCACTTTCTGTTTTTATCAACTCTCCACTCCAGAGATCTATGAGAAACTTTGATAGTTTGGAGCTTGGTTCTATATCCTCTTCTTTTTGTACCTTCAAACGTACTTTGCTGCATAAACTTGATTCTTCTGAAATAAATGATTAATTAGCCCTATTGTAAATCTTGGCGGCTTCTTTTTAATTTTGAATTACTATTTCTTGTCTTCTGTTTATCCGCCTACATAGTTCTAAGTCACATTTTCTTTTTCATTTGAATTACTATTTCTTATTTTCTATTTATATAAGTTCTAGCTCCTTAAGTTATTTTGCTTTTCACCTTTTTTTCTTCTTTCTTCTTCTGTAAAGTTTCTTTTTTTTATATATTATTTTTCCTATTACACTTTTTTTCTTTTTTGTATTCTTCACATTACGTATTTTTGGAATCTATTCCTGTTTTGTAATAATAATAATAAATAAATAAATAAATAAACAGGCAAAATTGCCGCGTTTGGTCGAGTGAGCAGCCTGAAGTGATGCACGAGACACAACTTTATTCGAAAAAATTAACTGTTTGGTGCGGTTTTCATGCCGGCGCGGCAGCGTCATTGGAAAAATTTTCTTTTTTGATGAAACGGCGCGCCAACAACCGTCAACAGCGATCGCTACAGGGCCATGATATCGGAGTATTTTTGGAACCAGCTCGACGCTATGGACTTGGACGATATGTGGTTCCAACACGACGGCGCAACGTGCCATACAGCGTACGACACAATCGAATTATTGAAGACCAAATTTCACGAGAGAGTTATCTCACGCAACGCTCCTCGCGAATGGCCGCCTCGTTCGTGCGATTTAACCCCTTTGGACTTTTTTCTTTGGGATAACATTAAATCGCTGATCTATGCCAATAAGCCACCAACGTTATAAAAGCTGCAGGTTAATATCGAACGCGAAATTCTTGATATTTCGGCCGATTTGTGTGCCCGATGGAAAATTGGGTCCCAGCGTATTCACTCGTGACAGCGCTTTCGCGGCGAATATTTGAAGAAAATCGTATTTCGTAATTAATTGCACCGATTGCATCTTCATTTGAAATAAAAATCATTTCCATAATTAACCCCTAAGTCTTTTAATTGAAAAAATAAAAAGCGTCGCTTTGTTTGAACGAGCCCATACTATATTCTGTTTGCGGCAAATGTGTCTACCAGGACCAAAAAAGGAAACATTTTTTTATGATCGTGTTTGTGTAAAAATATTGACTGTGAACTCCTTTTTTGAGTCAATTTTAAAAACCATCGGTCACGGAACCAATCTTCTCATCATCTCTCTTCGCTTTTTGGGGTAATTATTCGTTATGGAATATTCCCCCCAAAGTCAAAATGAAAACAAAATAGTAAAAAAGTAAGGATAAGGGAGGGGGGGGGGGGGTAATTCACAAGAAAAAAAAACCAAATCGATTGTGAATGCCCCTAGAATTGCGATTACTGAGGGTTGTGATCCCTTAAGCGCGGAGTGAGCGTAGTCCACGCAAGACACTGTTGCACCCAAAGCAAGCCAAATGAACGTTTTTGTTTCTACCATACTGGAGCCCAAAAAAAGAGACTATTCCGGACTATAATCATTCATAGTAAAACTTCGTAAGACACACACACAAGAAACTATTATGAATAAACAGCCTTTTGTATAGACTCCGCTCGCTATGCTTGCTCCGTGCTTAAGGGATCATATCCATTGTAAAACGGGACTTACGTGCCAGACACCCCACTGAGGTAAATAATTCGATCGAGCGTGTTCCTCTACTCAAAACACACCTTCACGATCTAGTAAATGAGATGATGCTAAGTCACCTCGAGGCCTTGGTCCAAAATTGGACTGTTGCGCTAGTTATTTATTTACTACACTCCACCAATGTGTTGAGGGTCTTTGTGTACTGCCTAAAGTGGAAATCCACTAGTGGGTGGGCCCAGAATTGATATCCGCTTTAGGCAGTACAAGCCTACCATATATGCATCATAACAATAGCTTTATACCGAAGAATATAGGCTCGTACTGCCTAAAGCGGAAATGAGGGTGAGCCAGAGTGTATATCCGCTTTAGGCAGTATCAACATAATAACTATAACTTCACACTGAAAAACGTTACGTTTGGAGCATGCGGAGCGAAGGTTTCAGGCTCCTGCGGGTGAAAATATTTTTTCAAAAAGATGAACCATTTCAAATTTGGCGGAATTGTTTATCAATATATGCATTTTGGGGTTATTGTTCATATAGAACTTTCCTCCAAAATAATATCAAATTTTTTGGGGGAATTCCGCGAATTATCACTCTAAATTTGGGGCGATTTTACATTGGAAAAATCACACCAAAACCATCAAAGACGTCAACATCTTTAGCATTTCTATTCCTTGTTGATGTTTCGATAGCATATCTACTTTTTCAGAATCCAATCCGCGCCGTCTTTATACTTGACAAGCTCGGAGCACAGTGAGAGTTCTATTAGTACTCACAGGCAGTCTTTGATCGCGCCTAGATTTGAACTCCAAGCTCTAGATTAGTATTGTAGAGTGGTGACCGAACGACCACGGCCACCGAGTGCGATGCCAGCCAGCATGCACCTTCAAATTTGATTTGAACAAGTATTAATTTGATTTGTGAGAGCGTTGAATTCTCTTGAAAATGCTAATGCATATGCTCTCAAATAATTATGCAGATTCGTCGCCGCTTTTCAGAAGTTATACGTACATAGAGAGAACATTTGCTGTTCCCAGTCAACATAAAAGGAAATGCCGCCGCCGCGGTATTTAAAGCTAATTTGTCGGAAAAGTATGATTCGCGTTTAATGAAGAACCGAAAATACATTAATTAACTTTGCGTTTCACACCAAACCCTTCATCAATCACAAAAGGCGCATTCTCATGCAATCTGCGCCACCTGAATGCTGTTGCCTCAATCCTGTGACTGTGGTTTTTCTAGAACCCATCTCTAGAGGCATCTCGTGCAACTGGCGTTCATCATAATATGCACGGAACCAAGAACAAAAAATAAAAGCACGTCGAAATACCTCGTTCCCAAGGAAAAGGCATAATGGAAAGATGGAAAACCAAGGAAGTGGTAAAACGGAGCAAAAAGACAACTTTTGTAGCAAAACAATATAAGCATAGCAACAACAACATGAACAACACCTATTCAACTATATAACATACGTGGCTACAAAGATTGCAGCTATTAGCCGCGGTCGCATCATCAAAGGTCTTAAATGTGGGCGGTCTCCGCCGTATAGTGATCAGGCCGATAGGACCCTGGGTATCACAGGCGCTGCCTGCCTTGCCTTGGTTCACTGCACACTCGCATCGGAGGTGATGCAACGCCGATCTTCGAGATCCCTCAATAACACACACTAATTATATGTTCGTTTTTGAGATTATCTTTTGATTTTATATGCCTGCAACGAAACGAATCAGATAGGGTTCGTATTGAACGTGCACGCGGGCTCTTTCGAACGCTGCACAGGTAGGCAAAGCCACGCAACCTATCAAGGTGGTAATGCAGTGATCGTGGCTCTATTCCTCCGGCGCAGAAGAAAGAAAAAAAAAACGAAAATATGCCGACCGCTTTGTGGACTAATGAAGACAAACTCCGGGGTATTGGTTCTGGCTTATGCGTTATAGCTATTAAAAACGTTTACGATTACACGGAAGACGGTAGAGAGAAATTAGTTGAAATTGTTGTAAAGCTTCACAGAGCATGCCATTAATATGGAAGAGCTAGAGTTTAGTTTCAACCAGTGAGGATCACGCCGACTTGGATGCAAATTAGCCTCATCATTCTAATCTAACATTTTCTACGAATTTTAGAGCTCTTTCGGCAGTTTGTTTGGTAGCCGGGAAGTAAGTGCCATTAGAGGCAATCAAAGTAACCATTCGATTTTGATGAACCATTATCGGTGAATTGAAGATGATCAAAATGACCAGCCATATCTCCTACGCGGTCACGAACGGGAATATGAGGAAAGCCCCACATTGGGTGCTGTTTTTTATGTTTAAGAGTCAAGGAAATATCAGACTATTGTCTTGAGTGGGCCATAAGCTATCGATTTGTCACTAGAAGAACTATTAATTGTTCAGAAAACTGAAAGTCAAACCAAGATTAATGGAAACATAATGTATTCCAGAATCGATACTGCGCCTCACGACCTTGAGATAAATAAAGTACCGCTTTGGAAAAATGAAAAAAGAGGGAAATAACGCTTGCAAGGCGAAAGAACATCATCCCAAGAAAATAATACAATTATATTACACATATTTCGCCAAAAATCAAATAGTACCCCATGAAATAAGTTTAGGTTAGATTGGGTGGTTACCAAAAGATCTTTGTTGAGCTCGAAGGATCCTGATTCATTAGCGAAACTCTAGAAACTCCCATTACAATCCTGTCATCGGTCTTGACGAATAACGAAACATCAATAAATTAATGATAAAGTCCCCAAAAACGAACTTATCTACTCTTCGCAAAACATTCAATGATATTTTCGAAAAATCAAAACTTTTGACAACAACCAAACCGCGCGAGTCGTCATCAACAACATCAGTTTCTTAAAAACCAAATCAATCTGACAAAATGTCACAAAAAATTAACGATAGTGCAATTGGTGAAGAACACCATCTGTGATGTATGTGGTTGCTTGAGAAGCAAAGGAAACAAAGTGCGACCGCATGGGATGACCATACAGAAGATGCTTTTGCGTATTTATGCATTCTTGAAGTGCGGCCACCTTCCATCATTATCATAGTAAGACAAGCCTTAAACAAATGTCGCCTTTCATATCCATGGATTTATCTTTTGCGATGATGACGTGCTCACTTGTGGTAAAGATTGGATGGAGTCTGGTCAAGTCTGCAACGGTCTGGTCGGTTTGATCTTAGGTCCTAATGGAATCTACAAAAAAAAAGATGCAGCCAAATTAGTATTGGATATAATGCAAAATTGATGTACAGTGCTGAATGTGAAAGATTAATGAACGATATTACATGCAAAATTCATAGAAAAAAATATATTTTTGAAAAATGGTCGAACGCCGAAGTCCGAGAATGTTCGGCGCCCAATGTAGAGTCAGTATGAATTTATCTAGTCGATGAAATCAAGATGGGCAATCGAATAGGCGCGTGTTACAAGACACAAAACCAGAAACCTTTTAGAGCTTACCTTAAAGGTACTCTTATTCGGCTTTAATTTACATTAAGGCACCCACAGCAAATTAACAGAAGAAAATAGTGGAAAATTGGTTGAAAAGTCTGAAAATATTCTGTGTGTGAATCGAGTAATGTTTCCAGACGGGCGTAAAATTCATCTTTCACTGCATTTTCTTCGTTTCCACATTGATAAGCCAAAGGTTGAAAAACCGAGTGTTAACGCGAATCGCACACAACGGCGATTTGAGGTGTTTGTTCACGATAAATTGCAGCTCCAAATTCCTTGTGTCCAGATGGCTTACCGTTTTTGAAAATTGTGTGCAATTTTTTGTCATTGATCTCGCTGCCAAGTCAATTTGTTTCCTGGACTGCGGGGATATTTCATTGGTATTTCGCGACCTAGGAAGGTCTTCTCGGCCCCAAGTTTGTTCAGGAAGCGTACATTCCAGGACCAGAAAGAATAATCTGTTAAATGTTTGCGTGGACATGGTTGTTGATCCGTCCAATCATAGGCATTTTGTCCAGGTTTCTTGACATGGAGTAGTTTTTAGAAGGATGGTTTGTCGGCCCATCGCTAAACCCTATTCGGGAGTTGCATAATCTGCCAGATTTCACACATCTATGTTACTACAGGTCTGACTCGTGATTAATGCCACCCTACCCAACTAACAATTTTCTTATGTTTTCTTATAGAATTCTTGAAGAGTTTTATAAGCGAGAAAGTGGCATATGAAATTAGGGGGATAAGACACTCTAAGAACTCTTGAAGGCTTCTTCAAAACTCTAACAAGAGCACTTTAAAAGAATTTGTTTTACCTCCAGGTCGATTACAAGCAAAAAGTTTGTAAAACTTTAAAAGAACTAAGAACCCTGAAGATGGGCATATGCCCGAAATATATTGGTTAAACAAAAAATCGTTCAACTTTCATTTTCGCGAATCGACCTGGAGGTAAAACAAATTATTTTAAAGTGCTCTTGTTGGAGTTTTGAAGAAGCCTTCAAGAGTTCTTAGAGTGTCTTATCCTCCCAATTTCATATGCCACTTTCTCGCTTATAAAACTCTTCAAGAATTCTATAAGAAAACATAAGAAAATTGTTAGTTGGGTAATGACCTGAAACGTTTAGATGTAACTCTGCACATGAGACTACACATCCATGACTTGGGATTATGATTCGGCATAGTTTTTTAGACTTCACTTTATGGGTACCATTTCGTTTTAAAATGGTATGCATTGGTTTAATTTATTAAGCAGAAAATTTCAGGCCCCTACATTCGCACCTGCGCATACATCTAAAGGAGCCCCTAGACGATTAACCCGCTTGATCAATCGGTTGCAGTCCCGTAAAGCACGGACGCTTCAATCAACCTTCTACACGGTCAATCAACCCTTCAAGCAACGCTTCAATCAACTCTTCAAGCTTTGGATCAAAGCTCATTTCTGACTCGGAAAAAGTGTGAAGTGTCGCAATGGTTTCCAATACAGATTTGGTCTTTCTTGCCATGACATTGGTTACCCTCAAGCGGAAAAAATAAGTTAAGAGGAAGCGACGTTGGTTCAAGGAGTCGTATAAAATGAGAAACTGCTTCACTCCACTTATGAATAATTACTCAACCTTCTCCGCGATACGGAACCTGAAGACTACAGGATCTTCATTGGAAATAAGAAAACCAAGAGAGTTTTAATTTTTTGCTGAGCTTAGTACGGCTCAAAATAAAGAAGAAGCATACAAATATGTGTGAAGCAATTCCTGCAACTCACAGACTTTCTATCACATTGCTTCCGGAATGGATGTGGAAGACCTGAAATTCATGTGCGCCATGGCCCCCCGACCCAGTCGGGAACTCATCATAATGGAAACTTGCTCAGCAATTATCGAGTGATTGACACAATGCTTGATCAATCACCGTTAACGCTTGGCTCAAGCGTCAAACCGGTCCCTAGACGGTGAAATTACGCTTGACTCAATCGATTGATACTAGATTTTGATCAAGCGGCTTGATCGTCTAGGGGCTCCTTAACATATACGTATTGTCGTATTTTTATTCAAATATTTCGGGAGAGGTTCCTGGACCCCTCCCCTGGCTACATCGCTGATCGGAGATAGAAAAAGCCGTGAATATATCTTCGACTATTGACTGAAAAGCGTCCGTCGCGGGTGATCATAATTCAACGAGGATTTTTTGCAAGCGTCCACTGTACCCTTAATCCATATAACTTATCTTTCACAGAAAATGTTCACCATACCTTTCTTATCATCATTCAGATAAGTAGAAATGACACACTCACAAGTTTTTCATTACGAAAATTAGTAGTGCATCGAATATGCATAAATGCGAATACTAGGAAGCCGTTCTTATGATGAACGTCTTCTTTACTCGGCTCGGCATCTTGCCGTGTCTTTGAATTTGTCCGCTTGCATTTTACTTTTAAATGAAACTGACTTGCATCTTATCTTTGAATGTCTTTTTTTCTTGCTGCATTGGCGAACCTGAAAATGTGCATTGGCAGGGAGCCGAAGTAGTACGTACATCCTGTCATAGTCATCGCCATCATCGTCATTACTCGAGCGTGTGTGCACCTTGGAAATCAACGGGTGGAAAAGATTATTATTATAGTATAAATGCATATGCATAATAATTCCATTGATCTCTCCACGCCCGCAATAAAACCCGCGCCAAAGTTCAAAAGAAATCGTGCCGTGCTTCGGCAGCCATGAATGCATGAGCATGGGTTCGATATGGCAAGCTGGCAAGCAAAGCGTAACGAAACAAACATGATTTGTTGCTTTTGATGACTCTTAACGTTAATTAAACATTTATGCAGCATACTATAATTTTTAAATGCCTGTCATCCGAATGAGTTTGCCCGGAATGCTTGATAAAGATATTTTCACAGTTGACTTGTAACGCGGATGGGAACGAGGGCGAGAGGGGTTTGGACTTAAAGGGGGTTGTTTTTGAACTACTTTTTCATACATATGTATATCCCTAGAAAAATGTTGTCAGACATTTTTTCTCAATGGGATGGGGTTTTTGGGTTACATGGGTTGACATACTGTTTAGTACAACGTAGTGGTTATTATTTCAAGTAAAAATTGAGAATTTTTGTTTGATTTGTTTCTATTTGCCGTGTTAACTCGGCATCCTTTTGGTTTTTTTGCGGACTTAAGGTTGTCCTTAAACTACACACTCTTTTAATTTTGACATGGATATGTCTTATGGTTGGGGGCATTGGGCAATGTTCCTAAGTGCCATGAATGTGGTGACTGTGTGGTGTATAGAAGGCGCATTCCCATGTGCATCTATCGAGTGTAGTGTAGGGTAACAAACACGCATTACACAAACTACAAGCGACTTGTCGTCTGTGTAAAGCGTGTTCGCTACGCTACCCTACACTCAATAGATATGCAAAAGAACCTAGCCTAGAGTACATATTTCCAGCCAGGCTCGCAGAATTGTCAGCCGGTCAAGTTTAATTTAAACGAGTGTAATGAATAAATTCTCATTCACAGCACGACGTTTGAGCTTTTTCTCAAATTGTGCAAACAATTTCCACCCCATCTCCCTTGTAACCTTTGTCGGAATGATCCGGCTAATCAGTGCGAGCAAACGCTTTCAAATTTCATTACTCTCGGCGACGAACTTACGCAAATGATATATATTCATAGTTTATAATAGATACTGTCGACGACGATCTCCGAAGATCTATTTCCCTATGAGCGACAGTGAGTTTCTCAACAGTCATCATCTTGTGGGTGGTAAATGCAAGCCCAAAGCTCTGTCTGTTCGCCTCGTGAGGAAGTAGCCTACCTCGCAACGTCCCGCATCTTTAAACACAATGAACTTTTGATAAATGTGGTTTAGTGAGCGATCAAAGGGGAAACAATTGATTGGCCGTTGACTGAAATAAATTGGAAGGTCCAGCTTTAGAATCAAACATGAAAGTAGTGTACAGCTCAGTTCTCATATCCTCTTATCTAGTAGTTCAATCATCAGTAAGCTGATGACGAGTATCTACACTGCGTGCGGATACGTCGGTACAAGGATATGTCATATGGTTACCGAATGCGTGGAATATGTTTTGTCGAATGGTTTCATCCAATATATTGTAATTAACGATATTAGAATATTGATAAGACCTACGTCGATATCTTCTACAAAATATGTTCCACACATTCGGTAGCCATAAGACATATCCATGTATGTACCAAACTATCCGCATGAAGTGTAGATACTCGTCATCAGTTATACTCGTATACACAATACACGAATAAACGCAACGTGAGCACGTCGTCAAACAAAGTTTTCTAATATTTCGACAAAAATCACTTTTCCAATTGGAAAGAATGTGGAATACTAATTGAGGTGAATGAGGTGAAAACACAGTGGAACGAACGAACTTCTTCTAGCAACCGTTGGACTACGCACTTAACCAGGACAAAGCAAGTTATGATGTAGTTAAGAACTAGGACGCCAGAACAACCGAACATCAACATCAAGCGACGGATACAGCTAACAAATAAGATTTTCTGCTCCGTCCTCCCAATAACAAACTCGAAGCATGTGCATAGAAATATTAAGCTCCGCATATACAAAACCATCATACGACCTGTGCTATTCTATGGTTGCGAAACCTGGAGCCTAGCTTCAAGCCTCCGAAAACATCAATCACTTTTCCAAATGGAAAAAATGCGGAATTCCATTGAATCCAATTGAGGTGAAATGGGGTTCTAGCAACCGCTAGTTGCGCCCTAAATAAAAGCTTTACTTGTGCGCTATCCAGAGCAGAATCGGCCCTCGATTTAATTACTGGGTTAAGCGCTAACTCATATAGGGTGACATTGTTGTTGTATTGCGTATTATTTCACTAACCTATACAGGTTAAGAAAAGCAAAAGAACGCGTCTTCTATGTATATAAATGTTCGTCTTGCCTATAAAGCGAAGTCGCGTGCAGAAAATGAACAAAATAAAAACCATTCATGCGCAAGATCCTACTCATGTTAAGAACATTTCAACACCCAGGATCAATGCCCTTCAAGCTTCAGCTCACTCGCTCAGTTGCCGAAAGGTCAGAATCACTTTTCGCAATTGCAACAATCGACAAACACCGGCCAACTTTGCATAACCGCCCTATCAAATTGAATCGCGAATGCACGCATTTCTTCGGAGCCAAGATCGTTCCAGATATCAAATTGCTCACACACAATTGATCAAAAGCATTTAAGTGTCCACCATTAGCATTAAGTACGCGTCTTTGCACCTGAGTATTTTCGTGACACTTTTACCTGATGCCTCGATGAATTCGCCTCATAACGAATTGCATGCAACAAACCGAATGCGATGGGCAGTTCGCCGAACTTACGGGCCGATTAAAGTGCAGTGGAAGTGTTCAATTAGCAACAACCAATTAGCGCAATAATCAAACATTTACCCGTTACTTTTGCAGACAACAATCTTTATTGCAACGGATGGATGGCCAAAAGTCCCCAAAGGCCATCGCGAAATGCCGCACAAAAGTCAAACAAAACGCTAAGAAATGTTTGTGCTCTCATACCCCCATCTTTAGGACGGCAAATTATCGGTGGAAAATTACACGAAAGCATCAGGAACGGGGTGAGAGACTTAAAGTGGATTTTAGACACAAGACCGATCAGCCACGAGACGTGCTGTGCGACCAACAATAAGGGCTGCTGCGAGATCAGTCAAAAGAACGGCTGCGAGACCAGCAACGAGAATTGTTGTAAGGCCAGTCACAGGACATGGTGTGAATCCTACCGTCAAGAAAACGAATAGCTGGCCTAGCAGCAAGTCTCGCAGCCGGTCTAGAAGCAGGTGTTGTGGCTTGTCGCGCTGCAGGTCTGGTGGCTGGATACGTAGAAGATCCCTCGGCTGGTTTCGTAGCTGGTCTTATGTCTCGTGGTTGGCCTTGCAGTAGATCTCGTGGATGGACTCGCAGCAGGTCTCTCGACTGGTCACGCAGCAGGTCTCGTGGTTGGACTTGCAGCTTATCCCACAGCAGGTATCTCGGCAGGTCTCTCGGCTGCTCTGGCAACAGACGTCGTGGCGGGTCTCATGACTGATTGGTCTTGTGTTTAAAAACCACTTAACAGACGACCATCGCATGGACATGTTGCAATTCTGCAAGTGCATCATTCATGGCACAAGCAAAAAGGAGTGCAAGACATGGCGCGGCATATTCCATGCAATTGCAATGCGCCAAAAGGCTTACTGTTGCGGTCGAGCCGGCCTCAACTCTTTATCACTTTTTTACTTTGTATCTTCAGTCGCTCGACGTTTATAGATTTTTGCAATGTGCAACAGACTCAAGGTTCGGGGCCTTAATCGAACAAACATGTGTATACGACGGGAGTTTAATAGCCCTAAGATGAAAGGGGCCGCCCAGCGATTTTCTTACGTTAATGCATCTTCTGGTCTTTTATTTGACGTAGCAGTAACTCCGGCATCGATCCGTGGACAGGCTTGAGGTTAGACAGCCTGACAGGCAATGGGCTCGCAAGCAAGACTACTCCGAGACTACTCATGGATAAGGGACAGGTTCGATGAGAAGTATGCCAAACATTAATTTTGTTCAGTCAAGTGAGTGAGCGATCAAGCAGCCCCGTCCCGTTCTCGACGCGGTGCACTTCACATGGAAAGGCTGCAACCAACAAAATTGAATGTTGCACCGATGACTAGCGAGCACGACCAGCAAATGAAAGGAATTACCACTCGTCTTATGCATTTTTAATTAAATTGCACATTTCAATGTAATAGATTGCGATATGTAGACATTGATTCGACGACCCATAAATATGAGAAATTACTGGGAAGTTAATCATTGGATTGTATCAGTGATCATATCATCTCAAGGTGAAACAACATGACGCCTTGTTCTTGTTGGATGAAATCTAACGCCAGAGCTATCAGTTGACCCCCATACTCGGTGAGTTTTGCCATCGAGCAAAGTCATCTGGCTATCTGGCCTCTCCGTGAATGTCCACCTTAAAACAACAATCCAATAGATCCAGCATATTCAGGATACCAGACTAATACCAAATACATAACGAGGAAAAAGATCACGGTATTCAGGGTATCATCGGTACCTTTGTATTAGTACTCATTCTACATTGTATCTACTAGTCTTATATCTACGCACGGCTTATACGATTATTAATACAACCTGTTCCCCATCACACATCACAAAAATTTCGGGATCACTTGATTATCCAACTAACATTTTTAGATGCTTCTTTGAGACATTATATTATAGTTTACTGGTCGTCTCAACATCACCTCTTCAAAACCCCAGAAAAATCATTGCTTCACACAGTAATTGGAGGTTTCTGGGAAACTAAACCGCCACTTTGTCATAATGGGTCTGACGGTTGGTTACCAACGATGCCGACGCAATTACCGCGCCGGCCGACGTTATAAGGTCTGCCATCATGTTTTGTCCAAGGTGTGAACAATTTTAACATTTTTCTTTCATTTTCTGGCTTTTGTATTCGCTCTTCATTATGTCTGAGTCTTTCTTACCCCCTCGTGACGATACGGATACATTCGAGTACGTGTGTGTGGTGGCGGTCAGGTAAAACAATTTTCAAAGAACACAAAAAAAGGAGACCTCATAGTAAGTTACATGGAAACATTTCATATGATCAAATATAAGAAAGAGGGACTTGAAATTAGTGAAACGATCTTAGATGGTCGTGGGTTAGAATTTAATAGCTGCGTTTTTTGTGCAATTGAGAAAAACGGAACAGAATTATAGCAAAATCATTTCTTCTTTCCTCACATCTTAATAATAATAGTTATATCCATCAGGATCATCGAAATTAATTTTTTTTTTCATCCGTGAATATCACTCCAGTGCACAGATTTATCCAAGCCATATGACTTTTACTCAAATCAAGGCGCATCGCACTGCAAAACCCCATCAGGGCTAGATGAAGGGGAGGATGGTGAAGGAATTTACCATTCGATATAGGGATCTTTTCTGATACACTGTATATTTCGGAGTGTTAAAACCTCCCAGACCATGCCAACATTTTCCAGGCAAAAATGCTTTCAATTAACAAAAAAGTGTGACAAGCCACACTCTCAGAGTATACGAAAAAACCACAACACCGCCATCGAATCGAACTCGGTAAGTATAGCCTCCAAACTTGTCGAGTGATGTGGGGAAGGGTTAACTTGCATTGGCAGACGGCTCAATAGTACGTGACTGTGGGTTCCTGGTCCCAGGAATATTGAAAGCAACAAATGCGACGAGCTGGCCAGGATGAGTGCCGTCCTACAAAGCTCTCATACGGAACAAGTTTGCATCCGTTGAGGGCTGTTAAGTGCAGTATCCCTTCTCATTACTCTCACTGCGGAATCCAAATGGCGGTATCTGTCCATCTACGCCGTATCAAGGAGCTATATCTTCCTTCCTTCTCATGACAGGGGGAAACATCTTGGCTCTTGATCAAATCACGTAGAGATGTCGCCAGGCTTACGGCGTTCATAACGGGACATTGACCTATCGGGTATTACGCAATCAGGCCTGCTATCCCCTGCAAGCCGCATTGTCGAAGCTGCGGAGAGGAAGATTAGCAAGAAACTTTCACCCACTTATTTTGCGAATGCCCGGGTTTTCCTATGATCATACATCGGGCAAGGGCAAGATCTTTCTTGGGTGATGATCGCGGAACTGCTTTACTTCCTGAACTCCTGCTCCTGGTTTCGTGCTTCAGACACCACTTATACCAACCAACCATGACACCATTCTTAAAAAATCCATTCAACACCTTCACTAAAAAACATAAATTTAATTTAAAAAAACTTATAAAGTTTATTTTCCTTATTTACAAGAATAAATTATTAAATTTAAAGTTCTTTTTACATAGATTATTATGTACATGGACCTTAACTAACTCTTATTCTAAATTTATTTAATATACAACAGATCAGATTCAAGAATTCATTTTCTTCAGTTTCAGTTCATAAGGTGCGTTTCGATTTAGCGAAACAACTCGCCAAACTGTTGCGCGTGGAAACTTACCCGAAATTCACCCGTGTCCATTCTGACAGTTGTGGGTGAACACGTTCACACTATGCGAATTTTGCCTCGGCCATCAGTTTCGCGAGTGGTTTCGCTAAATCTAAGCGCACTTATAGAAAGCCTAAAAATTATAATTAATATAAAATAAAGAATAATAATTTAAACAATTTTCACAGTATTCGTTCTAAGTTGTTGCTTTCTACTACATATTTAAGTATTTACAAATGCCATCGTCGCTTAACCTAAAAGTGCGTGCACCTACTGGGATTTGCTGTTAACATTTCTTCATCTTTTTGTTTTTCATATTTAAAATATAAAAAAAAATAAAGACACTAAATTAAGTTCTTAACAAGTAATTCGCCTAATTGATGACTACACTCGCGAATGACTATCACTGTACAAGGGAACATTGTGGAAGTTGATACCACTGTAGAGAGGTCCATTTTGTATGTGTGGTTTGCCCTTCTTGACTGGAGCCACCGTGGGTGTAGCGGTTATTCGATTCCTGTAAGATTCACACGTTTTCCTGCTCCACACCCACATGCCGGTCAACGAGCCGGACACAAAATGACAAATTAGCCGCAGGATCGTGATGGTTGAGTCATTTTTGGCCGGACTCTCACATGAATCTTGACTTAGACAGGGTGGTACCTCGTTATCCAGCTTCTCGAAAAATGTCAGTAGAATTGAGATTGTCGCGGGTACAAAGTACAGGACACTAAAGATCAAAATTCGTTTTCGCACTTGTGAGAAACGTTGACTTTCGTTGGCGATTGTTCGCAACTGTTCCTGTAGCCCTTGAAGTGATCGTGAGGCCAGAATTGTAAAGATTGCTCCCGACATGAGAAGTATGAGGGCAGGTATTTCGACGAAGCCAGGTGCCGTGCAAATACCGGTAAGCTCGTGAGGTTTAATGGCTCCCCAGAGCAGAGCCCCGATTGGAGGAGCTAACGGTGGAACCCACGCAAGCACATGAAATAGTCCAGACTTCTTTTCCAGAGCTTCGCTTGACCAGCGTTTGTTTGAGGATAGGTAGTAGCACAGGGCGAAAATGAGCCACCATGTTGTTGCGCTCAATGTGAGGTAGCTCGACGTAATGTAGGATGCAAGGCAGGGCGGCGACAGGGCGCATGCCATGTTCTCTTCAGCAATCACATCGCGGCTGGGACTGTGGAAGACGATTCCTTCCAAGTTGCATACGCTGATCAGGTTATAGCTTAGCACCAAGAACAACACTGGACGCTCGGGATATCCGAATCTTGTCGGCTCAGCCCAGAATGTCACTAGCGAAAACAGCGTAACCACGAAGCATACGGCGGCCAATGAAAGGATCAGCGTTTCCGTGACTTTTTTCTGATGAGCCGTATACAGAGCATCGCTGTCGCATTGTGGAACGCACACTTCATCTAATGCCGTATAGTTGCTTGGACAAATGATCTTCGGAAGCGACTTCATCGGATGCGAGTTCTTCCAGTGAAACCATGGCCAATAGTTGCTCGGTTGCGGTGGAACTCGCAATTCTTCCTGCGGAATTTGCATACACAGCTCCTGATTGTCAGGATGCGGGAGGTTCTTGCACTTCAAGAATGATGGCCATAGCGAGGCCACTGTTGGCTCCTTAGTACAATCAGCTTCGATTGTTTCGCAGAGTTCCTTGCACGCCGTGACTGGGCGTGGTACATCGGGCGAACATAGCGGGAAAAGCGATGAACACATCAGGAAGCGTACACGATTCGAACATTCAGTGTCGAGAAGCGGCAAAAGAGTAGTCATCTGAAAGGGACGAGAAAAAATTGTGGTCAGTAAAATTAAAATATATTATTAATGGAGTTCAGAGGTATTCGGGCATGGGTTGTTCATAGTCGGGCATTACAAAAAAAAAAGGATCTTGGATAAAAACACCAAAAAGTGTCCATGAATCCACAATTCCTCGAATATTTGGTAATTCGTCGTTGAAATCGTTGGTTAAAATTAACGACAATAACGAAATATTTACGATGCTTTTTCATTCTGACTTCTTCGAAAGCAAGCCAAAAAAGCAAAATATTATCATTCAGGGAAAAAACAAGATGCTCTTCCAAAATCTTCTTCGCCTGTTATTTTAAAACAATGGATCGCAAAAGATATTTCGAGAATGACCCAAAATCGTCATAAAAGAAGAAGAAAAAGGAGAAAAAAAAATTCTGCGGTCTTGAACTATGTTGTTTGGTCTGATGAAGTGTGCAGTCACCATACGAATGGTTATGTGACAACAGCCATCCATCCGTCTATCCAACTTCACCAGAAATCTTCTTTACCGACATGCTTCTGTTCTTATCGTCCATTTCTTCCCATTCAGGTCCCATTCATCTCGTCTCGACTTCATCTCGTCAAATGTCTGTTGAAAGAACTCGCGATTCTAAGAAACCCATTTGAGAAAAATACGCCGTTCAAGCATGCGTCAACTTTTTTCCTATATGAGAGACATCACGGAGATGGATGGAAGGATTTAATTTTGATGAAGATTGTTCCTTCTTTTTGGGTTTGATTGCTTGATGGCTATCAAAACTATGTCTTATCTGTGTAGAAGGGCCTGGCGCAAGGTATTTTTAAATCGAGCATCGAAAATATTTTTGGTCGGTGATTACGCGTCTTTGCCAAGTGCATTTTTGGCGTAGAGGATGTTTGTAAAAAGTTTGGTGGAATTTGGCAAAGAGCTGCAATTAAATTTTTATATTAGCGAGAGAGGCTACAATAAGTCTGAGCATTTGAAGATTTAAAGAGTAATTGCACGGAAAGGATTCGAAGCAGGCGATTAGTAATTACTTTGGTGAAAAGATAATTGAAGTTGCGAACACAGTTTTCGGATGAAGTATTTCTTTTCGGATGCAGAGATGATCAAAGAAGGACCGGAACGGAGTCGATGAAGAGTTTTTCAACGCATTCTTTGGTTAGAGTTTGAACTCAACTATTTGACAAATGTTTAGTACCGAAGGCAATCATGTCGGCAGTCAAACGGTAAAATGCTGCCCTTGATAAGATAAGACAAGCCATTACTTTACCTCCTTTGGTGGAAGCTGGAATTTTCCCTTGTGACCAAAACTGGACTGTGAATTAACGAACCTGTCTGACAAGAGTACGAAACCTAACCGTTCCAAGCGGCTGAGGTTAAACCAGCAGAACACCCGCGATAAAAGGGTGTCAATGAAACTAGGTAGATATAGTATCCACTGGATCCACGCGCTCGGTGGCCGTGGTCGTTCGATCACCGCTCTACGATACTAATCTAGAGCATGGAGTTCAAATCTCGGCGCGATCAAAAACTGTCTGTGGGGACTAATAGAACTCTCACTCTCACAGCTTATCAGTATAGAGACGGCGCGGATAGGAGGTGCATGCTAGCAACTGCACTTCCGGAAAGTAGATATGGCAACAAGGTATAGAAATACTAGAGATTTTGACGCGCCCAAGCCCCTGGAGGGGTCAAGGCAATTAACACCCACTGGAATAGCACCAGTCTAACAAGCAAAAAGTTTTTTTTTGACAACCGTTTCTTCATTTGCGTTTTATTTACAATCGTTTTTTGACAACTGTTTTCTTGACTATCGTTTTTTTTTCGACAACAGATTTTTTTCCCACATTTGCTTTTTGACCTTTCCAACTGTGATGTTTTCCGTTGCATTTTTCGAACAAGTCGAAGCCCGGCTCAGGACATATGCAACACACGGGAACGCTTCAAAATAGCGTCAGTCCAAAAAAGGACTGGCAGTTGTAGCTTCCAAAGATGAAGTATCTCTTTCAACACCATATAGAGCTGTCAGGTCAGCGGCGGTAAGCCTTTATGCTACTGACGTTTTTTTTCGACGATCGCCTGTATTTGTAGTGGTGTGAGTTTTTTGTTAAGTACTACTTCGCCCCGAAGATCTTACAACCAGGAAAGTAGATAGTCAGAGGTAGCGTGCCCGTATCGTCAGAATCTCAATATATATACCATAGAGAGAGAGAGATAGAGAGAGAGATAGAGAGAGAGTGTGAGGTTCGATGTGCATCCCACTCGCCAGTTTCTTTTTTCACCACCAGCACCACCAAGAGTTCAGGATTCCATCCTTAAATTCCGTCTGCTGTCCTTGCATTTTCGGGGATATTTTTCTCCGTAGAAGGCAACTACCGCACATTGTTAACAAGTAGAGATGGGCATTTCGCTTAGTAAACAAACTTGAAGAAACGGTTTTTTTAAGTCCACAAACGCATTTCATAACGGTCGTTTCGGCGATCTCACAATCAACTGCTAGATTCTTCTAATTAACAATCCATTCTATTCTGACTCATTAAATTCCGATTACCGATCATTTCGATCGTACAAACAACGACAACTGATTTTCGATTTATATCTTCGGTGGCAACGGCATTATTCTTAATCCTTGAGCTGAGATCAATGTGAGATCTTATCGGTTTGATAAAACCTCAGCGAACATTTTATGTGCAATCCATTCATTACATTTTGCTGTTGATTTACTGATTTTATTTGTTCATATCATTGCTGCTGGTCTTCGACTCATCTGTACTCTCTGGTATGTGTTTTTTTTTCAGTCTGCCTGCTTGTTTCTCTGGTTGACAATTTTCTGGTATTTATCAATGCGAATTATGGGCAAACAAAGTGACAGGTAAAACTTAAAGGTGACAAGATCAGCAAAGCGATCGTCTTCACGATTTTGCCTCGTATCGTTTGGGGGCCTCCACAAGTACACTCATACCTTGGCCAGGCAGGTGGCGGAGCGAGCGCGGATGTGGATAGGTTCAGGTTAACCATACCATGTTGTGTATAGAAAGTGGGGTAACACGAGGTTAAGTGGCCCATTGGATTATGTAAGTCCATAGATACATGTGTATAGATGAAGGTACCTTGGAACTTATCGTTAGCGGCAAATGTACCAAACAAACTAAAATGCAATCGGCATCTTTTCTTCCAAATGATCAGTCAATAGGAAACCGCAATCACCAGGATATGGCGACAACGTGAATACGACATATGAAATGGTCTTGAAGAAAACTGATTCCCTGGCGAGTTGGCTGCATGCCGTGTCCGCTGTCATCATATCATCAAGTCAGTTTTCCTTATCTGCTTGATAGAGCTCTTGAAGAATCCGCGAGGATGGGTACCGAAGAGGCAATACGTGATTGAAGAAAGAGTAGATGAGGAGCCGCGGTTGCTTTGTTTCTTATAGTGGAGTATGGTCAAAAATTTGGCATAGAGTAGGGTCTTGGAAACTAAAGACGTAATCGTAGGAACCTAAGCAATCAGAGGTTCAGGCTTAGGTATACGTGAGTCTGCCACAAAAACCCGTCTCTACTCTATCCAATGGTTGTATGCACTATCGTCATTGTCCGCCGACAATTCTCTATACGAATGCCATGTAATTTTCATTGACATGCATGCCTCAGCTAAATGACAACTAAATGCAATTATGCGACATTACTAATTGGCTACAATTTCAGTTGCGACATTCATTACGTTTCGGTTCGAAGACATACGAGATTGCAGTTGTCGTCGTACCGGTTGTCAGTCAACCTGATTTTTCTTTGTATGTTCATGTGCCGATCACATAAAATTGGTACTAAACTCAGTATGGAGTCCATAAACAATGCATCATGGACTATTCCAATTTCTTTGGGCCGCCCTGTTAATAGCTTCACGGACGCAGGAAATCATCGTCTTCCCGCATTCCTCTAGACCTAGCTAGTACGTATACGAGTACAGTACACACTGCAATCGTAATACATAGTGAAAAACGCCACCTGAAAACAACTTATAGGCCCCTAGTGTGTACCTCGCGGTGCACTTCATTTTTGACACAGTTGGCATGCTGTTCCATCTTTCGAGATGTGCGGTCGGAGTCCCGGGGGATACGAATGACCTATGGCGATCTCCCATTCAATCTTCCGCCAATTTCCATGATTCTTCGTTACGTCCATATGTATCTGAAGAAAATGCCGAAATAGATGAAAAGAAAAAACGTTCCAAATTAAGCCAGCCTCACACTAAATAGGCGGAATACACGCCACACCGGTGCAAATATCACATCTCCGCTCCATTCCCTTTGCCAGCGAGTCTAATATATAGTGACCGCATGCTGCGGTATAAATTACTTGAAATCACAGCAACATATCTCAAGATGGGTGGTAATTACCCAGCACTCTTAACCATGATGAAGCTGAGAAATTCTTTTAATTAAATTCCGAGAAATTATCGAGTCAATTCACATACACACACAGGCAGAGAAGAGTGCCTGCGGGAAAGGTGGATCACACTAGCCGTGGCTGAAATCGCTCGAACACTTTGATTCCATCTATTCGCTTCGCTATCTTTAATTTTCTTAGCGGTTTTCTTTAATAAAAAAAAAGGCAAAAGAAGGTAAAAAAAAGAAACGAATAAAAAAATGTATTTTTATAATTCATTGAATTTGAAGAGCTTTCGATGGAAGATGTTTGCTCCGGCACTTTTGTCAATAACAATTGAGGCAAACTTCAATGACCATTATTTTGTGGTGTGGCGGTGAGCTGCGTGTGTTGTTGTCGATAATTTCAATTTTGCACAGAAATTTCATCGATTTCAATTAAAAAGCCATTAAGAATTATAATTTGGCAGAGAATATCGCTTTAAGATACCGGAGAACGGATTCATGGAGACGTCAAGTGGATTTGCTCTGCTCTTTTTTGGTTATTATCATCAAGAGGAGCAACTAAATGCTTCAGGTGATTAGGATATGCTAAGCGGCGAGTTATTGCGTAGAGAAAAAATAAAAACTCTGATGACTGAATGGCGAAGAAGGTACTTGTTAAGTTATTTATGTAACAATTTGTTGTTGGAAGTGAATTTTACCCGAAAAAGAATCGAAAAGTTACCCCAAAAATGTTTTACATTTTGCTAATATAAAATCTCCCTAAATTTGGGTGATCGGTTGGGTGAGGTTGGGGGCTGCGGTGTTACCGCAGCACACTTAGGCAAAGGATAGGTCCACGGTGTACTCAAATTGTATCCAGTCCTTATGTATTATGTAATACCGAACCATCCCGGGATAACCGTAAGCCGCAGAAGTTGACCGAAATCTGCATCTTTTAGTTCCCCCAGATGGTCGTAGAAAGGTTTCCTATTGACCACGGGGTGGGATGAGGTTTGGATAGTTTTCCCCAAGGAGGAATGGCTGGTATTCAAAGTGATCCAGCGACTGGTCTCCCAAATACATCTGACTGAGCTTGTTGCCATTTGCTCTCCTAGAATGTCCAGAGGAAGCAGTCCAAGCATTATATCCAGCGCCGTAAATAGAGTCGACTGATGAAATTCGTACGAAGGGCCTTCCACCATACAACAACGCCCAGTAAAAATCACCATACACTGTCGAACTCCAACTCGAACACAAACCTGGTACAAATGTTTTCTGAATAGCTCAAGGCACACACACACACACACTCACTTCACATAAACCTGAAGAAAACCAGTCCACTTGTACCATGTTCGAGTTGGCGTTCGACAGTCTATGGCGACACTAAGACGCAAGATCGACATATAGAGCCAGTGCAATACACTAGGCTGCAGACCCCATGTCTTACCTAGAGTCTTCCTGCAGCAGTAGAGTGCTACTATGGTGGCTTTGTTGGTATGTTCCTGAATGTTCACTCTCCAGTTAAGCTTCCTGTCCAGGAAATTCGCCCGGTCATCGAAGGCCAGTTTCCTGAAATACTTGCGTACAGTCGAATCCCTCAATCTCGACCACATAGCCCTGAATGTTAACATCAGGTTAATTATCTGAACTAGAGAGCAATAGCTAGAGAGCAATCCGCGGCGAGTCGCCTTAGTGTATCAATTAGGCTTGACATTGTAAAAGGCGCGCTCAATGTCCAGGAAGGTATCCAAGATAAACTTCCTGTAATGCAGGCATTTTTCTCTATGACCCACAACAGAGTGTAAAGCTGAGTCCAGCGACCTGCCCTTGGTGTAGGCATGCTACAAAGCAGATTTGACCTCCTCCTGTTGGAACCACAACATCCAATGAGTGTTGTATGTTGGCCGGAATAATGCCATCAGGTCCAGCGGACTTAAAAGGTTTAAAACTGGAAGTCGCACATAGAACTTAATCCCTTGAAATGATTGAACTGTAGTCATGTCGAGCCAAAGAGTTTACCTGACCGCAGGTACTATGAGTAAGCATGAGTAAGCTATCCGGGAAAGTGCTTGTCCATCAGAACCTCTTTGCAAGAGCCCATCCAAGACCCATCTTGCTTCTGAATAAAACGTGGTAGTAGTAGATAACATTTTACGAAGTCTTGAAGTTTCAGTCGATCCCTCCCTCGGGGAAAGTTCTTGTCCATCAGAACCTCTTTGCAAGAGCCCATCCAAGACCCATCTTGCTTCTGAATAAAACGTGGTAGTAGTAGATAACATTTTACGAAGTCTTGAAGTTTCAGTCGATCCCTCAATGGGTTCGCAGAAGAGCTTCTTTTCGCCTCCCTAAGTTCCATCTTATAAAGGTTTGGCTATATTAAACCCCTCCCTACAAGTGGCTCGGTGAAGATTTGGCTCCCTGAACCACCACACAGGTTTATTATTCCCCTTAGGTCTACCCGGTGGGTATAATATTGCCCAGACTATAGGAGGGAAATATCTTGGACCCCTTATCTGTTGTTGGTTGTTGTTACCTCAGCGAAAACCCGAATTGATCTATCTTCTCTTTACCGATTGCACTGGCGGAACCGTATGTACGTAGGTCCTAAATCGATATTTAGGATAAATGAATCTCCTATGTTGAAAACCGTAGGTTAGGTTGGTTATTAGGGTAGCTTACGGAGAACCTGCACAGGTGTATGCTAACTACTCGACAAGCATTCTGTACCGTGATCACTAGCACAATAAATTAAGCCTTAAATAGCCATTCAATCAGGTGCACCGGAGGATCAACTCTATGCAAATTCGAGATTAGCTTCTACTTATAAAACTGGGTCACAACACTCGACCCCAACCATTGAAATTTGTAATTTCAAATCCATTAACCCAACCGAAAGCCCGTATTTTTTTCCCTCGACAGGTAAAGGCGCCTCAAAGATTCAACAAAGCAAATTATAAATATGCAGACCACTACTTCAGCCCTCCTGTTTTCCACCGCTGAAGCGCAAATTTCGACTTTTCGCCATCCATCTTTCTCGAGAGTGCGTGCAAATGGAAGCAAAAAAACACTAAATCGTATACAATAGAAAGCGAAGATACTAATAAAAAAAGAAGGCCCAAGGAGAACAGATAAAAAAGATCACATGAGATCATTAGATTTTAATGATCAGATCTAAAGATCGAGATGTTTATATCGTTGTCTGGTTCCGATCAAACATGAGAAAATTAGCCGTAGCATGATTTCCAAAACACCTTTCGCAATAATATCGTTCAAACGTGTACATGAGGCTGCGTCTGTATCGAAAATTACACCGCGCCGAGGAGTGTAGTGCCGATGCAGAAAAGCAGAAAAACGAAGCAAGAAGATTCAACCAGAAAGAAAAAAATACTACACACAGCGTGTATTGCTAAGATACTAGCCGCGTTCGATTCGTTCGGACGAGCCTAATTTTTATACAAAAATACTGACCGGACTTTGATACAAGTCTCGTATGGGGTCACATCTATATCAGAGTTGAAAGTGAATTAGTTGAAGATAAACTATTTCTCGGCAATTCGCCCCTATACCTTTCTACCTATATACTAAGCCCGTAATTTGCTTGGTGGCTGTTTGAATTCGCTCGTCACAGATCTGGGCGATTCAATTCATTCTTGATCTCTGCCCGCTTGTCTCAAACACGGATACTATGTTCATGAAGGCGAAACTGCCGATTGGTGAACCAGAGAAAGACGTGCGTGTACAATACTTACTTCTTCCTTGGGATCTTCACGGGGTAGTGTACCTGGATGATGCGATAGTACACCACAATCCAAAAACCGCGTGCACTCGTACACTGCTTGAACCAAGGAATGAAGTAGACTTGGAAAAGTGGCCAGAAGAAAGAAGGAAGCACCCGACCATCCTTCGAATTGCACCTCAACTCACAGCGCCGACAACGACATACACACGAATCACCTGCAGGCCGGCAAAAATCTTTAAATGAAAACCTCAATTTTGTGTAATTACCGGCAGGCAAGGTGATTTTAATGGCCCGCCATTACAATTTAAAGGCGCATTACATATTGCCAGCCGTAATCGTAAAGGTATAGTCAAGCAGCAGGCGATGGTAGGTTCTGGTCGATCTTTTTTTTTTGAACTGTACATGACTGCAAACGTGATCGGCATTTCCACTAAGGTCCAGACGTGGTCCACGATATCAACGAGGATTTGAGCCGAGTTTTGAATTCTGTTTTCGAAAAAGATGGCAAATCGTTTTATGACTTAATAAGCAAAGACGGTGGTAGTGTTCTTTTTTTTTCAATTTTGGTAAGAGTTGGCAAAAAGGCCATGCGTTTCGGCTGAAGTGCGCGTCGGGAGGAAAAAGTTGCTTTAAAGTGTGTGGTTTAAGGCGCCGTTTAGAAGCTGCGGTTTAACAAGCGGTTTGAGTAGCGGCACCCGCTGTCTATAAAGTAAATAAGCGGCAGCCACCGCGGTTTTCAAATTTATATTGTACTTAAATGCAATCCGCCCCCGCGGTTTATTGACCGGCGAGATTGCCTTTATAGAGAGCGGGTGGCGCTGCTCAAACCGCAGCTTCTAATCGGCACCTAGGACAGAATTTGATTTTTGAAATATAGAGTACTCGTATTATGGAAAAATGTAATTTTTATTCTTGAACACAGAAAAAAAGGACGCGATGTTATACCGCGCTCGGTGGCCGTGGTCGTTGAGTCAAATGAGATTATGCTAACTCATCTCGAATTCGTAGTCCAAAATTGGACTGTTCCGCCAGTTATTTATTAATGATTAGAGCAATTATATAAGCCGCGTTGTTTTCTTGTACAGAGCAAAGAGAGCAGGATAAGCGGCAAAACAATTAGATTAGAGTAGCGAAGACGAAAACGAAAACTCAAATTTCAAGAGGAAACTTAAATCCTTAATAATAATAATAATAATAATAATAATAATAAATAAAGGCAGGCTAAGGTACCCAGCTGGTAGGCACTGCGACCATAAGATCTATTGTGCCATAATAGCCTTAACTAATCCAAAAGACCCTCAACCAACCTGATAAAGGCCAGTAGGTCCTTTGTAGCAGTACTCTTAATGACACCGGAGCTCACGATGGAATCTCCAAGAAACAAGAATCTGGCGCGAGCAACCGCGGGGCATTCACAGAGAAGGTGTTTGGTGGACTCAATATCCTCCAGGCAAAGTCGGCATTCCGTCTCAGTGGACAGGCCCATTTTGTTTAAGTGATATCTCACCCAGTGGTGACCCGTGAGGAAACGACCAGTCTCAGGTCAGCTCTGCCCAATCGTCTGGCTTCTGTGAGACCGTAGGGGTTGATAAGATCTTTGGACTGTCGTAGTCCCGGGAGATCATTCCAGTGCCGCAGCCTTTCGCCCGCAGACCAATCCCTCACCAGCGCCCTCGCTGTGGCCCAGCTTAGACCGCAGTAGGGATCAGGTCCGAAAAATTCCCCCGATGAGCCCTGCCTAGCAAGTTCATCTGCAGCTTCGTTGCCATGAATGCCCCGATGCCCAGGTACCCAACAAAGAGTGACCCGGTTAGAGTTTGCCAGACATTGAAGGGTATCAAAACACTCTTTCACTAGTTTCGATGAGAACTTATGTGAAGAAAGAGCCTTAATAGCTGCCTGACTGTCAGAGCAGATAATGATGTTAGCGCCAGTGAGCTTCTTGAACACAATTTCCTTGGCGCAAACCTCAATTGCATGGATCTCGGCTTGGAAAACGCTGGGCCAAGTGCCCATAGCGATTGAGATCCTTGTGTTCGGTCCAAAGACCCCAACGCCAACACCTTGTCCCGTTTTCGACCCATCAGTATACCACATGATACACCCGGGGTCAGTACAGATATTACCAATATCCCATTCCGATTGACTAGGGACTTAAATCCTTAGTAGAGATATAATCGGACAAATTTCTATTAGGCAGCAGAATTTACTATTCCAAATAATAATTACACAAAACGAACATTTTATTGACAGGAAATGAATTTTGAGTGCTTCCCAGACTGCAAACCACCCGAAAACTTCAATACCTGCGCCGCCTGTATTTCAAAGCGTGAAAATATTAACGGAGTAGCATTCTTGCACTATTCCTCTATCCAGAGCAGCTCAGATCAAATTATTAGTATAATTGTGTGGAGTTAACCTGAAAATTTGTACTCAATTTTCGGATTTGAAAATGTTCCCCTCCGGATCAGAATATTTTTTAGATCCGAAAATTGACAGTTGTCTGTACAAATTTTACCGGAGGGCAGAGCATATGGAGGAGAATTCGAGAAATGTCAAATCCTGATCCGCTCGCAGGAACGCACCCATTGTCTCCGGTTCCGTATCTATTGGGCGCCGTTAAGAAGAATTAAACTAAGTTCGGCGGGAAGCTTCGTGATTTTGTCTCTTCGCCTCGAATCCAGTTTTAAAAGCAACCCGCTAAACAGAGTTTGAAGAAATTAAAACTTTTAAGCTAGGTTCAATATGCACATTCAAAACATTTTCTCTAGGTTGGGGGTTTTTACAACAGGGTTGTTTTTGGGGGTTAGTTAGCAGAGATTTTTACAACAGGGTTATTTTTAGGAGATAAGTTTTACTATCTGGATTTGCTGAGAAACTCTTTTTTTGCTATAGTAGAAGTACGACCAACACTTATTAAGAAACTTTCTGGAAATGCAAAAAGACCAAAACGGGCATCTCTTCTAACAATTAGATTTCTTACTTAAATACTCAAATCACTCGGCCTATCTCAACCATTTCCTCTTCCTATCACCCTGGAATGCATCCGCGTGCCCCTTGTAAGTCATTCCGCTATTTGTTTCCAAAGAACGGAAGAACCAGAAACCCTTAAGTAGACATCTCATTATGAATGTATCTCTTCTATTGATTAGATATGCAATAGTATTTCTAAAAGACTTTTAAAACCGTCGTGTATCTTTTCATTTAAATGTGTACATCTGCACATAAAGACCACTTTGATTGAACTCACGCGAGCCGAGGAAGAACCGCGTCGGCATTCACTCTGAGAGAAAATGCGGAAAAAGACGGGTTTTCCGACAATCTGAAACCATCACTGCATTCAAAACCACCTTGAACAAAACTAAGCACTTAAAAGAAGATGAAAAAAAGGCTAAACAGAAAAGAAATATCAAAGAACCAAATTCATATCTAGATATTCATGTGAAAAGGGTTAATCACTGTTGTGTTGCACCCCGGAAAAAATCCGATAAAGACGGCCAGATCCAAGAAGTCGAAGATCAGATCAAAATACTCGTACATACGAGTACAAGATACAAGTATGACTGAATCGGTATCTTTGCGGATGTAACATAAATTACGGATTTTATGAATTAGCTGCTTAGCTCAGGCTTTCTTGCATGTTCTTTTTTTGAGATATGGTATATATACATATTTCATTTTTAAGATTTTAGTAGTAATTTGTGTAACCTTTTGGAGACTCGCTAATGCTTTTTCGACGTTTTCAAGTTGTTTCCAGTCGATTCTGTTATTTTTAATCGAGTTTTTGTGTGGGATTTTTGGAACTCTTGTTTCTTTTTTCTCCGAATTTTATTTCAATTTATCCTTGCGTCAATTTCACAGACAAATATACATATCATCTTATTTTTTGATATTTCATTATAATATTTCGATTAAAATGTGTCTTCTCTGTTTTTGTTTTCAACTCGGTTGTTTTTTTTACGATGGTTATTCAAAACAGCGGCAAATTGGTTCGCCCAAAAAGCCACGAGAATGGTATTATATGAATATTCAACAGGTAGCGTTCTGGAATTTTCAATCTGGTTTTATATGATCAGTTCACTGTTTTTTTTGTTTTGCCTGCTTGGTTGAGGCGGATACTTTTCGGTCCAGGTACTCTGTGCATGTCTTTTAAAGATTCATATAAATTTGTCCATGAGATCATTTTGTTGAAGTTGAAGTAAAAAAAAGGTGATAAGCCATGTAAAAATCAGAAGCAGAATCTCATTAACACACCATCAGCCAAACGTCGCGACAGCATTAACAACAATTTCTAAAAAAATTGGTTGATTTTTAAATGTCCGATGATTTGGCTACAAAACGAATGGACATGGACGACAATGGTCTGACATATGATGCCAATTTGACTGCTAATATGTATATTGATGATGATTTGGTTATTGAGTAGTTTAAGGATGGGCAAATAGATCTAATTAACATATATGTGAAAGTTGGATCTAATGATTGGTAAACAGAAATAAATCGATTTAGCGTTATGCGGCGGGGTTACGTTTTCGCCAAGAAAACAGGCATGCTGGAACAACCGCGTTTTTTTCTTCTAACAGCTAACTGGATGTCAGTTTTTATTTCAATGCGGTCAGTGGATTTCAGGTTGAATGTTCCTTTCAAATAGGCCCTTGAAATGTTTGGAAAAGTCGAGGCACATGTAAGGAATAAATTAATACTAGAACGAGACAGAAGATTCGCTTCGGTCCCGAGTTCGAAACGTATATACCATAGACTTGTGCAGACCTAGTGGTGACGCCAAAACTTCAAATAGGCAACCGCCATATGCATTAAAAGTGTGTTTCCTATATGGTCAGTCGAAGAGGTTATCGATGATGATACGATGAAGGAACATTAGTTCCGCCATTTAAAGTGAGTGAGCTCACCACAACTTTATAGGGGGAAAGGAAAGGATCTTGTCTATTTCTAAATTCAACTAACTAACCCTCACTACAAATATGATTGGGAGTACAACTTCGCTTCCGCCGTTTTTCCTGAAATTAAAAGCTTAATTGTCAAAAAGTACTTACAGATGTATTATTCAAAGTGCATAAGTATGGACGAAAATTGTCGCTAGCAATGGGCATTGGACACTAGCGACAATTTTTGCCCATCTCTCCGGCAATTTTCGGATTCTATCTCGGAAAAAGGAGGCGTCTTTCGACGCGACGAACGAAAATTCTGATCAGCCAGGCCATGGAACGAAACAGATGGTAGTCGGAAGAAGCGATGTCTGGGCAGTACAGCGGGTGGGGCAAGATTTCCCATTTCAGGGTTTCCAAGTATGTCTTGACCACTTTTGCGACGTGTGGCCGAGCATTGTCATGCTGGAGGTGACTTTGTCGTGTCTCTCTTGGTGCTGTGGTCGTTTTTCCTTTAATGCTCGATTTAAACGCATCAATTGTGTTCGGTACCGATCTCCTGTGATAGTTTTATTCGGTTTCAGTAGCTGGTAGTATATCACACCGAGCTGGTTCCACCAAATGCAAAGCATAGCCTTGGCGCCGTGAATATTCGGTTTTGCCGTCGACGTTGAGGCATGTCCAGGCATTCCCCATGACTTTCTGCCCTTGAGATTATCGTAACGGACCCATTTTTCGTTACCGGTTACGATTACGATGCGATGTAGAAATCCTTTCCGATTCTGCCTTTGAAGCAGTTGTTCGCATGCAAATAATCGCCGTTCAATATCTCTCGGGTACGGAACCCAATTTCCTTGTTGTTTCTTCATCAAGCAGTGCTTCCAATTCATTTTCTTTGAATTTTTTTTCTCTCCCACCACCATGCTTTTCCTCGACATTGAAATCGCCACTTTTATAACGTTGAAACCACTCACGACATGTTCTATCACTCAGAGCAACCTCAACGTAAGTATCTGAGAGCATTCGATGAGCCTCAGCTGCAGTTCTTTTTTTCAAATGGAAGCAGAAGATCAAAACTCCACGCGAATGACGAGAACTTGGCTCGAAAACAGACATTTTGAATCGCGAATCTTATTAAAAATGCGAACAACTTTTACTAATGCGGGGATGTCAATTTGTTTTTTTTTTTCGGTTTTAGCCGTCTGGCGGAAACCGGATAGTGTGTGCATACTTCGTCGCGCACATCCGATCTGCGATTCTGGATGCTTTCACAAGAGGTGCCTTTTGCCAAACTCTGATTAAATATCATGGATCTGACTTTTCTTGATTTCTCCTCCATAATGCTAACCCCTTCGGTAAAATATGTGCCGTCACCTGACAATTTTTGGATCTGAAAACATTCCCCTCCGTATTAGAAAAATTATTATAATTTGGGGGGGGGGGGGGATATTTTCAGATCCAAAAATTTACAGTTGAAGGTACAGATATTTTAGTGGAGGGGAAATCATACGGAGGAGAAATCAAATCAATCTTAAAAATATTGAAGGTAGGAAAAAGTTAAACCCAGGATGAGGAAATGGACTTACTCTTGGCTTGAACGTTCTGTGCTGGTCAATGTATTACGGTAAACATTCAATGACGTGTCGTGAAAATTTAAAAAATATCGGCGAAAATAATTTTGGCATGTATGAGGTGCACTCATACATGCCAAGATTACCTATTACTCGTAAATAAATGATTTCCGACAGTTAAAAATTAGTCACAACCTTGTTATTGGTAATCTATGTCTTCTACCGTGGCCAAATTTCAAACCAATCCCGCTGTTCACTAATAAAAATCATCATCTCAAAATTAAAAAAAAAAATTATAAACCCATCTCCGCTGAAATCCAATATAGAAACTTCAGCGAAAATCTTTCATATTTTCCACCCACTCATATCGATACTGGCACAGCACGTATTGCCACTTAAAAGGTAATTAAATTAACGATCCTCCATATGGTCATGATCTAAACAACAGTCATCATCATCATCAGTCTCTCCTTCGCAACTCTGATCGATCCGGCTGGCGGCCTATAACATCTTAAACTCTTTGAAATCCCATTGATGTGTGTCTTTTAATCTTCAATTCTCATTCTCTTCTGTAATTCAAACTTTTCAAAAAGATACTCATAATAATTATTTTACAGTATACATCGATGCATCATATCCGGGGGCCTCTATTAAAGTTATTTTGAGACAAAAACAAAAATATCGAAAGGAATGGAGGAATCATCGAGAGAGAGAGAGAGAGAGAAGATCCAGCATCATCAAACTGATCGTGCGGCTTCCCACATGATTATTTTCTTAAAAGATTAAAAGGATTTTCAGCGTTTTATCTATTTGATGATGATGATGATGTTTGCCTGCCAATAGGCATGAATTCATATGGGTCTACATTGACAGGTTCCAAAAGAGCTGTCGCAACTATGCCGACCTGGTCATGTCGTGTCAGCCATCCGAGATAGAACAAATAGTCAAATGTATCTTTAAGACAACTGAACCTGGGGCAAATGTTTGCTCCACGAAAATATGTACATACGAGTATGTATGTATGTCGATTCTTCACAAAGATTTCGACCGTTTAGCACTTCTTTCTTAATTCCTTATGTGAAAGGTGTGTCTGTTTTAGCCGGGGGTGGCGACGTCGACGAAGGCGATCCAACAAAGGCTCGCGTGGAAAAGATAAGCTAAGCACTAGCCATTCCGTCCCGTCCCGTATCTTCCGGGGTCTATGGAAAACAAAAAACATCCATCCGTGGGTCACACGACCGCAACTGCCAATAATGCAATGCATCTTATATATCTACTCACAAAGGCTAATGTGAAAACGCCACTCGTGGTAAAAAAAATTATCTCTAAAGAACCGTTGTTTATCTTTCCGTTTAAGAGTTATTTACATAAAAAAAATAAAATACATAGGAGAAATGTGTTAAGGAAGAAAATATCTTAAGATCTCGCATGTGTGTCCGCATTCCCACATCAGATATTTGTGATGATCTGCTCTTTACTAGAGAGTCTGCTGTTTTGGTCGTTACATGTGATGGGATCCGTTTTTTTTTTGTGGGTTTCCTGATTCACAAAGTATAGTAGATCAAAGGTGTTTCTCTAGCCACTTTTAAGTGAGCTGCCTGGGAGGAAATGAGGAATATGTACATACAACACATAATGCACGTCAAAGGGGTGAAATGGTCCAGTGGAGGACGGACGGCCAACGACGACGACGGTGCCATCATGTAAAGAAGATGGGTGATTAAAAGTAAACTTTGATGTTCTATTGCATTTGTACCAGATTGCGCCGCGCCTATGTTTATTGTTTATCTTTCAGTTTTATTCTCTGATTTTGTTTTTTTTTGATGATGCCTTTCAAAGAGATTTTCCTTTCGTAAAATGTATGGTTCTGCGTGAAAATGAATATTAGTTTCATAAATAATAAGAACTTATTCGCTTTTATCTTTAAAAAGATAGAAATCCGAAAAGCAGCATTTGAAAAACCAAAGCTGTGTACACACATGACCGAAAAATGTATTTCCTATACACGTTCTTCTTATCCTATCGCGTTATCTCTAGATCCTTCGATAGAATCTTCATATATGACAACCCCACGTTGGGTGCCTCATAAATGAAGAAGAAAGAATTGTCGTCTGTAACTACAAATCGCATTGGAATCATGAACCTACATGAAATCCCGGTCAATTTCAACATGATCTATCAAAATAAGTTCATTTTCAGCGTGGGACGCCTCCGTAAATCGGCAATCGAAGCAACAACTTACAGAAAATTTCTGTAAAAATGGCTGATGCATGACAAAAGACGCGATGGCCGTTAGGTAGCCATTTCTTGACGGCTGTCAAAGCGGACTTCGTTTTTAAATTTTGAGTTCATATTCAGAGTCAGCGACCCCAAAAACCCCCTACTTGTTACTTGAAGCATGATTGGCCGTGTTTAAAAAAAGTGTAGCCATTCTGGATCCCTTGTTTTTTTTCAGCGACTTAAAAACTCCCCCACCAGTTTTTTTCCACCACGATTGTTCGCGCTTCTGAAAAAAGTGTTACCGTTCTCGATTCCCATTTGGTTTTTGATTTTTTGCAATTTTGACTTCAGATTGGGAATCAGTGACCCAAACAACTACCACGGGTCTCCTTCAGCAAGATTAGCTGTATTTTATAAAAAAAAGGTGTTACCATTCTGGATTCTCCATTTTGTTTTTTTTTTTTTTGTATTTCTAACTTCAGATTCGTAATCAATCCAAGAACCCGCTACTAGTTTTTTCCAACACGATTGGTCGTGTTTTTGGAAAAAAGTGTTAGTGTTCTGTATTTTGTTTCTGATTTTAGCTAGGATTTTCAACCAGTTTTTGATTAAAGTAAATGCTTCGTTGGTTTCCAAGCTGCTTTCGAGGCAGTCTATCCCGCAAGACGCAGCGGTATACTACAGCCTGGGAAACAAAGCTGAAAGTAGTATATTTCGCAAGACGCAACGGAATTCGGCAGCTTGGAAAATGGGGATTAAGACACGATTTCTAAACTATGATTCAACCTCCGCAAACAATGCGTGGAGTCGCCATTCAAATCCCTGCGCCAACAATCAAAACGCCGAGCTCAAACAAACTCTGTCAATACAACGCACATACTGCAAAATATTATACCAACAACACGTGAATGCGGCATTATAGGTGACTTAATGAGGAATGAACTGATAAGCACGAAATAAAACTTCAATATCTGTTTTTTTTTTGGGGTTTAAAAAACTTGTGACTGATAAAAACATCCGAAAAAAAAAATCGTAAACATGTCATTAAAAGCTTAAAAGGCGGTAAAGTACAATGAAATGAGGTATTGAAGGTGGCGTCGTCGCCAGGCGGTTTGCGCACCAAAAACTGAACTACACATAGTCAGATATTGGGGACACAATTTGGGGGGCGACAAAAAACCTCATCCATAGAATCTACTATAGATAAATAGATAATAATCAGTGAAAAATTCGGGGATCTACTTCACCGGCTCTACGTACTGTATAATCTGTATCTGAATTTTACGTTAATAACGCGTATCTGTGGCTGATTCTTCCAGTTACTGCGAAAAGCATTGCATAGGTTTTCCATTTTTTTTCGTCCGCACCTATATGTATAGCTTACACAGACATCTAGCATACCTAGCTGCGAACATTTTTATTGCTGAGGATCGCATTAGCATTCGTGCAGAACACCGCGCAACTTAATGTTTCTCTACCGGCATAAACACAATGTTTTCAGTTCAATTAAGGTAATGGCCGTAATTATTTCTATACACACAGGGAGACGATGACGCTGGAATATCTGGAAAAAGAAGACGTGGTAAAGCCGACACCAGCAGGTAAGCTGGTATCGCGGTTGAACTGTTATTGCCCCGAATAGGTTTCGAGAATTCGCTTAATGGCATGAAAATATGGCGACCGACGCGGGGAACGAGCAACATGTTTGTTATACACCTGACTGACTTTTTGTATATTCGCTGTAAAATCTCGTTCCTGTCTAGTTCACAACGCAGATATGGGCGGAAGCGCTTAGGTTTTAGAAGAATAGGAAAGCTTTGAATCTAATAGATAGCCGCTTAGCAAAATACTAAACACCAGAGACTTTCGACCTATTTATGACACTGAGTTAGCATATGACAGTCGTTGATATGCGAATGCCAAAGTGTGGAAGGACTCGATTGAAAATCACGACACTGGGTTGGTTGTGTTACCACAGGGAACTCGTTAAATCTAAAATACTACTACATGTTGAATTGGCCGAAGCTTACAATCAATCGATGGAACACTACCACGCTTACTATATCGTTCAAATTAGTGAAAGAGTAGTCATTGCGCATTCTACAATAATTATAAGGCCATCCGCAGGCGGGTCTTCTCATATTCGTATATGTATTCTCATATATGTCTCTTAAATCGAAACTGATATTTTCTAGATTCGGTTCCTGTTTCATTTCATGCTTAAGAAAATGCTGTTTTCCTAACTAAAGGACTCAAACACTATCAGCAGTACTCTAGTGCATTCACATCACGACCCCCAGTCGTATGATGCCCATCCTGCCTAGATATCGCATCCTTGCCATGAATATCATTTTTACAGTCTAAAGGACCGAAAATGCCTTCAACAGTAGTCTACTGCATTCGCATCATCTCCCCCTTCTTTTCCAAGAATGTTTCCTTTCCAAAGGACGCAAAATGACATCAGTCCTGACCAAAGGACTCAAAATGCCTTTAAAGGAACTGCAGTGCATTGGTCTCATTACCGCGATTCAGAATATACCCGTATCTACCAGCTTTGGTTTTTGTTTCATTCGCTGACTGGGGTCAAAACAGGCCAAAAAAAACTGGGGTCGTCCATCCCAGATTGGCAGCCCCGTTTTCATGGAAAATAGTGGTCTGATCTGGCTGGCTCGAACTAAAGGACATTGGGGGTCGCTGACTCAGAATCTGGAGTAAAAAAAGGCAAAAAATAAATTGGGGTCGTCCATCTCAGATTGGCAATTCCGTATTCATGGGAAATAGTTGTCCGATTTGGCTGGCTCAAACTAAATGGCATCACTTCGAATCGGGGGTAAAAAATAAAGGAAAAAACTGAATTTTTAAAAACTACGACTTTTATTGAATATGTTATTAACCAAGTTTCAGACTTTTCGCATGACTCTTTTTGAACGACTCATTGGAAAGAGTCAGAGCTTATGTGCTGGCACAGTGAAAAGAGTCATTATGCCCATAACTACGTGTACAAGCCTCGGACTCTTATCTTCTTATCAGTGGACTCGGGATGAGCTGCATTGGTTGGCTGCGCTGAGCAAATTTCAATAGGACAACCTCGAATTTTGTACCAGGCCAAGTTTTCTTGTGGGCGGCGATGCGACTACTAACTAGTGAACTACATTAATTTCGTGTAACCTAGAAACCAATCTCTAGACCTATATACATGAGTACGTCTATTGAGTTTGGAAAACCCAGAGAAAACACCAATCAGAGATCCACTGATCCCACATTGGGCGCCAACTTGCTTACTACTTTTAAAATCGTAATAATCGTTCAGCGTTAAGGGCTATTACATCAGTTCGATTATGCAGCCGTACTGAATGGAGCAAATCGCTACAATTCAATTAATCTACTATGCATAAAAGATGAATCGATTAACGTCTACCACTTCGTATTCTATCCATCATCTTAACTCCGTGTCGATAATCTTAATTAGACTTCAATCAAATAGCGCGACACACTCAAGAAGACTTAATATCTTTAAAGATACAAAAAAAGTTGAGTATCTTCTACTTACAATTTCATTCAAAAGTCCACTTTCTAGTCTGAACGGCTACTTACTCAGCTCGGGCTCGGTCCGCTTGCGGCCAAGACTCAACACAGGACGGACATGGTATGTTGGTGTGTACTGTGTAGGTACTATAGAAACAAATCCGATTTACTCAAGTATCTACTCTGCTACATGCGGATATGATAATGTAGAACCTATGAGGTAGGTATATAAACGATATTAATAACAAATAAGAATAATCCAAGACAGTACAAAAAAGATACCCCGTCCAAAAGAACTATCATCAAGAGTCAGTTGAACGACGCAAGTCATATTCACGTTGTTGTTGTTATGTGTACGAGTATTATGGAGTGGCGGTATTCGGCGTTTGATGATTTACCGCCTGGAAACGTAAAGCAAAAAAAAGACCGACTGAACGACCGCAACCGCTAGCAAGCAATATGTGTACGTACGTACTTCGTACCACACCGCAAACTTTATGCATAGTTTCTTTTTTATATTCAGAGAGATCATGTCATATGTACTATATGTAGATACAAAAATATAGCGTACTACTGGTACTAGTACCGAAGATGATGATGTCTCACATATGTTAAGTTGAGCCGCGTATTGAGTTTACCCACAAAATGGAACCGACGACCGGCCTCCCCAAGCCGATCGTCAGCCAACACTATACCACGACGAACAGTTCAAAGATTATAAATGTTTTCCTGTCAACAAAAGTCATGAGTAGAGAGATTAAACGATTTGCGCACAATACTCATTTTCAGGAATTGATTTTGATAGTACGTACATAGTCGGTCTGTTTGATACGGGCCGACAAAGATATGGATAGAGTTATGAAGTTGAATGCGAAATGGCTAGGATGAAGAAGAAGTGGCTTACCTACCAGATTTGACTTTTTGGGAAATAAGTAGCAAGCATCCCGGGGTCTTTAGTGATATTATGTAAAATGCCCTAATAAGATGGTGTTGCGAGTCAATCCGGCCAAAACGGAACTTGTACTCTTCACCTTCGCTGTTACCACGATTGCTGGAGGGGACGAAACTGGTCCTGAGCGTAAAGGCCAGATTTCTGGTAATTATATTCGATCAGAAGCTATCCTAAAAAAATACTAAGGCAACTGTTGCTCTGTGCTCTTGCAGGCAGGCATGCCACCGAAGGTGGTTTTCTGGTTGTACGCATCAGTCATACGGTCCATATTAATGTATGCGGTAATAAGGAGCAATCGCTAAGCTCGAAGGATCCTGACTCATTAGCGAAGCTCCAAACACTTCTCAAGCTGAGACCAGCAACTCCTTCTAGGTCTTTGAAAAAGTAGGCCCCCAGATATTTGAATCTTCTCCTAACGAGCGCTAGATAGTCGCACAGAAGGCGCCATAGAGTTTCCTCTGTATTTGGTAGCTTGCAATTTCGGCACCGACTACCAGTGATCAGTTGTCTTTTGAATTTCAAGCACCTCTACCTGGAATATCCTGCACTAATCTGCAAGCCTTAAGGATAGAAGCATGGAAGTTCTGCCGAGTCTACTGCACCAACTCCAGCCGCCTGTAAAGAGGTTCAGAGCCTTTCCACGTCCACGCCCCAACTACGGATATAGTGAAATTTTCTCTATCGCGGGTATATTAACCTTGAAGTTTATGCTAAAATTCTGTTGTAGTTTCGTATAGTCCGCATTATTAGGTAGTAGCGTAATACCTCGGTGACCATATGGCCTTTGTCTGAAGTGCCCTGCCTGACTGATCCTTAGGGCATATTTAGATGCCTCATTCCGTAAATATAGGTCGATGGGGGGCAGGTTTAGAATAGTGTTAGGAGATCACGAGGCTACGGTCTTCAATGCACCGATGATTCCCAAACAATAAAGTATCTGTTCTCTCTCCATTTTCTGTCTGTTGGTTTTCGTGTTGAGTGCTGTCTCTGTTGACCACACCTCCGTATGTTAGAATGGGTCTTACGACGGCTGTGTAGAGTATACCCTGTGTGTGATGGTCAGTTTCAGACCCCACCTTTTATCCAGCAAACTTTTGCAGGTGTTGAAGGTTGGCCTTACTGATTCGTTCTTCACCGTTACAACCGCAGTTAAGTCTACTATCTAGGATCATCCCTAAGTACTTTGCATGGGTTCACAAAATTAACTCGGTTGCCACCCATCCTTGCCAAATTAAATTCCTGAATTTTGGTTCAGCTTGTGAAGAGAACCAGTTTAGTTTTTTTGAGGATTTGCACCAGATCTTACTTGCCCACTTTAGTTGCTTACTGAGAGCCATAGTCTGCGTAAACCACACGAATGCCTGACGATTCTAAGAATTTTAGTAGAACATTCAGTACGAGTATCCATAGGCGTTGTAACGAACCATATTCTGGTCTGATTGTGCTGCTTCCACGGGCAGATCGAAGGCAGCACTTGATGAGTAGTGATTTGTCATTTGCCATTAGACCTACTGGACCTCGATACGAGCGCGAGAGCATCTGCGCCGTCCGGCAACCATTCCATCCTTATCGCCCCATTTTTTCTATTCCCCATTTTACCTCCCATGTTTGTGTTGTCTTCCTCAGGCCCATTTTTATTAATACGTAAAGGACAGGGGCAACGAACGGCGAAAACCCCACCCACGTCTCCCGAACTGAGCTACAGCAAGCAAAGGCCGCTGCTTAGCTCGTTGAGGGGCCTTTTTCTTCGCCAAATGGCGCGGCCCGACCTTCGCGGTCATTACGCTACTTTAGGCTCCGTCCCCACGGGCATCTCCGGATGCCCACTAAACCGTCCATTACAGAGTGGCGATAGTACTCCTCCTTGTGGAGTACCTCTTAGCTCTTACCGCCCTTTTGTTGGCTTTTGCACCGCCCCATTCAGACGTTGTCAGCCTGTTTAATATTTAGTTGTGTTTATTTAGTTTAATGATTTGATCCAATGGACTAGAGTTCGTTCACTTCGGCTTGTCCGAGGGCTTCCATTATAGCCTCCATTGTGACGCTGTAGAAAGCCCCAGCTATGCCCAGGAATGCACCAGTGAACTCTTTGTATTGAAGGGATGTTTCAATCCATCAGTAATGGTCACTCGGTAATACTGAACAGTCTGGATATTCCGGAAGATGTGGGGGTAATTATTAGTAGGTGAGCATGCTAAGCGTCTCCGGCTTCCATACAATGATTTTTACAGAAGAAGAGAGAAAGACAATACATCACTGCCCGTACACCTGCCCTGGCCGGTAAAAGAACGGATACTTTAGGCTCTCTCTACTTTATTAACTTCGATGACCTGAAAGACATAAATGCTGGTAATCTACATCGTTTTGCTGACAACTCCGGGTGGTTTAAAGACTAGGCTCACATGGCGTTTGTGTTGATGAGGTATCACAACGGACTAAGGTGTGGTCTATGTCGAATTGCGGGCTCACTATAGATCTGGAACGTTGATGATCAGTCGTTTTGTATGGGAGCTTTTGATCCAGCGAAAAGAACGCGGCTAAAGTAAGCATGGTTAAGCGAATACTGAACAGCGAGAGCGAGTTTTCCTAAACTCAGTAGATGCGGACACCCGACAACCACAGCTGCTGAGCTTTCAAAATTGGAGGATGCTGTATTGGAGGATCACCATCCAGACGGACAAGGTTTGAAGGCAGGCGGTTGTTTTGTTTCACAATGATAATAAGATGTGCACTACTTCGTCCAACACGAAAGGAACTCCTTAGATTACAATCTCCCTATACATTTTCTATACACCCAGTTCTCATCAAATATGGAAAAACCCAGCACCGAAATACAGAAGTTCTTTTCAAATTGTTCGACATGTTTGTATCATTCATTTTATGGAACAGAATTTCCAAATATGATTCACACATATCTCGCACAACAATAACAACATTTTAGAACACCTTTGCTAACATGTTTATTAAATTGACTCTTTCAATAAAAGACTTTTTTTTCTCTCGGTGTCGGTACACCTTTCAATACGTTCGTATATTTATAGAACATCTGAAACGTTTTATAGTACACCCGGCGTTCATCAAAATTATGATCGTAAACAAGAGTTTTCAATTACGAATGGGCCGACATAAAATACACAAGAAATCGAGCAAAAAATATATCATGAAAGCATTTTACAACCTAAAAATAGCAGAGTGTCTCCTGTCCGTTCCCTCAAAATATCGCACATCTTACCCCGGGCTTCTTTTCTGTCTTCATCATCAGAATACTGAAGACCTAAAGACAACACCCGCCAAAGAACAACAAACTTTTAAGTCACAATTTCCTCATAAAGAAACAAAAAATACTTACACATATCGGCAATTATCACAACCTGGCTGATAAGACAAAGTTCCGACCTAGCGTATGGATCTTTTATTGAACACAATTTTATAATGACATAGGCGTCTGACAAAGGGAGCGCTGTGGCTCCACAGTACTGTGTCGGCAAAGATAGATTGGGGGAAAACCATACCAGTTCAGCAGACCGAATATGAAAAGATACGTGGAAGTCATAAAAGATATGACACATCTAAAAGCTGAAATTAAGAGCTATTCATTACAGCGGTGAGAAAAGTCAATAAAACGTGTATCTAGATCCCAGGAAACGTATAAAGAAATAAAATGTCTAGTATGGTCGCGAAAAAAAACCTTTAAACCGACCCATCATCTTCAGCATCAGCATCAAAGCAGCGGTCTGTTATAACACTAAACAGGCCAAAAGAACAACAATGGACCTACAATAGAACCTTGTGGGGCACTCCAGAATCCACCATTTCATTTCGCAAATAGAGCTCATTCGTCTACTGTGCAGATTTCCAGCTCTTTTCTAGCCACGACCGTGTACACGCACATCAAACGGTAATTTATCATTTCAAATGTCTTCTTCGTGTACATTAAAGTCGCCATTCAGTGCGCTTGGCTTGCTAAAAGATACCGAGATCGTCTTAAAAGACACAGATATGCGATGTCTAAAAAAGATGGCGCGATCGCATTTCACGTCAAAAGTAGTCACGATTTAATCATTTCTGGATTTTAATACGATCCAGATTAGTTTTATTGGTCTAAGATCGTTAACGTATCAGTATATGTAATGTGTAGTCATAAAACCAGACATGGTCTTTGTTTTTGCCCGATATTGGTATCGGACATTATATGCTTCTTTTTTTTTGTGAGCAATAACGTTTCAGGATTGAACGCATGTGGGATATGTTACCGTTAGTATTCGATTCAGACAGACTATCGACAGACGTCTAGCGATGACAGAAGCCTGTTGAGATGTCATACTTTCCAGTTCAATATCTGCCAAAGAAAATCTGGTCCTCAGAAATCCTGGATTCTTAAATTGATTTGATTTAGGACCGACTTTGAACATACCCATAGTACGTAGTCAAATCGGTAGACAATTCTTTGTCTCACATGATTTTCAGGAAACTAAAGTTGACACTCACCTGGAATTAAAAAAAACATAAATAAGTAAACGATTAAAAAAAAATGTTATATCTTTAAAATAAAATTTGAATATACTATAAACCCTCATTTCAGAAAATAGGAAACTGACAGGGGAAGGGAAGTCGCGATCGCTGTTGAGCATATCGGCTTACTGAGGTGGACTTTGCGCACGGCAAGAAAAATGTATGGTTTGCCGTTTGCTTGTGGGTGCGCGGGGTCGGCTTCTCGGGGGATACTTGCGTTGTCCATGGCAGGCAAGTCGCTCTCGTAAATTCATCATTCATCATCGCTTTGAGGAACATGCCTCGTGCACGAACGTCGATGAGCTTTCGTCGCAGGGTTATTGTCGGTGAGCTACCGTCGCATTGGTCGCCCCGAGGAACACGAACCTTTAGGAGGCCAAAAAGCGGCAACCGGAGACATCGACCCGTTCCTTTCGGGATATGGTCGCCAGTCACCGCAAGCTGGCTGTAGTCAATAGACTCAAACATTGCGAATGGAGGCTAGGTGACGAAGTGGCTAGGACAGTCTTTAAACCCATCACCGGCGAACCGCTAGAGTTTGCCATGTGACCGGAAGCAGGATAGCCGGGCTTTGAAGGCGGGATCAGCAATATCTGCAACCACATAGCGGTGACTTGCGAAGTTTTCTCTGCGGATTGCCTTCATGACCTACCGCTAAAGATCATCCGGGACCGAACACCCGTAAAGGTTGAGCCAGAGAAGGTAGTTGAGGCGGATCGAAATGCGGGTGGTCCAAGCAAATCTGCATCATAGCAGAGCGGTAACAGTCAACCTGCTTCGGCACCATAGCCGAGGACACGCCGACACTGCGCTGAAACAGGAACCGCTCTGCATAAGAATGCAATTAACTGACTGAAGAATTTCAGCTGGAGAAACTGACTATTTTTTTTTTTATCGCGGGAATGTGTTCCAGTATTAACTAATCCCAACTAACTCACCCTGAAGTAAACATATCGATACGATGCGGTAGTGGACTAGATAGATGTTGACGTTTGTTTTGTTAGAGTTGGCGTCGGCGATAGAAAAGCGCTTATATCAAGAAGCTACTGGTTCCACGGTATAAACGTGGCTATTGTAGTACTAGAAGTTAGTCAATAGGTTTGAAATTAAATTGTCATTTCACAAAGGGAGGTCCGCCACATTTGATCGGCCTTGTGGACATCAAGGCAGAGTAGGATAGGAGTACTTCTAAGAGAGATAAGGAACACGCATAAAATAGACAATGATCCTTTGATTCTATTCATTCCTCCTGAATATCTAGAAAATATCAAGGACACAGATTGGTCCATATAATAAAGTTATGTCATTGGTCCAGAAAGCTGTATCGGTGGTTTCCAGTGTTGATTTTAGAGTCCAGTCTCCGAGAGAGTATTACTTGTATGTCAAATGGTATCAACCATGGCTTGAACCATCGGTGCAAGGATGCACCCAATTCCTGAATTATTGCCATCGTTTAATTCTATCCATAAACTAAACTAATGATGAAAGTACCACAAATGACCATAAAATCTTTTACTCCCACGATCCTTACTATGGAGTCATGATGTGCGCTCTTCTGATTTATGCCTTTTAGAGAAGGACGTTTCTCTGTATCCCTATCAGGCCATCATTTTCCTGCTGTTGGCTTTTCAAATTTTCGGCAATGAACATACACCCATCAACGACGACAGGACCATTTGTTTGCTGCGTGTCGGCTCAAACAAAGGAGCAACCTACTATACTCGTACTACCTAATCGTAAAAGGCGGACCATCGAACAATAGCTAAAATGTGCGACTTGGGTGTAGCAATCGTCGTCACTTTGTGAAGCCTAGCAAGTGTGCAATTTTACCTGTCTGTTTGCTAACCAACCGATTACTTTGTTGTTGCACTTACTTCAAAGTACATCTACCACCTGAAGATGTTGCAATGCCCATACATGCCGATGGTCATTGTCTGCAAGTATGCTATATGGAGTAGGTGTGTGCCGAAGAATAAAAAGTATCAAATTCTACTAATGAACGTTGTGTGTATCTAAATATTGTCGGTATATTGGCATTAGCTTTTAGCATGTACTCGCTACATGCGTTTGGTGTTAGATGGGCCGACACAGACCGACTATGGAATTTCAAAGACATAGACCGCTTCAGTCGTCCATAAAGGCTATTAGTGCGATGATACTCTTTTGCACCTTTTTTTCCTTACGGAAATCACACGCATTCTAGACGCATATATCTAATGGAAATTTTGAGATCAAAGTGTGAAGTAATTTACCCATAACGCAGACATTTTGATTTCAAACTGTCTTAACTTTTTTATTTTGGTATACATCCGCACCATGTATACACCTGTAAAAGTAGCGATAAAACAACCTTGTCCCGACCCCCAAAAAAATACTGCAGATATGTACATACATAGTACGTATAGTACGTTGATTCAGCGCCCACCGGTATGGCGTCGGGAATTGTTTTACTTGCGATTACTACAATCTATAGGCCGCCGCCAGCCCCGGTCGTTCCCGTGACACCCCTTCAGTGGTCCCACGTTGGGCGCTCTTCTTTAATTCGAAAGCGATATGTATATCACTTGAGCGCGATATAAAGCGGGAAATTAGCGGGTGGTTTGTGTTTTGCGGGAGTGAACGTCAATGCCATAAAAAAAAAAGAAATGTACTCGCATGTAAGTTTATTTTTTAATTTGGTCTGTTTCTCTTTTTTCCTCAGTTGAATGATAAAGCCTTTTGGCTGCGAGGGGGAGATTTGGCACAAAGTACGGGAAAAAATATATAATTACAAAATAATTTTAATTGGATGTGATTAGAAAGTGATTATCTGCGATGACGGCGATGGACAATGTTCGTGCTGGGGTGTGCGATTGAATGGAATTGCACAATTAGAGCTAATGAGTTGCATTTTTTATGTTGTTGCTGAAAATGCGATGTAGGTCAATTTGAAGCCATTTACTGGCCATCCATTCTTTTGAATCTATATTCGAGTGGAAGACACCCACAGCTGGATTCGAAGTACATAATTCTGGGTATTCGTTTTCGTCCACACCGCCAGAGCACCCCTTCAAAAAAAACCATCAGGTGTTACAAAAATTAATTTTTTTGCTCAATTGTTTCATATTGCAATATGTTCTGAATCTTCACCTTATTTAAAATATAAGGTGTCGTTATTCCCGATATTCCATAGTATAGAGAACAGTGCGCAGATCCTTGAGGAATGTCCCAGAATTTGATGAATTTCCTGTTCCCTCGTTAGTATCGTATCGTAGAACTGGATGTGAAAATAAGGTTCTATTATAATTTCATTATTATCCAGCGTTTCATTTGTTCCGAGAGGTGCTTCTTAAATTTTCACAATCAGAGGCACCGTATTACCACACTGTCAAGATAACGACCCTCAAGATTCCATCAAACGTTAAGTGCAGCTTGCGGAAACCATACCGTCTTTCGGCGAGGTCTTCTTCTTATTAAAAGTTACCTAGAATTTAATGAAATGAATCTCGGCTTAAAAAACACTGAGCCAGGCACCCATTGCGGTTGAAATCGTGGTGTTTGGTCCAATGACTCTGGTGACAATTGTTTGTTAAGTCTTAAAATCAATCGGTGTACCACTGGATACACCTAGGGCCAAGCACGTGAATGAGCGCATTGTTTTTTGTGGCGAATATCCTGTACAATGTTACCAAAGCAGCTCTTGTGTCAAGTAGGTTCGCCTGGAGCAGCTTATTAGGCTTCGTGGATCGAAAGAAATCTACCATAGGCACATATTTTTGGCTGGGCAAGTTCCGTTGATTGTACCTGGTCAATAACCGGCTTGAAGACCGGGCATTTCTTGGCAATATGCCTGTTGCTGTTGAAAATGTGTTCCTGCGTTCAGTTTTTAGAGCTAATTGTTGTTGGTTACTATTTGCCATAACCCTAGTGAGGCATAGCGCGTCAATTGTTGCTGACGTTTTATTAGCATAAACTGGTTTCGGACGATGCATGTTGCTAGCATGTACGTCCTGCCCATTTAGTGCTTAGCTGCGACAAGTCGGGAGATGCTGTGGCTTATTGTTACGCCCCGCACCACAGGGGGAAGACAACACAAAGAGCCGTGGCCACGAATGTCGTCGTGGACGGGATTCGAACCCGAAACGCCGCTAGTCAGACTCTACGCACTGAGCTACCGGTCGCCCCCCTTATAGGGCCTATAGAATTTAGGGTCCTCCTTGTGGCGATTGCCCATCGTGGGAATAAAAACTACTTTCGCCACTTTCCAGGCTTCAGTAATGTGCCCGAGAGCGAAGCTTCTCCTGAATATGCTCATGAGGAATGGTGTGAGTACTTCTTGCCGTTTCTGGAGAATGGCAGGAAATATACCGTCTATGCTTGAAGATCCAATAGCCTATTTGACCTTTTCGTAAGTAAAAATCGATCTCGCCGCTGTCCAGCCGGATGGGCCGACATTGTGTGGCCCATTAGATTCGGGTAATTGTCGACTTAAAATCTTACACCAAGGGAAGTGCGTGCTAAGAAGTAGTTTACCTGTACTATCGGCATCTGTTGTTATACTCTGGCATAAATACTACTATATGTTTAAGGGCTTATGACTCTACCTATAGAAATTCTTCCAAAAGTAAACGTATTCCTGCAAATTCGTATCCTTCGCAAGTCATCCAACCGAAATCTTTGAAGAATACTTCCAAAGAACTGGGTTCACCCTTCCACGTGTTCCGATGACACACACCTTAACTGCGATATGAGGCCTTCGTTCAGTCATTAATCTCATTGAGTCAGTTACTTTGTGGCTGGAGTTTTTTTTTGAATACCTCAGAAGTAGAGCTTAAAACAGGAATGCTTAAAACTCGATTACTCAACTGCAGTTCGCTTGTCCCCAAAAATTGTTTATCATTCCAATGCTACCAGGCTTATCTAAGCTACCTAAACAATTGAGCAGCTAAAGTCGATTCTATTCAAAAACCAAAAAAAGAAAAAAACTGTACCTTTTAATCCCACGGCATACGTATTACACCTTCCACTTCGAGATACTTTTTGATCCCCCCACGAAATCCCCCTAAAGTGGGAACAATGTGGAAGAAAATCATACTATGGATGAAAATCGGTCTCTAAGCTTTCCATTGACGCGACCACGCTATGGGGATTAGGGAAAATCGTTTAACCAATGCGGCTTTTGATTTTCTTTTTTTTTTCAGATACATAAAAAAAGATATTAATATTGCGGCGACACTTTGGTCTGATCAGAATACCGCCGATTGACTAGAGCTAGAGACTCTCTACGGAGTTAGACTTCAAGCGTATTAGAAATCATATCATCATAGCGCAGTGTTCTTATCCAGCTTTTGTACTGGGGCTGATCAATGGAAATCCCCGTCGTGGGGCCAATTGACAAAAAAAAGCTATGAGATACGTAATCGGCGGCAGAAGATTAAGTGATAGACGCGACGACAGTCAGACTGCATACAATTATGAGAACATAAAATAATTTGATGATAACCGCTGCCGCCCCTAATAATTCCACTCCAGTGATACCAGCGCAAATAGCGTGAACATTATATAGTAGAAGTTTGCTTGTCTGAAATCGGCGGAGAGCTCCAGCTCGCGTGTAGATAATGGTTGGTTGGCCTTCTGATATCTCGTAATACTATCAAAAATAAAAATAAATTAGACTCAGGATGACAACAAATTGTAGATCATAAATGAAAGAAATGGAGCTCGTGAAGGGCGAATAATGTGATTTAACAAGTGACCTTCGCAGCTTTACTGAAAGGTCCTAGTTCTTCTTGGTTAAGTTAGAAGATACTAGTAAGCTAGAAAGTTTAGATGAAATTTGGAATGGATCAGCCTTCCCTCGGACAATGAACCTTGAAACCAGCACAAGTAATTGTTTCGGGAAGCCTAGGTTTGAAAGGGTATCAATAGGTTCACACACCGGCAACTGACTTATCTCGACTAACTTGCTTAAAAGCAATATAAATACCAATAAAAAATAATATCAGACAACTTACAGCCGGGCCAAAAAAAAAAAGAAGAATCGGCGCACTTAAAAAGCTCGATACGTCTAGTTGTAAATGACATATCGAATGTACACAAAAGAGTAATGCGATTTTTTGTTCACTAGACTTTTGCGGCATTGGCGGCACATAATAATAATAAACCGTAAACATAGCATCGAAAGGCGGCCTCTTTCTTTATTCAATTGGTGGAGTAGTGAGTGCGACCATTAAATATGAGCATTCTCGGGCCGGGTGGCATGCATCATATTGCCATGCCTGATATCATTTTTACAAATTTTTATTGAATCTACATGGGAATAAAAAAAATAGCTGATTAATATAGCTGGCAATTAAGTCATGACATCAGCTTGGGTTCAGTCGTGGCGTTCTTTCATACTCTGGTACTTGCACAAGAAAGATATTACACTTGGTCCTAGACTAGAACCGTGTGCGGCACCATTCATCCACCAATAGCCAACACACAGCGCGAGTATCATAAACAAAAATATCTGAGCAAAGTGATGAGCTAATGACACCAAAAGGCTTGCGCAAATGTCATAAAAGCGAATTGATGTTTAATGTACAATATACATAGATGAAACGAATGTGAATTTCTGCTCCGTTTCTTTATTGGAGTGTCATTTGAAAAGATGGTGTCGACCCATAAAAACTGGAGGTCATAAAAGACTCGAACTTGGCTATGGTGTGAAAATTGCTCTCAAGATGAATATACCGCCGCTCAAAGCGGGATCAACATACTGTGCTAATATAGACGAGTACCCTACATTATTGACGAATTGCTTAATTGCCTGAAGCCAAGCATAGACGCTATATGGGAGTAATCTTATGATATTACATATACGTTTATTGTGATTTTAAGAGGCCTTTGTTGCAAGACCATGGGAAACATCCTAAATTGTCGGATCGACGATAATGTAGCAATGGATAGTATGATTGGTTAGACTATTGTTGTTGTTGCCAACGGGCGTTTGGCAGCCCTTGGCCGTTGCTGATGAACACGTCACTCCGGTGCGTAGAACCGGCTGCCGTAGGAGCGCTAATATACCTATAGACTATTGTCAAGAGAGTTGGTTAGAATATGGTAGAGCTGCGACATCGACCTCGAAACATCGATGTTTTACAACATCGATGTTTTGAGGATCAACAATCGATGCCGATGAAAAATCGGTAAAGAAACATCGATGTTTCCGAACATCGATGTTTTATCTCGGTAGAATTTTGTAGATGCTTTACTACGATAACTTTGCTAAGAAATTTCCTAAATTCAAGAGAAAAAAATATAGATACATCCTTGTTAAAACAAACAATTTTATTAGGTGCACATTTTACGCAAAAAAAAATTCAATTTTTAAAATAATTCTAGATTTAAGAAAAAGATCAGGTATAAAGAATTCCAATTAAGTATGTATGTATTGCAAAAAAGTTGCAAATAAAAAAAGATAGTATGTATTTATTCCAGATGCCAAAATGTTGAGTCTACTGTCTGCAAAAACAGTAGTTTTTGAAGCTTGTCCCCTGAGAGAGAGCTTCTTCTGCTGGAAGCAATGTTCCCTGTAGTAGTGGATAGCAATAGCAATAGCCATAATGGATAGGTATTTCATGGCAGTCTTCATTAATGCCGAATTTTTGGGCACGTAATCCTGTTCCCATCCGTCCAGGGGATTTTCATTCAACCTGGAGACCGGGCCTTTTAAATACAGAGACAATTCTGCGGGCATTTGGGCAGTATCGCGTTCGTCTACTACTCTGGACCTGTTTTTCGCTTTCTAATTTTCTTGCACTAGTTTGTGATGGTCTTCCCAAAAGATGCCTCAACACACTGCGCTACCAGTCACACTCACAGGCACATTGGGAACTGAGGGCGACCACAGATAGTTTTGGGATTAGGGGAACTTAGGAACAGAATTCCGAATTAAATTCCAGTGTTTATTTCCTAAGTAGTAAAATCTAACGGTAGTGGTGGTATGAAATGTATCTATTATACCTAGTCTAGCCATAAATATTGTTACAAGGTTTGGCAACCCTGCAGAAAGGAACCGTTATATTGCATTTCTTAAAAATTGAGCTAATCGCTATAGTACGCTTGTGCTTGATGCATTTGTCATCATTTGAGTTTAATTTTTAGTCTAGTGAACATGGATTGGGGTGACAAAGAAAATAGAATTGCTGTGATTGCACTTCATAAAGTAGAAATGCAACCAAGTGATATTTTTAAGACTCTGCATACCCTTGGTATAAGCCGAATGTTTGTATATCGGGCTATTGAAAGATTTAATGATACGTCTGGAGTAAGTCACCGTGAAAGAAGTGGCCGTCCGCGAACTACTCGAACACCTCAAGCGGTTAAAGCCGTGCGCGAGAGAATTCGCCGTAATCCTCTTCGGAAACAAAAAATTTTATCTCGTGAGATGAAAATACCCCAAAGAACAATTTCACGTATCATCAAAAGTGACTTGGGGTTGGGAGCTTATCGTAGATCTACCAGGCATTTACTAACAGATTCGTTAAAAAAAAATAGAGTGGAAAAATCAAAACGATTACTTTGCCGGTACGCAAACCAAGAACACCGTAAAATTTTGTTTACGGACGAAAAAATTTTTACTGTCGAAGAAACATTTAATAAACAAAACGATAGGGTTTATGCTCGCGGTGCCAGAGAAGCTTCTCAAGTTGCCCAAAGGGTTCAAAGAGGTCATCATCCAGCCTCAGTAATGGTTTGGTGGGGTGTTAGCTACAACGGGGTGACAAAGTTGCATTTTTGTGAGAAGGGCGTCAAAACGTCTGCCAAAATTTATCAAGAAAGTGTCCTTGAAGTGTAGTGAAACCTCTCAATACGTCATTATTCAAAAATCAGCCTTCCAGTTTCCAGCAAGATTCTGCACCAGGTCATAAGGCGAAGTCAACCCAAAAATGGCTTGAAGAAAATGTTCCAGATTTTATTAAAGCTGAAGATTGGCCTTCCTCTAGCCCAGACCTGAATCCGCTGGATTACGAATTATGGTCTGTCTTAGAGCAAATGACGTGCTCTAAAAGACATTCTAATATCGAATCCTTAAAGAAGTCTCTTACACATGCAGTCGCCAACTTTCCGATTGAAGTCGTGCGTGCTTCCATAGATAAGTGGCCAGCTCGATTAAAGGCTTGTGTAAAGGCAAAAGGCAATCACTTCGAATAACTTGTTGCAATTTCCGTTGTTGACAATGCATTTAATAAATAAACAATGATTTCTTAACATATAACACCTCTTTTATTGAACAGTGCTTCAAAAAGTTTGTAACAGTATTTATGGCTAGACTAGGTACAATGGGTATGATCTTGTGTGTTGTTTTAATGGTCGTTGAACAGAGAGAAGAAAATACTTATTAAGATTATTTAAAAATTTAATAAGTGAGTTATAATTGATTTTAGGTAGGTAGGTTCTTAACGATATTTTGTGTTCGATGTCGATGTTATTATAAAACATCGATGTATAAAAAATATCGAAGCCAAAACATCGATGTAGAAAGTACTCGATGTTTTTGCAAAACATCGATGTTTTAGAAACACCGATGTCGATGTCGCAGCTCTAGAATATGGTCAAGTTTTGAACAGCACGGTCTGGAGAAACCTTTTTGAAGTGTACGATTCGTGCTCAGAAACCCTGGGTTGTACGGGATTCAGGACCTACTACTTTCCCTAGACTCTTTGTGGGGAAAAGCTCGCCGACGTGGGGATAATGTTTCTGAATTAAAATGCTTAGGACAACAAATAAAAAAGCTCCAATAGGGAAAAATCTTTGGGGAAGCACTCGAGTTTGTCAATCTATTAAGGCATTTTAGCCCGTATAAGAGACAACTACTAAAGGTCCTAGAAAGATTGATTGATATACACCTACGCACCGGCATTCTACTCCGCCTCTTATCCACTTAACAGCACGCCTAGTTGAAGGGAATGTCTGTAGACACTGCTCTACATTCTCCGGTAGGTCACATTGAAAAATCATTTGCCTGAAAAGAATACACAATAGTGGCATTTCTGTATATCGGGGAGGCTTTCAACAATGTTCAACCGGTGACAATCACCGATGCACTCGCAAGCCTGAGTATTCACGACTCACTCCGCTGATTCATTGATGCTAACATCTAGGGTTATACGCGCGAGTCTGGGTGTGTCGGCGGAACGAAGGCGTGTAAGCAGATGCACCCCTCAAGGAGGGATTCTCTCTCCTCTTCACTGGAATCTGGCGGTAAACAAACTGCTTTTGGACCTGGAAGGGGTAGGGTGTAAGGTGATTGCCTATGCGGACGTCATTGCCATCTCGGGCAAATTCCCAAATGTTCTTTGTGAAATAATATTCGGACAAAACGGAACTTTTCCTCTTTACTAGGCAGAATATAGTTCCTGATCTGACACCTCCACTGTTCGAGGGGACGAGGTTGGTGATCAATAATAAAGCAAAGTTTCTGGGTTAATCTTAGACAGAAAACTGGCTTGAAAGCTCCACATACAGGAGCGGGTGAACAGGGTTACTGTAGCCCTTTACTCTTGCAGGAAAGCCATAGGGAAAAAATAATAGAGCCTGCAGCCAAAAGTTGTTTACTGGCTGTTCGTGTCAGTCTTGCATCCCATACTCTTGCATGGCATTGTTGTTTGATGGACGCCACTGCCGCTTATCGTAATATGTTGGAAAAGTTAGGGTCTAGCCTGCATAGGAATGACTGGAGCTCTTAGAATAACACCATCCGCTGCTCTGGATGTGCTGCTTGACATACTACCGATTGATATTTATGCTGAAGTAGTGGCTGCGAATACGGCCATTCTCTCTCTCTCAATTGCCCTAACCCCTTGTGAGGCATAGCGCGTCAACTGTTCCAACTGTGGCCCAGTTGACATTTCGACGGCATAAATTGGTTTCGGAGAATGCAGCTGCCAGCAGGCAACTCCTAGACTGAAACTGGTTAGTGGGTAACGTCAAGTGCCGGTCACTCTACCATTCTCATCAATATAGATATTCCCTACAACAACCGACTAAACGTCTCCTAAGCTTGCATTCGAAAAGAACTCTACAAGCCTGATATCCCCTCAGGACGGGTTTCTATTGATTTCTATACAGATGGCTGACTGGGGAAAAATTGGATGCGGATGTATATTCCGAGAGTCTAGGAGCAATTGGCAATTGGATGGCTGACGAGACGAGCTGGCTCGCGTAGGGACTAGGGAGATTGTGTTGGATCCTCACGAAATTGGAATGTCCATAGCGACTTGCAAAATAAAAATAATGACAGATGCGGTTGGCAGGGCTAATACAACATGGAGTATTAGCAGTACCTGCTAAGTGACAAAACTGATATGGCCTAGAATCGATCCTGGCCGGTCTTTTAAACTTCCATCAATGGATAGATGGCATATTAGCGTCTTGGTGGTAGTTATCACTGGGCATTGTCTGATTGGCGTAGTCCGGATGGCGCAACGGTTAGCACGTTCGCCTTCAACGCACTGGGTCCCGGTTCGATTCCGGGGATTTACGTGTCGGACTATGAGCCCACTCAGCTGTTAAATGAGTACCCATTATGGGGTAAATAACTCGGTTGAGCGTGTTGCTGATCACATACCTCCGCACAAAAAACCGTCACGATCTAGAAAATGAGATGATGCTAACTCATCTCGAGGCCGTGGTTCAAATTGGACTGTTGCGCCAGTTATTTATTTATTTATTTATTGTCTGATTGGCGAACACGCCAGAAGACTCCAACTTCCTTACAATGTATCCTGTCCTGCCTTAGCCGTAAGGAGGAGGGGGTATTTCATCTTCAGAGATTTGGATGACCTGAAAGATATGGATGTCAACAAGCTATTTCGTTTCATTCAGTTCCGCCTAGTTCTATGATTAACCTTTATCTATGCAGGTCGGTAGATACCGTGGGTATCACAACGGAACCAATTGTGGTCTAAGTGAGCTGTGACCATTCATGGCAGCCCCTTTAATCTAACCTAACCTACCTGCAGACTCGCACTCTTTTGTCCTGGACCTCCTATCATTGACTCTTCTAAAGTTAAGCGAGCGATTCTATCTATCTCATAACTAGTCTAATGAATGGATGGGTTAGTGAGTCGCTTAGCTGCCTCCAATTTGTTCACAAAATTTTAGGAAAAAAATTGATAAAATTCGGGACAATAGTTCTAAATCAACAATGTTGCAGACCCTGCTTTTTACGAAATATCGTCCCAAATTTTAGTACTGCCTAAAGCGGAAATCCTGTGTTAAATTCAGCAAAATTGATTTCAGTGGATTCGTTCTATTTTATGTGAAATCGAAAATTACCAAAAGGTCAACATCGCCTCTGACATCTTTCACTAATCGAACTCTTATTGATCCGACTGCTAAAAAAAGCACAGTCGGCAATAGTCTCACGTCGCATTCCTGGATTTCATTTAATTGATTGAAATTATATTACCGGCATGTAATGATCGTGATGTGACGTTCGATGGCCCCGTGCACGATCACAATAATGGTCTGCGATCTTTCCCAGACATGGATGGGGGGGGGGGGGGGGCACCGCCGCGTACCATTGGAGACCTCGCCATGTGGATCAAACCTCAGATTAGTTGGTATCCCGAACACTAATCGCCGCAATAATAATTATCTCGAACGATCAAAGCGATCTTAGAATTATTTCATGTACATGAAATTCGGGGAAAAAAACAAGATACACCTAATGGTCTTGTTCGGCTTTCCTCCCTCGTTTTGCCATGATCCTCGGTCGATCAAGTGCTCCAACATGGTGTACTATTAGTGGTATTTTATTAGAGGTTATCGCTTGTAGAATGATGAATATGGAAAAAGAAAATGATCATACATAAAATGCTTCGTCACTCCATCTATTTTTGTTTGACCGCAATGGTTTGGTTTTGTGCGCGAGTGCTCCAAAAATCTAGCATTCTTTGTAATGATCACGACCATGGCTTTCGTCATTATAGTCTTCATCAGCATCATCATCGTCTTCTTCACCAACAACAGCAGCAACATCATCGTCCTCGTGATCATGATGATCATCATCGAAACGAATGTGGTCATAATCTCTGAAATTATTGCGATATTCACGCGAATTATCTGAAGCTGATGGTGCCAATCTGGTCATTAATGGTCGCCGATCATGCAATCGGGGGAATACTGTTTTTTCCCTCCGATCGCCACCAACAATTAGGTTTCTTTGGGAGTTCTTTGCATGAGAGGCTAAGGAGGTTAGACAATTTGATACTTTCTGGAGCCTATTCGATCGAACCGCAAACTGCAATAGTTAAAATTGTGGCGAATTTCTTGGAAATCTATGTGGATACACTGTGTTGTGTATGTCAATTTTGGGGACCATTATAGTGAATTACAATTGTCCATGGCCTATTGATGGATCTGCCATGCCTCGAACTCCCCTTTGATTTGAAAATATCAAAAGAGTCGCGCATACTCCATTGACAAAGGAACCTCTGATTGCATTGTAATAGTAGGTTGAGTCCCCACGGGCGAAACTCTTGACCACAGCGTATACTTGAATATTTTTATAACTACCTTTTCAACAATCGTCCATTATCGACACTTGAACAATTCTTAATGTCGATTTTGAATAGTTTATTACGAGAAAATTGTAATTGAACACACTTGTATTCATGTTCGCATCAGCATCAGATTCAGAAGAGCTGCGCACGGTCTGTATTTAATATTCCACAACATGGTCTGGACCGTGGTGTGGTGGAAGTTCGAACGACGTCAGCTTTGTTCGTTGCATTGCACACATAAAACCTGTACAGGTCAGGTTCAGACTTATTGTACCTAAATCGTCTATTCAATGAAATCTTAATTCGAATATTGAATACTAATTCAACGGTTATTTTCGCCGAGATCAATATCGAATATTTTGAAATGATCAACGCGAATGGTGGAAACGTTGATGAATACAATACAATGCATCGGGGAGGTGTGCCGATTGAAATATGAAGGTCTGATCTGACTCTGTCAGTCCGTGTAGCTGCGTATCAATGGAATGATTGAAGTAAGCTCTTGGTTAGTCTGGGTTCATTTTGTTGCTTGTCTGAAAGTAGACAGATTTCCAAAAGATGAGATCATTTCTGATTTCACTAATGAATCTATGATTGTTTGGATTCAGTTTAATTTTCGATTTCCAGCATACTCGTTTGATCGAGGACTACCGCGAACAGTCTGTTTTATCTTCTGAAGCTCCCTGGCTAGGATTAACAATCTAATTCGGTGCTGTACCTATTTCTAACCTGCATATTGTGTCAACTGTAAGTTCATTCATCTTGATTAGTGCCGATCGCATTCGACCTTTCACTTTTCTAGGGGCAGATGTCTAGCCCATGGCATGTTCGGTAGCAATCTATTTTAACATTGAACTGGATACGGGCCACGAGCTGGACGAACCCTGCCTTTCTTTTCATAATCTCACTCGGGCCAGCAGAGACAGTAGGCGTGTATCAAAGTGAAAGTCTAAACTCTTTCGACGCAAAATAGAGACGAGAAGGCTTTTTAACAGAAAGAGGGGCTCAGAAGGCTTATTGGGCTTTGTTTCCTAAATACTGCAGTAACATCAAAGCAGCCAAAAGACGGAGCTGGTTTAAATTTCAACATCACTCATGTGTGTCTCCCGGCGTTTCGGGTTTGAATGCCGTCCACGACGACGTTTGTGGCCATGGATGTTTATGTTGTCTTTCCCCCTGTGGTGTGGGGCGTAATAATAAGCCACAGAATCTCGCAGTCTATCTGCCGTTTCTGCCAGGACAATGATAAGACTTGCAGCATGTTCTCTGCGACTGTGAGGGTATCGCCTGATTTGGCAGAGAATGTTTCGTTTTTGTTTTCCGAGGCAGAAGAAGTTTCGTCTTTTCGCTCAGAGGATGTTTCTTCAATTCGATTACGCCTCGATCTCGGGCTACAGTACAATAGACTATTTGGTTGTAGTGCTAGTGGTCTTGTCATGCCCAAGGTCCGCTCCTCAATCTACGAGTATTTTTTTTTTTTTATGTTTATACCAAAGCTTAGGGGGTAACCCTTTGATGCGAGAGCACAGCATTGGCGGTAAGGGATTAAGGTAGTGGGGAGATGGGTTGAGTTTGAATAAGGTGACGGTGTACATTCCGTTTAAATTTTTGTAGGTCATAGTTGCGGGGGAAAACAAAAGATGGTAGATCGTTCCACATTCGTGTTGTCCTAGATACAAACGAGTCATGGAATTTGGCGGTGCGACTATTGCTGAGTTCTAGAAGATGAGGATGGACACGACTGGCTAGTCGGGTGTTACGTAAAGGAAAAGTACGCTCAGGAATGAGGTTGGCTATTTCATCAGAGCAACGGCGGTTGTAGTAGCGATAGAAGAGTGAGAGACAGCCGACACTTCGCCGGTGTTCAAGCGGTTCGATTTTAGATGGTATGGGTTCCTCGCCAATAAGCTTGAAGGCTTTCCGTTGAACTTTGTCTAACGCGGATAATGCGGTTCTACCTGCGCCTGCCCATATGTGGGAATTAAATTCAAGTCTCGGTCTTATATGAGCCTTGTAAATTTGAGCCAGATCAGATGGTGAAAAGTATCTTTTACAGCGATTCAGAAAGCCCAGACACTTCATTGCGTTTTTTGCAACGCAAAAAATGTGGTCGGACCAATTTAGTTTACTGGAGATGTTAATACCTAGTATGTTCAGTATGGGCGAATCAGGAATGCTGACCCCATCGACAAGAATGGGTTGGGCGGTAGGTGGAGCACATCGCTTATTGGAAAGTAGACAACATTGAGTTTTTGAGGCGTTAAACTCTACTCGATTCGCTTTCCCCCATGCAATAATTTTGAAATGTCTTCATTTAGTGAGTCAAACATGCGATCTCTGTTGATAGATGTTGAATTTCGGCGAGAGTCAGCTACAGAGTTGAAAGAGTAAGTGTAGTCAAGGGTGCTATCGTCTGCAAAGCTATGGATTGAGTTGGAAGTCACGCTAAGAAGATCGTTGATGAAGAGAAGGAAGAGTGTTGGTGAAAGGACAGTACCTTGGGGGACCCCTGCGTTGGTGGTATGGCAATTTGATTTAACTCCATCAAGGACGACCTGAAGCGAACGGTCGTGAAGGAAACTTTCGATCCATTTAACTAATTTTGGGTCCAAACCAAAAGCCTGGAGCTTAGCTAGAAGAGCCGGATGCCAGACTCTATCAAAAGCTTTCGAAATGTCGAGGGCAATGATTTTAGCTTCGCTAAATTGGTGGATACAGCGATTCCATCTTTCGGTGAGGTATGTCATTAGGTCGCCGGTGGAGCGCGAAGACCGGAAACCATATTGCCGATCATTGATGAGATGATGTGAGTCAAGGTAGCACATTAGTTGGTTGTTAACCAGGGTTTCGAAGACTTTTGATAGGGTCGAAGTTAGTGCTATTGGTCGGTAGTTAGATGGATCACATGCTTCTCCTTTCTTGGGGATTGGTTGGACATGAGCTAGTTTCCACGATGATGGGAACACTCCTGTTGCGTAGGACAGGTAAAAGAGTTTTCGGAGAGGTTTGGCTAGCGAGGAAGCGCAGTGTCTGAGAACTAAGGGGGAGATGCCATCAGGTCCAGCCGATTTTGATACATCGAGTTTTGAGAGTACTTTAAATACTTCCCTAGTGCGGAAATGCAAAGGTCTCTGGTGTGAATCACATAAGGGTATGGCTGGTGGACTCTGAGTAGTGGGTAGTAGGCAAGAGTTTGCAACAAAAGTTTCGGCCAACAGGTTGGCCTTGTCTTGCGGTTCACTGTAAATTTTGCCATCATATACCAGTGGTGGAATAGAAGAGGAGGTGAAGTTATTCTTCACAGATTTGACGAGTGACCAGAAACCTTTGCTACCTTTCCGTTGAACGAACACTTTCTGCCTAATTTTGTTGTCAAACTGGAATTTAGCCTTATTTATGACTGATTTGCAGATGTTACGCGTAGAATTGTAAACTTCTCTCAGTTCGACAGAGGGGCATTGTTTGTATGCACGGTATGCCGCTTCTTTTCCCTTTATAGCCTCTTTGCAATCTCTGTTAAACCAAGAGTTGGTGGTTAGTTTGGTATTCTTAGAACTGTGTGGGATAAAGCAGTGCATTCCATACCAAATGATGTTACTAATTGACTCGCTTATATAATCGACGTTCTGCGTAGAGAAGCAGTCAGACCAGTTCAGTTCACTGATGAATTGATTAAATGCAATGCAATGTATTTAAGCATATACGGTTAAAGTTGCGCCAAAAATCAAACCACGGTTTGCACTCAATTAGATTAAATTTCAAAAATATAAATCAGAGTCTAGGGTCCCTAACCAACTAAACGAAGACAGGAAGTTTGAAGGTTGCCAATTTGACATGAAGTCCATGCCAGGATCCGGGACTCTATCTGAAAAGTAACACGACTCTGTAGAAAAAAATACCATCTATCATCTAGGAAGCCGACAGACAGCGTCCAATGTGGCATTTAGAATCAACCAAAGCAACAGCCACTTACTTAGCTAGGTTTCAGATCATAACTATAAAGAAATACATATATTATAAGACTCCTTTATAATTCATTCTTTCTTGTTGGAACATTGATTACTAATGTGTATGTGTGCTAATGCACGTTCAGCCTCTGACGTTCTGTTCTGAACACTTTCCTTAAGTCTAACGGGACAACATACACAAAATTCACAATGCCCGCTATCAGCGGATGGTCATGGTCTGGCCTTTTAACACCGATGCTTCCATATACTACTAGTATAGGTATACTATTTGCCCTAACCCCTAGTGGGGCATAAACACGTCAACTAAGTATGTACTTTAAGCGGCTTAGTTGATATTTCGTTAGCATAGAAACTGGTTTTGGACGATGCATGTGGGTAGCACATACCTCATTGGGTGCCTAATTTCTCCTAAAACATAGTGGTATACATTATTTTAAACAAGATCTCCACTGTGATATATGTCGAAATAAATACTACCCAGGCCATCAGCTCATAGTTAGGCTGCGATCATGACCCTACCGAGAATCAAACCCTCGCTCTTTTCACATTGCCAACCATTCAGATATGAATTCGTCAAAAGCACGCCCAGTGTGGGATTGAGGATCGCCAAGACAACACTTACAGGGATAACTCAATATACGAAATCTAGAGAAAAGTTCATGCGAGTTTATTAAATCATGGCTACTCGTAAATAGAAGTGGGGCCTAAAAGTGTCATTGGGATAACGGAGATGTGTACTTAGTCGCGTCCTAGTTCTGAAGTGCATCGCATTTTCCATACAATCCATTAGAACCATCAGCGATATCCAATGCTTGAAATATCTGCGAACCTAAGCGAGCATGACCCCCTTTTGCAAATGACACCCACGTTGAGCGCTAAATTAAAATACTACGATATCGTCACGAAAATCAATACGAACCATTGCTTCAGCCTCCTCTTGTGTAGTATGATCCGCCAGATTCGGCATAGCTGTCATATTGTATCCAAGTCCTTGACATAGAGGCGTTGATATACGTTGACATTGTATTCCCTGCACGTGATCTGCATTCAACAACACTACCAGATTCATCAACACCACTAGGGAGAACAAGGGCCACTTGGGGAAGCACATTTTTTACATCCAGTTACTGGACTGGACAACTGTCGTACAATTCAGATATTTAGCCAAGGATCAAAGAAAAACCGAATCGTCTAATTACGTTCAATTAGCGGTACATGTACTTCCATCATTTCATATCATAAAATACAACCTTAAAATCATATCACACTAACTACAAGGGACCATCGTGGATCCGGTCCGGACACAAAAATTACAATCAGTTTTCCACGCGCACTCTACGCCAATCTGTTTACGTACAAATATACAACTATCTCGATGTCGTATCAGCAACGTCGCGCGAAATATAGAAAAATTGTCGACAAAAGCGAGCGCGTACGCCACCAACTAAACGACCAGTCCGTGTACCGTTCAAAGACAGACTGACTTGAGAAAATGCGGAGTTTTGAAAGAAGTACGCCGCCGCCGCGCCATCATCAAACGCGATAGACTTCAGAGCAAACTTGCCGGCCGGGCAGGTCATGCTGCGGCGCGGCGTAGTCAGTTGTTCTGCCATTTTTGTTTTAGTTTTATTTTTTTGTGCGTCTTCTTCTTCGTTCACATGGCATCGAGACTGTTGTTGTTTTTGTTGTTGTTTCTTCCCTTTTTCTCTCTGGGCTGGACTTCTTGTTTTTCAGTTTTCCTGTTTCATTTCAGGCTTGGAGCCGGGATGTGAGGCAGTTTATTTTTTCGTTTTATTCTTTTCATTCTGTTACTTCACCTTCTACTTGCCATTATTTTTGTTGTACTAACCGTGCATCCGTTGTTGTTGCTACAGTTTTTGTTGCATGTTTTATGAGAAATGTTGAGCCTGAATATTGTTTTGTTATTGGCATGGTGTTGTTATTGTTCCAGGTTCGTTCTCGTTCCCGTAGAGAACACGCATCGGAGGCTGAAGAGAAGGTGAGTTTGAACTTGAAAGTCAATAGGCGCGTTTTTTTCAACCGCCATAAGAGCAGTGCAGGTTAAGACTACATAATTGCACTAACAATTTGATCTGAGCTCCTCTGGATAAAACGTCAGTGCAAGAACGCTGCTCTGTTAAGTAGTCTGCGATTTGAAATGCAGGCGGCGCAGGTGTCGAAGTTTTCGGACAGTTTCCAGTTTGGGCAGCTCATACAGTTTATTTCCTGTCATTAAAATGTTCGTTTTGGGTGATTGTATAGAATAGTAAACATACAAAATAATTTTTATGCCTAAAGGATATTTGTCCAATTGTATATGTACTATGGATTTAAGTTTCCGCTTGAAATTTGAGTTGACATTTGAATTCTAACTAAACCAAGAGACACTCCCAGCAAATACATGCCCCGTTTTCGTGTTCGCTACCCTAATTTACTCTCGATCGTTTTTTTTTTGCCGCTTAATCTGCTCTACTCTGCTCTGTACAAAAAAAAACGGAGCTATTGAGCCAGATCTAGATTACACGATTTTTTGATGTACATACATACACATGTACGTGCGAAAAGAAAAAGTGGACCGAATAAGCGGAAGGTCAGGTTGTCTAATCAATTATTAGGCGATTGGGTAGGTTTTTTTTTGGAGGATAATTGTTTATCAAATGCATATTCATTTCATATCACGGTCATCCTGTTCAGTTCGCATGTGGTGCGAGGGTAAAAATAAGCCGCAGACGTTGCAGCTTTGGTGTAGAAGGCACCTAAATGGATAGGATATGTATGGCAGCAACCTGCTAATTGCCTTGACCCCTTCAGGGGCACGGTCGCGTCAACACCCCTTGCATTTCTATGTCTTGTTGACGTTTTGATAGCATATCTACTTTTTCGAACGAGCAGTTGCTAGCATGCACCTCCTTTCCGTGATCTCTTTATACTGACAAGCTCGGAGCGCAGTGGGAATTCTATTAGTACGCACAGGCAGTTTTTGTTCGCTCTGAGGATCGAACCTCCATTCGCTAGATTGTAGAGTGGTGACCGAACGAACACGGCTACCGTGCGCGTCATGTATGGCAGCAACTCGCTTCATCCGAAATTGTGTAATTACTGATGAAATGTCAACAAAGCTTCGGATTTGGACTGATTCTTTGGGTACCGTTTTAAGTTTTTGATGTCCGATTTAACATGGCAGCGGATTGTTGATACAAAAGCGCTTAGAGCATGTTTAGCTACAGCAACATATCACAATCGAAGTGACATCGAGCTCCTGTCCGGTTAAGGGTTAAGGTAAATGCGGAATTTAACGAAAGGAGGGGTGAGAATGCAAGGTGCCCCAACGTCATCAGAGAATACCCGTATTAGTTGCTGGGAGGTGAATCGGTTTGGCGGCGATCCGATCCGGCTAGGATAGTAACTCGATTTTCATTCCGGAATCGAGCAATGAGCAAGGCAGAGAGTGGCTCCTTCCTTTAGCCAGCCTTATACTACTGATAGCCGAATCTCACTCACTAAGAAGGTTTAGACACTATGGTGCTCCGAACGGTCTACGCGAGCATTCATTTAGCTCGCAATTCTTTACATAAAAAACACAAATTCATTTCTATATTTGCTCCGGCTGTGTGTTAGGGTTATCAATTCATCTGAAGACAGCGGGTTTTGTGGAGAATCTACGAGTCCCCGGGATTATGAATCTATCTTCCCGGGCTTAAGGCCAAAGAAGTCAGAGATTTACTAATTATGACCAAAATTTACATTAACCATCTTAGAATTTTGAGATTGACGCAGGCCTAAAGTAGGTTAGCATTTTCAATTGTAGTGTGAAAAGATGTGAAAACCGCACTGACGTACGAACCTCTCCCTAAATATTTTAAATTTTATAAAAATATAAGAATATAGACAAGCCCAGCTCAACCATCAAAATGCCTGCGCAATGAATAGGTTGTCGTTATGAAGGGCGGCAAAATCTCCTACCTAATAAATTAAACCAAACAAAAATAGCAATCCTTATGGAAAAGTTTCATTTTTCATTTTTTTTTTTCGTCTTGTGCCGAACGGAGCCGCCAATGATGCCAATAATTGCCAATGTCGGATGATTAACTAAACAAAATCACACTAACTCTACATTGGGCGTGGAATTCGGGATTTTTCGATTTTTTTAAATGACGTATTATCAAAAAAAAACTTAAGGTAGTTTTAAGGAGGCCTTAAAAAGTCTTAAGATAAGGTCTAAAAAGGGTCTGATTTTAGTGTCTTGTGGCTAGCTGAACCACACGTCGATTTGAGTGGCCATTTCGGTTTCATTGACTAGAAAAAATCACAGTAACTCCCCATTGGACGCCGAATATTTTCCGGTTTGTTCGATAATTTTTAGACTATTTTTTACTGTAAATCTTCCCTCATGTAAGATTAAAAAAAATCTTAAGATAGCCTTGAGGTAGCCTTAAGGTTAAAATCTTAAAACAGTTTATTTTTTTTGTGTCTTGTGACTAACGGTACCACGCACCTACTCCATTACCCATTTGGATTTCATTGACTGGATAAAATCACACCGACCCCACATTGGGAGCCGATATTCGGACTTTGTCGATAATTTTTCTACTATTTTCTATTGTAAACTACCATTGACGCGAAAAAAGGCGTTGTGGTAGGGTGCCAGTTTTTGTTTCGATCCGAAGTATGCTAAGATGCTACGAGCGTTTTCCTATTTGTGGGAGGGATAGAATAGGAGGGATTTTATCCAAACATCTTTTTATACACCCAAAGGAACTAACATTAACAGGGATTCATTGGGGCGACCGGTAGCGCAGTGTGTTGAGGCATCAGTCCCATATTTGACCACCGGCGTTTCGTGTTCGAATCCCGTCCACGACGACGTTCGTGGCCATGGATGTGCAGGAGGTGCAAGCTGGCAACTGCATTCTCCGAAACCAGTCTATGCCAACGAAACGTCAACTGGGCCACATGGAACAGTTGACGCGCTATGCCCCACAAGGGGTTAGGGAAATTGGGTAGTAGTAATATTATTAAGATGCATTTTTTTAAAACTACGTAATAATGGAATAAAAAATAGACTTGTTATAAGAAGCACCAAATCAGCTGAACCGACGTTACTTTTGATTTTTTGTAAGTACAAAATATTTCTGGAGTGCTGAGAAAAATGTGAGCTTCATCAACAACAATTTTGGCTGGAAAATCTAAAAAAAAAAATTTATCCGGACTGATTTTTTCGTCATTAACGCAGTTTTTAGCTAAAAAAAAAAACAAATGATTATGCGTATAGTTTTTTTTTGACAGAAAACTGAATTAAATTTCCAACTATGAAAATAAATATCAGTCGCAACAGTCCAATTTTTGAACAAGGTCTCGAAATGAGTCAGCATCAGCTATCTCATTTACTAGATCATGACGGTGTGTTTTGTGCAGAGGTGTGTGATCAGCAACTCGCGACCGGAGGCGACCGGTACCTCAGTGCGTAGAGGCATCATTCTCATGCCTGACTACGGTCGTTACGGGTACAAGTCCTGTTCACAGCGTTCGTGGCAATCCAATCCTATCCAAAGGACTCAAAATGCCTTCAACAATAGTCTACTGCATTCGCCTCATTACCCACGGTTACGTGATACCCATCTTGTCTAGATATCGCTTCCTTGTCAATAATATCACTATTCCTGTCCAAAGGACTCAAAATAGCTTCAATAGTAGTCTACTTCATCCCCCCACCCCCGCCTCTTAAGATACGGATCTCCGGGTCAGACCTACCGAAGAACCTTACTGTGTTTGTAGCCATGATCGTTATCTTTTCATCACATTTTAAAACTTTTATCGGATTACCTACTTAAGATTTTTCACCACATTTCTTCAGTATCTCAAACGGAACGACGAAATCATTGATGAGCTTATCTCCCTCAATTAAGCAAATATGTAGCATTAATGCCATTCATATCGTTAATAAAATGCTAATTAAATGAATAAAAACTTGCATAGCCCAGTCTACAGATACAAAGATGATGCTCTGCAAAACTACATACATACATATGCGTGTATATAGGCTCAAAGGGTATATTGGCCCCACCAGCTGGCCAGGAGACTACCACACCAGTCACCTCAATCAGCATCATCAAAATTCATTCGTTTTATACGTTCATTTGCATTCGTTAGTCATAAATTCGATCCATGAGCTCTTGGAGTCTTTTTGCCGCCCGATCATTTTGTTTTAATTTCCAGAGATCTTTTTGTGGCTCGATTCTACGACATGCAAAGCTGCTCCGATCATCATCATCATCCTCGATTAAATGCTTCGTCTACCTAATTAATATTGCTAATTAAGAAACTAATATCCGGACCGTTGACTTAACGTCGATCCGTGGAGCTGTTTTGTCAAAGATATTTCGCTTGAAGCGAAACTGAGCATGATTTCAGATTTGGACGATTTTAGCATACCTAACCGGAGATCTGTGCTGATTTGCAACGATTTCCGTGGGAGTAGAATGGACACAAACGGACCACGGATTGTATAAATTCAGGGCTTCATTGCCTCCCCTTTTTCGTCGAATTTGAATATGCATGCGAATATGATAATGCGATTTTTAGATTGCCAATGTGCGGCATTTCTTTTGGCAATCATTTACGGAGAACTAAATCCGTAGGCGATATAACTTAATGATGATCGCCATCAGCGGATCGATCGAAACGATCAACAAGCTAATCACGATCGCAGCTATCAATTGATCCACCACTAAACTGACTTTTAACCGTTTTTAATCTGATGGTAAAGTCTTTTGATGGAATTGCACCTGGTTATGAGTTGCGGCTATCATCAGAAATGATAGTTTGGACAGTCATTTTGGCTACAACCATTATTAAAAATAGCTGAAGAACAATGACCGTTTTTAACGCGCTTAAGACAATTGAATATTTGAATACATATTTGGAAGATTTATCGTCTCGTCATGCAGTTCATATGGAAATCACAGCTATTTGGGTTGACCAATACATATGGGTTGGATTTGGATATAGGGTTACCAAATGGGTCGATTAAAAAAAGAGGACATTTTTCAATAAAGTAATATTTTTTTTTATCACCAGAAAATCAATTAAACAATGCCTCATAGACAGAAGCTCCGCAAAGTTATATGTATTGTACTTAACTTTCGCGGACTATCTGGTAAAGATAGAGATTTTTACCGGGATACATAGTAGTCACCTTCTGATTTTTTTTAATGCAACGTTTAATTTATTAGATTGAAGATTTTACGCCCCTGTATAATGACCCCCTGTACAAATGCACAGTCTGCGCACATTTATGGTAGAGCCGCGCCTGAACCTAGGTTCGTCCTTCCCAAAGCGTATTTTCACTTGAGCCACTAGTCACTAAAGCGGATATCTATTCAGTAGTTTAGTTTTAACTCGACCGCGAAAGATGATTTCCGATTTGTTCGTTTCAAACTGAAATTCATTGAAAATCAACCTTTTCAGCTTTTCTACCACGAAAAGTAAAATCTTGTCATATTTTCAAGTTGAGAAAAATCAAAATGGCGAACTCTTCGTCCATTTTGGGTATCTTTCGCGTCGGTGATTTTGAGTTTAGAGATTACGTATTTAAGATTTTGCTTTTTAATTTTTCGTTTTTATTACTCAGTTACCCTAACCCCTTGTGGGGCATAGCGCGTTAACTGTTCCATGAGGCCCAGTTGACGTTTCCTTGGCATAAACTAGTTTCGAATCGGAGAATACAGTTGCCAGCATGCACCTCCCGCTCCCCAATTTAGCCGCCTACCTGGGACAAGTCGGGAGATGCTGTGGCTTCTTATTACGCCCCGCACCACAGGAGGAAGACAACATAAGCATCCATGGCCATGAATGAACGTCGTCATGGACGGGATTCGAACCCGAAACGCCGGTAGTCAGACATGAGATTGATGCCACTACGCACTGAGCTACCGGTCGCCCCGCAAGGGGATGTACTTGTATTTGTGGATTATTTCTCATGTGGGGATTTTGTGACTGAAGATCTTGTATACGAGTAGTTTACAATAAATGTTCGTAATGTGTTTTGTTGCATCATCTGCAAAAAGACGATACAGTAGTTGCTTCAATCGTCATCGATCTTGTAGTCTTGTGTCGTTCACCACCATGGTGAAATCAGTTTGGAAACGAAAACGTATCTAAAGGTACATACATACATTCTTACTTACGAATTTCATCGTAATCTGTGAATGACTTGAAAATGTCCGTCTCTTGATTCTTTTCCTTCTGTCTTTTGTGATCGGATTTAATTACAATTCTTGAAATTTATCAAGCGTTTAAAGATTGTCTGCTTTGCGCGATTGTCTTAAGTACAAAATGCAATAAAGATAGTGAAGGCAGACAGCCACTTTATTTTCTTATCGGAGTCAATATTGGAAGTCATTTCATTTGGGTCGCGGTTGGTCTCATTCAATCGAAATATCCCTCTTCAATGTGAACATGAGGATTTCACCAGTTCATTTTATTTTCTCGATCTCAACGGATTCGATTGACCCTCTTTTATCCGTTTCCCTTACTACGGATCATTTACTTTGATGGTGCTTTCAATCAGGACAGCTTTTATTCTCGATTCCCGTGGACTTCTTTTGACCGCGATCGCGCGGTTCCCTTGATCACCATCTCACATTGATCGCTATCTTTTCTGTTAATGCGTTTCTGCATTTTTTCATTAATGCATTCATTGGTGACGGTGCTGATATGCAGCCGCGCTTCATGTTCACAGTCGTATGAGCTTAAGTTTGGACACATGAGGGAGAGAGTCCATGTGCATACGAGTTGCATTATGTGGACGCTTTATCGTGTTCAAGAAAAAGAAGAAAAAGAAGAGGTTTCGTTACTGATAAGTTGTGAGAACATACGGAAGACAGGTAAGCGGAACAACAGGTCGGTTAACTGAAGCCATATTCCAGCGCTTTTATGGCGGTGGCGGCGTTGTCATCATCGTCGTCGGCAGCAGCAGCCAGGAATTCAGATAATCTTTTCATCTACTAATTAATTGACTGTTGATGTATCTGGAATTCTTAATGCGATCGTATGCGATCAATTTGCCGCATTTATAATTTTGTAGTCTTGTGTTTCTTGTTTTCGGGATTTTATTATGTTTGTTTTTCTTTTTTTAAGATTAAAAGAGAGTAAGGCTTATCAGTGACTTGTATCTTTCTTTTGCAAAATATAAGGTTGTCTGGATATAAGGTAGGTAACTTGAGATTCGGATGCGGATACGAATACACATGGTTTTAGTATGGATAGCTTCCTGAAAGCTAAAGATGACGGTAATCGGTGTTAGGAACCTGGCATCACGTCTTAAGTTTATTAACACTGTTAGGAATTATGTGACGGAAAAAGTTATGAAAATTAAATATAAGTAAAGCATCTGAGAGTTTTACAGCGTTCTCTTTTAGTGCAGCAATAAACAGTGCTGAAATTACATAAGAAACCACATGACATAGTAATCTTCAAGGTTACTTTGTTGTCATTTGTTGTCTTCAAAGTACCCTTCAAGTCGACTTTGATGCATTTTTATTATTCAAAGGACCTATCCTTTAAAGTTATTTTTATTCTTGAAGTATCCTTCGAGTCATCATCATCATCGTGGCGCGACAGCCCGACGTCGGGCCTTGGCCGCCTGAGTCAAGTTCAATTCAATTTTCATGCTTGGAAGTTTTCTTGAGTTCTACGACTGAAACCGACTTCTTTTGTTGTGCCTTTGGTATTCTTCGTCGAACCAGTCATTTCGCGCTGGCTTTATATCCCATGATCTTCTCTGCGACTTTCTTGTTAGTATTTTTCAATTCTTCTCAAGACTCGTAGACATCCGAATTGCCGAGGTTATGTAGCATAGGCATTAGTTTTTCTTCGAGGCCAACTGCATATGCGTGCGCCCTGACGAGGCATCGGTTGAGAGTTTGCTTTAATTACTCTAAAATTTTGATTTAATAAATACTTATTAATTACTTTACGTTATTTATGAAACGTAATTAAATAGTAATTATTACTTTTGAATTACAATTCCTTTTCTGAAAAAGCAAGTATTACTATTACAATTACTCTTATTGAAAAAGTAATAAATAAAATAGTATTTAATTATTTTTTAGAAAGAATTTAATTAGTAATAAATAACTGTAATTAAGTAATTTCAATACTCTGCTGAAAAGCCAAAATAACCAATGCCATCAATGATATCGAGTGTCGTTGAGTCATAGAAAATTTGACTTCGCGGATACGCGCCGCCCAGCAAAGCTGCGGGGCTCGATCTTGACGGCTTCTTTTTAGACGGCAAGGGATCATTCTTATACTCACACCGTAATAACATTACCACAGCAGTCCTTAAATTTTTCGGAGCGCTCTTTCCTGTTTTTTAAGAGTAAGTGATCCGTTAATTTTTTTTTACTAATTTTATTCTCTTCTTCCTTGCAGATCAACATGACTTATTGTTGTTTTTCTACTCGATATCATGATGTGAATGCGTGGAAAAGAGACGATTTTTATGAAGTGCTCGTGGGTGGAATTCCGATAAGGCAGACCGGAGCCCACAATATCTGAGTTCAACCAAGAGCTGGATATTGCTGCAGCCTTCAGAATGGCTGGAAGATAAAAGGATTAGTAATTATTGTTAAATGCCTTGACCCCTCCAGGGAGATTGGCGCGTCAACATCTTTAGCCTTGTTGACGTTTCGATAGCATAGGTTAGGTATCTACTTTTCGGAGGCGAAGTTGCTAGCATGCACTAGTCCGAATTGTACAACATGTTTTTATTTTCGCGGCTTTAAAATAGAATAATTAGTTTTTTTTTGGGTATTTTATACAAAAAACACTTCGAAGTATAAAATATCAAATGCAAACAGCACTTACCTCAAATTCATTTGAACGCAAATGGCCCACGACTATTAAGTGCATAGTCAAAAACAAAAAGTGATGGCTATTATTAAAGATAGACTATATGGCTTTAATCACGGACACTATCCAAGAAGAGAGACGATGATTTGTAACTTCTTTTTTTTTTACTACAATCAAGGGACCGTACCTAATCGATTGCTGAGTGAAACATCCATCCATTGGACGCATATGTTCATCTTTTCACGACCGTATCTTCTTCAAAACCACATACCGTCTTCGATTTACGGATCATGTTGTTTTGGTTGGATCGTAGTAAGAAAATTACAACAAACTCAACCTTTAGTTTTTTTCGCTTCATTTTCGGATTAGACATGGACCGAAGAAGCTGCTCATAATTTCAGTCTTTATGTCAGTCGCTTGAATTCATATTCCCTTTTCATTGTCCGTCGTCATCGTTGGCTTGGTGGACCGACCAGTGTCTTAAAAGATCGAGCCGTCTGTTTTCCGCTGCCTAATTTTTTTTTTTCGGGACGGGTGTGAATATCTTTTTGGAAGCTCCCCGCGAAGCTGTGAAATTAGTGTGCTATGATGGTGGTGACGACGGACGGGGTTCATATACCCTACACGCCAACTGAGGTGGAATTCAAAAAGGACTCGACAATAAGTAGTGGTAGAAGATCGAGCCACACGGATTGTACTGACCCTATCATTAGCTACATATGCGAATGTAGTGGAGAGTTTTGTTGAATGATTTCTTTTGGACGCATTAATGCTGCTTCGTCCTTTTTTTTTCTCTGCGCAAAACCTACAGAAGAATGGACCGAACATGGCCTATTTGATGGTATGGTGTTGTGAACGCTTTGCTCGCATTTCAGATGCTTAGATCATTGTGTGTGCCTTGGCTGCGAATGAAGATGAAATAGGCCTCGGGGATATAGAAAGACTATGACTAAACTGAGCCAGGCAATGGTCCATAAATGGCATGCAAAGATAATTCTTTATGGAGAGGCATCGTCCATTCAAGATCGGGCAGGAAGCTCACGCCCTGTTTGTAGTCGATTTAGATGAAGGGAGGCTATATTAATACGTATAAAAACAAAGACATAGGTGAGAGTGTGGCCACTGGGGCCTCCAAGGCTTATCATCACGAAAGACTAAATATATCGCGAATTAAGAATACTTAGGGCCGTTTTCTCAATGTCTAGTTAAATCTTATCCTGTAGATAAACGCTAAACGGCACTCATCCTCCGGTTAAGAATTTATCGGACAACAATTTCAAACAGCTGATACGGGCTGCTGAGATTCTGACAGCTGGAACTGTTTACGTTTGCACATTCAAATGAGACAATTAAACTGGTCACAGGGAACAGAGTTCTGGATATTCATTCGATGGAAACGGATCTGAAACCTACTCAGCCGCAAAATAATGCGGGGAATCACCTGTGGACGAAGACATAGCCCCGATCAAACCTGATCATCTAAGTAGATTACGATTTAACAAAAACGGCCAGATCTAGTACAGTTCTTCGTTTTAGGGCAAGAGCACAAAAGGGTAAAGAGCGCAGTGATTATGGTTATCGCTGAACGAGGCCCTTCCGCTACTTCGGAACCATACTCGTATCGAAACATATGATAATGGTGCGGGAGGCTATTATAGAGAAATTCCACGGAATGATATCAGCTCCGAGTTAGCAAGAATCCACTTCGAATATGGTTTCATGTTCACTGAATACGACGGAAGGAGAACTACAAAGTGACTAAGTTGCCGTAAATTCAAGCTCAAGCCAATGTGCCTTCCTCACAATGAGCCATTTAGGTAGGATATGCCCCGCCACAGTTTAGAGATACACTGGTTGTCAGATTCGGTGTATTTCGAAAACCGTATCTTTTTGGAGACGCGAGACTGTAGTTGTCCGTCTTCTTCTATGGCGCCCGTCGTTCGAAAAGAGTCAAAAGAGCTAGTTTGAGTGTGTCACCCATCGTTGGAAAAGAGTCAAAAAAGCTAGTTTCAGTATGCCACATTGACAACCCCGCTTTCATGGGAAATAGTGGTCCAATGACTCTGGATCTGGGGTAAAGAAAGGGGAAAAAATGGGGTTGCCCATCCCAGATTGGCTACAACGTTTGCGTGGAAAATAGTGGTCCGATCTGGCGGGCTCCAACTAATGAGCGTTAGGGGGACGCTGACTCCGAATCTGGGGTAAAAAAAAAACAGATAAAAAAATTGGGATGGGCAGCCGGGTTTCTGGGATGTGTAACCCGGTTTCATGGAAAATAGTGGTCGGATCTGGCTGACTTGGCCACCGACTTCGAATCGGTGCTAAAAAAATGAGAAAAAAGAACTTTTTTTTTTTAAACTACTACTTCTATTGAATATGTTATTAACCAAGTTTCTGACTCTTTGGGTGACTCTTTTTGAACGATTCTTTTTAAACGACTCAGTGCAAAGAGTCATAGCTTATGTGCCAGCACAGCGAAAACAGTCAATGTGCCCATCACTATTTAGACTCTCCTAATAAAAGCTTTTTTCAACTGACATTAGGCTATACCTATATGGATAAATACAAACTCCAAGCTCCAATCGATCGGGAGAACTAAGAAGTTTTTAAAACTTCTTAGTTCTCCCGATCGATTTTAAATCCCTCACTCCTCTATCCCATTTTTTTTTCTTAATTTGACACGATCTCGAGAGGATGTTTTTTTATTACGGTTAAGGTTTTAACGTCCAAAGATCACTGAAATTTATAAAACGAAAGAGACCTCGTGGTACAAAAGAAAAAAGGGGTAAAAAAGACGATCAAGAAGGCACCGAGATAGTCTCTCTGTCCATGAATGATACGCATTAGAGACGTTTACATATGTAGAAATTTCTGTGAATCCAGGTATGCGAACATGTCGATCTGAACCTGGAACGAAGGTGTACAAATGATGATGCTGATGATCATTACATTTAATTACGGTGTCGAACAACGATGAGGCGATCATAAGTGCCCCGGTATGTAGAACTGAAATTGAACGTATTAAGCGTGTCTCGCGATGATGAATAATGGAAATCAACTTGATTGTATGACGGGCGTAGTAAAATGCGTCTTCAAAGTGTCGTATGACATGATTTTTTGTTACTGGATCGTGAGTGAGGTTCAAGAAACGACACTAGTGGATAATGTTGAATGAATTGGAAAAAAATATGTTAGTTTTGATATCACAGTGGTTATGAGTTGATATACTCGTAATAAAATCCGCAAGAATAGCTTAGCAGCTATCACAGGAACTCCCGAAGAGTTTCTACTGCAATTCGGGAAAATACTATCCATTTAAGCTGGCTTTGTGTTTATCTCAAAATCCCTTTAAAATACCCGTAGTTACTGCATATTGCACCAATTCATCATAATCCCTAACGAAAATATATACTATACATAAAAAAAAACACAACAACCCATACTTATCCCTTTCTGCATATCATGCCATTTCCAAGATGATCCCATCCCTCATTAAAACTCTACCCAATTTCGCAAATGACCAAAGACCGAACCCTTGTCGTTCCAAATAACAATGAGCAAAAGAATGCTCAAGGCGATCACATATCATCTAATCTGTCCTCTCTTCTCGTCAATTATATTCGCTTGACTTATTTAAATGCATGCGACATTCATTCGACGGGTTTCCTTCTTTCCTGTCCTAATCCAGGACCAGGTTCAATCATCCACTTCACTTCATACACTCACCCAGGACTCTACGGAAATATGTACAGGAAACAGGAGCGGGATAAAACGAGACCAGAGGCAAGCCGAGAAATCGCAGTTGTTCATCTGGTTCTGGGAGTAAATATCGGCACAGTTAATAACCAAGGACCTCAATTGTGCGGTTGGTTACTGGTCCATCCATGAGGGTACTGACGCGGGTACTTTTCGAAAATTAGGCCTATTGACAATTGAACGAGGATGACGTAGAGGCCCGGTCAGACAAACCCTACTTGTGATCAAAGAACGGCCATCCAAATGAATCCGGAGAATGCAATAGGGTCGGGGTCGATCTTTTGAACAATGCCGCATACTGGTCTTTAAAAGGGTCTCGTCTCTGTGACTTTTATGTGTAAATTGTATGATGCACTGAATAGTTTGGGCTATTCGGAGTCACACATGCGTGTGGTGATTGGAACGGAATTTTATCTGTCGAATTAGGCATGCTTAAATGAAATCTCAGCGCACTAAACAGATCCGCCGAATCAATGATGATGGAAATGGATTCTTAATTTTGTGATAGTATCTTTTTTGGGGTATCGGATTTCAGGTATGGGTCTTGGTCTTGGTTGAATTGGGAAAGCTGTCCGGCATGTGATGGCTTGGTTGCAACAATGTATTGGAGGTAAACAAGTTGTAGCATCATCTAATTGGTAGTAGAATATTGGTTTGGTGCTACCGGGTGAGTGATATAATAATATGACAAGACTGGTGGTACTGTAGTCCTCACTCCAAGATTTTCATCGAAGTTGGCTTTTAATTAATTCGATTGGAGATATTGCGCCCCTACATAATGACACCCTGTTCAAATGCACAGTCTGCATATATGGTAGAGCGGAGCCTGTGTATGTATTAGTATGTGACAAGTTTTATTCAAAGATACTCATACAAATCATTTTCGGCCAATGCGAACCGAAACGTTAATAATCTTCCCCTTTTTACGGTTATAACTAATTTCTCAACAATGGAAGATATCCCTTGAAATTCTTTCTTTTTTTTCGTTTTGAAAGTCCCCTTTCTTTCGAGTGCCGATTATCATGTATTTCCATTGAGTCACCCCATGTACGATAATTTTCACACAGCATCCGAAAATTATTAACAATATAATTTCCATTATACAATATCTTTTGATAAAGCGTGAAAAACTTTGCAACTACCCAAGTATGTGTGTAAATGTATCTTTTTTTCACCGGGTTTGTTCTTAAAAGACATCATAAGGTCTCTGAAGTGACTGTCAATGAAAGACCTCCCATTGTGTGTGTTCTTCTCTTTTTTTCTTTGGCAAGATCTAACATGCAAAATGACAAGTTGGTGTGGTTTTCAGTGGTCTTGTACGCACAGTTTGAACTCACATGAAGATTTATGACGAAGAACTACCCGTCGTTGCAACGAAATATTGACCAAGAAGAGGTTCATGTTTCCGAAAACCACGGTTTCAGATTGTTAGAAGATCAGAATCTTCTTAGGTAGTGCACAAAAGACTTGACTATTCACGGTTTTATTGCCAAAGAAAAATATTAGTTATGATTGTTGCATTCTGTAGACTTTGAGCCTGTAAAGTGATGATGGAGTCATTCGCCTTTTGTTTTGTTCCACACTACATAAAACATTACCAAGCAATTTGAATTTAAAAAACCTTCCGTAAAAAGTGATTTTACATATAAATATAATTAATATATATAATAATATTATTAAATTAATATTTTGTTTTTCTCTTTTTCAAAATCCTCAGTCTCGTGCTTCGTAACCCCCAGCTCCCTTAAATTTTAAATTCATTTTAAATATTTTAACTGCAGAACAAAAAATAGTTGTACGGATGCACTAATTCTCGTTTTCTGCTTTATTTTTATGTACAATTGCCTGTCAAGCAATTTAATTGCACCAGTCACGAATTGAAAATTCCAACTCAGATATTTTGTTAAAAAAAAAAGGTTTGACCAGTTGAGATTTAGATATGGCTGCAAATATACTGCTCTCCGAACTAGTTATTTTAGTCCTTGGGATCTCATTCGTTATAACTGTAGTAAGGACATATTCGTTAAATCACTGGGTATTCCATTCATTCCTTTCCTTTCATTATCCAGGAAGCGGGTATGATCATAATGACCAATTTTACGTGTAATGTCGATCCAGGAGTCTGTAAAAATAATATCTGTAAATTGGAGCATATACGAAAAGGAATTAAATTTTTAGATTTCGCTTGTTATTTTGAAGAAAAGCAGGATAATGTTACCGTAAGTATAGGTTCTGAATAATATCGACTTTCTTGTTAATTTAAAGTAATCCTACTCTCAGTTTCATGTAACTATGCACAAATTGGGTAATGGTGGCCGAAAAATTATTGATTCCCTGGAAGATTTTTGTAAAGTAACGGCCAAAGAGGGTCCTGGCACGGTAATAACACGTCTTTTACCCAGTGTCAATAAGCATGGAACACTTTTTAGCCCATGTCCGTTAAGCGTAACTATATATTTAATTTAATTAAATTTTAACGTACTTATAAATCTTTTAATCTATTCGATGATATTATTTAGGGCAATATGACTCTGATACGATATCCAGTGGATTTTTCCTTTGTCCCAATGATTTTAACACCCGGAAATTATCGTCTAAGTGGAACATTTAGGACTAAGCAACAAACAAGCAAGCTTCCTATTATGCATGCCGACTTGTACTTCACCGTTCGAAATGTATTCAAGAAATATTAACTTGATTCCAGCTAGATTATACGTACATATATGTTTGTTCTCTTAGTTTTTCACTAAAACCACTTTGAGTGTTAGAGTTTGGGCAAAAGTACACAATTTTCATTTATGTTGGATTTTCTTTTTAATGTTAAGGCAACATAATATTGAGAAGAATAAAATTTAAGTTGAACCGAAATGAAGGTTCGACAGTTCTTATTTATTAAATCATAATCAATCAGTGGCGGTTCGTGGGTTCCAGAGCAAGGGAAGCAGACTAAGAAACTTTTGAATAAGACGCATTGATTTGATTTACGGAAAATGGCACGACTCCAATATCTGATGGGCCAAAATTTTATGATGGTTTTAAAAAAAATTTTAGGCTAAAAAGAACGAATTTGAAATCCTTTTTCGAAAACTATCAATCGTTTCTGAAATTTTGGCGTTTGAAACACCAATGGCTAAGTTTATAATGCACAGCGGAATCGCAACATGCTGTGGCTGCAGTATCGAAGCAGCTTTGAAGCAACTTGTTGTGTTCTGAACTGTACTCGCATCTAGTCATCCATCAATTGTCAAATTTCCACTTCAAAACTGACTACTGAAAAAAGTTGTATCAATGGCTAAAATCATAACACACAACGGTTGGCATACTGTTGCAAATTTGTTTTATGAATTCTGTCGACAGAGTTACTGATGGACGCAACATGCTGTGAAAAATGTCATTTTCTCCATCACAAAAATTTCTCCGCTGGCTAGGACCACCATATGATAACAATTCAGAAATCACACTTGCGCTGTCGTATTCCTACGATTTTTCGTCAGTAGTCAGTTTTGAATTTTAAATTTGGCAATTGATGGATGACTAGATGCGAGTGCAGTTCAGAACACAACAAATTGCTGCGAAGCTGCTTCGATACTGTTGTCACAGCATGTTGCGATTCCATTGTGTTACTTTTATCATTTCTGAATTGTCATCATATGCTAGTCGTAGCCAGCGGAGAAATTTTTGTGATGGAGAAAATGACATTTTTCACAACATGTTGTGTCCATCAAAAACTCAGTGGAGAGAATTCATAAAGCAAATTGGCAACAGTATGCTAACCGTTGTGTGTTATGAACTTAAACAATATTAGTGTAACTCAAAATGACTTCTGATACTCAGGTTTTACGATGTATTTTTGTACTTTAGCCTCGAACTAGATGTTATCCTTTTTGCAAAGCTCGTAACCGTTTTCGAGTTATTCTCGCCTAATCATTCAATGGTTCAATTTCCGAAAAATTAAATCGTCCATTGTTACTTTTTACATAATATCGGATCCTAAAAGTTTTAAAATAATTGTTATGATGTACCCCAGTAAGTTTGTACTACCTAAAGCGAGAATTCGACCCATATATGTACATCAAAGAAGCTTATCGAACTATGTTTCCATACAAAACTTCAACTTTCAAGAAAATTCATAAAAAAAATTCGAATTCGTCCGTTTTAAGCTGGAATTCATTAAATGCCATCATATTTTGGCACCTCAAATATTTTATTTATTTAATTAATTGAACCACCCACCACACCCCAACTCAAAAAGCAAGTCCACTTCTACGAGTATATAGAAAAAATTGCAAGAGAAACGGAAACTTAACATCTACATGCTCTTCGTATCACCTTAAAAAGTTTTCATACAAAGTGCTTAAGAAGCTGCGGTTTTGGCAGCTTCTTCTCAAGATATACGAGCGCATCATAGCGGCACGACAAGTGTAGGAGATTTTACTCATGTCGTCGCGTCGGGCTGCGTCGCCATGCGCGATCCTCAATAGGCACCATAGAAGCTGTGATTTCTGTTGCTTCCATTGGTTCTAGGCGGACGAAAATGTGCGTCGCCCATATTCTCTTCGCCTTGTTATCACGAATAGAAGTAAAAGAGTATGGGATAAAATAAAATGAAGAGAAACGTATTATTTGTACATATAGGAAATAGGAAGTCGAATCGCACAGGAAATACGTATGAAAATAATGTATGAAGAATGTAATTGATGAGTAAGTAATTATCAAGATCATATGGATGAAAGAATTAAGTGTATTTTAGGGAATCTACAATATATACATATATCGTACAATGTTTGGCTACGTGGATTTGAATGAACTATTTGGTGAAATTAACAAGGGAAGCACTGCTTCCTTTGCTTCCAATGAGGAACCGCCCCTGTAATCAATCATAAGTCCATTTAGTTATGTGATACAATGCCAGGACTGGCGAGAAAAGGTTGTAAGCGAAGGCAGTAGAAGGGGGGAAAAGAAGGTTTCACACAAAAATGATACAGATAGTAGCGATGTTCTTCGGTACTTTCAGCCTGTCCAATCTTAAAACACATTTTTCAACTTGTCTCGAAAAATTTGCGTTGAAAAATTATGAACCAAAAAAAATGAATCTTTTGGTTCGCATTGAGTAAGTTTCGAGTCTTTTATTTATTTATGATGTGTTTTCTTTGAATTCCCTTAGGTTAGATACAGGGGGCGGGGGGGGGGGGGGGGGGGGGGGCTACCATGATGTATCACAGCATGCTTGGTGGTACCACGAAGATCACCTTCATTAGAACATACGTGTCGAACCAGCCTGTGCTGGTGGTGTCAGGATTGAGCAGTGTGGCGGTTATATCCTTCAGGTCATCCAGATCGTAGAAAACTCGAGAGCCTAGAAAGTTCCTTTTCCTGCCTGCTAAGCCCGGGCAATGACAGAAAAGGTCTAGAACGCTCTTCTCCTCATCGCCACAACTCCTGCAGAGTCGTGATGAGGAAGATGGAGCCTCCAGATAAGCTACCCTATTGGGTAGTGCCCTGTGATAACCCCTACCACCCTGCCAATGTGCTCTCTGTTCAGTGACAGCAATGTGACAGAATGGCTGGGATCAATTTTCGGCCAAATCATCCTCGTTATTTGGCATGTGTTGCCCCAGAGCTATCTAATATTAGCCCTGTCCACAGCAGCGGTCTTAATCCCCAATTGCGGCTTTCATGAACCGCACCAAGGTTAGGTTAGGTTGATATTCCCAGTCCCTCCGAGTATATGCCTACTCTAACCCCCTAGCAGCACACCGCTGAAGGTATCAGGAAACTTACCCGTGACTGCGATGGCGATGTCGTCTCCGTAAGCAATGACTTTACACTCAATCTTTTTCAGATACAAAAACAGTCCGTTGATCGGAAGCTTATTGAAGCTTATAGTGCTACTAGCAAGGATTCAACCAAAAGCATTAATTGTGCCGCGTATTATGTAATATGGTTGGAGAGAGTTTTCACATCAAATACACACAAATAATGCGCGACAATGATAACTGAGTAATCATACTTCAGGTCAGCTATCGTCGCTGTCCTTTAAGCTTAGTCAGTAGCTTTGGGACGAAAGCTACCCAGTTGCTCGGAGGAACACAGCTTCATATAAAATAGATACAAACAGTATTGAGCGATAATCGCCAAGCTGCCATCACTGATCGAATTTTGCAGTGATCGCTACGTGGAATACGTGTCCAAATAAATGAGTAAACATGCATAGACTTTTTCACTTTGTTCGGTTTTTTTTTAAATGTAAATCAAATATTACGAGTATTCCACTTCAACTCCTATGTACCTTGAAATTTAGCATTAATTCCACAAAAAAATGTAAGTAGGTATATTTTAATGCACATTTTTTCTCTTAATTGTTAGTTCGTCCGACCATCAATTTAATTGCATCTGTCACGAATTGAATATTCTAATAGCGACTTTCCGGGTAAAAGTCGACTAATGTATAATAAGGCATGGCTGGAAATAGATTGTTTTCTCAACTAGCAATTGTGTTCCTAAGCATCTCCTTTTATCCTGTTATAGTATGAACACTTACATACTTTCATTAAATACTTTTCGAGACATTCAGCCAATTTATTATCTCCTTATTTTTTACTTATGTATTTTCAAGAATTCGAGTGTGATAATGATGACCAACATAACGTGTAATGTCGATACCGAAATATGTAAAAATAATATTTGCAAATTGGTACCGATTCGGAAAGGAATTCGATTTTTGGATTTCGCATGTTTCTTTGAAGAAAGTCAGAACAATCTTACGGTGAGATATGGCGAACATTGTTATGTGTTTTTATTAATTTCATTAAATTGAGTATAAGTAATATGAATCTATTCAGAAGTATGAAAAGCTTATAATTAAGATTCTTAAAACTACCTTTCAGGTTCGTTTAATTCTAAATAAATTGGGTAATGGCGGTCGAAAAATTGTAGATTCCACCGAGGATTTTTGTAAAGTAGCTTCCCGCGAGGGAACAGCTGGAACAATGATACGTATGTTTCCCAGCTTTAAGAAGCATGGAACATTTTTCAGCAAATGCCCATTAAAAGTAACTATTTGTTTTAGAGATTTAACGAATTTGCATAATTCAATCGATTTGATTCATTTCTGTAGGGCAATATGACTCTGATTAGATACCCACTGGATTTTTCCTTTGTTCCAGCGATCATAGCTCCCGGAAAGTATTGTCTGACCGGTATTATGAGATCACGAGTTTCAACGAAGCAGATTCCTGTCGTCCATGCCGACGTGTACTTCAGTGTGCGAAATTTATTCAAAAATCATTAATTTGATTCGATTTTAATTGATTTCTTATTGTCGCATTAAAAGTGATTTGGTTGTAGGAGTGCTTGAAACTTTGTTTGTTGTTTTGCTTTGAATCAGCACACACACAATAGATTTTATTATGTAAAATTAGTTACCTTTTGTTTCTTTGGAAAATAGAAAATCGAGAATACATATCATTTTGTTGTTTATTTTATTATTATCTGCAAAAGGTTCTCCTCTCCATTGAAGGGGAGATGGAAGTCATTATACCCTTCACGGATGTGATAGGGTATATTAACTTTGTCATGAAGTTTGCAACGCACAGAAGAAAGCATCCCCGACCATATAAACTATGTATATTCTTGGTCAGTATGATGAGACGAGTCGATTAAGCTTTGTCCGTCTGTCTGCCTGTCCGTCTGTCTGTCTGTTTCTATGCAAACTAGTCCCTCAGTTTTAAAGCTATCAAGCTGAAATTTTGTACAGAGCGTTCTTTCTATTGCACGCAGTATATAGTATATGTCGGAACCAACGGAATCGGACAACTACGGCATATACCTGCCATAGGAACGACCGGTCCAAACATTCGTCTTTGTGAGAAAAACTTTTTTATTTCTAAAGATATCTTTTTCAAACTTCGCAAGTATCAATAGTATCAGATAAATCACATTTCCGAATTTGGTTGAAATTGGACTACTTTCTCATATAGCTGTCATAGGAACGATCGTTCCAAAAGCAAGTTTTTATTAGAAAAACTTCTTTATTTCTGAAGATATCTTTACCAAATTTCATATTATTTAATGATATTGACTACCAAACCATGTTCCTAAATTTAGTTGAAATCGGCCCACTATTTCATATACCTCTCATAGGAACAATGAAATCGGAACAAGTTTCACTACTAATTTCAAAGTGTCAAATAGTCTGATCTGAAGCCATGGTGGATCCAGGAATCGAGTTCGAATGGGGTCAGCTTTGTTAACTTGAGAGCTATAGATATGTCCCCATTCCAACGTTCTGTCCTCAAGAGGCATACGTCTAACAAAAGGGCGGATGTATGATACATATTTGTTTGTAGAGAAAAGCATGCAATGATTAACGTGCAATATCATAAACCCCCGTTTGGTTCGGTAGAAGGGCAGATGTAGTTACCACGGCACATATGTAGTAAAATGGGCAGTTTTGTTACCATCAAAGACAACCCTAGACAGACGATACGCGATAATTATCATTATCAGATAATTATGTTTGCGAAGCACGTCTGTCATGTGCTGTTTCACCTGATGATAATTGAAAGACATCATTTCGATCGTCATTAACATAACGTCATTACGACTTAATTACGTTCACTTTCAACCGCTCGCCGCGCCATTCTTTGGAAAAAATGGAAAGAACAGCTGGTTTCCAGTTGTCATTTGCAATTGTTTGCACGGCAATGTCATCCCCTCACGTCCGAAACCGCACAAATCTTGTTCTGGTTCCCGCTAGTGCTAGTCCCATTATTGGTGTCGACCGTCTGGAGTGTGTTAGAAGTGTTTTTGTGTGTTTTTGTTCTGCAAATTCTCTTTTCTCACATTCGATACTTTGACAGTTCGAACGTGATTATGTTTTTCACGTGTGTCACTAGTCAACGATAAACACGTTTGGACTTAATGATCATTGATGCAAACATGTTTAACGACGATCGTCTGTCACGGGTTTTATTATCCGAGAATCCCATCCTATACTATCATTGAACCACACATAAATTCCGATAAAACAATGAAGTTTGCCACAACATGGTCAAATCCACTTCGATGAAAAAGTGGAATCCAAGAAATGCAGACCATGAATTCTAAACAAATACATACATCTCTATATAAGATGAGAGAGAGCATTGAGAGAGTACAATTAGTAAGGGACAGCGATGGCGAAAATCGGTCGGTTCTCATTTTGCTCTAGGGATCTCTGTGTAGATGCTTCGGCATGAGTTGGGTTCCGATAATAATGCGTCTCTCTTTCACTTTCACTAACATTTCTATCGCTCACTGTTAATTACTAAATCAGTACTACCAGATTCAGTCCTCGATAAAACGCGACCAATGGGGCTGACTTGCCAGAGAACATCAACTGGTGTTCTCTGACTCTGATGAGAGTGTTCTGCCCCTTCGGTGTCCTTCGGCTTCTTTGGGCAATTCTCACACTCATCTTTCGAAGATTTCTAGAATAATACACACTTTCCAGAAACAAATGTTTGCCATCAATAAACTGCTAAACCAAAATATTTCTAGCCGATGAATAGATCGTTAATCCGAGAACAGTTATTAGTGGATTTACAGGTGTGTACACTGTGGGCGATGAATCCGAGGAACTAATAGTGATATTAGGTGTTTTTTCTTTGCGTAACCGTGTTAGGTCCCTGCTCGGTTTCACAAAAAAGACGCTCTAGGGTAGCATCCAGGTTAAATTCCGAATCGTGAAGTTGTCTACCCTGATGTGAAGTGGTACGCATCATATGTGGTGAATATAAATCATAAATTCGGATAAAATATCAGTTTGATAATCGGATCGTTTATTTATTGCGACGGCGGACGCTTATAAACTCGGCGTACCGCTCTAACTTAACAAACATCATTCAAACGTGTTCTTTGTCAATGACAGTCATAAGTGTAGCCCTATCCAAATGGATCGCGGGCTCGATCCCCAGAAAATTCTTTATTTTTTTTTTACTTTTAATTTTTTCTATTGGTATTTTTAGTAATCCTGTTGAAAATATTTTATTAATAATAGGCATGGGCCTATCAGAGCAAGACGTAATGCCTGCCACAGATAATGGCCCATCCCCGGCCATTGGAAGCCATTGCTATCGTATATATATGCGCACAGCGGTTAGTCGCGATGGTGGATGGCAGAAAATGGCTTTGAAAGTCATTGTGAGCAATTTGCTGGCAACCATCTTCGACACAAACCGCTATCTGCCCAGATTCATGATAGCGACTGACAGCGATGGGCCATTGTCTGTAGCAGGCATAATATTAATTTACTAATGAATTTGGATGATTGGCAAAGACTCAAGCGTGCCAACATCAACATATTAGATTCCACACGACACTAAGGCCATCTATGTGTCATGCATGCCGAAGTTATTGAAGGGTTTTCGAGTGTCGGGTAGCCACCCTCCTAAGCTATCCAGGTGAATGTTGTTGGTGTAACCCGTGTGTTATTTTACCCTACACTCGATAAATTCCCAATAAACACGCCTATTGTAATGGGAACATAATAGAACAGCAAAGATTTTTTTTACAGTTTTTACTGAATAAAATGAAAACATAAAAATTAAAAATTCATTTTAATGACCCAATTTTCGTTTTCCGCTTGAATTGTTAGTTCGCCAGATACACAATTTAATTGCATCTGTCACGAATTGGACACTTCAAGCCAAATATTTTAGCAAAAAATCGGGCAGTGAATGTACAAACATGGCTGTAAATAGATTGTTTTCTCAAATAGCGATTGTGACCATTTGCTCCTCTTTCCTAATTGTAATAGTATGGACACATTCATTGTGATCAGCACATCCTTTCAATTAATTTTCTTCGTCTTTTTTTATTGTTAAAGGAAGCGAGTATGATCACGATCACCAACATGACGTGTAATGTGGATACCGAACTATGTAAAAATAATATCTGCAAATTGGAACCGATTCGAAAAGGAACCCAAATTTTGGATTTCGCATGTTATTTTGCAGAAAGGCAGGATAATATTACAGTAAGAAGAGGAAAGGTTTTTAATAGGCAGGATTGAAAAGAATAAAACAGGAATTTAGCGAATTTAATTTAATTGTTCCCAGTTAGATTCTTCAAATTATTGAAAATCTTGAAACTCCCTTTCAGTTTCGTTTAAGTCTCTACAAATTGGGTAATGGTGGCCGAAGGATTGTAGATACTACGGAAGATTTTTGTAAAGTGACTGCTAACGAAGGAGCTACTACCGCAATGACCCGGCTTTTTCCTAGTGTTAAGATGCATGGAACATTTTTTAGCAAATGCCCTTTACAAGTAACTCTCTAATTTCATAGATTTAGTGATTGTGTATGATTAAATTAATTCGATTAATATTTTCAGGGCAATATTACTATAATGAGATATCCTGTGGATTTTTCCTTTGTACCAATCGTTTTGACTCCCGGAAATTATCGCCTCACTGGTGTTTTTAAAACTAGAGAATCAAGAAGAAAGCTTCCTATTGTACACGCCAACTTATACTTCTACGTGCGAAATATATTCAAGAATCATTAATGATGAGTTTTTCAATAACTTAATCCACTTTGTGAGAGTCGATGAAATAAATGTAATGTACAATTTGAAGATGTAGTATTTTGTTTGAGCTCAGCACGCTTTACTGTATTTAAAATAAAGTATGACTTGCAGTTTGAATCTAGGGACTCACTGCTGTTTTTATTTGTATTTCTTTTTAATATCAAGGATCCATCTGACAAAGAGGGGGGGCAAAGACCTTTTCCATAGTCCTCCGCGTGGGCGCCCCCTGGTAACGGCAGTGTATCAATTCGCTAACTGCCAATGTCTTAGCGATAAGACAGTTTGGAAAAGGCAGATAGCTGTAGCCTGAATGGCTGACAAACACCTAAGCGTCTCAGGTCTAGTAGGATGGAATGACTTGCGTAGTTGGACCTGCTACATAGTTGTGTGGGCTCCAGCACGTTTATTAAACCATCTGAAGCAGCTATATCCGAGGCCATCGCCCGAATGGGGTTAAGCGACGTGCTGACAACTCGTCCTTGTAAAAACCACTCCATGTCAAGAAACCTGGAACAAAAGCCTCGGATTGGACGGATCAACAACGACGACCACTCAAACGAATAAAGGATTATTCTTTCGGATCCTGGAATATACGCTCCCTGAACAAACCGGGGGCCGAGAAGGCCCTCCTTCAACAGGTCGAAAAGTACAAACTGAGCATTACTGCAGTCCAGGAAACAAATTGGCTTGGCAGCGAGATTAATGACAAGAAATCGCACACAATTTTTACAAGTGGCAAACCATCGGGCCGCAAGGAGTTTGGAGTAGCATTTATAGTGGACAATCACCTCAAACCGCATATTACTGACTTCAAACCCATAAATGAACGGCTGTGTGCGATTCGCATCAAGACTCGATTCTTCAATCTCTGGCTCATCAATGTGCATGCCCCCACTGAAGTTAAAGAAGACGCAGTAAAAGACGAGTTCTACGCCCGCCTTGAAACTCTCTTCGACTCACTTCCAACAAACGACGTCAAATTGCTGCTGGGAGACTTTAACGCGAAAGTCGGGAATGAAAGTTGGCATCGGGGGACCTCTGGAGGCCACAGCCTCCATGAAGAATGTAACGATAACAGCCAGCGACTTATCGGCTTCGCCTGCAGCAGGAATCTAGTCGTAAGCTCTACGTGTTTCCCGCATCGACGCATTCACAAGCAGACCTGGAAGTCTCCAGACGCACATACCGTCAACCAAATTGACCACGTCCTCATTTGCAGGAGATGGGCGTCTGGTGTCATGGATGTCAGCTCCTATCGAGGAGCAAACTGCGACTCAGATCATCACTTGGTGAAGACGACCTACAGATGTAGAATCTCCTCAGTGCACCAGTCAAGAATCAGCCCTCCCAAAATCTTTGCAGTTGATAAGCTTTTGAGTGATGCTACAGCGGTGGCGTATACTACCGCCCTTGAGGAAAAACTATCACCTATGCTGCACAACATCAGCAACACAGGCGTCCATGGGTTCTGGGAGGAACTCAAGAGTACCATCAAAGATGTTGCAGAGAAGGTCGTGGGATATAAAGCCCGGCGAGCGCGAAATGACTGGTTCGACGAAGAATGCAAAAATTCACTTGACGCGAAAAACGAGGCCTACAGACAATGGATTCAACGAGGAACCAGAGCCAGAAGAGAAAAATATGACGAGCTACGGCGAATATCGAATAGAATAATTAGACGTAAGAAACGTAAATACTTTGACGAGCAGTTGCTGAACATAAACGAAAACTTAGCTAATAGGAACACCAGACAAGCGTACAAACTAGTAAATACAATTAAGAACGGCTACCAACCCAGAACTAGCCTTTGTAAGGACAAGGATGGAAACATCATCAGCGACACCGATGGTATTAACAAACGATGGGCCTCTTATTTTGAAGAGCTTCTAAACCGACCATCTAACATCCCCACACAGGAAGCTCTCGATGATATTGTTGATCTAGGCCCACCCATTCAACCCCCGACAGTAGAGGAAGTTGATCTCGCGTTGCGGTCACTAAAACGAAATAAAGCGCCGGGCGCTGACGAGATCCCAGCTGAACTGCTAAGATTCGGTGGAGCAAGTCTAGTTGATGCCTTACATCAATTACTCCTGCGAGTATGGGAGAACGAGGAGATCCCAGACGATTGGCGCAGAAGCATCATCTGTCCAATTCATAAAAAGGGAGATAAATTGCGGTGTGAGAATTACAGGGGCATCTCACTAGTTTGTACGTCCTATAAAATTTTGACGAAAATTCTGGAAAATAGAATAAAACCGTACGCAGAACGAGTCATTGGCGAATATCAAAGCGGTTTCAGACCTGGTCGCTCCACAACCGATCAGCTCTTCTCAGTCAAACTGATACTCTAGAGGTGCTGGGAATACAACGTAAACGTATACCAAATCTTTGTCGACTTCAAGCAGGCATACGACAGTATCGATCGTGGAGTACTGTACAACATCATGCTGCAATTTGGTATACCAGCAAAATTAGTGCGACTGACAAAGATGACGATGACCAACTCCGTCTCACAAGTCAGGATCCAGAATAGACTTACTGATCTATTTGAAACACGCACTGGTTTGAAACAGGGCGATGGACTGGCACCGACGCTCTTCAACCTAGCACTGGAATACGCGTTATTTGGGCCATGAATATGGACAACAGCAAGACGCTGCTCATCAAGTCGACACAATTAGCAGCGTACGCCGACGACATCAACATCATGTCCCGAAGATTGGCTGACGCAGAAGAACTTCTGCGTACGCTCGATACCGCTGCAAAGGAAGTTGGATTACGTATTAACGAGGGTAAAACTAAAATAATGATGCAATCGGTGACAAGGACACCTGCACAACCGAGCATCAACGTGGGGGACCTCAACATCGAGTTCGTGAACAACTTCATCTACCTGGGTTGCAACCTGTCAAGGGACGCCAACGAAACTGACGAAATCAAGCGACGGATACAGTTAGCTAATAAGACTTTTTTCTCGGTTCTCCCCATAGTGAAATCGAAACATGTGCACAGAAACACGAAGCTCCGCGTGTACAAAACCATTATACGACCAGTGCTATGCTATGGCTGCGAAGCATGGACCCTAACTCAAGCCTCCGAAAACATGCTAGACACTTTCGAACGTAAGGTTCTACGGCGAATTTTCGGGGCTGTTTGCGATCGAGATGGATGGCGCATCCGGTACAACCATGAGTTGTATGAAATGTACGATGAGCTGCAAGTCTCGAAAATCGTCAAACTACAACGACTTCAATGGGCAGGGCATGTACAAAGAATGGACGATGATCGCATGCCTAAGAGAGTAATGAATGCAGAACGAGTCGACGGAGCGAGACTGCGAGGACGACCGAGATCTCGTTGGGAGAGCTCAGTAGGTGTGGACGCCGCGCAGCTGCTGGGCTCCCAAAATTGGAGGACGCGGTCACGTGACCGAGATAATTGGAGGACAATGATCCAGGCGGCCAAGGCCCGACGTCGGGCTGTCGCGCCACGATGATGATGATGATGATCTGACAAAGAGGCTATTTTATCGTTTAACTTGATTAACAAGGACATGAACAAAAAATTGAAAAAATTAATTTGTGTACTATAGTTCTGAAATTTTGCACAATTGTTGGAGATTGTCCCTTGAATATGTGCTCAAAAGTCGCCGATGATAGAGGGTTCAGAAATTTAGGCGAGAGGGGTTCAATATTCTTTTTTTTTACAGTTTTTCTTGATTATTTTGAAAACTAAAGTTTCTACAAAAAAAAATTTCTGAAAACTGAATCAAACAACATAAAATTTCCTTCAAATTGATACATCATACACTCAACTATAAAATAGTATGTACCTATATATTATACGACATACTTTTGTTTTTAAAGGACCGGATCGTAGGAATTTTGGACTCAGCGGGCCGGGTAGGAGACCCTAAGTGTAGCTTCTTACAGGTATGGTCTATCCACTGCTAACATAATTGAAGGTTTCATGGGAGCACCTCAATTATGCAGTCAAATGGACTTTGCTAGTTTACCGTAACACCTATAGCGCGTCAACTACTCCAACGCGCTATCGTGCTCGGTTTGAGGCACAGTTGCATCAACTTTAATTGCTGCATTAGTTTAAGTTCTTATTTGGTATTCTGGCATTTTCGTTAATACTAGAAATCTTTTGCAGCAAGTAAAATAGTCCAACAAGTACTAATTTGTGTTTCAAATGTAAATTTTCGCTAGTATGATTTAAGAATAGGATACGTTTTGATATGAGCGCAGTTTCCGCCATTTATTACTTTACTACTACCACTCAATTGCCCTAATCCCTTGTGGGGCATAGCGCGTCAACTGTTCCATGTGGCCCAGTTGACGTTTCGTTGGCATAAACTGGTTTCGGAGAATGTAGTTGCCAACTTGCACATCCTGCACATCCATGGCCACGAACGTCGTCGTGGACGGGATTCGAACCCAAAACGCCGGTAGTCAAACATGAGAGTGATGCCTCAACACACTGTGCTACCGGTCGCCCCATCGCCATATGTTGTAAAAAAGCTCATAGCTCACATTGCGAATTATTGTACTCATTTGATCCACAGAGGAAATTGTCTGGTTGTTGCACAGAGATACGAGTATAGAGAAGAAGATGAAACCACCATATACTGTACACTAAATTCTGAACGTAATTCCACCACATACGAACTAGTAAAAAGTAAACAGAGAGACACACGCCCTTCACTGCGCAACACCCGCTCAGTCCATATAGAAGCACATGAGATTGCAACTCACATTCCCCCCTCATACTTCTCCTTTGTGAACAATAACATTCCATTTTGTCTCTTTGCGGCGGAACACCCGCCCGGTCCATACAGCCGACACATGAGATGTCAAACACCCATCTCCCTTCCTACTTCCACACTTGTGCCGAATTACTCCATTTCTCTTGCTATTTTTCATTTCCTTCTAACTCTCTCTTCTGTGGGTTGTTGGCTTGAACGGAAGATCGTTATACAGCATCACGGAAAGCATGGGGTAGGGGAATGGGGGGCATGCCAGTGACTGCAAGTATGACGATTGACGGACGAAAACGGATCATGTTGTGTTTTGTCTGATCTGTGTAGTGTACGACGGCACGCCAGGGATATTCAAACTCAAACGTATTATATGAATCATGAATGCAGAGCTGGGAAGGGAGAGAATCTCAAATATATAATGTGCGCATCTAAAGTGACTAGCCTTAGGCTGTAATCTCTCTCTCAATTGCCCTAACCCCTTGTGGGGCATAGCGCGTCTACTGGACCACATGGAACTCTTGTGGGGGTGATTACAGGGCACTGCCCGATCGGCGAACATGCTAGGAGATTGAAGCTTCCACACAATGACCTCTGTAGGAGTTGCGGGGATGAGGATGAGGAGGAGAGTACCTTTCATCTGCTTTGTGGATGTCATGCCCCGGCTAGAAGAAGAAGGATTACCTTGGGGTCTTTCTATTTTGGCGATCTGGACGACCTTAAGGATGATAGCATCAGCCGACTCCAGCGCTTTATCAACAGCTCAGACTGGTTGAATGAATAGGTAGGACTCGGAGTCGATGGTGGTATCACAAAGGACCCAGTGGTGGTCTATGTGTGCTGTGTGTATCACGGCAGCCCCTTTAACCTACCAACCTTTACCAATTGGAAAAAATGTGGAATTCCATTGAATCTAATTGAGGTGAACTGAGGTGAAAATAGAGTGGAACATCGTGGAATGAACAAACTTCTTCAACCGCTAGATGCGCCCTAAATAAAAGCTTTGCTTGCGCGCTATCCAGGTCAGATAAATTACTTGGTTAAGCGCTAATCTAAATAGGGTAGCATTGTTATATTGCGTGTTATTTCACTAACCTATACAGGTTAAGAAAAGCAAAAAACTCGCCTATTGGATGTGCCATCGGAACTGCTAATTGGTTTAAACATCATACATCGGGCTGTGTTATACATCTCTTGCTCATAATCCATATCCATAATTTGGCCAGCTTGAATGCATGGGGTCGCTGAGCTCAGACACCCGTACATGAATCGGACTACGATTTTCAGCCTATACAGGGAGTGGAATTTTCCATGGTTATCGATGATTCGAAAACAAAGAAATATATTTCTATGATCTAAATAACGTTCTTATGTTAATGTTGGTTTGCGTGTAACATAATTGCACAACGGCACGAAATCAACATAACTTTTTTTTTAAATCAATCAGTTGATATTCAAACATGGGTGGAAACAGATCGTTTTTTGAAATTGCTGTTGTGATCCTGGGGATCTCATTCATCACTATAGTAGTATGAATGTATTTTTTTCCAATATGATTCGATCACAAATCTTTAAATAACTTTCTTTTTATTTTATTTTGTACATTGTTCTCCAATTATATTTTACACGATCCTTTTTTTAATATTTCGAAGGAATCAAGTTTAATCATGATGACCAACATTTCGTGTTATGTTGATGCCGCTGTTGGCAAACTTACTGTCTGTCAATTGACGCCAGTACGAAAAGGAATTCAATTTATGAGTTTTGCCTGTTATTTAGAAGAAAAACAGGATAATTTGACGGTAAGACGAAGCGATGGAGTTCTCCTATTTTTTTACATCTTCACCTCTTCAGTTTCGTGCAAATCTCCAGAAGTTGGGAAACGGTGGACGAAAATTTATAGATGCCACCGAAGATTATTGTAAAGTGACATCCAATGAGGCCACGTCTACTGTAATGACTCGTCTTTTTCCCAGTATTAAAAGGCATGGAACACTTTTTAGCAAATGTCCTATAGTTGTATGTATGAAAATTTGTGAAATTATTCGATCAATATAACTTATCTATTCGACAAATTGCCTTAGGGTAACATCACTCTAATGAGATATCCGGTGGATTTTTCTTTTGTCCCAATGATTTTGACTCCGGGAAATTATCGCCTCAGTGGTACGATTAGGCGTAAGGGATCAACGAGCAAGATGCCTATAATAAATGGTGACTTATATTTCACCGTTCGAAATATATTCAAGAATCCTTAGCTTGAACCGATGAATTTTCATTTGTATACATTTTTTTGTCTCGGTGAAAGCAAATTGATATAAATATATGCGCAATTTGGATTAATGGTGTTTTTGCTTAACTTTAACTCGAAGCACTTTCAAATAAAAAACGAACTAAACTAAACGGCGTTTAGTGATGCAATTTTATTTTTAATTTTTAAGTTCATCTGGTATACCTACATATACTATATCGTTTTATAATTTTGGTGGAAGTCAAAAAGTTTAAAACGGTCTAGCCCTCAAATTTGATTTACTCGAATTATATCAGCTTAACAGTTCACGAGGAATAGTTTGTAAAAATATTTACAGAATATAATTAACTGAAGTATAACTGATTAACGGGATACCCTCGCTGCCGTTTCGTTGCGTTAAGATGTCAATGTATTGTAGGTTAGTGGGATTCGTGTATAACGCACACAGAGTGCATGGGACGGTACTAGTTTAGTAAATGAATGCTCATAAGGGGGTCTAGACAGAAATGTCAGTTACACAAAAATGGACTAGGGGTTTTGTTTGGACTAGCTAGGAGGTAAGCATACTAAAAGTTCACGGACCTACAAGGAGTAGGAGAGGGAGAGCGGGACAAAGAAAATGACATTTTTCGGTTTTTCGCATATATCTCGAAAACCGTTTAGAGTAGCCAAAAAAAAAAAAAAAATACTTAATAAATTAAATTTAAAGAGCACTAAATTATCTGTAAGTATGTCCTACGCCGAAGCCCGCCCCAAGCCATGGCTGTGAAAGGAGGAGGGAATGATAGCTGTAGCCTGACTGGCTGAGTTACACCCAAGCATCTCAGGTCATTGGGGTGGCATGAATCTCGTAGTCAGGCCTGCATATGAACTCTGACACGTTATGAACCACATGAAGCAGCCATCATCGAGGCCACTCCTGAATAGAGTTTAGAGACGGGCTGATAACCCATACTCGTAAAAACTACTCCATGTCAAGAAACCTGGAAAAAACGCCTCGACGGATCAACAACGACGACCACGTAAATGTTTAAATAATTATTCTTTCGGTTCCTGGAATGTACGCTCTCCGGACAAATCAAGGGCCGAGAAGGCCCTTCTAAAATAGGCCGTGAAATATGAACTGAACATTACTGCAGTTCAGGAAGCAAATTGGCTTGGCAGCCAGATCAACCACAAGAAATCGCACGCAATTTTCAAAAGCGGTAAACCATTTGGACACAAGGAGTTTGGAGTTGCGTTCTTCGTAAACAATCACCTAAAACCGCACGTTATTGACTTCAAATCCAATGAAGAGCTAGGTCGGCTTATGGGTCAGATGCCAATCGACGAAGTGATACGCAGGCGAAAATGGCAGTGGATATGTCCCACATTGCGGAAGAGTGAAAAATGCATTGGCAAATAGTATAGATTCCACAAGAGTTATCACTCCATAGAACTTTCGCCTCTGCCAAGAGATTTGTATGTATTGACAAATTGTATAAACATAGTATAAACTACACAGTACAGATACACAAGAGAATCAATACTTACAAATCTACCGCCGAGGGCGGAGTCAGCTTTCTTGTGAAGTCTATACAATTTGTCAATACATACAAATCTCCTGGCAGAGGGGAAAGTTATATGGAGTGATAACTCTTGTAGAATTATCAATCCTCTTTGGCATTGGTTTGCCTGCCATGAAATGGAACCCCATTTCCAACCAAGGCCGACCAAGAGGGCGTTGATCTGCGACAACAGAGTGTGAGGCGCTGGGTAAGTCGTTTGGGAAGTTGCGTCCCATTGCCCAAAAAAAAGTACAATGGCGAACAGGAGTGGTTGACCCGCTATGCTCTACTAGGGGTTAAGGCAAAATAGTAGTACTTTTTCCATCAGGCTCTGCTCAGGCAGGATTGGTATTTCATGATTGCACAATCATATTAAATCTATGAACTAATTACAGTCCGGAAAAAACGCGATGAGGGTTGTAAACACGCGTCTCCCGGATTATACTCTCGACAGCCATATTCTGCTAGTTTGTTTATTAGAGCAAAAATTATCCGATTTGGTTTTAAAATTTGGTACTTCTCATTTCCGCTTATAGAAAGGACATTTGTACCAATTTTATCCCTATAGGTGACAGCAGGTCTTCTTGGTCATGTATAGTGAAATCGAAGCCAAAACTAGCAACTATGGGTGTTTTCTGAAGCGGGGTGATGAATCCAATCCTCTAGACAAAAGTAACATTTAGAATATAAAGGATTTAACGGATAAAAAGTATAATTAAAATTTAAGGGACAGAAAGAATTTAAAGGACATAATGGATCCGAAGGACATAAAAAAATCAAAATCATTTCCAAGGCATATTTGCTCTAAGTACGATCGTCGTGCCCAGACACCCATATGTATCCGAATCAGTTGATTATTTTCAGCCAATGCAGAGATATACAGGGAATGTAATTTTCCATTGATTTTGGTGTCTCCAAAATAATTATATATATTTATATATAATTAGAGCACACTATGCTCTAATTATCGATCATGTATTTGAATTGTTGGTTTGCGTGTAACATAATTGAACCAGCCACGCATTGCTAAGTTGAAATCTATTCAGTTTTGCAAAAATCTGTCAGTGAATATTCCAACATGGCTGGTAATAGATGGTTTTTCGAGTTAGCTATCGTGATCCTGGGGATCTCATTTGTTATTGTAGCAGTAAGAATACATTTCTTTCGATCATCTTAAATATTTTCATTTTTATTTTTTTTTTTTTTATTTTTATATAAAATCATTCAAGAATTGAATAGTGTATTGCGAAAATGGGTTGAATCTAGATTGCAAAATTCTAAAATCGTATATCTTTAGCTAAGGAACTATTTAAATTCGATAAAATATTTGTCACAGCAGCGAGGATTTTTTTTTTAAGTTAGAGAGGGCAATTAACGATGAAAAAATTGAAATTATTAGTTTCAGGTTCTAAGGTGCTCCGGTTTTTGTTATCTTTTGAATATAATGAGTAAAAAGAAGAAGTTAACTCCTTTTCGCACTCCGATTCCGAATCGATTCAATATTTTACGCGAGTTATTTTTTAATTTTAAAGGAAGGGGGTATGATTTTGATGACCAATATTTCATGTAATATTGATACCGCTATTTGCAAACATAACATCTGCCGATTGACTCCTGTACGGAAAGGAATTCAATTCATGAATTTTGCCTGCTATTTTGAAGAAAAACAGGATAATTTGACGGTAACTTTAAACGATGTATTTCTTTCATTTTAAAACAAAACAAAAGATAAAATCCTAAATGTATGGACCCATTTCTTCTTCTGTAATTTTTATAAATTTCTGCAAATATTCAAAATTTATTGAAGATCATTCAAATTCATCTCAGTTTCGTTTAAGTCTTCACAAATTGGGTAATGGTGGTCACAAAATTCTAGATACTACCGAGGACTTTTGTAAAATAACTGCTCACGAATCCTCTTCTACATTGTCACGTCTTTTTCCCAGTGCCGAGAAGCATGGAACGATCTTTAGCAAATGTCCTATAGAAGTAAGTATAAATAATGTATAAAATAATTTTTATAATTCAGCAAATTCTCGATTATTTTATTTAGGGCAATATAACTCTGATAAGATATCCAGTGGACTTTTCCTTTGTGCCAGTCGTTTTGACACCAGGAAACTATCGACTCAGTGGTGTAATTAAACGCAGGGATTCAGTGAGAAAGCTACCGTTAATGCATGCCGATTTGCTGTTCACCGTCCGAAATATATTCAAAAAATATTAGTTTGATTTCACGGATCTGAATTCATTATTATCTTTTTTTGTCGTTCACCAGAAGCACAATTTCGTATTTCTTCTCACCTCGGCATAATTTGGTTCAATAAATTTTATTTAGAGATTGTTTGTAGCTATTGTATATATTAGTTTCTTAATTAATATTAGTTTTCACGATCATCTGTTCGACCATTTTCAATTTTTGTTGTTGAATATTTTGCAATTGATTGGTAGCTAATCTAAAGCCTGAAAAATATTTTTTTCCTGAAAGTGGATAGGATCCTTTAAAGCGGGTAGAGGCCTCTCGAGGGCCATGAAAACATCTACGTAAGTTTTGCTTTGTTGACATCGGATCCATTTATGCCCACCTTCCTGCAAAGACATGTAATGTCCAAAGGTGGTCACCAGGTGGTGTTTATGGGGAAAGAGCCAAAAGTTTGCCAAAGCGACCGTGGAGGTCCGGTGGCGCTATTAGCGAATGCTCCACGACGAGCTGAGCGGTGGCACATGCTTGTTCCAGCTCAGTTTGAGAGATGTTGGCGGTGTTTTTGCCCAATCGTTGCCGCAGCCATCACATAGATAACATTTATCATGAGCCATGGAGTTAGGCAATCACAACAAAGGTTGAAACTGGGTTCCACGACCCAGTAAAAATAAACAAATAAAATGCAGGCAATAATTCACTTTTGGGGAGTTGCGCCCATTGTCCAGAACAGAGTACGATGGCGCGCAGGAGTAGTTGACGCGCTGTGCCCCACTAGGGGTTAAGGCAAAGTAGTAGTAGGCAAAAATCGTCGACCATATGCTACGGAATCTCCCAAAACGGAACCAGACATAAGGTCTTACCTCATGTCATCATCATCCTGAAAGGGGGGTGTGGGAAGAATTCCTCCTGAAAGGCCGTACGGTTGAAAAATTCAGAAGATAGTATAATTTATTAAATTTATTATTATTAAAAGAACTTAGTCATAAACCGATAAAATTCGTAACAAAAGAAGCCACAAATCAGAAAAAATACAAACCAATGTACCCATAAAAAAAAGTCGAAAAGAAGAGAAATTAAATATGTATACAGTTACAATAATTGAAAGAAACCTGCTAATCCAAGTTTTTAAAATAATATTAGGTATGCATCACTTAACCGAGATCCTGGATGATCACCACAGAAAAAAAAGAGCAGCTGCAGCTTATTTAAATAAAAAAAAAAGGTATAAACAACAAACCAGCTGTAACGAGCTGTGAACGGGACTCGAACCGAAACTCGGTAGTCCGACATGACGCTGATGCCGCAGCCCACTGCGCCACCGGTCGCCCAACAAGGGAGTCGTTTGAAAGCCGTGCCGAATTTAAGGAAGAATGATTGGAGAAAAGCGAAGCAAAAGTCACGTCGTAGTGGCATTGATACGAAGACCAAATGATTTGCGAGATGTTCAAAACAAAGTACGCAAATATTTGTTGTCCCACGCAGATCTTAAGTTCAACAGTACACTGGAAAATCCCGAGAATCTCGAGAGTTGTGTGGAGTTTATATAATTGGATGAACATTATAAGGCCTCGAGAAAATGACGGCACGGCCTTACAGTATCATTTCTACAAAAACAACGAAAGAGGCGCCGAAACTGAGATGCTGGAGTCCAACTCAAATGAAAGCAGCGAGGAGGCTACTTCATCAAATCATTGGCTATTGCCGGCACGCGAATTTGTTGGACTTTGGGAGAGTCTAATCTATGAGGAAGGGCGTAAATATAGCATTTTAAAATATGTCGAATCAACGCTACTGTTCTCCCAACACAAGTTCAATCCGAACATAATAGCATGCAATCGTATTGTACTGCTTCAAGGCTCGCCGGGAACGGGTAAAACGAGTCTATGTAAGGCTGTTGCTCAAAAACTTTCAATACGTATGGGTCAACGTTTCAAATACACACATCAGGGAGTCTTTTGAGAGCGTTGGAGGCGAGCGGTCGTCGCACGGTAGCCTGCAGAGCCGCTTGTCCGAAAAGAAAAAATCGGGAGACCCTATGAGAAGTGCTTTCAACATTTCTGTGAAATTTTATTCTTTTCTGCCTGCAAATTTGATTGGGTCGACATTATTTGCTATAACGCTAACTTCTCATACAAAGAAGAAGACCGTGTGCGATAATTTTGATCTATTCTGTATTTGCCGCTTTGCAATTAGCAGTAAAGGCTGTTCCGATTCCAATGTTCCTATGAGAGGTGTTTGTAATAGTGAGCGGATTTCAACTAAATTGCGGTATATGTTTCGGTGATAGATATGTTTGATTACTTTGAAAATCGGTAAAGTTACATTTAAAAATAAAAAAAAGTTTTTCTATGAAAAACTTACTTTTGGACCGGTTGTTCCTGTGACAGCTATATGAGTACTCCAATTTCAACCAAATTCAGGAAAGTGGTTTGGCAAGATTGAACAATATGAAATTTGGTAAAGATATGTTTAGAAACAAAAAAGTTTTTCTAATAAAAACCGACTTTTGGGCCGATCGTTCCTATGGCAGCTATATGACGTAGTGTTCCGATTTCGTTGGTTCCGACTTATATACAGCGGGCAATAGAAAGAAGGCTTCGTACAGCTCGATAGCTTCAAAACTGAGAGGCTAGTTTGCATAGAACCAGACAGACAGACGGACAACGCTTAATCGACTCATCTCATCATACTGACGAAGAATAAATATGTACTATATATCGTTTAAAAATGAGATGATGCTAACTCATCTCGAGGCCATGGTTCAAATTGGACTGTTGCGCCAGTTATTTATTTTATATATCGTTTATATATATATGGTCGAAGATGCTTGAATTACAATTTTATTTTATCATTATAATTTTGTTGGTATCTCCTTTGGAAAACCAAAATATACAATATTTGCGCACATGACATCTGCAAGCAATTCTTCCATCTTTTTCAACGCACGTAAAATATACTAGGTTTAAAATAACGAGTATCTTCAGAGACATGAAATGTTGAGAATAAAAGATATATATACATATGTCTATCTTTCTTGCTCTCCAGTATAGAGGGAAACTACTGATTTTTACTGAATTTTCGAAGTCTACCTGCTTCCACCCACTATACTGCAATCCAGAGATTGGCGGCTGACAACCCTGAAAGCAACTGCACCATCCGAGATCTTGCGCTATCGAAACGTCAACAAGGCATAAATACCCAGTATTAAAATCAAAAAGCTTTTTAACCCTATATAACTTCGTATCTGACAACTAGATGGCACCACAGCTGAGTATTTTTAGACACAAACCACGTTACCATAAACCTTCAGTTAAGAAGCTTTACATTTTAGATACAGCGGTAAAGGATTAGGGTTTTGTATAAAATCAGAACGTTTGTAAAATATCTTGCACCCGCCTCACATTAGCTATTTTTGGTCCGTCCCATGTATTCAAATGATGGACGGGCATGGGTTGCGTGCATTTGTGTGTTTGCGCGTTTGTGTAATTCTGCGTTTGTACAGTTGTGTGTTTGTGCGATAGTCCGAGTACTTCCCGTGGTCCGATCTTAACCGAATTCGGTATATAGGTTCCTCGAATGACCCTGATCTCGGAACGGTGGTAGCCGATTCGGTCATCGACTGGACTAACGGTGCTTTCTGCTGTGTTCAGACCAGAGTTACTCTCCTAAGTCTTTTCAAAAATCACTCTTCCAGACTTTCGCTGCTGCACACGATGATATTTCGGTGCTGCTACAGGTCTACGTCAAGATAAAAGGACCTTGTTGACACTAAAGTGATATTTAGACAAGATGGGTATCATTGGACAAGGTTTGTTGAGGCGAATGCACTAGACTAAAGTTGAGGTCATTTTGAATTAGTCGGTAAGGGAAAAGGATATTCTAGTGAATTAACGTTAATGACATTTTGAATCCTTCGGCGAGGAAAAAGGATACTTTGGGCAATGAGTTGATATATAGGTAAAATGGGTATCATATGACTGGGGGTGTTGAAGCTTTAGATGCGGATGCATTAGACTGCTGCTAATGGGAGTTTGAGTCCTTCGGCAAGGAAAAAGGACAAATAATAAAATACGTAGTTTCTCCTACTACAAGTATATTTGGTAGATATGGGTATCTCCTCAATCGGGCGATGAGGACAACATTTCTCCAAGCAAATCATAGACAACTTGAAAGCAAGTGAATCAAAATTAAAATGTATTTGCAAGGGACGGGCATAAAGTGCCGATAAACATCATCGCTCTTTTTATGTCCTTGTACGAATGTTTGAACAAAAACTTAAAGCTTTGTGCGAAAATATTAGCCGCGTTCTTTTCGCTGAATCAAAAGCTCATTTCCAATTGAAAACGATTGACTGTCCATGATCCAAGTCTCGTATTGGATCACATCTGGATCAGTGTTGAAAGTGAATTGGCTTAAAGTCAGTACATTTCGCCCCTTTGTATACAGCGTCCGCAATTCGCTCCAACGCGCCTCGCGGCGAATCATCTGTATGGTGGCTGTTTGGGTTCACACATCACTGATCAGAGATCATCTCTGCTGTCGGAACACAACTATTGGAGTTGAGTTGTTAGGGGGTTAGTCTGGATGGCGCAACGGTTAGCACGTTCGCCTTTTACGCACTAGGCCCGGTTCGATTCGTACTGAATGCGGTAGTTTGCGATAAAAAAAGGGGATTTACGTGTCGGACTATGGGCCCACTCAGCTGTTAAATGAATACCCATTTATGGGTTAAATAACTCGATTGAGCGTGTTTTTGATCACACACCTCTGCACAAGACATACCGTCACGATCTAGAAAATGAGATGATGCTAACTCATCTCGAGGCCATGGACAAATAATAAAAAAGTGATAATTTTAGTGAAAACATTTATTAAAGTTAGAAAATATAAAAGAGTTGATATGTTTTCTCTGTTGTCCACATTTCAAAAATACTACTCAGATAAACGATAATTATCTGACCGCACGCTATATGCTCTTGCGAACACGACGAAATGTTGCACAAAATGTCTCAAGTTTTCCATTCTTGATGGGAACTCATAGACACACGATAGACAACTCATAGACATGTACATACAGTTGCAGAACACTCGAATTGTTCCCGATTTGTCTCTAAAAAAAATCGCAGAACTCTGTCTATAGACACGAATTGCGGAACTTGTCTATGAGTGTGGACTAGGGGTAACTTCGGTACTAACCTCTTCGTGCGAAAATGTTCCACTTATCTCTCCCACGAAAAAGTGACAGTGTAGACTTGCACACAGCACGCGGCGCTCTACACTACACTTTCATTTCCCCTTCTCATCCAAAAGAGAGCGATCACCACTGTAATTATTTTCGCGTGAAAATTGCCCACAACAGTGTGGAGACTTTTGTCTGTGTATGGGATTTTCATACGAAGAACTGAGTACCGAGAAGAGCGAAAATTTTGGTGCTAACCCTACGATGAAAGAAGATAGATCGTTGTGCTAACCGGACTTTTGACAGTTTTTGAATGAGATTTCGCACGAAAAACGGAGGTTAGTACCTTCCTTTACCCAGCTGAAGAAGCTACATATATTACAATATTTAAATCTTGTTCCTATCGCTGTAAACTGTATAAATGTTTCTGTTCTTCTTCCTCACCGCAGGTGAGTGATCTATGTATGCTTAATACATCACATCACCTTACAACATCAGTTGTCATCTTTTGCTCTTACTTTTACCCATCAAACTCGTTTAATAGGACGTAAAGTTAAATTTAACTATAGGAATTGACAAGATTTAAACGAAGTCCCCAATTTGTTTATACTTGGCTCTTGGCAGAATAGTCACCTTATTTCTCAAATTCTTTCCACGGTCTGAAAATAGTCGAGAATGTGAATAATACAAACAAATCCTATTAGTAGATAATAACAGAGAAAAAAAAATGTATAGCTAACATTTGTCTTGACCTCTACAAATATTTTCATGGTCAAACCTGTGTCCTTACACGCCCCATCTCTCATCTAATTTCCAGCAAACAAATGCAAGACACTCAATCAAATCCCCCAAATTCAACCATTTGGCATTTGAAAAGTGAAACCCGAAATCAATGTTCGGAGCCAAAAACGAAGAGTAAAAATTGTGTACATATCCATCCAAAATAAACATCACAGCCCAAATTAGTGGACCGGCCGGCATGCCTTTCGGGATGGGATGCAGTGCAGGCCAACTCCGTAACTTGAAAATGGACGTGGCAGAATCCCCCGCTGTCACCCACATCTTTAGCTAACCATCTTCGGCTCGCCCACATAGACTTTTATCTATAAATAGGCCATCGACGTCATAAGAACAAAAGTCCAAATGTACTTATGGCTCTGGTTCTGCTTGTGCGCCCACCACTATGGGTACGCTAAGCACATGCGCCAAGCCATATTTATCACTATCAGATACAGATATGCAATATGTTCGTCAACAAAACAAGTCGAATACGAGATGGTGTTGGTAGCACGATCAAAGTCCAAGAACAATCTTTTTTATTGTATTCGAATTTGAGACGTTTCATACAAAAATTCAAGAGTGCTGGCTGTTTGCAAGATAACAAAACAGAAACACAAAACAGTGGTCGGCAACTGCAAATTACAGACTCGTCTGGGATGTAAAATAAAATACGTTTTTTATTTATTGTTAATTCACATTTGGTTTTGTATTAGCACTAGAGTACGTACTGCAGAGTACGTCGTTAATTGGAATCAAAAACAATATAGGTGACAAAATGCAGCCTTGTCTCACTCTGCTATGTACCTCGAAGGAATCTGAAAGCTCACCCTTGTGTAAAACGTGACGCGACATTGGGCTCCGCTATAGGACTCCTTGATGATGGATATGTTTTTATCTGGTATACCTCTCCTATGTAAAGCCTTCTAGATGTATTCCCGGTCAACGCTGTCGAACGCCTTCTCGAAATCAATGAACATGAGATGTAATGGGGATCTCCACTCTGCGGATTATTCAATAATAATTCGGACGGTGTTGATGTGGTCGCTACATGAAAAGCCCTCGCGAAAACCAGCCTGTTCATCGTCCAGTGCGCGGTCAACTGTTTGCTTGATCCGGTTTTAAACTATTTTTGCCATCAGTTTAGAGACTGCGGGGAGGAGGCAAACTCCACGCCAATTATTATAATCCTTCAGGTTACCTTTCTTCGGGATCTTTAGGGAGAGTTTCGGTTTCCCAACGCCCTTGGATAAGGGGGAGAAGAATGTCCGTAGTAGTGTTGATATCCGCCTTTTTTTTTTTTTTTTTATGTTTATACCAAAGCTTAGGGGGTAACCCTTTGATGCGAGAGCACAGCATTGGCGGTAAGGGATTAAGGTAGTGGGGAGATGGGTTGAGTTTGAATAAGATGACGGTGTACATTCCGTTTAAATTTTTGTAGGTCATAGTTGCGGGGGAAAACAAAAGATGGTAGATCGTTCCACATTCGTGTTGTCCTAGATACAAACGAGTCATGGAATTTGGCGGTGCGACTATTGCTGAGTTCTAGAAGATGAGGATGGACACGACTGGCTAGTCGGGTGTTACGTAAAGAAAAAGTACGCTCAGGAATGAGGTTGGCTATTTCATCAGAGCAACGGCGGTTGTAGTAGCGATAGAAGAGTGAGAGACAGCCGACACTTCGCCGGTGTTCAAGCGGTTCGATTTTAGATGTTATGGGTTCCTCGCCAATAAGCTTGAAGGCTTTCCGTTGAACTTTGTCTAACGCGGATAATGCGGTTCTACCTGCGCCTGCCCATATATGGGAATTAAATTCAAGTCTCGGTCTTATATGAGCCTTGTAAATTTGAGCCAGATCAGATGGTGAAAAGTATCTTTTACAGCGATTCAGAAAGCCCAGACACTTCATTACGTTTTTTGCAACGCAAAAAATGTGGTCGGACCAATTTAGTTTACTGGAGATGTTAATACCTAGTATGTTCAGTATGGGCGAATCAGGAATGCTGACCCCATCGACAAGAATGGGTTGGGCGGTAGGTGGAGCACATCGCTTATTGGAAAGTAGACAACATTGAGTTTTTGAGGCGTTAAACTCTACTCGATTCGCTTTCCCCCATGCAATAATTTTTGAAATGTCTTCATTTAGTGAGTCAAACATGCGATCTCTGTTGATAGATGTTGAATTTCGGCGAGAGTCAGCTACAGAGTTGAAAGAGTAAGTGTAGTCAAGGGTGCTATCGTCTGCAAAGCTATGGATTGAGTTGGAAGTCACGCTGAGAAGATCGTTGATGAAGAGAGTTCCACCGGAATTCCATCTATCCCCGGGGGCTTTACCCGCTTCCATCGATTTAATAGCCACAGTTAAGTCCTGTTTAGATGGTGGGCTGGTATCATCAACTCTGGCTATTTGCGGAATATTTTCTACTTCTAGTGAAGATGAGTTCAAATGTCCAAAGGTGTTGTTGAGGACCTCAATGAAGTTCTCTCTCCACCGTCGCAGTTGGTCGTCATCAGTGACTTTATCTTTCACGGGATGTTCAGTTGTAAAAGATTTTCCAGTTAATGGCTTCATAAGTTTATAGCTAATTATGTTTTACACATTTTAGCTATTTCTTTTAATTCAAATAATATTTTATATTTTTTATTTCATTTACACTATATTTTACACATATTTATTTATTATATTAAATTAATTATTAAAAAGTATACATTTAATAGACGAAAAGATTGACAACTATATAATATATATTTTTAATTTATTAATTGCAAATCACAGCCAACTACATATTTGATGGAAAAACGGCTGCTAGATTTATTTTTAATTAATTAGACAGTGCCGCTACAAGTTTGTAAAGGGTTCCACTGTCACCACGGTAAGCCGCTTCCTCTGCCTTCTCCGCTAATGCATTGATCTTGTTGCGTTTGTCCCGTCTTACGCTTCTCTGCACGCCTTTCTGAAGAGAACGGTATTCAGCTCTAAGTTGATCTTTGACTGCGTTGTCAGTAGCTGAGTTGATTTGTTCATACATTTGTAATTTCGTAAAACTTAAATTGTCATTTCTTTTTTTAGCTTAAATTTGGGGGGAGGGGGCAATACACGAGTTTTACTTGTTCCGCTGGTCCTGATATCGTTGACCATGTTATATTTCGATCATAATAACTGTTGAATGACTCGATTGTGCTGTTTGGGGAAGGGATAGTAGACCGCTCATGCAACCTTTCGCTTGGTAAATCTATGTACGTTCTACCTATCGAAATACCGCGGCCGTCAAGTTGTAAGTTAGGTTCTACTGAACAATTGAAGATTCCATTGCTGCGATTGGCTTCATCGTCGTGCTCCAAGTTACTCAACTTATGTACATATGTATGTATTGTATAGGTATATCGCAATCTGCCCGACGAATCTTGTTTTCGTCGACTTTCAGCTCGCTCCAAAACAGAAAAAAAACGTTCCAAAACAACTTACTCATTTGCACTTGCTCGCATGCCAATGGCCACGTTTCGCAGCTTTGTCGGCGCGATTGATTTAATCGTGTCACAGCGATCTTTGCCGGCTTGTAATTATCTATATCCATACTAAAATATGTACCAACAAACCACGAAGTTGTGTGCAGACGGACAAGCCGATATGAACAACACTGGCGAGAGAGATGATAAAGCAGCGAGTGTGCGATCACGCCACTTTCTGACCTTTGATCGCAGACAAGCCAAATTGGACGTCAGCACTCAGCAGCACTCAAGTGCTATCGCTAGTCGTTATATACATAGATCGTGCTAAATGCCTGGATATACAACAGATACTCAAACCCACCAGTACAATATATGTACGTATATTATATTCGTTATATGGGGGCTGGATGGATGGGTGGATGGGGCGCACGAATATTTTCTGAAAATTGAATTTGTTTAAATTTAGATGCATTTAAGCGACTTCTGGGATCAGATTGGACAGGGAATTTGGCCGTAATTTTCTTGCCAGTCTCTTGCAGCGCAATTGAGTCAAAAGATTGAAGATTGGGACACTTCAGAGTTCAGATAGCTAGATTGATGCCTGGATAGCTAGCTATGTACATATGTAACTCTGGGCTCTCTACATGTTGGAAGTCACCTTGAAATTCTCGATGTGTGCGCGCTGTTTTTATCTTGTGCGATCTGCAAGATAACGTATCAGTAGACAGGAACTTAAACAGCGTCTGTTTTTTTTATGACTGGATAGGACAACATTCACTGGTGTTTCAGCATAAATATAAATAACCTGACCGAAATTGGGCATAAACACAGACAGCATCCATGGATATGAATGCTTACTCGTATGTATCTACGAATGAACAAGGACTGATTTCAGACTTTCGTGCTTCAGATTGCATGTAACTTTTTGCAGGAATTCCATAACGTTTATCTTCTACGGTTGCAGAAGGACAACCGTTGCAACCGAAAGATCGAAAGTCTGTTTGAAATGAGTCCCTAGATGATGATAGGTGATCAATAACACATGGACGTTATGTGGACCTGGACAGGATGTTAGCACTGCGGCTTCCTTTTTCCTAGGTTTCTTTCTAGAACACAAGGCTGGGGACTGAAGGAAAGTCTACACTTTCAGCGCCGTAAACTGGCTGAAAAATTAAAACCCTTATTTTTTTTTTAAGTAGGTCCCACAAGCTCCTGTTGTTTTGTTGAGCGATAAAGTAGGGGGAACGGGAGATTGGACCTACTTATCTCTCAAAATTTCATCATTGTCATAATGTCCTGGTGGGTCGTTCCATGCTTTAACATAGGCTCCATCTCATTATGAGTACCCCTAGAGAGTGCATCAAAACCAGCAGAAAGAAAGAGCTATAATTTTTCAATCATTTTTTAGAGCAATAAACTGGTGCAAAACAACACAAACACAGGCATTTCAGTAGTCTGTACATCCTACAAATGATGACGAAATAAAATGAAATGACGAAAATTCTGAAAAATTGAATAAATCCCAATGCTGAGCGGATTGTTGGTGAATATTAAGGCGGTTTTAGATCTGACAGATTATCAACCGATAGGATTGTTACGCTTTTTTTTCAAGCTTAGCCTCGCACATTATTCGGAATACAATGTGGGCACACACGCAATTTTTGGCTGTGAAACATGGACCCTAACCCAAGCCTCCAATAACTTGCTGAATACGAGGACGTTCGTATGTATGGTCCTTCGGACCAAATTGTGACCAAAACAAATGGCGCATCCAGTACAAGCACGAACTGCACAATGAGCTGAAAGTTTCGCAAATCGTTAAGCAACAACAACTTCAATGGACAGGTCATATACAAAGAATGGACGATAGCTGCTTGACTAAGTGAATATTAAAAGAACACAATAGCGTAGCAATGTTTGAAGGGTGACTAGGAGCTTCCTGGGAAGACTCAGTAAATGCCGCCACCTAACAACTGCTGCTACTTTGCCTGAAAGCGAAATTGAATCGGGTACCGTGTTTGTTTTGTGGGCGGATTTTCACTTTGTCGTGGATTTTTACGCGGAATCAGTGGTGATACGTTATCGGCGTATCGCATAAAAGCCCCACCGGATCAACCTTGGAATTAAGTGCGTTAATCGAAAACAGAACAGTGTTCTGTCAACAAAATTTAACTCCGTTTAGTGTGGATGCCTGTGACTGTGGGTCTGTTTTGGGCGAGTTAAGTGATCAACTTGGATCGTGAAGTTATCAAGTTTTGACTCGGAGCAAGATTATTTAGCTTTAGCTCCTTGTCAGTGTCAACCATTTATTATTTTGAAAATGAATGGATTCTGGAAACGATTTCTTATAAATACCGGTAGAAAAAAAAAATTCATTATTTCAGTTTAGCCAATACAAATTGTTTCGCATACATTTCACTTTTTTAAATTCAATGCCACTTCTTAAATTCAATTTTGTTAAATTTAAATAGTAAAATACTGAAATTCTACTAATTATTGAATTTTTAGTGCTACTTAAATTATATTCGGTGCACGAAGCATATGTTTACGACATAACCAACGACTCATTTCATTTTTATTCTTTCACAGATTTGACATTTGGCAATTCGTTTATTCGGCTTTTAAACACAAAATCAAATCACAAAATCCAAATTTTCACCGGGCGAATCCAAAAGTTTTCTGTCAAATCCATACTTCGACCCAAGAAATTTTAGATTGGACGTAGGAAAAATTTAATTTTGGACGCATGTGTGTGTCAACCTTTAAAGTATTGTGAATTTAATGTTTAAACTTTCCCGTTGAATTCACAATGTGTTAGCTTTCGAACGGCATACGAGGTGTGTTCAAAAAGTAAGGTGACTTTATATTTTTATGAAAAAATATTTATTTATTCATCAATATTTATATTGTCCCCTTCAAAGTACAATTCGCTTGTGCCAACGCTTTTTCCAGTCCTCAAAGAACTTCTTATAAGCACTTTTTGCGGTATAGCCTTGAGCTCCTCCAGCGATGCAGTTGTTATTTTATCAATCGTTGCAAATCTCCGTCCTTTCATAGGTCTTTTCAGTTTTGGGAACAGGATGCTCATGCGACGGCTCTTCTGATCAAAATTCAGAAGTTTCGGAACAAACTTCGCTGACACACGTCTCATGCCCAAAACAACCGAAAAAATTGCATGACACGAGCCGACTGATATGCCAACATCCTCAGCAACTTCTCTTATGGTAATTCGACGATTTTTATAAAAAAATTTTTCACAGCTTCGACGATATCTTCGGTTGTTGACGTGCTGGGGCGTCCAGAGCGAGGTTCGTCGCATCTTCTTGGCCATCTTGGAAGAGTTTGTACCACTTGTAATTTTTTTTTTAATTAGAGCAGACACCGTACGCCACTGCCAACATTTCAAGTGTTTTAGAGCACTTGATTCCATTTTTCACACAAAACTTGATGTAAATTCTTTGCTCCATTTTTTATAATAATAGAAAATCGCCGAGCACAACAAAACACGTCTAACCTTTTTATATGTCAAAAACAAACGAAGTATGCTATGTACTTGAAATTGTGAACATATGTTCGGGACATGTGTACCAACACAACAACAACAACAACAACAACAAAAAATCGATAATCGAATGTACGTTGTCCAAGAAAACATATGAAAAGTCACCTTACTTTTTGAACACACCACGTATAAATTTCAAGGACTTAGATTTTAAAATATTCGAAAATTACTTATTAAAGCAAGGAACAAAAACAACGACTCAAACATGGTGAGTCTAATCGTTTTACAGGGTTTTTTTTTCTATTACAGCCATGCAGAGTAGATCAGGTTCAGACCACATAATTACACTAATAATTTGATCTTTGCTGCTCTGGATAAAAGCTTATTGCAAGAATGCTGCTCCGTTAGTATTGAAATGCAGGCGGTGCAGGTGTTGAAGTTTTCGTTCAGTTTACAGTTTGGGAAGCACGTAGAAATCATTTCCTGTCAATAAATGTTCATTTTGTGTAATTACAATATATGGAATAGTAAACACACAAAATAATTTTGCTGCCTGAAGGAAATTTGTCTGATTGTATTTGTGATAAGGATTTAAGTTTTCAAAATTTGAGTTGAAGTTTGAATGCTTACTAAGCCAAGACCCATTCCCAGCAAATACATGCCCCGTTTTCGTGTTTGCTACTCTAATCTGCTCTTCATCCTTTTTTTGCCGCTTATCATTTTACTAGTGTCCCTACTCATGTGGCCCAATTTTTAACGTAAAATTTATTAGGCCATCAACACAATGTTAACGAAATATAACTGTTATTAATCAAAGCTCCCAAATTTTTCCCAGAAAGTATGAGCAAGAAAGTAACTGTTCATAACGGATACTTACTTGTGTATCTTTGCTCTCAAGCCTTAGGTACTGGAGATTCTAAATAAAACAATTCTTGAAGCGGCTGTCCCTATTCAAGTGGCCGGGAATGTAGGTCTGGGTAGGCCTGCGGGTCTGGGTGAGTATACAATACAAGTCTGGGTAGATACGCATATTCTGAAAGAATAGAAGATCAGTTCTGGGTAGATACGAAGACCTACTCCTTCCGCTGAATAATTTGAAGTCAAAATTGGCAAAAATCTAAAACAAAAAAGATCTTGAACGGTAACCTTTTTTTCAAAAACACTGCCAATCTTGCTGAAAAAAAAAACAAATGTTTTTTGGGTCGCTGATCACGAATCTGAAGTCAAAATTGTAAAAAACAAAGTGGGGATTCTAGAATAGCAACACTTTTCTTATAAACACGGTCGCTCTTACTGGAAAAAAACTGGTAGGGGGTCGTTTATTCCGAAGTCAAAAATGGTAAAAATCAAAAATAAATAGAGACTCTTATTTTTATACACGCCGATCTTGGTTGAAAAAGAAAAATGTTTTTTTTTTTTTTGGGTCGCTGATTACGAATCTGTAGCGTAAACATTTGATAAAGCAATGCTTCCAAGAGTAAATATATGTGAATCGGACTAATCCATTTGACAATCATGGGGTAGTAGGTTCGCCGATCTAGGTTTTCCTATCTAGGTCATGCGCCGTACCGGTTCAGGTCCGATCCGCAAAATCGGGGATCATACCATGACTAAAGAGTTGTAGTCCATGCATACTGTGCCCATCTTCCTAATCTAACCCAAAAGTTGTAAAATATAAAAACATTTAAAATACGTTCAAATATCATTTATTCTTTCTATTTATAGTTGTTGATATTTACCTATAATATATATTTAAATATAATATCAAATAGGTTTTATATTATAATCTAGGAACAGAATAAATTGTATCAAAATATAGTATTGTAGATTATGTTTATATAATATTCGTAGCAAAGTGAAGAAATTTTTTTTTACGCAAGTTTAACTACAAATGAACTTGATTGATCGCGCACGTGCAAAAAAAATGTATAGTATTTTCAGGAAATATTTCCTTTTCGATAGATCCCCTAAAACTACATATGCATGTGTACGAATATTGAAAACAACATGTTTTTTTGGCAACAATTATCACTTAAAACTATGCACAGTTCAGTACTATATTTTTTGGTCGATAATTAAATGTATATGTGAAAACCAAGAGAAAAAGTAAGTTTTGTCAAATTGAAATCAACGAACAAAACTCTTTTTTCCTCCCGCATAATCATACGTATTTCACGTTTATAATAATTTAATGTTTAATCAATCTTTCAAATGTAGAACAATGATTAATGGATTTGAACGATGTTCAATGTACAATATAATATTCCGTGTTTAAGAGGACTGAGTATCCTTTATGAAGTAGAAGAGTTGGCAAAAAAGATAATATTTTCATAATATGAAATGCATTTAATAAGAAACTGTAGAAATATATTATAATAGAAACATAAATATTTACACAGATAAGCAGAATATGCATATTCAAATTGCAGCTCCTTTAATTTGCTTATAATCTCTCTTTCGCATCCACACCTAGTACATTCCAAAAAAAAAAACTTATTTTTATTTCTCACTCCTACACTTCAATTAACATACTTTAAATTTAAATGTAATTAACATAAATGTAACAAAAAATATAAAATAATAATATGTAAATATTTAATAATCGCTATCTGGAATGTCCATGGGTTGTTCCCCTATTGAACTATCGAAGGCAGGCGATGATGGGGTGGAATTTACTTTTGGAGTTGAACAGGAATTATTTAAGACGGCCGATGTGTTGTTGGCCACTTTACTCTCATTTGCCTGATTGTCACTGCTGTGACTTTGTGACTGAACCTTCTCGTTAATGAAGTTCAGGTATTGGGTGAGACGCAGAACAGCAATCAAGGATGCAACATAGTCGTGGACGTCTTCTTTTTTCAGTTGTTTTATTTGACGTGAGACGGAGCGATAGACACGACGCGACACTTTGTTGGAGAGACGACCCACAGTTTGGACGGTGTGCAAGACTGGATCGTCGGCAGCCGAAATTGGCGCTGCAATTGGAAGAGAGAAAAATGAGATTTAAATGTTAGTTGCATAAGAAGGATACACAGATTATTTTTCAGTTTGTTAAGTTAAATACTGTACACTAGCTAGCTAACGACCTCTACCCGGAAAAACTGAAGTCAAATTTGGAGTACAATTGGAACTAGCGGAGGTTGAGATAATATCGACGACTTATAGAGGGCCCCACTCTACGTCAGAGACAAATAGGTAGGCGAAGAAAAAATATTTCATTAAATAATTCATGACACTCCCCAGAATGAGTCTAGTTGTATTCGAAAAGATATACTCGTACGGATCCTATAGTATTTCGCCTTATTCCCTTGTGGGGCGTAGCTCGTCAAATAATCCTGAGAGACTTAGCTACCCTTTCGTTAGCAGATAACCGGTTTCGGATGATGCATGTTGCTGGCATACAAATCCAGTCCATTATTGTTGGTAGTACCCAAAGGTTGTATTTTCTTTTTTCGATTTTAGTAACGCGCTGAAGAAAGGAACCCATGAACTTTAGATTCAACTATCGTAGAGTGACGATCGAGACCTCACGGCTACCGAGCGCATTTAAATAAAATAAATAACTGGCACAACAGTCCAATTTGAACCACGCCCTCGAGATGAGTTAGCATCATCTCATTTTCTAGATCGTGACGGTTTTTTGTGCAGAGGTATGTGATCAGCAATACGCTCAACCGAGTTATTTACCCCATAATGGGTACTCATTTAACAGCTGAGTGGGCTCATAGTCCGACACGTAAATCCCCGGAATCGAACCGGGGCCCAGTGCGTTGAAGGCGAGCGCATTTACTCTGCGTTATAACAATATGCATACCCTGGAGGTGTTAAGGTCAAATTTTAGAGCTGAGCAGTCTCAAGCTGTTAGTACTGACTAGGTACTGTATTTTCATATCGTAAAATTTCAGTTTTATTATATAAAAAATAAAAATAAAACAATCTCAAATTAAAATTTGCCAAAAATGTTCAGGATAACATCTCTCCCGGGTCTATCACAAAATCCAATCAAAATCGAAAGTTCTGGTCGATGATCGTACTTTTTTCTCTCCAAAATGCGAAGACAATCAAACACATCTCCTTATCATAAATAAATCAATAAAAATGTAATATAATGACGAAAATAATGCGGTTATCTAATCGCAACAAGCGCACAATCTAGCTAAATTGCTCCCATACAGTAATTTATTATTTTTCCAGTCTATAAATAAAAATTCGACCCGAATTGAATATTGCGTTCTATCATCGAGAAGGTTTATTCAACTATATAACCTATGTACTTTAACGTAATCGTTTGATTTTGATTTTATTTTATTTCTTATCGTGTAGACTGTATATTAACGAATACAGAGATTGCTGACATATTCATGAGTAAATATGTGAATGAATCAATATACATATACAGATATATGTATGTAAACCGTTTAATTTTGCGAAAAAAGGCAAAAATTTCGATATATTGATCATCATAATGATTGGGGTGTTTTTTTTCCAGGTGTGAGTGGTCTCCGATAAGATCGCAGTTTTGACGACAAGAGTGTGTTGTGACTCTTGCGATGGAATTTGGCAACGGGTAAAGTTCAACGGTGAAGTCAATATCAAGATTAGTGGAGAAGCTCGCCAGTTGGGGTTGTAACCCTTATTGTATACCTGTTCGTGGTGTGTTTATACCGACCATACGGAGAGGTACTACTATAAATATGAAAGATGTCAGTTGGTTTGTGAATTCGGTGACTTTGGTTTAGAAAAATGTCAAGAGGCAGTAGCTTCATAATAAAAACGCGTTTATTCCGCTACAATCAAATGATGAAACGAATGCAGAGTTTCAGGAAAGAATGAGGTACTTATATAACAACAAAACCATTAGCGAAGACAGCAACACCATATAGTTCCAGTTTTTCAGTCCAGTTCTGCGTCGCAAGTGGAGCTAAAATTAGTACCAAATCTAGCTAATGCGACATGTTTATGTCGTCGTGAGTCAGCTCGAATTAGTTAATATGCGAAGATAGTTCTGCGGCATAACGGCATAAACGAGGCCTATATTAAAGAAATCCAGATCGGATATAGTGGTTCGGGGCTTCGACCAATAGTAAGTTTAAATTCAAATTGAGATAATTGATTTCGCGCTCCCCTTGCGTGGGCTATGCGAGGGGTCACCGAAATAGTCCATACTGAAAGCACCAATTCGAAATAATGCATATACATATTTTCGGTTGAGGCGAAAGTGTGCATACACAAAAGAAACTGATATTTGTGTGGGTTGCCGCCCTTGCACACAAGAGACTGTGGCACCCAACGCGAGGGAAGTGAGCATGGGCGTAGCCAGTGTGGAGCAGGGGTGGGCGCTTGCCCTCCACCCCCCCTGGCTCATAAAGGCAGACAAAAAGATATGTGTATATACAAGTATATAAGTTAATCTAACTTTCAAAAAATTAGAATGACTGGATCTATGCGTCTGAGGGCTGTTTTTACAATGTCGGGTTAAAGTTTATCCTATAGATTAACGCTAAACGGCACCCATCCTCCAGTTAAAAATTACCGGACAATGATTCCAAACAGCTGATACGGGCTGATGAGATTTTGACAGCTAGAACTGTTTACATTTGCACATTCAGATGAGATAATGAAACTGGTTGCAAAGAACACAATTCTGGAAATTCATTCGATGGAAGAGAATTTGAAACCAACTTAGCCGCAAATTAATGCTGAGAAACGGTACAGATGTAGAATAGAATAAAACAGGTGGCCGAATTCTTCCAAGAAAATCAGCCGACATTTCTACCGCATTAGCTGATTTTTCTACGGCAATATCATATTTCGGGTGTTGCATACACTAAGGTTTAATTCAGTGTCCCTGATAGTTAACTGGCAGTTTAACCCGACATTGAGAAAACGGGTCTGAGTATATGCAGATATTGTCAATAGCGACGCTTTTGACCGTAAACTTAAATTTTCCTCCGCAATTTTCGTCGACTTTTATTCATTTTGACAATTTATTTGTCAAGGTTTAAAATGGAATTTACGATCATAGGATTTCATGTAAAGAAACTCTTCATTTTTTTCAATTTAATTTTGTCTGACTATTTCGGTTTGTTTTTTGTTAATATATGACGACTCAAAAAAAAAAAAAAAAAAAAAGTTGAATAAATTAAATTGGAACTAATTATCTCAAAACTTACCCAAAATCGAATTAAATGAATTACTCGCTGTTGATTTGATATTGATTTAGAGATTTTCGTCAATCATCGTCGATTTTATTTTTAATTATTTGAAGTCAACGTCAGAAAATGATTTTTACTTAGAAAAATTCGAGCTATCGAAAAGTGAATTTAAAACCACCAAATTCAAATTGTTTTCAATAGCACGGACAATTTTTGACGAATTTCGACGTTGTTAACAAAAGTTTATTCTTCACTTTTTTCTGATTGTTTTAACTGATAATATTAATTAATAAAAATTAATTTGCGGATTGATCGACTCGACTGATTTGACAATTTTCTCCGGTTTCTGAAAATTTTAACGGTTTATGAAAGTTTTTTGACAATTTTTGACAACATTTTGATGGTTGAAAATTAAATTTTTGATCACGCATATTTCGCCAAGGTGCAACTGCATTCTCTGAGACCAGATTATGCCAACGAAACGTCAACTGGGCCACATGGAACAGTTGACGCGCTATGCCCCACAAGGGATTAGGGCAATTGAGTATATTTCGCCAAACTGTCTCGGGGAAAGTTCGAAGAGCATTTTTCACGGCATTTTTTGCGATCGTGCCGCGGAATTCCTAAACCCCTGATGTTGTTGTTGTTGTAGCAACGCGTTGAGAGGATTTTGCAGCCCTTGGTCGTTGCTAAACTCCTGAACCGTAACTTATACATATATGAGTTCTGACCGAACAGGAAACTTCCTTTTGTCATTTTAATGTAGAAAGCTCTATTTGTTGACTGGAAAAGTTCATTAAATACGACAGAATTTTGCGGCATTGCATTGGTTTGCAGCGAGAAACGCCGCGTACAATGTTCAGTTATCCGTAATCTACAGAAAACAGAACCGACAAAAATTTGTCGCGCCTTAAAATCGAAAGTCAAGGCAACATAATTTTGCGGCAAGGTCCGAAGGTCGGAAGATCAGTGCTTTGAGGCGCCAGTCTGATGTCTAATTTTCCTCACTTTTTGTGATTGGTGCCTATTTTATAAAGGAATCCATTAATACAAAAAAGCTCTAAGCTTAAGCTTATACCCAAAGGATTTCACTCCTGATTCTGATCAAATTTCTAGATCTGTGTCTTTCTTAACCGTCTAATGAGTTCTCTAGAGGCCTTTTATTACAGAAAAAAAAACCATAAAAACAAAAAGCAAAAAACTTACCATCATCATTCTCCACATCTGATTCAGTCTTCGGGAAATAGTAGTCCAACAAACGTTCCGCCAATGCTGATGTTTGATCGACACCACTGACGGCAATACTACCGTACTGTGTGGCCAATACCTCGTTAGCCTTTTGCCACGACAAATCCTTCAAAGTGGATGCTTTCTTCTGGCCGGAAATACGCAATGCACAAACCTTACCCAAACGCGGTTGTACAACACCGATAACCTTATTCTTGGCCTGTTCATAAATCTCTTGTGGTTGTTCTTTGATAATTGGTGCGCTCACTTCTAATTTATCAATGCCCTTGACCAATGTCTGATCAACATATTGAATGGGACGATCGAATTTCGATACGATCGGTGCCGCGGTAGTGATGGCGCGATGTACGGCATCTTCGGCCGTACTGAAGGCCCAATTGAACATACGATTGTGACCTAGACGAAAAAAAATGAGAAAATAACACAAGAATATTAATAAAAGTTCCCGACAGTAAATAATTAACTAAATATCAGACAGACGCAGAATAAACAATTAACACAAGACAAGAAATGAATACTTTTCAACGCCGACCAAAATGGCGATCTATAAACAGAAATTCAAGATGGCGTCATATGAGCCAATGACAATAGAGAATCTATTCTATCCTCATGTAGCACTAGAAACAGAATCGATCAATTATTATTATATGTTTAAATATTTTTACTGAATAGTCCATTTTTGCGTATCGTTTAATTGCTTATCAAGCTCGAAACGTTTCAGAACGGACAAAATTGATGATAATGCAACTGTAAGGTCAGAGGCGCGTGTTTTAGCAATGACGATGGCATCACAATTTTTTGTGCAACGGGAAGTTGGAGAAAAGAATATTTTGTAAATATAAGAAGTATTGTACACCACATTTTTTTCACTTTATGTGTTGCCCAATAATTGCTTTTTTTATGTTTTATTTAAATGTGTTGTGTCGGTCGAGCAATTTTTGTTTTCATAAAAATGGAACAAATAGAAAAAAAAATTGTTTGATAATCTCACAAACGATACGCGGACATAATATGTTTTTTATATTATAAAAGATAATGCTCAATCTATACTTTTTTGTGCCTTCTGATGAACAATTTGTAATCAACAATAAATATTTTTTTTATTCATTTTTCATTTAATTTTTCCTCCTTATGTTGATTACTCAATAAAAAAGATATAGAAAATGTTTCCACTTCACCAATTTAATTTAATTTAATTTTCCTTTCTGGCTTTTATCGTCATCTTTTTAAATTGTATGTGACTTGATTGTCGATTTTATTGACCTTTATGTATGTGTGCAAGAGCATTTCTTATAGACGATAATAATATGTGAGCTGTTGGACAGGCAGAGTTCAGAGAAGTTAGAAACCTACGGCTACATGGATTTTTATTAAACAAATTGTATTATACAGATTGAATCTTGGTGTTGTCAAACAATTTAGTATGCTTCTGATATCTAACGCCATAATGCGTTACCAATTTGTGTAATCCCAGGATCTAAGTTCGCCCGCTGACGGGACAAATTTCTAATTTTTCAATTTCTCAATGTTTTGTTTAGAGTCGGTGCACATGAACGTCCAAATGACGGCGGACTCCGCGGCACTTTCAATTGGATAGGAAGAAATACATTGGGAGCAATGGGCGCAATATGTTGATATTTATTTTTTGGGTCGGATCTTGCCCATTTTCAATACCAACCAATTAGATCATGCTATAAACATTTGACCAAAATTTCAAGTCTCTAGCTTCATTCTATCGAAAGTTATCGTGCGAACGGACAGACAGACATGGCTAAATCGAATCAGGAGGTGACACTTTATTTGCATATATACATACATTGCTATACCTCCGGAGCCTCCTTTAAGGTGTTACATAATTTCGTCGTGACAAAAACAATATACCCTATACTTATAAAGTCTAGGGTATACATATATAGGGTATAAGCGTCTAACTTACTGGAAGTAGCGAGAGAGAGAGAAATGTAGAAAGAAAGTGGGAGAGAGATAGATAAGAGGTAAGTGAAGATATTTATTTATATTTATTTAAGATATATAACCCAGACAATTTTGCTACATATTTAAAATATTGTACATACTTTGTTCTTACAATTAGTACATGTGTGAATCATTTGAGTATTTTTTGATAAACATGCTCTCAATCGGCATAGTGTGTGCTATCTTTGGTATTCTAAGTTGGTATTCGGATTTCAACAGCTTTCGTTTAATATGATTCGCAATTACACATTATTAAGTTAATTCACTGGCGTTTCTACAACAACATACGTTAGTTATTCAAATGAGGCTGATTGGAATCTAAGTAGCGATGCGACGCAAAATGCCCAATGTGAGTGTTTCACTTGTTGTTACTCGCACCTGCGGTAAAATATTCCAAGATACATAGACCTGGATGCCATCGATTCTTTGTGAAAAAGAAGGATGCGAGGTTAAACCGTCATTTTCATAAAAATGGTAAGGCGGCTATTACACTATAAAAGTTCTTTTACAAATATCTGTTATAAAAGATATTTTCAAAGAACTTTTCTAGCGTAATAGCCGCCAAACAAAAGATCTGCCACATGAACGTAGATTGTTTCAAGTACTTTTCTTACAAGCTTGCACCCCTTCTCCCTTAAGCAGCTAATGTCATTCATACAAGTTCTTTTAAAATATCGTTCGTCAAAGATGTCTGTAAAAGAACTTTTATAGTGTAATACGTAGCCGCCTAACTCAGAGATATTCTAAACCGAACAACTGTTTTTCCTGTAGGAGATGAGACCTCGGCAGTTATCTCTTGGAGCCGCATACTTCTACTATAAGTTGCACGTAGCAGCAAGCTTGTTGAGCTTATTTACTTCATCTAAAATTTATTTGTTCGTATTACTCCACAATTTGTCGACTATCCGTTACGGCTCCAACGAAATTTGGATAGTCAGGAAACTAAGAGACGTATATTCAGTTGCCCTGGCGGTCAGTTGGCCCGAAGGGCCACCAAGCACTACGATCTGAAGGTCTATTGTGCTACTCACTAAGCCCTTTAGCTTATAGCAATAGACTTAAAGTCTTGTTCTGACTACGCTAGTAAATTAGTCGAGTGGCGAGTAATTTAGTACATAGTTAAAATACTCGCTACTGTCCAAAAACTCGTTCGCACTATAGTCGTATACAGTATACACGTGAGTGGTGTTCAACAAGGTGAACAGGAACAGGCTGTAACACAATAAAGTGAATGACCTATTCGCCCGAAAAATAGAACAAAATTGATTGACTCCAATAAAGCACTTATTAAACTACTTAAACTGAATTTTTGCTGTTCAGACATATTAACCTACTAAATTTCTCGCTACTCGACTAAATTACTAGCGTAGTCCGAACAAGGCTTAAGCCTGTTCATCTTGGAAAACACCACTCTGCGTTTATCGCAGGTCGCAGGCGATGATCAAAAAGATACACACAAATAGTGCTCCATACTCTATGGGTTGATCGATAATCGCGAACAATGTGCGACAATCGTGTGCCTAGCAAAACGCACCTTTACATGCGTGCAATAGTGCCAACGATTATTTGGGCAGTAGGAAGTATATTACATAGTTACAAAATTATCCGGCACTCGACTAAATAAATACTCTCATAGTCCGAACAGGGCTTAGAGGGAAATTAAACATCTAGTTCCCTGACTATCTGAATTTCGTTGGAGTCGCCGGCTCCAAGGACGGTCGACGAACCGCGGAGGAGTACCGATATAGAAACTTAAGATGGTGGAACTAAGCTCAAAAAGTTCAATTATTATAGGAACCACTTGTTCGTTCATCCCAAACATATTTTTTATTTATGTTAACAACAGCAAACAGATTTCAGGTGGGAGCATTTAGTTCACAAGGATATATAGTACATTTAGCTGCGGATAGATATTCTATCGACTAGTAAAGACCATCTTCAAATGATTGCACTGTAACAATTAATATTGAAATAATTCTAAAAATAAGGACATTATCGAAATACTCTTCTTATTTGTCTGTCGGACTTTCGGACCTACTGAATCCGTTTCTAAACTTTCATTTCTCCACGCTGAATTCTATTTGAATTTAAGCTAAGGGACGCACTATTGAGATTGTTCGTTTAGAATGTACCGTTAAACCACGTGCCAAAGTCTGCGAAACTGTATAACGGAACTATGCTATAACATGACATGCTACGGTTAAATTTCATATTTATCGATTTTTTTTTTTAAAACACATTTTACCGAGGAAAATGGCAATAATTCAGATGAAATTTAAGTTTTATAAAAAAAAAATCCGGAAAAGAAACTTACTTTTAACTTTTTCATAGACATCTTGACTCTGTTGCCATGCAGCGCCTACTACCGGCAACTGCATCATTCTCTCCAACGATTCCAGATGCGGCAAAAGGCCCATATTATCCTTATTTTCGGATGCGGTGGCATCGATTTTACTGTTCACGGCTACGTTGTTATCCATGCTTTCTTTTAGTGGTAAACTTTTGTCTAACTCCGAATTCACGACGGTTTTTTTTTATTTATTAATTGCACGGAATTATCACAAGTGATAAATTTTTAATTAAATAGTGCGACACACACTTTTTAAAATAGTGAAATAAATATTTTTAAATTGTTGGTTAAAAATTGCTTTAATTAATTTTACTATTAAAAACTCTTCCAATGGCACGCTGAAACCGACCAACCTGTATTAAATGCAGAAAGCAACTGTGCTGGGTTGGGTTCTTCTTTCTATGTTTCACTTTGGAAAAATGAACACGAAAACTGTATACTGTATTCACACACACTTCTCAATCTTCACAACTACACACTCAACAGTATCTTTGCTGAGCTCGATCTTTTAAGATGCAAGGAAAATGAACTCTATTTTGTAAAATGCTATGTATAGCACGTACTTGATGTAGTTCTAGAGTCAGACTAGCCTCTCGTTAAGCTCTGGGACTTTTTATATGAACCGATAAACTCTCACATTTTCTGGACGTTGGTGATAAAAATACATGTTTGAGCGAGTGCTTGATAACACATTTCCACCACGATTATGGATTAGGTACTTGGAGTAGAGTACGTATTATGTACGTACGTACAATTGCTCTCTTGTATGCGATGCGCATCTTAGTGACTACCACTGTGTACGGTACGTTCACCAAAATATGGCTACTGTGAGTATTTGTGTGATTCTACTTTCACTTTCAAAATCTATTTTTGTTTATTTCATGTAATTACGATTTTTTTTTAAGATTTCAATTTTATTATTACTTAAATTTATGTATTTTTACTTTTAATTAATAATAAGTAATATTTTTAAATTTTATTTTTTATGCCCGACGTCGAGCTGTCGCGCCACGATGATGATGATGATAGCCGAAGTCACTGCCGTGCGAAGGGTGAGAGGAAAGGGGCGACCGCCCCGGGCGTCATTAGCAGGGGGCGCCCTCGCCTATAGCAAGAGAAAAAAAATAATCATACAAAATAAATAATTAAGTAAATATTTTTAGATTGGTTATGAGTCCAGTAGTATAGTACCTAACGTTAGGGGAAAATAGCTTTTTGTGAACGTTTCCATTATTGTCCCAAATTATAATTAACCCCCAAAAGTACCAATTACTGCTATAGGAGTTGAAATATGGTGAACTGACGCGAATTTCGCGATAACTGCCCATTTTTCGACATTTTTACAAAAACGGTTTAATGCCTTTTACATATTTCTAAAACTAATCGTTGTCGAGATACAGGCCGTACAAAGTTCAAGTAATAAGTGAGGGAGCTGCGGCGATACTTTCTACTTCACCATAATTCTACAACTCATACTGCTCAAATGACAAGCAACCTACTTGCGCTTTCTGTCATTGAAGAAATTAGCTCAGCACCACATTCACCATATCTAGCGGCATGCGACTTCTGGTTGTTTCCAAAAATTACGAAAGTTTGGAGGGATTTTTTTAAAAAGCAACAGCAATGTGCCTTAAATGCCTGAATTTTATTCTAGATGTCAACAGGATTCGATCATAATAGAATAAAGAATTAATTTTTGGAACGAGCGACCGATAGCTCAATGCGTAGAGGCATCAGTCCCCTGTCCGACTACCGGCGTTTCGGGTTCGAATCCCGTCCACGACGGCATTCGTGGCCATGAATGTTTGTGTTGTCCTCCCCCTGTGGTGCGGGCGTAATAATAAACCACGGCATCTCCCGACTTGTCGCAGGTAGGCGGCGAAGGAGCAAGAGCCAAGAGGAACATGCTGGCAACTGCATTCTCCGAAACTGGTTTATGCCAACGAAACGTCGACTGGGCCAACATGAAACAGTTGACGCCGTATGCCCCACAAGGGGTTGGGGCAATTGAGTAAGTTCATTATGTATGTAAAAAATATAGAAAAGTGTTGAAACCTTTTTTTTAGCTTAATATTTTTTTTCTAATTTACACATATTAAACCGTTTATACGGTTTTACGGGTTGAAATTTTAGAGTGAAGTATTAGTCTACGACTAAACTTTTATTTGGGTATTCCAGCTTGTGCACTTTTTGGGTTATCGCGCTTTTAGTAATATGAAATCGACAATTTATAAAAAGAAATGTAAATGCCTGCAGCAGCTAAAGGGTTAAAAAAAAAATCGAAAAAATTTATATTTTTTTTTGTTTGGAATTATCTGAGGAATCGTTTACACTGAAGTTGATGGACACCCTGTGTATGCGGAGGCCGTGTATTTAACCTCGCCCGGGCGCCAAATTTGCTTCCCACGACTCTGGCCGAAGCCAAAACCGAAGGTTGAAGTAGAGTTCTTCATGGATAATGATCAAATCAATTCGCTCGGTGGCCGTATTTGTTCGGTCACCGCTTTACGATTTAGGGCTGGGGTCGGCAAACATTTTCTGAAAGAGACAGGCTTTTTGACCCGTCTCATGTACTATATTCATATGATGGACGGGCATTTGCAATGAAGAAGAATGAGGCGGTGGAAAGAACACTTCGCCGCGGTCTTGAACCGTGTAACCTCTGGTGAAGTTCCCCCTCATATAGATAATTTAGCTAACCATCAAAATGTGCGTATACGGTCCACTGCCCCGACTAAAGAGGAAATAGTCACTGCAATTATTGCACTAAAACGAGGAAAGGCCGCCGGACTTGACGGCATCCCTGCCGAACTTTATCAAGCAGCGCCAAGCGTAACTGCCGATTTGCTGCACCCACTTGTTGATAAAGCGTGGAATACAGAGACCTTTCCCAATGAGTGGAAGGAAGGTTTGATCATCAAACTTCCAAAGAAGGGTAGCCTCACAGACTGTAATAATTGGAGAGGCATTTGTGTGCTTCCTGCCGTTGCCAAGATAATAGCTAAAATCGTCCTGGAAAGACTAAAGGCCCACTTAGAAAGCACAATTGATGAAGAGCAGGCTGGCTTTCGATCCGGATTCTCCTGTGTCGATCACATTAACACCTTGCGAATCATCATCGAGCAATGCGCTGAATACGATTCTCCGCTTCACTTGCTTTTCATCGATTTCGAAAAGGCTTTCGATAGTGTGAACCGGGATTCTATATGGGCGGCCTTGCGCAGGAGAGGCATCCCTGAGAAGCTTGTGGCTATTATTAAGGTAACCTATGACGGCGCGAAATGTCGCGTTCTGCATAAAGGTAAGGTGTCGGGGGACTTTGAGATTCGCAGTGGAGTTCGGCAGGGGTGCATCCTCCCACCGATCCTATTCCTCATTGTGATCGGCGATGTGTTGCATGCAGCCCTATCCGGACTCGACAGAGGAATTCAATGGACTTTGACATCTTATCTACAACATCTTGACTACGCTGACGACATATGCCTACTCTCCCACAAAATTATGGATCTGTCCGCAATGGCGTTAGATCTCGAGAGGGAGGCGAGCAAGGTTGGGCTAAAGATTAATACCAACAAGACCAAGGTTCTTAGCCCGCCGTTGCGAAAAAGAAATCGGACACCTATTGCCATCAATATTAATGGGCAGCCTGTGGAGAAGGTGGACAACTTCGTCTACCTGGGTAGCATTGTTGCCGAAAATGGTGGTACGGAGCAGGACATCGCTCGTCGTATCAACCAGGCTAAACGTGCATACGGCATGCTGTCCAAAATCTGGCAGGGCAGTTATCTCAGCATCAAGACCAAGCTGGGCCTGTTTCGCTCCCTGGTACTATCAGTACTTTTGTATGGGAGCAGTACATGGAAAGTTTCCGTAGGAGTTACCAGAAAGCTGCAAGTTTTCGTCAACTCATGTCTTCGTCGAATTTTAAGAATTTTCTGGCCCGAAACAATATCAAATGAAGAGCTAAGTCGGCGTACGGGTCAGATGCCAATTGACGAATTGATACGCAGGCGAAAATGGCAGTGGATAGGTCACACATTGCGGAAGAGTGATAACTGCATTGCTATGCATGCCATGAAATGGAACCCCATTTCCAACCAAGGCCGACCAAGAGGGGGTCCTCGAATCACATGGCGTCGATCTGTGGCAAAGGAGTGTCAGGTACTGGGTAAGTCTTTTGGGGAGTTGCGCCCCATTGCCCAGAACAGAGTACGATGGCGCGCAGGAGTAGTTGACGCGCTATGCCCCGGCAAAGTAGTAGTATGCTGTGAGTTTGTTTGTTTGTGCGTTAGTCCGACCATCTCTTGTGGTCCGATCTTAACCAAATTCGGTTTGTAGGTTCCATGAGTAACCCTGATCTTGGAACGGTGGCAGCACATTCGGCCATCGACTGGACTAACGGTATATTCGACTGTTTTCAAACCAGTGTTACTCGTTTAAGGCTCGTTTTCTCAATGTTTGATTAAACTCTTTGTTAACTAACAGGGACACAAATTAATCGAAACTATAAACAGCCCGATAAGCATTTTCGTGTTCTCAAACGTCGATTAAATTACCAAGCCATAAAGTGTGGAACTTATCTCAAAACACAATTATGGTAAAATCAGCTGATTTTCGGATTCTACCGTCCACAAATATATTTTGTAATAGTATGGTCTCTCAGCATGTTCATTTGCAGCTGAGTTTGCTGCAAATTCCCTTCTATCGAATGAATTTCCAGGAACTCTGTTCTTTATGGCCACTTTCATTGTTTTCATTTGGAATTGCACAATGAAGCAAACGCTAGAACGAACAATTTCTGGTCAACTTCTCCTAAGTAACAATGTATGAATAATTGACTTGCTTGAACCAGTATGCGATTTCTAGATTAGTAACTTCTTCTCAATCTGCGAGCTGCAGCGTCTAATTTGTCGCAGGGTCCAATTGCTCTATGTCTCCGTTCACGAATTATTATAATCGATTCTCATGTATTGGTCCCATTATTTACATATACATACTTGTATCATGTACTCAACATGTATTGTAATTAAAGCAATTTTGTGGTAATTCCGATTTTGTAGATTAAAAATTCCGCTCCGATTCAACGACGACTGATATTGGGGCCAGAGTCCACGACTTGTCTGATAATAACGTCGTTTCCAAGCAGCCAATGCTGAGCTTAGAGTGTCCTATCGCTAATCTTTCTAAACAACAACAATAATAATTATGTGTGCTGCAGACAAGGCAAGCAAAGCACTATGTACGTATATAAATTTTGAATTGGTGAATGCATGACGACGTGAATGGTGCAAAGTTTCAGTATTCGATCATCGTGCGTGTTGCCATCCGATTGGAATGTCAGCTGATCTTTGGACTCTTCGTCACAGATACCCTGATTTAAAAAATTCCAATTATGAATTTCTGGAAAAAATCCAAATTTTTGTTGACTTTTTGAAGATTGGAGGAGAGACTATCACCTGCCAAGTAGTACAATGGATATTGTATCAACTTTGTGGGAGACAACGTGACGATGACGAATGAATGAATGTTTTAAAATTATTGACCCAAATGACTGATAGTGTTTTCATAGTTGCCGGGAGAAAAACACTTCGCTGTGACTCGCCTGTCAAGATCATGTGGATTGATATGGCTCCTTTACATTTGCCAGTGCACCGGCATGCCAGTAGACTTGCTGCTTGTCGGGTTGCAGGTCCTAAAGCGGAAATTTTTCGAGTTTTGTGAAAGTTCTCTCTAATCAAATAGAGCGAATTCTCATAATTTTTGCGAAACAGGAATGTTCCGATTCGTTATTATTGGTTCCAAAGGACAGCATGAATGAAACATGCTGGGAAGCATATTACACTTTATTCAGCCGGTATTTCACAATAGGCCAATGTGTAGCTTTCATCGCCATCGGCGCTCCAGTCCCCTACAACTATCTCGATCAAGCGATCGCATCTTGCAGTTCGAAAATCGTAGGAGCTTCATACAATCTGAGTCAATTGAGTAATCCCATCGTACATCGTACAAGAAGTCGGTTTCCTTCGGGATTTACACTTTAGCACACGTTTCGGGACTCTGGCATCTGCACCTTACACTATTTTGCCATAGATCGACGCCATGTTATTTTAGGACCCCCTCTTGGTCGGCCTTGGTTGGAAATGGAGTTACTATTCATGGCATGTAAAGCAATGCAATTATCATCCTTCCGCAATGTGTGACTTATCCACTACCATTTTCGCCTGCGTATCAATTCGTCGATTGGCATCTGACCCATACGCCGTCTTAGCTATCATTCAAATTGTTTCGGGCCACAAAATTCTTAAAACTCAACGAAGATATAAGTTGACGAAAACTTTCAGCTTTCTGGTCACTCTTACGCAAACCTTAAAGGTGCTGTCCCATATAAAAGCACAGACAGTACCAGGGAGCGAAACGGACCTAGCTTGGTCTTTATGCAGAGATAATAACTTTTCCAGAATTTGGGCAGCATGCCGAATGCGCATTTTAGCCTGGTTGATACGATGAGCACATCGCTCTTCGTAGCACCATTTTCAGCAACAAATGCTACCCAGGTAGATGAAATTCTCCACCTTCTCTGCAGGCTGCCTATTAATATTTATTGCAATAGATGTAGGATTTCTAGTTCGCAATGGCGGGCTAAGAACCTTCGTGTTGTTGGTGTTAATCTCCTAACCTTACTTGCCTCCCTCTCGAGATCGAACGCCATTGCGGACAAATCCATGGTTTTGTGGGAGAGTAGTCATACGTCGTCAGCGATCAGCGTAGTCGATATGTTGTAGATAAGATGTATAGGTCCATTGAATTCCTCTGTCTAGTCTGGATAGGGCTGCGCATGCAACATATCGCCCATCACTATGAGGAATAGGATCGGTGAGAGGTTGCACCTCTGCCAAACTTCAGTTCAAATCTCTAAGTTACCTTTATGCAGAATGCGACATTTCGCGCCGTCATAGGTTGCCTTAATAATAGCCAGAAGTTATCAGGGATACTTCTCCTGCGCAAGGCCGCCCATATAGAATCTCTATTCACACTATCGAAAGCCTTCTCAAAATCGATGAAAAGCAAGTGAAGCAGATAACTGTACTCAGGAAGTTTGATGATCAATCTTTCCTTCCATTCAGTGGGAACGGTCTCTGTATTCCAGGCTTTATCAACAAATGGGTACAGAAACTCGACAGTTACGCTTGGCGCTGCTTGATAAAGTTCGGTAGGGATACCGTCGAGATCGGCGGCGGCCTTTCCCCAGTTCAGTGCAATAATTGCAGAGGTGCTTAGTTCCTTTTTAGTCGAGGCAGTGGATCGTACACGCACATTTTGATGGTTAGCTAAATTATCCATATGAGGGGGAACTTCACCAGAGGTTACACGGTTCAAAATCGCGGCGAAGTGTTCTTTCCACCATCTCATTTACACTCTAAGATCTCGTGCCCACGGCAAACTTTTTAGTTCGTAGAAAAACTAAATAGTTTAGTCAGAAAAATAGAACACACGGTATTTTATGAGACCGCGCACACAGCGATTACTAAATAGTTTAGTTCGCTGTGTGCGCAGTCTCATAAACCGCCGTGTGTTCTATTTTTCTGACTAAACTACTCGTATTTAGTTTTTCTGCGAACTAAACAGTTTGCCGCCTGATGATTTTTCTGTTGATAGTAACATTAATTTTAAATGAACTTTGAAGTTTGTACGAAAAGGTGAAAACACACAAAATATTTGATTTTGACCTCTAGTGAAGGTTAAACAACGTACTTCGCAATTATTAACTTGAGCACACATATACATACCTACATACTTAGTTTAATAAGTTATATTTTCACTGAAGCAGTTGCACAAAAATGAGACCGTAAAATGTTCTATTTTTTCACTTTCCGGATTTCTTGCCCGCCACGGTATTTAGGTTTCTTTCCCAAAAAAAAACCTACTCTTGTATAATATAATTACCATGATATATCTATCACCAAGCAAAAATAAACATTCAAAAATTTGAGCACATCGTCAAGGTTATCTCTGAAAAGTATCAAAGTCCGTATTTACATGTTTTAACGAAAATATAAAAAATTAGTAATTTTAATGAATAATAATATTCAGAAGAAGTCAAAGTGCAATCATCCTAAAGCATCCTATGCAACTCACTATCTCAATACGATCGACTATGCAACAACTTTCATTATTGCTCAACCTTTCAAAGCAATAAATAAGTAAACTTTGAACCCTTTCTTGATAAGCTTTTTTTTGTTGTTTTCGCTGCAATTGAAAGAGGCAATCCAAAATGAATGGAAGTTGAATTTCTTGCCCTGATAAGACTCCAAGTCGAACGGCTTTCATGGTTTTCCTGTGTTTTTTTTTCTACTGTGAATATCAGTAAAATGTTTATTAAGCGGTTAGGTAACTGAAAAAATGTGTTTGAAATAATTTTAATTTGTTGTGAACATAACTTAGAAGAGCGCCATTGTGAAATGTAATAGACTGATAGATTCAGTTATTTTTGGGAATTTATTATTTTTATGGACAGCGAAAGTCGCAAAGTTCGAAAGTTATCATCATCATTGAGAAAGACGGAAAATGTGAAACAAAAAATTGTATGAGTTGTTTTTAAATTGTATGAGTTGTTTTTACGGAACCGTTTTTTTAGCAATTTTGGACACTCTTTTTGAGCGTTAACTTTATTTTTGGAAAACTTGCAATGTTAGTAGTCGGCAGGATCTCTTTGGTTTCTCGAAAATGCATATTTTGCAAACGCAATTGCTTTAGTAGTAAGAAAAATCCACATCCTTATCCGCAAGGGCGGATTATCCTCAAAAAATTGGCATCCGCATCTGTATCCCCATCCTCTTCATTTCATTATCAAATGTCCTCATCCGCAATCCTCATATTCCTATGAGGACATTTATGGGGATATTTAGATGCATTCCATTGCATCGAACTTCACGAGAAAATATACAGCTCGTGTTAAAATACAATATGTATGTTTCGAGAGACTTGCTCACGAGTAAGCTAGAGAGAGAGAGAAGAGGTTAATAAAAAAACGCGATTTCTGCTGATTCGTCGTCGTATCCTTTCAAATATATAGTTCGGTCAAATAAAATTTAAGCTAGAAAAAAATAGCCTAAGGTATTTTTTTTAGTTCTGTTATTTCCAGTGGTCGAAGACTCTTACCCCGACCACACACTGTCGAACACGAACCCTAAAACGCATTTCCATCATCGAGGCGCAACAGCCCGACGTCGGGCTCTGGCCGCCTGGGACTCATTTTGCCACAAAAAAAAATATTGAACGGGAGGGTCCGAAAATGACGAAAAAAGGAGGGCTAAATTTTGTTTCTTCTACTTTGGACGCGCTCGGTGGCCGTGTGCTATCGGTCACCGCTTCTACTATGAGAAACGGAGGTTCGATCCTCGGCGCGAACAAAAACTGTCTGTGGGTACTGAAGGTCATTTCGTCCACCGCACAATGTTTAATAATAATTAATTTATTTATATGAACGTTGGTAGAACATTTATTGAGTTAAAAACAAATTCTGTAGAAAACAAATAATAAACTTTTGCGGTTTATGCTCATGCTCTTAGTTTAGATTAAGTTAGGAGCGGTTGACCGAAGACCAGATCTAGGGTTGACAGTCGAGCTTGATCAAGCCCGCAAATCTGCTCAGCTGCAAAGATCTGAATGAGGCAAATAGCCTCTGCTTCAGAGAACGCCACACTGAAACTCTCTAAGCGGCGGCGGGCCAGTACCTCACACTCGCAGAGGATGTGCTGAGAGGTCTTATCATCGCCCTTGCAAATACGACGCAACATTCCTAGTTGGCCTAACCACGCATAGACTCATAGTGGTTCGCGACTTTTACCAATTGGAGGGTTCAAATTGAGACAATTCCGCACTGGGATTAGAGTTAATACTCATTCTGTGCTGGTGACACCTCAAGATCGAGTGCCCTGAGAGGAACCCGCAGATGATTCTCACTCTGTTTCTGCCGAAGCACAGCAATTACAGGGAGCGCTTGTGAGAATGACCTGAAATAAACAATTTCGATTGTCTCGGACCGGGGAGGTTTTTCCAGTGTACACTGGTTTTTGAATATTTCTGCTCTCTTATGTGTAGTTTTAGCCTAACTAGACGTCGGGTTTCCAGAAGCTTTCCTAGCTAGCTCGTCGGCAATTTCGTTATCCAAAATGCCGACATGTCCAGAGACCCAGTAGATGGCAATTTTATTCACAGTGCCAATTCTCTGCAAAGCTTTATAGTAGGACAGCTTAGCGCCTTGACGGTAGCGTGACTATCAGGAAAGGTTGCAATACTTCTTCCTTGGTAATCTGCCTCTAGACATCTCTTGATTCCTCCAGGGGCATGGGCGCGTCAACATCTCTAGCATTTCTATGCCTTGTTGACGTTTCAATAGCGCATATCTACTTTTCGGAAGTGGTGTTGTTAGCATGCACCTCATATCCGCGCCGTCCTTATACTGACAAGCTCGGAGCACTGTGAGAGTTCTATTAGTACTCACAGGCAGTTTTTGATCGCGCCGAGATTTGATTACCGAGCTCTAGATTAGTAAAGCGGTGACCGAACGATCACGGCCACCGAGCGCGACGCTTCTAGACATAAGCCCGCGTAAATATCAATTGCGTAGACTTCAGCTAGAAAGATTGTAAGGTACTTCTCCCTAGGAATAGATACTCTAAGTGAGGGGCCTACGATACTCGATACCCACCCCTGTGCCTTCTTCGGCTTTTGAGTCATCGGTAAACCATTTAACGGTGTTAGATGGAAGGGTTGAGTACCTTATGTTCCATTCGTCTATGTAGAGAAGATTTCTTAGAAAGTCAATATGGTTCTATATTCCTTAGTGTCAATCTTTGCTAGTATCTCCCCGAGAACTGGTGGTTGGAATAAGGGATAGTTCTAGTGAATTTCAATACTAACTTCAAGACTTGCAGCGTTATATAAAAAATTGAGCATTGCTTACGCTAGCGCCACCTTAAAATATTATTCGTCGACACAATACGAGTCATAAAGCCATCGACCGCAAACCATTTCGAGAACTAGTTTCAATTAAGCGAACAAACATACCTACACAAGTCTAGTAAATTGTAAATATTTATACTTCAAACTCATTATTTCCGATTTTGCACTGTATACGTGTACGTCATACGCAATAACAGATAATGGTTAACTAGACCAAAGTACAAAACCGTACTTCAAACACATGGAAGAACTTATTCATTTTCAGACTACTATACTATTTTTCGCACGTGGACCTGGATTATTTTATTTCATACCTTCATAATGGAATTGCTCCCAACAATTATTAATTTCGTCAGATACAAAATACAAAACCGTTTTTTTTTTATATTTTTCCATTAGTCACTGTGATTGACTTACTACGTTTCGTAGTCGGAAAAAGTGCGACCTAGACTTTGGACGCAAATACTGTGATGTAATCCAGTGTACATATTAAGAAGAGGTGTGTAGTTACTTGGTCTAATGTTAAACATCGGTATTTCATAGTAAAACAACTAACTATTGGTTTGGACTTTGATTTCCCTGAATTTTGCGATAAGAGTTTACATCAGTTTCTAAGAATGGAATTTTGATCGTTTTGTGATTCAAAAATAATTAATCACCGAAGATTTGTTTTAAACATGAATATGTTTTTTACTAGTGCCTGACATGACACTTGGGGTCGGGAAGTTTCTCTGTGTAACCAAATCTAGGGGAATTTTAGGAGGATTTTCATTTTCCGAATGGATGTTGGTAAATATGTAGTGACAGCCCTGCTTCGGTATTTTTGTCTCCCGCCAAACAGCTGGGCGTCAGTAGCTCTGCAACTATGGTTACCCCCATTGCCTCTACACCAACTTCGAACTGCGTTCGGTGATCCGTTTTCTCTATGTTAAAGCCAAAAATGCAACTGAAATCCACCGGAAGATGGTTTCTGTATACGATACAAGCGCGACGAGTGTGCAAATGGTACGTGGCTTTTGCCGAAGGCCGTCAACCGTGCGCCGGGCGTCCTTCCAAGTGCGACCGAGAGGGAAGCAGTAAATTGTGTTTTGGAGATCGTTCAACGGGATCTGCACCTCTCATTGACAATATAGTGAATGCACTACCTCCTCACATCGGAATTAGTCTAATGTCGATCGCTAACATCCTTAGTGAATAGTTGGGGATGACCAAAACAAACCGTATTGAATCGACTCAAATTTTTTTTTATTATATTTATAGTGACTGGAGTGGAGATCCCTGAAACAAAGCAGCACAGCATGGTTTGGCAGGCCCCTCCACCCAAAGAAAACTAAAGTTGCTCTCAGCAAGCAAGGTAATGGCCACAGTTTTTTGGGCTAAGAAGGGGGTTTTACTAGTTACTCCCTAGGGGACAAACCGCTGACAGGTATTGTGGATTTTTGAAGGACTTGAGCAGGGTTATCCAAAACAAACAGCGCGGGATGTTGTCAAAAGGCGTTCTTCTACTTCACGATAATGAGCGCCTTCACACCGCAAGAAAGATGGTTGAGCTGCTTGGCCAATCCAATTGGGACATTTTTCCTCATCCAGCATAATCGCCAGACCCTGCTCCAAGCCATTACCACCTGTTCCTGAAGTTGAAAAATTACCTGGGCGGACAGAGCTTCAGCAATGACAACGAACTCAAGGCGGAAGTCGACCGATTTTTGAAGGAAGGAGATGGCGGATGACTATGAGACTGGGCTAAAAAAGTTATTGCCACGGCTACAAAAGTGCGTACAAAAAATTGGTGATTATGTGGAATAGTTTATGAATTGAGGGATCCGAAAATAAAAGAATTTCTTTAATATTACTCGTAGTTTTTTTTATACCCTAGACTTATAGTATAGGGTAACTTAAAATAAGCGATAACTTCCGACAAAATAAAGCTAGCAACTTGAAATTTTGGTCAAATGTTTGTAGTATGATCCAGTTGACTAATATTGAAAATACGTAAAATCCGACCATCGAAACCCCTACTTCCCCTACAAAAGAAACTTCAAATAAGCGATAACTTTCGATAGAATGAAGCTGGAGACTTGAAATTTTGTTTAAATGTTTCTAGGGGATCTAATTGGTTGATGGAAATGTTGGGCAAGATCCGACTCAAGGAACCTCCACCTCCCCGACAAGTGAAACTTCAAATAAGCGTTAATTTTCGATAGAATGAAGCTAGCGACTTGAAAAATTGGATAAATATTTGTAGAATGGGTTAGTTAATTGATTTTGAGAATGGTCAAGATCCCACTGAATGAGTACCAACCTCCCCTATGAACTGGCCATATAAGAGACCCACTTTTAATGCATATGGTCGTTGCCAATTGGGACTTTTGGTATCACCACTAGGTCTGTACAAGTCTAGGGTATATACGCTTCGGACTCCGGGCCGAAGCAAAGCTTCGGCCTGGTTTTTACATAAAATAGAAATACTTACTTTTTGTACGATCCTTGTATTTTTTTTATTGTGTGGGTTCAGAAGATACTGAGCAACTTCCGCTCAACTGATCATCATCAATTGATGACCGAGCAGGAAAAATTTCTGCTCACCGCTCGCACTTTTCTTCTTCTTTCTCCTTGACTTTCGCTTGAAGTGTGTGTGACAACGAGAGTGGCGTTCAGCAGGCACAAACTGCATAATCGACAAGTTCCGGAACTGCTCGCGAGCAGTTCGTGCTCTTCGGTAACTTCTGAACGCAGGCATTGTGTAGTGTGGGTACATGGTTTAAGAATAGAAGGCAAATAAGTGTGCAACATTGTCGATCTCTCTGCACATGACGTCACACTTTAAATTTTTGTATTGTATTTCTTGATCTTTGAAAGGAAAATTCGTTTCAAATGTAGAGTTTTATTTCGATTTTAATAAATTATCGAACACTCTACCTTTAGGGATTAAGGTAGGTCAATATCGAGATGGGGTTTTGAAAAATCACCCCAACCCCCTTTCCCACCCCTCAAAAGCAAGGTCAAATCACTGTTACCCCACACCGGACGGCAAAATATTCGGACCTTTTAGACCATTTTTCAACAATCACTGTAAGTTGGAATTGTTTGTGACACTTGGTTTCATTCTGCACACCAACTTAGTATGCGTCTGTAGCTTAGCTCGGTAACGCACCGGGCATTTTTTGCTACTCGAAACACGGTCTCTGCGGTTCGCGCCCCGCAACGGGACCAACTATTTTTTATTCTCAAATTCCCTCTGAAATTATTTCTCCGAGCTTAGTGGTTTCGTATGGATAGTAGCACTCATCAGGTCTTGCATCTTTGCAGCTATCCATGTGCAAGACGACCACGAAAGTGTGAGAATTCTGTTTGTATAAGCCGTGAAGGCGTGATTTTACTTGAAAACTCGACCGTGGAGGTCTAGATGGTGCGAAGCACTTATATTAACTCACTAGAGGGGTGGAGAGAGGGTGAGAAGTGGAGATATTTGTTCCCTGGCAATTTTACTTTATGTATTAATGTTCTTGCAAATGTACAAGTGCGAATCATTTTCAATTTAAATTGGAATTGTTTGTGACACTTGGTTTCATTCTGCACACCAACTTAGTATGCGTCTGTAGCTTACTATCCTTACATGGATAGCTGCAAAGATGCAAGACCTGATGAGTGCTACTATCCATACGAAACCACTAAGCTCGGAGAAATAATTTCAGAGGGAATTTGAGAATAAAAAATAGTTGGTCCCGTTGCGGGGCGCGAACCGCAAAAAATGCCCGGTGCGTTACCGAGCTAAGCTACAGACGCATACTAAGTTGGTGTGCAGAATGAAACCAAGTGTCACAAACAATTCCAATTTAAATTGAAAATGATTCGCACTTGTACATTTGCAAGAACATTAATACATAAAATCACTGTAAGCTTTAACTGACGTAGGAAAAAAACCTTAAAGATTGACTATGCTAGGGCTAGCCATGCATCAGGCATTAAGGAAGAAAGGCTGAAAAAAAGAAACGACGCAATAGAGTAAATGGCTGCGTTCCCAAAACACAATCGCATATAAAGCGCTTCACAATTACTAAGAAGCAAATTGTGACTATTTTCGTGTTATAGAGACGACACGCTGTCTCATTTGTCAAATTTCATGTTCAGTTCAGCATTTGCGGCTGGCGGGCATTCAGAAGAAGAGGGGAACACCACACAGTTCAAGTGCACTAAACGTTATTACTGGATTTCGCGGTGGACCCAAGTCGCGACCGATTCCATAATCCACAAATAGAGTTGAGCCTGGCGCATCCGGTACAACCATGAGTTGTATGAACTGTACGATGAGCTGAACTATTGTACAATACAACGACTTCAATGGGCAGGGCATGTACAAAGTATGGACGATGATCGCATGCCAAAGAGAGTAACGAATGCAGAACGAGTCGACGGAGCGAGACTGCGAGGACGACCGAGATCTCGTTGGGAGAGCTCAGTAGGTGTGGACGCCGCGCAACCACTGGGCTTCCAAAATTGGAGGACGCGGTCACGTGACCGAGATAATTGGAGGACAACGATCCAGGCGGCCAAGGTCCGACGTCGGTTGCCCCACGATGATGATGAAAGTGAAAGCGCTTATCTCAGCGCTTCGCTCAGCACAAATATTATAGAATATACTAAAAAGCACTAAGCGCTTCTCAGGGTTTACGCCTTAGGTACGCAGCCAATGGTCGAAAAAAGTACTGATTTCCATCCATCGAACTGATGACGGGTGACTGAAGAAGACGACTAATGACAACTTCTAGCAAATGGCTTCTACTTCAGATGTTGAGATTTAGTTTTAAATGCGATTGAGTTTTATGTTAAAAATCAGTATTTATTATTATTACTCGTATGTGTGTATGACACGTTTAAGAGTGGATTCATCAAAAAGCAGACATTTCGAAGCTTATATTTTTCAAGGACTATGTTAACTTGTTTTGTTATGAGAGTTATTTGAATAGGGCGCTAAAATAGTTAAGGCCGGCTTTGAAACGAATCCAATATGATATTTCACTGACGAAGATCGCACATACCTACATATTTTAACAGTCATTTTACCGAGACGTGATCAAGATCAGAATTTGCCTGAAAATTTCGATAACATCTTAAGCCCGCGACTGATAACTTGATAACCCTTTTCTATACCCAGTCGAGTGCGGTCTAAAGAGTTTAATAACCGCGTATAGCGGAAATGATAAGAATCGGTTTACGTGGTGGTTTTGCTTCCCAGGCCTATATTTCTTGTCTTGAATGACGCGACACTAAAGGACAAAGTCCATGTGCCATCATCGTACAAATTCTCAGATACTCAGATACAATGCTTGCTTAGTTACTTCAGTATGCGGCATTTACACGGCGTCGTGACGGGGGCGCGGCGGTGGTACAGCTACTGGTTTTGTGGTAAACTTTGTTTTATTTATTTGCTGAAATACACGAGCAGATTTAACAGTATCTTGCTAATATGGAGACGATTGTTTTGTTGGAAAGTACAATCGACTCATATGTCACACACTATCGAGAAAAGTCTGAATTGTCTCGAATGATCTGAAATGAGTAATGCTATATTTTCAATTTATGTACATATGTATGTACGAGTATTTATAAAAATGCAGGCTTGCATGAATATTTATCTTTAATATTCCAAACGCTCCTGTGTACGGATGTATGTAGGAGTATCTTCCATTATTATGTAAAGTTTGATTTACAATCTGTAGGTATTGATTTTGCGGTTTGTTGTAAAAACATACAGATACATATAAAATGAATATTTTTATAATTATTTGTAATTAAAGGGATTCACGTGAGAGCTAAGGTATAGAGTCGCGACCCCCTCAAGGCTGGTACCAACCTTTTCATACGAAAATGTTACACTTATCTATCCCACGAAAAAGTGACAGTGTAAACTTGCACACATCCGCGGCGCTCTACACGACACTTGAACTTTCCTTTTTACTCAAAGACAGGTTTTGAAGCAAAATAAAGTGCAAAGTAATTGTTCTCGCGTGAAAATTGCTCAAAATGATGTGGAGACTTTTTTCTTCGAATGTAATATGTTAGTACTGACAGAGTACTATACTTTAGAGAGAAAGAAATCGCACAAGACCCCCGGGAAGATCACAGATTTAAAATACCGCAAAAATGATGACATTTTTTTTTTGCATTTGCATTTTTTGCCTTTTAAAAATAATTTCAAAAATAAGAAACAAAATATTTTTTTTTTCGTGTTTTTTCCAAGATTCACCAACGAGGCGAGTGGAGTTGGGAGAAGCCGAACTGTAGGAGACCATGAATTTGATAATTTCGAATTTCAATTAGACATTATGTATTATTGTGCATTGTGACCCGAAAATCTACTGTGGATTGATATTGTCGCAAACAAAGACTTATGGATGCATTCCGGGCAGCCTTTCGCCCATCTTCAGCAACACGATCGATATAGGCTACCGAAGGCTAGCTTGTGTATACATAACTTCGTTTTTTTTAGTTAAATATTAGAATCCGTCACAGAGCCCTAACACGATGAATAGTTTGAAATCCACAGTAACTTTTACTCCAGCCTAAAAGTAGACTATGTAATTTTTGTAGGGTGTTTCAAAAGTTTATGTTCCTTTTGCAGATTGTGTGCGATTTCGTGTCGTTAATACCTACGTACTACGCTCTATATCGTTCCCTGGATGGCCAAAACGTTGAGGTGGCAGCTACTTTACTGTCGTAATAGATTTTGACTGCACCATTTGCAGTTTTCTGTTCAGCGTTTGAACATTGCAGGTTCCAATATCGTATTCCATGTTAATCCGATCCTATCCGAGGCTTGATTTCAGTTTTCTGGACAATTATTTTTCGGGGACAGGTTGTCGACTCATCGATCGAGTTTCTGCCTCAACCATATTCCTTACTGTACGGAGTACAGCAAGTGTTGGTTAGCAACGTTTTACCGCCACTGTTCTAGGGGGCGCCCGCGAGAAGGACTCTAGAGAGTTATTTTGCCCTCTTTGTAAAGTTTTATAAAACACAAAGCTTTGACGCGGTATTTCTACGTAAAATCGTTAGGTTATCAGTATAACTGTAATTTGACCTTAGGCCAACTTCTATCCGAAAATGGATAAAAGTCAGTTTGGATAAAGTAGATATCGCGCCAATTGACTAACGACCTGACCTATTCGAAAATAAACAAACAATTTAAAGGAAATTAAGCCAATCACTGGGTCTGCACCGGAATGAACAGCTGCAACGTCTCTGCATGAGAGAAGTAACTGAATTTGTAGTAAAAATCTTAGATAAAAAATCTATCTTTAGTACAAGTAATTTGTAATTTTTTTCCAGAATGTTTTATTACATTAGTAATCTAGTAGTCTAAATTATACAAATATAACGCAGGAACTACAGATATCTTAAAATTATCGTTTTTCCAATCGAACATGAACGCCGTTCGATGATTTCAAAATCAATGCGGCTGTCAATAAAATATCCTTCTCACTATCATCCGGCAAAATTCTATAGTGCATAAGTGTTTTCGATATGACCGTTTTCATCTCCAACATTGCAAATCTTTGTCCTATACAATTACGTGCTCCCGCACTAAACGGAATATACGAAAAAGGATGCCGAACTTGCGGATTGTTGGGATCAAATCGTTCGGGATCGAATTTTTCCGGATCCGGAAAATTGTCAGGGTCATGATGCATGGAATAGACACTAATGCCAATATTCGCTCCAGCCGGAATAATTTTGTCGCCTGGAATGAAGAAAACCTTTTGAATGGATCGTTGAAGAGAGACCTCCGATTTCTTACCCATTTTGCAGCTTTCAGTCAATTGACGACCCATAAATGGGACAGACGGCATAAGTCGTAAGGTTTCCTTGATGACCATTTCCAAATATTTCATATCAGTTAGGTTTTGGAAGGTTGCTTCAGCGTTGGGGTCGTTCTCATATATGGCGCGTACTTCTTCGTACACCCTGTCCTGGATATCCTGATGTTTGGCCAATTGATATATGGTGAAAGCTATTCCCGATGCTGTTGTGTCATGACCCTGAAGAAAAAGAAAATTAAACGAAATTTAGTGGAGATGGTTGGATGAAGATCAAAATGCTGCTTCTTTTTTGTAAGGTCACAGATGAATGTCCTTGGGTGAAATACTTAGTGGGAAAAAGTTACAAAATTCACTTTGGCCTAGATATCACAGAGGCGAAATAAGAGCGAAAAAGTCAAAAAATCCAATAGAATTGGCAATTTGTTAATTGCATTGACCCCTCCAGGGGTATAGGCGTGTCAACATCTGTTGCATTTCAATGCCTTGTTGACGTATCGATAGCATATCTACTTTTCGGACGTGCAGTTGCTAGCATGCACCGCCTATCCGCGCCGTCTTTATACTTATACTCGGAGCGCAGTGGGAGTTCTATTAGTTCCCACAGGCAGTTTTTGTTCGTGCTGGGAATTGAACCTCTCTAGATCGTAGAGTGGTGACCGAACGAACAACAGCGCGTCGAAAATTGAAAACGGGAAATGGGGAAGAGGAAATCGAAAATGAATTATAATAAATGAAAAATCGAAAATGAAAAAGAGATGGATGAAGTTTGAAATTACAATAGATAGCTGAAATTATTACTATTTTTTTTTTTGAAAATCGGAATCTGAAAATCTTAACTCTAAAATCGACCTACTTCAAACATAAAAGTATCCACTTCCTCACGAATATCTTCATCGCTCAAGGGCTTTCCATCAACACGGGTATGCAGCAGCATGTCCATCAAATTCAATTTCTTCTCCTGCTTATAGGACTCTGATTCGATCGTCTTTCGTCGGCTAGCAATAACATTGGACGTATACTTATGCAAACGTCTCTTCAAAATCCAATGTCGTCTACCAGATTTTGTTAGAATAAAGCATCCCGGCAAACGATGCGAGAATTTGAATATTCGACCGAATATAATTGATGTCATTCTGACAAAGAGAACCAATGAAGGAAGTATGGCTTTTAGTTCACGCAGTCATTTTAACCAGGAAAATTTAATTGACTTACTCTTTCACAGAGAGAACATATTCAGAGTTGGGGTCATTCTGTGCGTTGACAGATATTCCCATAGAAGCCTCTGAAAAAATTTAAATAAATAAGGTCAGAATTAGATAAATGTATGTTACACACAAATTAATTTCAGATAACTCTCACCGCAAATAACATCCAATGCAAATAGAGTGGCATGATTGCTTATATCGAAACTATCCTTGCCCACGCAGTCATCCAGTTTCTTGACGAAAATCCTAGTCTGTCGATCCATGACTTCTACAAATCTTTCCAAAATGCTAAAGTGGAAACTAGGCGTTATGATTTTACGACGTTGAAACCATTTATCACCTTCCGAGGTGAGAAGTCCCGTAGCTGTAGAGCCGAAACGATTGTTAGAAGAATCAATATTTCTGAAATCTAGGATTTAAGATGTTACATACCCAACCATGGCGTCAAATAGTAATATTCGATAGATTTTTTTGCTGTTCGCGAATTACTATTTGATAGTATCACCTCAACATCGTTCGGGTCTGAAGTGATTGCAGTCGATACATAGAACACTCCCCAAATGAGAACATTTTTGCCGTAATTTTTGGAATAATTGAGTATTATTTGAAAGATTTCTGTGTAGAATATTAAAGTAAGGATTAGTGATGTAATCCTGTTTTAATGATTTCTAAAATTGAATAAATTTGGTAATTTAAAGAATATATAAATATATATATATATATCATCATCATCATCGTGGCGCGACAGCCCGACGTCGGGCCTTGGCCGCCTGGATCATTGTCCTCCAATTATCTCGGTCACGTTACCGCGTCCTCCAATTTTGGGAGCCCAGCAGCTGCGCGGCGTCCACACCTACTGAGCTCTCCCAACGAGATCTCGGTCGTCCTCGCAGTCTCGCTCCGTCGACTCGTTCTGCATTCATTACTCTCTTAGGCATGCGATCATCGTCCATTCTTTGTACATGCCCTGCCCATTGAAGTCGTTGTAGTTTGACGATTTTCGAGACTTGCAGCTCATCGTACATTTCATACAACTCATGGTTGTACCGGATGCGCCATCCATCTCGATCGCAAACAGCCCCGAAAATTCGCCGTAGAACCTTACGTTCGAAAGTGTCTAGCATGTTTTCGGAGGCTTGAGTTAGGCTCCATGCTTCGCAGCCATAGCATAGCACTGGTCGTATAATGGTTTTGTACACGCGGAGCTTCGTGTTTCTGTGCACATGTTTCGATTTCATTATGGGGAGAACCGAGAAAAAAGTCTTATTAGCTAACTGTATCCGTCGCTTGATTTCGTCAGTTTCGTTGGCGTCCCTTGACAGGTTGCAACCCAGGTAGATGAAGTTGTTCACGAACTCGATGTTGAGGTCCCCCACATTGATGCTCGGTTGTGCAGGTGTCCTTGTCACCGATTGCATCATTATTTTAGTTTTACCCTCGTTAATACGTAATCCAACTTCCTTTGCAGCGGTATCGAGTGTATGCAGAAGTTCTTCTGCGTCAGCCAATCTTCGGGACATGATGTTGATGTCGTCGGCGTACGCTGCTAATTGTGTCGACTTGATGAGCAGCGTCTTGCTGTTGTCCATATTCATGGCCCGAATAACGTATTCCAGTGCTAGGTTGAAGAGCGTCGGTGCCAGTCCATCGCCCTGTTTCAAACCAGTGCGTGTTTCAAATAGATCAGTAAGTCTATTCTGGATCCTGACTTGTGAGACGGAGTTGGTCATCGTCATCTTTGTCAGTCGCACTAATTTTGCTGGTATACCAAATTGCAGCATGATGTTGTACAGTACTCCACGATCGATACTGTCGTATGCCTGCTTGAAGTCGACAAAGATTTGGTATACGTTTACGTTGTATTCCCAGCACCTCTGGAGTATCAGTTTGACTGAGAAGAGCTGATCGGTTGTGGAGCGACCAGGTCTGAAACCGCTTTGATATTCGCCAATGACTCGTTCTGCGTACGGTTTTATTCTATTTTCCAGAATTTTCGTCAAAATTTTATAGGACGTACAAACTAGTGAGATGCCCCTGTAATTCTCACACCGCAATTTATCTCCCTTTTTATGGATTGGACAGATGATGCTTCTGCGCCAATCGTCTGGGATCTCCTCGTTCTCCCATACTCGCAGGAGTAATTGATGTATGGCATCAACTAGACTCGTTCCACCGAATCTTAGCAGTTCAGCTGGGATCTCGTCAGCGCCCGGCGCTTTATTTCGTTTTAGTGACCGCAACGCGAGATCAACTTCCTCTACTGTCGGGGGTTGAATGGGTGGGCCTAGATCAACAATATCGTCGAGAGCTTCCTGTGTGGGGATGTTAGATGGTCGGTTTAGAAGCTCTTCAAAATAAGAGGCCCATCGCTTGTTAATACCATCGGTGTCGCTGATGATGTTTCCATCGTTGTCCTTACAAAGGCTAGTCCTGGGTTGGTAGCCGTTCTTAATTGTATGTACTAGTTTGTACGCTTGTCTGGTGTTCCTATTAGCTAAGTTTTCGTTTATGTTCAGCAACTGCTCGTCAAAGTATTTACGTTTCTTACGTCTAATTATTCTATTCGATATTCGCCGTAGCTCGTCATATTTTTCTCTTCTGGCTCTGGTTCCTCGTTGAATCCATTGTCTGTAGGCCTCGTTTTTCGCGTCAAGTGAATTTTTGCATTCTTCGTCGAACCAGTCATTTCGCGCTCGCCGGGCTTTATATCCCACGACCTTCTCTGCGACATCCTTGATGGTACCCTTGAGTTCTTCCCAGAACCCATGGACGCCTGTGTTACTGATGTTGTGTAGCATAGGTGATAGTTTTTCCTCAAGGGCGGTAGTATACGCCACCGCTGTAGCATCACTCAAGAGCTTATCAACCGCAAAGATTTTGGGAGGGCTGATTCTTGACTGGTGCACTGAGGAGATTCTACATCTGTAGGTCGTCTTCACCAAGTGATGATCTGAGTCGCAGTTTGCTCCTCGATAGGAGCGGACATCCATGACACTAGACGCCCAACTCCTGCAAATGAGGACGTGGTCAATTTGGTTGACGGTATGTGCGTCTGGAGACTTCCAGGTCTGCTTGTGAATGCGTGGATGCGGGAAACACGTAGAGCTTACGACTAGATTCCTGCTGCAGGCGAAGTCGATAAGTCGCTGGCCGTTATCGTTACATTTTTCATGGAGGCTGTGGCCTCCAGAGGTCCCCCGATGCCAACTTTCATTCCCGACTTTCGCGTTAAAGTCTCCCAGCAGCAATTTGACGTCATTTGTTGGAAGTGAGTCGAAGAGAGTTTCAAGGCGGGCGTAGAACTCGTCTTTTACTGCGTCTTCTTTAACTTCAGTGGGGGCATGCACATTGATGAGCCAGAGATTGAAGAATCGAGTCTTGATGCGAATCGCACACAGCCGTTCATTTATGGGTTTGAAGTCAGTAATATGCGGTTTGTGGTGATTGTCCACTATAAATGCTACTCCAAACTCCTTGCGGCCCGATGGTTTGCCACTTGTAAAAATTGTGTGCGATTTCTTCTTCTTATATATATATATATATAAAGTTGAAACCACGCTGAAGAATGTTAAAACAACTAAGATATAGGGGAACAAGATTAATATCTGCTTTGAGTATCGCAGTAATTTCGCACACTACAGGACAAATTGTCTTCCAAAAATCAATTGAATATACCGCGATCGTAATATGTCGCCACTTCACCTGGTAAATTTTTTTCATAAAAATCCAGCGTATGTCCAAAAATAAACTTCGTGGGCGGCTCAAAAAAATATCGTCTCAAATCAGCCACCATTTGCCGCGCTTTAATCAATTTATGTAAACAAAAAAGGAGGAAACTTAACGCAACTACGCCTAAAATATCCATTTTTCGTAATCTTATTTATTTCTAGTTTTAACTTTATAATAATTTAGCTAAGCACTTGAATCACTCGCGAATCAGAGTCGAACAGAATTGGGAGATAGTCCACATCCGCTTCTGTTTAAAATAATAATAATGATTTATTAGCACGGGAGCAATCAGCACTTGACCAATTTTAAATCGAAGTCCGAAGCGTATATACCCTAGACTTATGCCGAATTAGTGGTGAGACCAAAATTTCAAATATGCAACAGCCACATGCATTGAAATTCGATTGCCTATTTGATCGGTTTGGGCTGAAGTTAAATTAGACGATGAAGCTACGATGAAAGAACATTTGTACGGAAGATGGGCGCCATTTGAGAAGAGTGAGTTCTTTTTACCACAACTTTGTGGATGAGATAGGATCTTGCCCATTTTCAAAATCAACTAACTAACCCACACGACAAATGTTTAACCAAAATTTCAAGTCGCTAGCTCCATTCTGTGGGAAGTTACCATAATTAGATAGAGATATCATTTGCAGGGGAGGGAGGCCTTTTGGTTCGACCATGACCACTTTCAAAACCTGTCAACTGGATTCTTTTACAAACATTTGGCCAACATTTCAACTTGCTAGATTTATTCTATCGAAAGTTGTCGCCAATTCGAAGTTCCATTTGTAGGGGAGGTAGGGGCTGCTTTTGTTGGATCTTGCCTATTTTCAATACCAACTAAATAGATCTCACTATCAACATTCTACCAAATTTTCAACTCGCTTGTGTTCTTCTATCGAAAGTTATCATAGTTCAAGGAACATTTCATTTTTAGAAATTTATAGGGGAGGTAGGCGTTCCTTTTTATGCCCATCTTACTAAAATTGAAGCAGCTTCTCATCTGAAGGCTATATGCCAGGCGTCTACGTCGATTGGCTCAAGAGTTATAAACAAAAAACGAGAAAAGTAGTATAGCACGGGTTTTTTTGTAAGAAAACTATAGTTAATTTCCAGCTGATCGATTTTAATTTTCCAGGAGAGTATACCTATAAAATAACCCTCTCGAGCCATCTACCAAAGTTAGAGCTTTTCACGTTTATTTAATCGCGAGTTATAGATACATTTAATTGTTTTACATATGTAGGGGAGGTAGGCGTTCTCTTGGCCGGATCATGCCCATTTTCAATAACAATCAACTAGATCTAGCTCTAGCTTCATTTTATCGAAATCGAAAGTTATCGTGCGAACGGAAGACAGACAGACAGACACGGCTAAATCGAATTAGGAAGTGACACTGATCATTTATATATTAAATACATTGCTATACCGCCGGATAATCCTTTAAGGTGTTACACATTTTCGTCGTGACAAAAACAATATATCCTATCCTTGGAAAGTCTAGGGTATAAAAATCCAAGATTTCTCCCGTCGTACACACTCATTGGGTAGGTTATAAAGGTTAAATGGAATCTGTACCGGCATAAATACTACCATTTTTTCATAAGATGAATTTTCCGTAACTGATAAGATGCTTGGGCAATTTATTGAATTGAGCATGAATATTATTTTACAATGCATAAATATTGCCGTTGAAAAGTGTGTTAGATTCTAAGGCTCTGGATGGACGCCTTGAAAAGCCAGAACCCTACGAATAAGATCCGGTTGTCATTTACAAGTAAAAACATGGTACTTCTTATTCTTGGTAAAAGAGACACTTATTCATCTTATTTCAATCAGTATGTTCGTATGTTCGCTTAACTAAAACAAGGTCATGTAATGAACCATATTCTGATAGTGCTGCTTCCACTGGTAGATCGATGGTAGCATCTGATGAGTAATGATCTGTCGGTGGTACGAAACCAGAGGCCGAAGGTCCCATTTTACTTTTACCTCGACCCTTGCGCGAAGGCAAATGAGCCGTTCGCCAACCATTCTATCCTTATCGCCTCATTTTTTTTATTCCCCATTTTTACCTCCCCTGTTTGTGTTGTCTTCCCCTGTGGCCTATGAATTTTTGTTAATACGTAAAGGATAAGGGCAACGAGCGGCGAAAATGGCACAGCCCCGACCTTCACGGTCAACTATGCAATTAGGCTCCGTCCCCACGGGCATCTCCGGATGGCCAACAAATCGTCCGTTACAGTCTCCGGAAAAATGGAAGCCCGACCATTCATCTTAGCCACCCCGAATAACAATGGTTTGACACTAATCGTGGTCGTTTTGGAGATTATTTTTTTCTCACTCAATCATACCCATGTGGGGGATGCGCTTGTGGCCTACTGCCAAGTTTTACAGTTTTCCATCCCATTGCATCCTTTCATGTGACTATCGAGAACGTCACACGAAATGTAGTCTGGTCCCCCAACAAAAAACATATCCATGTTAAGACCAGAATTCCGTAATATTTAAACTAGTATAATTTAGAATAAAACAATGACCCTTATTAGGCCAATTCTTTTTTAAACTTGTCTAACCCATTCCCATAATTCTTTCACTCTGGAGCAGAGTAAGGTGTTGGTTTTTCACTTAAACAGCATTCCATTCGCTCAAAGAGGCGACCGTTACGCTAGAAACACAGGCCATATATACTCGAATAGACAGAGTTCTTACCCTGCAAAAGGTCCAGCAGTTCTGAATTTAATAAATTCAAATTTGTGTCCCTCCTCCATCTCCTGTTCTTCCTCGACAACTAGCACTTTTATCGGGTTTCGCTTATAATTCCGTACCAGTCCATTTTAAGGAAAAATATGTTAAGCCCGTTTTTGTAGAGCACAGCATACAAATTTCATTTCACAATTTTTTTTTCTACAATTAATGGCAGATTAACTAATCTAATTTGAAAAAAAAAAAAAAACTTTTTGTCTCCTGTTCATGGGAGCAATCTACTACTATTTGGCCTAACCCCTAGTGAGGCATAGCGCATTAACTATTCCTAAGTGACTTAGTTGACGTTTCGTTACCATACACTGGTTTCGGACGATCCATGTTGCTAGCATACACCCACTGCCTATTTAGTAGCATACCTGCGACAAGTCGGGAACGTTTGTGGCATATTGTTACGCCTACGCCCCACAGGGGGAAAACAACACAAACCCACTACGGGAACCCGTAACTGACCGTTAGCATGAGACAACAGCCTGACGCCTTAACGCACTGAGCTACCGACCGTACCAAAGCAGCAGCAACACACAAAGTGGGAAAAATCATCGTTTTTTTTAATGTACAATATTTCATCAAAAACGGAAATCGGTTTTTCTTTTTTTTTTAATCAAAAAGCTTTAATTTGCGATAAGTCAGATACCTCTAGCTTTAATAGCTACTTTGAAAAAGAATATAGAATAAAAAACAATCTCTTAAAAAATGGACTTCACGAAACACAAAATGTAAACATCGCTTAATAACTCCTAAGGCATATGTCCTAGTGAACAGGGCCGTTGAGAGAAAATCCGGGCTCGGTACTCAACTTTTGTTGGGGCCCCTATATGGCGACCGGCAGCTCAATGAACAAAAAAAAAATATCAAAGCGTAGGTTTTTCTATTTTTTTGGTAGGGGCCCATATATGGCGACCCGTAGTTCAGTGCGTCAGAGTGGGATGAAAGGGGAAGGAGCAAAAAAAAAGCTCAGTGCGTAGATACGTTTTTTTTTTTTCATTTTTCAAATTTTCGGGCCCCCGAGAAAAACACGGGCCCGGGGCGTTTCGCCCCTTGTATCACCAATTTATAATAATATAATAGTCAGTAATCTATCTCTCCTCCAATTTCACATAAACGCCATTAGCAGGTTTCAGGACAATATCAGCCTGCAGTCGGATTTTGTGTTTTGTCGACAATTTATAGTTCATAATCACTTTAGCCACCACCGACTTTAAATCTAACATAGCAAATTTCTGCCCAATGCAATTTCGTCCGCCAGCACTGAACGGTATGTACGAGAAAGGATTCACATTTTCCGTATTGTACGGACTAAAACGTTCCGGATCGAACTTTTCCGGTTCCGGAAAATAGTCCGGATCATGATGCATTCCATAGATCGCTAGAGACATATTAACACCGACTGGGAGTTTCACACCGCCTGACAAAAAAAAACAGAAGAATAAAAAATGATCTGTGGTAGTTGATATGAGCTGAATATCTCATTGGATCCTACCGATCACTGTCTCCTCGGTCGTTTGTCGTCCTATATTCGAGACTGGTGGATAAACTCTCAGACTCTCTTTAATAACCATTTCCAAGTAAGTGAGCTCATTCAGCGTTTTATGCGTAATTTCCATGTTGTCCTTGTCACCGAAAACATCTACAAGTTCCTGATATACTCGATCCTGAATACCAACATGTTTTGCGAGCATGTACAAAATAAAACTTATTCCCGAAGCAGTTGTATCGTGTCCTTCGAACATAAATGTGTCCACTTCTTCACGAATATCCAGATTGGTGAGCGGTTTGCAATCCATCGAAGCATGCAGTAAGATATCTAAGAAATTCATTCGCGATCCAGTATCCTTGACTTCTTTCTTTAGAAGTTGCTCACGTCGCTTGCTAATAACACTGTCCGTGAACCCATGTAGAATTTTCAGTAGTTGTTTCATGTATCTGCTGTTGCTGGTGAAATTGTAGAGGAAGTTATATTTCGCGAGGGGATGTACAAAGCGCTTTTGAAGAGCCTCCGTCATTCTGGAAGTAAAGAGTATGAGCGTGAAGTTTAAGTTAAGTTTAATCCTAAATCTAGTTTTATTCAGACGTCTCACTTTTTCACAGATCTTACATACTGCCCGTTTGGATCCTCCTGAGCATTGACTTCTACTCCCATTGATGCTTCTAGAAAGAAGGATATGTCCGAATGGTTGTTAGTTTTATCAAAACTTTTATCGTTCATGACTGTATAGTATACTAAGGAGTGACCCGAAATTACACAAATTTAAATTAAATTTTATTAGCGCAAAAATAATAAATAAATAACTGGCGCAACAGTCCAATTTGAACCACGGCCTCGAGATGAGTTAGCATCATCTCATTTTCTAGATCGTGACGGTTTTTGTGCAGAGGTATGTGATCAGCAATACGCTCAACCGAGTTATTTACCCCATAATGGGTACTCATTTAACAGCTGAGTGGGCTCATAGTCCGACACGTAAATCCCCGGAATCGAACCGGGGCCCAGTGCGTTGAAGGCGAACGTGCTAACCGTTGCGCCATCCGGACTACCAAAAATGCGCTACTAAAATTTAACATAGAAGCAGTACCTACGAGTCGAAATGCACAAATGAAAACACACCTCAGGAACGGGAAGGATCGCGTAGCTAAGGGAGAGCAAAGCGGAATATATAGGTACAAGATCAACTGTGGTGATTGTTCAAGTATCTACGTTGGCCAGACAAAGAGGCTAGTAAAAGTGTGATTTCAAGAACACATGAAGGAGGTAGAGTTGGCTAAGAAAAACCCCATTAAACACGTGAGATCCGCAGTAGCCAAACATATGATCGAGAAAGGACACAACATTACATGGGACCATGTCGAAGTAATCCGCGAAGCTAGGCATAATAATAAACTTGATGCTGCCGAAAGCCTCGAAATATTTAAGCAAGACAAAAACGTTTTACAAAATTTAATAATTAAATTGCGTTTTACAAAATTAAATAATCTACAGTACAAGGGCAACCTTTTTTTTTCTTGAATTGGATCAAAGCACTTTTTTTGAAACAAGTTGATAACGTCCGAATGGGGCAGTGCAAAATCCACCAGGAGAACAGTGAGAGGTACTCCGCAAGGTGGAATACTGTCGGCACTCCTATGGGTACTCATACTGAACGTCTTACTAAAATCCCTTGAAACGTTAGGGATACGTGTGGTGGCTTATGCAGACTATGTCATGATACTATTTTAGTATCAGGCAAACCATGGGCACTTTATCATATCTTACAACTATGGCCCTCAGTAAGCTACTGAGGTGGGCAACAAGAAGCGAGGATAGAGTGCAAATCCTCAAAAAACTGAATTGGTTCTCTTCACGAAGGGAACCAAAATCCAGGAATTTAACCTGCCAAAGATGGGTGACACCGAGTTAACTTTGTCAACTCATATCAAGTACTTAGGGCTGATCCTGGATGGTAGATTTGACTATTGGCATCTAATAATACAGACAATACATGTGAACCACAACAGGGTTTCAATAAAAACTTCAAACTTAATATACCCCATAAAAAACATTTCCCGGTAGCGTATAGGTAGAAACAGAAAGATTCTGAACCTCTACGGACGGCTCCAAGATGAAAGCTGGAGTTGGTGCAGCAGTCTATTCGTCAGAACTTCCATGTACTCTATCCTTCAAGTTGCCAGATGAGTATAGTATATTACAGGTGGAGGTTCTTGCTATTCAGAAGGCAGCTAAAGCGGTAACATCATCTCGGAAAAAGGATACAATTCTTATGGATTCGGACAGTTAGGCAGCGCTAAAGGCGCTACAGTTCGTTACTATCAAGTCTAACAGTCCTCCATGCATTGGAGACCGCTAGGACTGTGGAACTCCGATGGGTTTTATATTTACCAACATTGCGGACAGACTAGCTAAATAGGGGACTAGCCTTGACCGAAGGACAGCTGAAGAGCTGCCGATGCCAATACAAGCATGCAAGAAGAAACTGAACGATAGTATGTATGAACGATACCGCACACGTAATATTTCTGACAGTACATTCGCTGTCGACTCGTACACGCAACTCGTGTAAAAACGGCGTCGCTTTCATTATTTCCGCATCAGCCATTTACGCTTCGATTGCAGTTCGGCTTCAAACGCGTTAACCCGACCCCCGTATAAACACTAGTCGCGTTTACGCTCAACGGGTAAAAAGTAAGCGAACGCCTGAACGCGTTTCGTGAATTAGAACCTTATCTATTCCAGCTCGCCAAATATACTGCAGACAAATTTGACGACAATCGCGCCAGTGGCTTAAATGTCGTTGAACGATAAAAGCACAAAAATAATCTTTTTCTTTTCTTCTTACTCGTATATTAGATTATATGTACAGTGGTGCTCCAATATAACGAAAGATATAATGTCCAGGGTCGGTCGGTACATCGAAAAGTTCATTAAATCAGTAACACAGATTTGTTCTAAAGAAGCGCGTTTTTTTTTCGACAGTTCAGATCAGAGCAAAACAAAAATTGCACGCGTTATACCAACAAAATTGTTCTATACAGAGCAGGTTGTTAGCGTGCGATTGTTGTTCTGCTCTTGATCTGGACTGTTTAAAAAAACGCGCCTATTTTGGATGTATTAGAAATATTATAATTCCTTTTGTAATAGACAGTAATAAATTATGCGTCCAACGTTTGAACGTTTGATCCAATATTGTTATTGTTAATTGCCTTGACCCCCAATATTGGAGCCAGCGATTTAATCAAATGATTCGGCAATTGATGAGACAAACGTTTCTGCTCAACGGTTCGACAATTCAAACGGTTGATTCAAACGTTCGACGGTTTGCTGTCTAGTCTCGCAGAAGATTTGAACTATCTGTTGAAAGAAATTGGTCCAAAAAACAAGGACACCTATATGGAAAAAAAAAAGAAACAATTCCATCAAAAGAATGTTTTTCGATTTTTGGCTACTGTTCGGTCCCTAGACGGTCAATCACGCTTGACTCAATCGATTGACACTAGATTTTCATCAAGCGGCTTGATCGTCTAGTGGCTCCTTTATTAGAACGTTCGAAGTCATTTGACTCGGACACAAAAGTCGTCAGCAGAGCGAACGTGTTTCAACGCGAACGTCCGATTCTTGATATTGGAATCGCGTAGCTCGACGTCCAGCCACACGATGCTACAAAACCATCAAGCGTCCAAAGTTTGAAGGTGTTCATACTCAATTGCCCTAACCTCTTGTGGGGCATAGCGCGTCAACTGTTCCGTGTGACCCAGTTGACGTTTCGTTGGCATAAACTGGTTTCGGAGAATGCAGTTGCCAGCATGCACATCCATGGCGACGAACGTCGTCGTGGACGGGATTCGAACCCGAAACGCCGGTAGTCAAACATGAGACTGATGCCTCAACACACTGCGCTACCGGTCGCCCCCTTTTCATAGCATCGGTTAGAAGCTTAGCCTAGAAGCCTAGCTTCCAATGTCAGGCGTCGAACGTTCGCGTTGGAAGACGTTCGTTGTGCTGGCGAATTTTGTGCCCGAATCAAAAGATTTCGAACACTCCAACGTTTGAAACACACAACTGCCGCAGCGTTGAGCAGAAACATTTGAAGCAAGCTTGGCTACAAGATACGACGCATTTGGCCAAAATTATCCCCAAATTTGTTAAGTAAATCCAAAACGTTCTTCCATTGAAATTGCTTATCTCACATTGGTGTTTTTTGTTTTTCAATTTTTGGACCAATTTTATCTTCTTCCGTCATCACCTGGACAATTGACAACTCGACTCAAACCGTCAAAAGTTTGAATCAAATTTTTGAATTGCGGCACCGCAGAAACGTTTGCTTCTTAAATTGCTGAATCATTTGATAAAACCGTTGGATCCAACTTTGGGCGCATCATTTTAAACTCGCTATAAGCTGTATTTGTTGTTGTTGTTTTGCATTATAATTAAGATGTGAAATCAACTTAGTATACATTTTATTACATTATATTGAGAAAAAGGTACTCTTTTGAAAAGTATCAAATGTACGAGTATTATGCACCATATTAAAAAGCTGCTGTATTAAAAGGCTTGATTTAAAAACTAGTCGAAATTTTTTAACCGTGCGTGCTTACAAAAGCAAAATGTTCGTTGAATCGAATACTTAAAATTTCAAACATTCGTAATACAGAATCACTATTGGAAGTTCGTTAAATCGGTGTTCGTTGTACTGGAGCACCACTGTATATACATATTAGATACATATGAGATTATATACTCATTTAAAAAAAAAAGGCAAATAAAATCGCAAAATAAAAATAAAAATCAAGATACACAGAACAAACCACCACGCGTAAAGTAAAGATAAAACAAATCTCTAAGTGCTTACCACAAATTACATCCAAAGCGAATGCATTGATAAGTGGATTGATATCGACTTCACCTTTGCCCACATACTTTTTGAGATGCTTAACCAAGTTATCAGATTGCTTAGCCATCACCTGCACGAATCCGTCCAAGATACTAAAGTGAAAACTGGGCGTGATAATCTTTCGACGTCCAAACCATTTGTCTCCCCATGCTGTGAGAAGCCCGGTTCCTAATTCAAGATCCATAATATAGTATAAATATCTATACGAGTAGCAGATACTACATACCTAACCATGGTTCTACCTGTTCATAGAAAACATTCTTCCAGGCTTTTTTCGTATTCGGATCTGCCAACAATTTTTCAATATCATGTCGATCGGATATCAGTAGGGATGCATCCAAAATTGGGCGCGACAAAACTACGTTCTTTCCATACTTGCGCAAAAGACCAATTTGAGTATCGAAAATTCCTTCGAAAAAACAATAGTTATATAACAAACATTACACTGTTTTTTTTTTAAATTCTAACCTGGAAGATCACCCCGTGGGAACAGATACAGAGTACCGGCAATCGGGTGTCTGGGAGGGCTTGCAAAACCCTCAACAAGTAATTTAAACACTTTCCATTTGGAATATAGTGCGAACGTAAGGTAAGCACACAACAGAGTGAACACGACAGTAAGAAACATGGTATCAAACTGAAAATAAGACGCTTGTTTGGGAGGCCTTCGGTGTACGAATATAGTATGTATGTACATTTATCTATCCACAGATACATACACATCTTATGCAAGCCATAGACGCACGTACTAATCCGTCGGATTGGTCGGACGTCTACCACTGTTACGCGAACCGTATTCATACCATTTTACTCGAGAAAAGTAGTCATTCACTACCGCCGTTGCACAGGTGCAAGGACAATTACAACATGCAGGTAAATGTGAACTATGCAATTAGTATACTGATAATTGTGGGAGTATAATTTGCGAAATGATTGAAATAATGTGGGTTGGAAACTTGCCCAAATTTTTAATTGCGCTGTAAATGGTAAGTGCGGGATTTATAGCGGATCCCTGTATTATCTATCACAGATTATGCAAATTACAATATAAAGTATCGAATATATGCGAATATGCGAAATGTATAGTAGAGGACCTCATTTTCGAGACCGTTGTACGGGATGATGGTAATGGGGACGTGAATGGTCAGTACCACGCTTAGCCCGCATTTACTCCAATAATTCTCATGAAATCAATGAACTCATTTTCAACTTAGTCGACTGGTAATCGGCGAGAAAAGCGACAATTCGAATTTGCTGACAGCAGGGTGTGGACTTCTCGCTTGACAGACCAACGTTCGACCCAGTGGCGCAACCAGAAATATGGCTTAGGGGGGGGGGGGGGCTAAGACATATTAACGGAGTATTGTATGACTGTGTCATTTGTCATTCAAAAATGTTTATACATTTCTTATAAATGTTCAACAACTGTAATGAATCGCATGACTTTCAATAGTCACCTGGTCGAGTTGTCGACCCCTTCCGTCTCTGGCAGCACCTGAAGAGTATGGTCGCCTTTAGAAGGAAACCACTGAGCTATCTGGGTGCCAGTTTTTCCCTTAACGATTTTTGTATCTTCTCCATTTTTAATCATCTGTCGTGTACGCTCCTCCTAGGCATGAGATTATCTAGCTTCAGCAGGTACATGGACGTGCCGCCACTCAGCTCATTGAGGAGTTGTTTTTTCGTCAGAAAACAATGCCAGACTTTCACGGTCTACGAGTATATGGCAGCCGGCTCCGTCACCACGGGCATCTTCGGATTTGTATTACATAACCCCATGTGGTAAACCACGAGTCAACTTCTCCTAAATTAAAAGGATTTCGGATGCAGATTTTTTTTTATTGTAGAGTATACTTATTTTAACTTGAAAAAAAAACTTAGAAGGTTCTAATAAAACAAGAAAATGTGATACATATTGAGAAAAAAACAACATATTATACTTCAGACTTGGAACATGAAAAGGTGAACGAAAAATATCAAACAATCGATATAGGAATGAAAAATGGATAAATCTATTCAAAAATCACAAAATATGCATGCTGGAACGAGTAGAAAATAAATAATAATTCACAGATAAATATTAAATTTATAGTTGGAAGTCTAGCCTTCGAGGACCTAGAACAAGTAGTTCCTGAATCACTTCATTGGTATTCACTGGTATTTCCCGATGAATGTTAAGAAGGGCTAAGCCATTTAGTCTAAAAACGAAGTAAAAATATTTGTCATTAGGAATCGATAATAAGTTTTTGTGTTTATCCCAGTACCTTTTTTCGGACATAGTATTTCGTAGATAAGTTTTTATCCTTTTCAATGTTGAAAACGATCTTTCTGGTGTCGCTGTAGTAACTGGTAATGTGCAAAATATTTTTAGCAGCTTATAGATATTGGGAAATGATGTTGGATCGCATTCATTTAATGCATCAATTGCGTTTTTCGGCAAGTCTCTTGCCGAAAAGCTGTTGTGCCATAATTGGCATTCCGCTTCCAGAGCAGCCTTACTAAATTCCTCTATGTCGCTTTCGTAGAAGTAAAACGATGCCAGATTTGTAAAGTCAGTTCCCATTTGACTCGTAAATTGTTTGGTCGGAATAAGCGACGTAAATTTTTGTAGAATATTTTTTTGTTTCAGAAAACGTTCCGTCATGTTATTGATAAAGTTATCAACCCAGGGAATGAAAATTGACCTTCTATAATACTCTTCGGCCGTGGAGTAAACTACATTACACCTCTGGGTTTGTTTCTTGGTGGTTCTGGGAACTGAAATTTCACATCCCAAATTTTCACTTAATTTTAACGCTTTTTGAAAAATGTGTTGAAATTCTGTTTCCGAATTCTGCCGTATTTGCTTGATTGTATCAACTATATTCTCAGCTAGTTTAATAGCTGATCTGAGTTCGATATCTTCTTTTTGTAATCCTTTACTCAAATTTACGGTGTAGCTAAAGAGCTTTTCTGTACTTAGTAGTGCCACTATAAATTCCGATTTTTTTATTGAATTTAGTAAAATTGAGGCATCAGATGATGCTTCTTTATCATCCCACTTATACATTATTTCTTCTAGTGCGTCTACTACAGCCGGAAGCAAGTTCGTTACAATCAAAATGGAATCATGCCGTTCCACCCAACGAGTCATGCAAAGTTGTTTAAGTTTTTTGCCATGTGGTGTTTCTTGCATTTCCATTATGCTTTTTTGAAGAACGTTTTGTCGTTTTGGGTAATTGAAAAACTTGTGAATTTTCCCCACAAGGCTGAAGCAGTTCCGAATTGGCGGTTCCTCTGTCGCATTAGAAATCGCCAGATTTAACGAATGGGAAACACAGTGTACATATAAGGCTTTTGGGTGATTTTCTAAAATTTTAGCCTGTGTACCTTTAAATTTACCACTCATAGCTGCTGCACCGTCGTAACCCTGACCACGTAAAAATTCAATATTAATATTGCTTTCCCGCAATCCTTCGGTAATTGTGTCAGCCAGGCTAGCTCCTGTTGTCGATGTGACTGGAACGAACATTAGAAAATGTTCGCATATTTTGTGAACATTGGTATCTTTTTCCAGCTTAACATATCGTACACATAAACTAAACTGTTCGACAGTCGATATGTCAGCCGTTTCATCGGCAAGTATTGAAAAATATTTTGCCTGATTCACTTCCTCCGCTATTTCCGCCTTATTATTGTGAAACAGGAACTTATAATTTCATTTTGAATTTTCCAACTAGTATAAACAGCATTACGGCCACAATTTTCCAAATGACTTTTTAATCGTTCGTCACCGGCATCAACGCGGAATCTCAACAAAGCTCGGAAAATGCCTTCATTTTCATCCTGATCATTATTAACATCGAATGGCGATGTATCTGTATGTCCCCTCAGTGGAAGTCCTTGCCTACCACAAAAAATAACCGTTTTTATAATGGGAATCAATTGTTGCCTATTTTGTTCCACTTGAATCTTTCTGCTTTGTACACCGATAATTTTTTACCAGTGACCACTGCGAAGAAATTCGAAGCTCTAAGGACAGCAGATTTGTGGTAGTCCAAGGTTTCATGTTTTCGGAATCGTTCTATTCCCTTTTTCCAATGTCTAAATGGCAAGTTAACCAGCTGTCCCACAGACTGTACTGTGCTGTTGTCATTCCGACTTCCTTAGACGAAAACAGAACACAAAATTTGCAAAAAGCACCGTCCGTTTCTTTAGAATACGCCAACCATGAATATTGGCGAAGCCAAGACAATTTAAATCGGCGTGTCTGATTTCCGATAATTGAAGGTGGAAAAGTGTGTGATTCATCTGGAATCCAAACATTTTTCAATATATCCAATTTATCTTGGTCACTCACGGGTCTATTCGCAAAGGAAGCAATATCGAATTTGCTAACGGGAAATGATGTCGGTGGTACGGCAGACGGCTGGTCTGGACGCAAATTTGATGTTTTTCGCATGGCAGGCATAGATGAAGACGGCTGGTCAGAGATCCCAGAATGCAAATCTGATGTTGATGGTATGGCAGGCATTGATGGAGACGACTTGTCTGAAATCGCAGGACGCGAATCTGATGTTGATGGCACAGCAGATGTTGATGGAGACGGTTGGTCTAAGAACGGAGAATTAAAATTTGATAACATGGGTGAGGACGGCTGATCTAAGATCGCGGGATGCAAACCTGCATTATTTTTTCCAGATTGAACTGATTTCGTTTTTTTTATTGTTGAACTTGAGAAAAAATCCTTAAGTGTTCTTTTCATGATTGATTTTTATTACCTAACAAGTAACACCGAACACAAACAATCAAAAACAAAAAAAAACTTGATATATAACTGTTAAATATAGTTACACTTCACGACTTTTGCGTTATTCTCATCAACTTGGTGGTGCGCCCGTTGTCCGTTCAAGACTAAACTTCCAGCATTATGCCTAATATTTAGTAATTGATTGACACAAGTGTTCTCATCCACTTAACTGACAACCGATACCAGGACGAACTATAATAAGAACGGTTACTCATGCATAGGATAACTTTATTGCGTTTCTATCCAAAACAAAACCAAGCAATTCAAGAAATACAAAACCAAAACGCATTGACACATCTCAAACATATCAACAGTCCTTTCAAGCAACGACCAACTGTGTAAACATTCAATGCTATCTAGGCATGACAGACCGCACCACCAAGAAGACTTTAATCTTTCATTGCATCTTAATGTTTTATTTTCGAGCCGGGATTTCGCTCATATAACATAACTTTATATAAGAACCGTATTATGCTATTCGTCGTGAACACGAAAAGTAAAAGTACTTAGACGATTTTCCGAATTTCGGAAGTGTTCTCGGAAAATTCCTAACGAATTGACACCCTCGAATTGGCTTTGATGACTGAACAGGCGCGTCTGCACTTAATAGTGCATAGTGAAAAGTGCCTGGCGCAAAAAGAGCGCCACGGAGAAGCGAATTCATGCAGCTGTTATTCTATAAACAAAAGGAACCATAGGTCGAATTCCGTGAAAACATAATGTCTAAACAACAGATAGTTCGAAAACGTGAGGGCGAATTATGGCAACTTTTGATTGATGGTTGATGTCCAAAAAAAGTGTATTTCTTCTTTATGAGATGAGGTAATGAAAAAATTGTATCAAAGATCGGTCGGTCGATTTTATATGATATTTATCCAAGTGCAGTGAATCTAACATATACTACGCATACATTGACCGTGCCTACACTTGTTAGTAGTAAGTTTTTTTTTGTTAAAGAGTTATATATGACACACACTTTACAATCAAATAAAATGGAAAATAATATATCTAAGTATTCCAAGTGAATATTTACATACATGCAAGTACAACAAATTCATACAAAATGGTTGAGCTTAAAATTATGTTTTAAATGACTTTTTTTTGCTCTGGGGGGGGGGGGGGCTTTAGCCCCCTTAGCCCCCCCCGTGGTTGCGCCACTGGTCCGACCTATGGAGCTACACGGTTACATACATGTTAATTCTATGAGACAGTGGTAGCACGGATAACGTTAAAACTAACAAAGGGATTAGGCAAAAGATCGAATTATTCTATATAATAGCTGCGTTTTTGTAGCAGTCCAGATCAGGTGCAGAGCAACAATCGCGCAAATTACACTAACAACCAGCTAATATGTATCTTGATTACAATAATTCTATTTGATAGTTTCATTGTTATCTCTGATACTACTGTCAATATCCATTCCATTCACAGCGTTTCAACAAGTACAACAAGATGCATTCTAAATTATGAATGAAGAAAGTGATCAGCTAGAAAAAAAACGATGATTATAGGAAATTCAAGGAAAGCACAGCACGGTGTGTACCTATAGATAGGTGCATTGAGGATCATAAACTCGGAAGTACTTTACCTTTTTTTATGACCTTCTCGGTCTTTTGCATTGTTTTCTGGGTGCTAATGGTTCTTCATTCATAATTTGGAAAGTGTCTGGATGTAGTTGTTGACCTGTGATATGTGAAACCCGTGAACAGACATCGACAGTAGTAGCACGGATAACAATGAAACTAAAATATCAAAGAAATTCGAGTGCAAATCAAATCATTAATATAGGTATCTTTTTCTCACCCTCTGACAATTAATATTTAACTGTGGTAGCTTCAAGGGGAGAAACCATTCCCCCCTTCATCACGTAAAAAGGTATCAAAAATGAGGTCCTCTACTATATTTTGCATCTCATATGGCGACTTCGGAATAAAAAGAAGCTGCTTTATAAGTAATAATACAGTATATATAAATACTACACCATATAGGATGCGCTATAAGCCCCAGTCTAACCATATATAGCACAATTCGAAATATGTACAAGTTTCCAGCCAACCAACAAATAATATTCCCACGATTATCAGTATAATTGCATAATTCCCATTTACCTGCAGGTTGTAATTGTCCTTGCACCTGTGCAACTTTGATTAAGGAGACGGTTAAGATCTACCCAATCTTAATTACCGGGAGACTTCTATAATACTCATATACATATGTATGTATACGTATTTATGTAATATCTTGCCTATAAATTCTGTATTGAAAAATTCGTCAATAAGCAGACCATATTGTATTTCGACACACACTGTAATCGTTCATTGACAACAATTCGCCTATTCAAATACCGGTCGGACTCTATATTGAAATTGTTGTTGGGTCGGGTCTGGGTCGGAGTCGGGTTTGTTGTCTTGAGCATCGAGCTCGACAACAACTCAGAGCCAACCCAAACAACAACTACAATATAGGGTCAGAAAAGGTAGTCGCGCGGGCTGTCTCTGTACACTTATGCGGAGTGCGTCGCGGCGGCGGTAGTGAATGACTTGTTTGACTACTTTTCTCGAGTAAAGTTGTATGAATACGGTTCGCGTAGGAGTGGTTGACGTCCGACCAATCCGGCGGATTAGTACGTGCGTCTATGGCTTGCATTAAATTGGGAAGTTTTATAAACAAGATTGACCTTCGTTTCGCCGGCAACAAATGCGATAACGCGTGTCACAAAACAACAATCTTGAGAAATTAGGTTTACGAGTACTATCCCAAAAAGAGAGTTACTTGCATGCGATAGTGATTCAATTAACGTGAATTAGCATTTTCAGCGCCTATAAATAAATGTCTAATAAATATCGTATACCTAATATTGTTTATCGTAACGAATTAGTCCATTAGGGTTCATAATTAGATGGTAGTGGTTAAAGGGCTGCTGTCCTTACCACAGCCAACATTGGCCGCAACCATAGATATATAGGTATATTGAACAGATCGGTAATAGTACTATCCCCACTCTGTGCTTCAGGTTATTTTCGAACCAACTCGCGCATGCGCACTGCCACCCATTTGCACGCGGACGCTATACGTTCAGTAAATGTCGTTACGCCATCGGCCACTCAGCCACAATTTTGACATTTACGAAGCATTTGGCCCCTCGCTCCTCGGGCCAAATGTTAAATACGTTGTTATGGGACATGAGAATCCCTTAATTATGTTTTCACTCTTGTTATGGGACAAGAGGATCCCTTAGATTCATCGAGTGACAACACTTGTTCACAAGTCAACAATATCAATTTTATATTTAAATTACGTTTACACTATCCCCAGATTCGTCCTTCGTCCTATCAGCCTTTCTTCGACCTTGCTGAAACTATTGGAGCGGCTAATCGATACCCATCTTCGAAATACTATTCCGCCTCTGTTACTATCTTCATCGCAACATGCCTACTGGAAAGGTAGATCAGTGGACACTGCTCTGCACTCTCTAGTTAGTTGTATTGAGAAATCCCTTGAATACAAGGAATACACCATGGTTGCGTTTTTAGACATCGAGGGAGCGTTTAATAATATTAAACCTAGTGCGATCATCGAAGCGCTCTTAAAAATGCAGGTTGAGGAATCGCTCTGCAAACTCATCAGTCTCCTGTTAACATCTAGGATTATTAGTACCACTATGGGTACTTCATCCGTCAGTAGATATGTATGCCGGGGTACCCCACAAGGGGGCATATTGTCCCCTCTTCTCTGGAACCTGGCGGTCAATGGACTGCTTTTGAGATTGGAAGAGCTTGGTTTCAGGGTGACGGCTTACGCTGACGATGTTGCCATTGCTGTTTCCGGAAGATTCCCGGGAGTCCTTAGTGAGTTGATGCAGAGTGCTCTATGCATACTCACCGAATGGGCAGGCCACTGTGGCCTTAGTGTCAACCCTCACAAGACCGAACTTGTGCTCTTTACTAGAAGACAGGAGCTGCCTCCTCTTGAGCCTCCATCATTGGATGGCAAGCAACTGGCCTTCAGTGATAGAGCGAAGTTCCTGGGCCTTATCTTTGATAGGAAATTGACGTGGAAGCCCAACATCCTTGAGCGGGTGAATAAAGCCACTACTGCGCTCTATTCGTGCAGGAGGTTGGTTGGTAAGTTGTAAGAACTGGGGCCTGCAACCGAAGGTGGTTTACTGGCTATACACAGCGGTTGTGCGGCCAATTCTACTTCACGGCATTTGTGTTTGGTGGGCAGTACTAAGAGTGGCGTCCTATTGTCGCCTGTTAAGTAAAGTGCAAAGACTAGCAGCGATTGCCACGACGGGGGCCTTTAGAACAACTCCGTCAGCCAGCTTGGACACGCTGCTACACTTGCTCCCGCTTGACATATTTGGCGAACAGCTGGCGGGGAATACGGCCCTGCGTCTTCGAGAAACAGGCCAATGGCGTACTTCGAGCACTGGCCACGCGGCTATCCTGTGCAACCTGGATCTCCCTCCGGAGACTGATTACACGTCTCCTAAACACGTTTTCGGTAGGAACTATACCAGCCTGATTCCGTCAAGAAGCCTACGGGCTGATAATGTACCCCTTACCTCCAACTCCTTGACTATCTACACGGATGGCTCTAAGACCCAGAATGGTGTTGGTATTGGTATACACTCGGAGGTACTGGGAATTAACTTATCCTACCGCCTTCCCGACTTTTGTAGTGTCCTGCAGGCCGAGGTTTCGGCGATCTCGGAAGCACTGACCTGGTTGAGGAATCATGTCGTGACTGCAAGAGACATTACTATCTATACGGACAGTCAGGCTGCGATTCGCTCACTTGACTCTGTTCTCACCACATCGAAAACTATTCTGGAGTGCCGCTAGGCCCTCATGGAGATGAGTTACTTTTTCAACATTACCCTCTGCTGGATACCGAGTCACAGTGGCTTTGCGGGCAACTGTAGGGCGGACGATCTTGCGCACGAGGGGGCAACCGGTGTCGTCGATGGACACCGCAATGACATTAGAATGGCAATTGCATCATGCAAAGTGGCAATTAAATCTGTGGCAGTGGATAGGGCAAATACCAGATGGCTCAATAGTCGTACTTGCCAAACGACGAGAATGATTTGGCAGAAATTCGACCTTAGCCGATCTGCCTCTTTGCTGGCACTGAATAGAAAGCACATTGGTAGAGTGGTGGGGGCTATCACAGGGCACTGCCCCATTGGTGAGCACGCATGGAGGCTCCGTCTTCCTCATCATGACTACTGCAGGAGTTGTGAGGATGTGGATGAGGAGGAGAGTGTCTTGCACCTTCTATGCCGCTGTCCGGCACTGGCCATCAGGAGGAAGAAATTCCTGGGCTCCTGGTTCTACTTTGATATGGAGGACCTCAAGGATATGAGTGTGATACAGCTCAATCGCTACATTGCCAGCACAGGCTGGTTCGGAACCTTGGTTTCTTAGAGAGGTGTTTTTGTTACTGGTGGTATCACAATGGACCCATGAGAGGTCTAAGTGTGCTGTGTTGTTTCATGGCAGCCCCTTAACCTAACCTAACCTATCCCCAGATTACTTCATCTGCAGCGTAATCTGGGTGTGGTGAGTTCAAAATTGTATGTATTTGACAGTCGCAGATTATCTCAGCTGGCGCAGATGAAGTAATCTGGGGATAGTGTAAACGTAATATAAGTCTCTTGTTATGGGACAAGAGAAATCCCTTTCATCGAGCGACAGCACTAAATCAAACAATTTCAAATTTTAATTCGCACAGTTTATTGAACACTTCAAACTATGATATTCGCAATTATTATCTATTACTGAACTCTGAGTCTGACTTCGATTGAACTAGCTTACAACTGAGATCGAAATAAAACTGTAAATACACTTGCAGATTTATTTTTAAGGGTAAAAAGGGAGTTGGGGGTGGTTTCCAAAAATTGGATGTACATATAGTCACCTTCGTCTTCCCCTAGTCTTGAAGGTCTCATATACAAAATTTCATCAAGATGGGAAATATTGTAACTGTAGATAAAGATTAACCTTCCCGTAGTCTCAGAAGTCCCATTTTCAAAATTTCGGATTAAAGCTGTAGATTTGTAAGCGAATTCTGTTTCAAAAAGTATATGATTTCATTTCAAATTCATTGAAAGCTTTCAAAAAGCGAAACTGTGGCATCATGCGCAGAGAGAGCGAAAAAGTTGCACACTCCTTTGCGTGACCTTCTATTGTTGAATCATGATACTGGGCTGTGGTAATTAGGCCAGATGGGTCGGGCAGTTGTCACGCGGGAGAACTGGTGAGAGTTTTTGCCGGGTCGGTACGTTTTCTTTTGGCTTTGTTTTGGGTGTCGTGTATCGTGAGAAATAAGCCTGAAAACTGTCAAAGGGTATTTTTTCGCTGCCCGCGACGTATTTTTTATAAAAATTGTGTTTTGATTTCTGGTCGAATCGTCCGCGGATATTCACGGGGGTGTGTGTATGCGGTGAGTGGGGCTTCTTTGACTCAACAGCAGCTGCTGACAACTCGACGACAGTCATCCAAATGTCCTGAGGGCCTGAGTTGGTCATGAACCCACGCTGTGACTCGTTCCACTGAGCAAGCCTGCCAGCATGTGTCGATTGACCAATTTGGGTGGGAAGTTGGGTCAATGTGCTAATTCAGGCTCACATCTTCGGATGTCCACCAACCTGTCCATTACAGTCTGCTGTCAGAGTCGTGTGGAGCATTTGGGTGGCATTTTGCTCCATAAATAATTGTAATAAACCATATTACTGATTAAAAAGTAAAGCTTCAAGTTCATTTGAACCTGTTTGTTTTTTTCACACTTCATGGCGAAATCTCCATTGGGACACCTTTTATATGGTCTGGCAATCAGACTTTCTAGTTGACTTTGCACTGAATCACAAGGGAGAGAAAAACAAGCCAATTGTTCCACCTTCAGTAAAACTGTCTTATCTGATAGGCCAGTATGACTTAGCATTTTCAAACAGATATCAATTGTTTGTACAAAATTGTATGTTGGTATAAAATAAGCGACCAAGACGCTATGTAATTCATCTTCGAGTACTTGCACGAATAGTAGAAAGGCCGGTTCTATTCAATAGTATAGGCTTTTGTCTTTTTTTTTATTCTGAGGACATCATTTATTTTATTTCTTACTTGCAAAATGATCCTCTCAGTGCTCTTAACATTTGCAACTCTGTTCTTAATTAATCATTTTTACAAAAAGTGGACGGTTTATTCGTTACTTTTAAGTAATTTCAAGAGTCCGCCGAGACATCCAATTTTGGGTCATTTATCGTTTGCTCGGAAAACACCACCAGGTAAGTGAATCAGATATATTAGAGAGGGGTTTGGAGATTTGGGTGACAAGCCAAACGGTCTGGGTGTTAGGCGTGTTTTTTTAACAGCCGGGCAGAGCAGAACAGAACAACACCGCACTAACAATTAATCAAGTTGTTAGTGTAATTGAGTGGTATTATTCTACTCTGCTCTGCACAACGGTTAAAAAGGAAGCCTGTCATTTAGATCAAAAGGATAACTACCACAATCACTCCGCTTCAAACCATTGATTTTGTTTAGAGAGGAAAAATCCGGGAAGCATGCAAGAATTAAGGGAACATTTCTATAGTTCACCTGGCGACGCATAGTGGTTCGTGTGTTTTACTAATCGTGGGTTTTAAATTGAGATGATTTCGGACTTCCCTTGCGTGGAAAGTGCGTGAGCTTCGCGGCTTAAGGGGCTGCAACCCTCAGTATACCGCCCTAGAACGCTAACTTCGCACGCTCTATACGCCACAGCGGTAACGTCACTAATAGCCAAGGCGCGACCCACAAGGCGTCGCCCGGTGAAATAGGAGTATACCGAATTTAGAATTTTAATCCATTTCCCGTATTCACGGAATACTATACCTGTCGCCTCAGCGATCATCATCTCACATCTATTTCTTTTTATATGTATTTATTTTCATAGAGATCTTTCAACGTCAAATCAATCTCTTCAAAACGTATGGAAAAAATGTGGCCCTCGCGAGACCTATTCTTGTAAGCGGATAGAACATATCAGATGCCAAAGATATTGAATCGATATTGTCGAATCCGAATACCAAAAAGGCTAAAAAAGCTGTTGGATACAAAAGTTTGGAGCCATGGCTAGGTGAGTTCAGACAAGATCACTCAATGAAATCGACCGTTAATATCCTATCCTAATTTTAGGTACTGGCCTATTAACAGCCTGGGGAGATAAGTGGTTCACACGTCGCAAGATCATCACGCCCAGTTTTCATTTTAGCATTTTAGATGGTTTCATTGACGTAATGAGTAAACAGTCGGACATTTTACTCAAATACTTCCACGAGAACGCGGGAAAGGGAGAAGTCGATATTTACCCGATTATTAATGCATTCGCATTGGATGTTATATGTGGTAAGAATGTTGATCTTTTTAATTCAATCCAGTTGAAAAAATTTTAATTAAATAATATAAAACCCATAGAAACCTCAATGGGCGTTACGGTTGATGCTCAAAACAATCCCCATTCGGAATACGTGACATCCGTGAAAAAGTAGGTAGTCGATACTCTCATCATTCCCGCTGTACCTTGAAAACCAATGTGTGTATTATCCGACCTCTTACAGGGTGTCCTCTCTCGTACTACAGCGCGGACAACATCCGCTTGGTCGAACTAAAATTTACGAGTTCACATCGGAAGGACGGTATCTGAAAAGGCTAATCAAAATCTTACACGACTTTACCAATAAAGTGATAACTGAGCGACGGGAGCAACTACTGGCCGGTGGTGGTGCGAGCGACAAGGGAGGTCGTATGAATTTCATAGATATTCTACTCCATGCTACGGCCGATGGAAAACCACTATCCAATGACGACATACGGGAAGAGGTGGACACATTTATGTTTGAAGGACACGATACCACAGCATCGGGAATTACTTTCACCCTATATCTATTGTCAAGACATCCCGACGTTCAGGAGAAACTCTATCAGGAGTTGATCGAGGTATTCGGCAGTAAGGACAATCTGGAAGTATCCAATAAAAAATTGAATGAGTTAAAATATCTTGACTGGGTCATAAAAGAGAGTCTTCGAGTATTCCCACCGGTACCAGCTATTGGCAGACAGTTGATCGAGGACACAGTGATAAGTAAGGAATATTTTTTCACTACTTTTGCGTCACTTATTTTTCATAATCAGCTTTGCTGCAAAAATGAAAGCACGCCTTTCCTGAATCTCCAGAATGTTAATTACCTCGACCCCTCCAGGGGCATGAGCGCGTCTCATCTCTTGCATTACTACCTCTTGTTTACGTTTCGATAGTATACTTTCGGATGGTGCAGTTACTAGCATGCACCTCCTATCGGCACCGTCTTTATTCTGACATGCTCGGAGCGCTGTGGGAGTTCTAGTAGTCCCCAGAGGCAGTTTTTTATTAACGCGCCGACGATTGAACCCCTGTATTTCTAGATGTAGTATCGTAGACCGGTGACCGAAACCACACGGCTACCGAGCTCCTCGAAAAATCTCCAGAATGAGACCTTCCAATTTGTCAAGAATCGGATTGTGAAGGAGCCTATATAAAAATTGAATCCAATTAGAGTTTCAGGAAATACATGCTCTGACGGATCAGAATTCCGTTGTGCTACTTCCGCCGATAGATCCACGTGCGGCTTTGGGTCTATCGATAGAAGTACCATAAGCAGTCCCTGGTCCAGGTTGTCTCTCAGTAGACGAAACCAGAGCCCAGATTGGCTATCGGTTAAAATTGGAACGGGCTCCACCCATCTCTACTTCTTTCTGTAATTTTTTTTTTGTTTTGCAGGCGGTATCACTGTTCCGGCTGGTGTCAATCTGGGATTGCATATTTATGCAATGCATCATGATCCAGATAACTTCCCCGATCCGGAAAAATTTGATCCGGAGCGCTTCAATCCTGCCAATATGGTGACAAAAAAGATTTTTGCTTACGTGCCATTCAGTGCCGGAGGTCGAAATTGTATTGGTCAAAAATTTGCGCTGTTGGATTTGAAGATATCCGTGGTTAAGACAATTATGAATTTCAAACTTTTGCCAGGACCTGAAGTTTTATTGCAGGGTGATCTTATACTAAAAGCTGCTAACGGTGTGCATGTTAGAGTGGAATCTCGATAAGTTTACGTTTTATTAGCTGTAGTATAGTATTTATTTTAGATAATAGATTTTTGAAAAGAAAAGAAAAAATTATAAAAATAAATAAGATATTTACTTTAAGAGTTCATGCTCACTTCTCCAGGTGTCAAAGTAAATGTTACACAATCGTAGAAATCGATTAAATTTTTAAAACTACACACGGCTCTAGGACAGCATTATCTAACTCAAACTCCAAAACCACTCAACTCAAACTTTTAAAGATCATTGATTACAACTATTTAGGAGAGTAGTCCACTACCCTATTAGCTATTTTCAGAAGCTGCATAGGGTTGAGCTACGTCCCCAAGTCATGGAGGCGAGTTTGTGTGACCTTTATTCCAAAGGCGGATAAGCGAGGTCATCATACTGCGAAAGATTGCAGACCTGTCAGCCTTACCTCCTCGGCTATGAAGTCGCTTGAGTGAATCCTAGACAGTCAGATTCGGCAACTTCTACTGATCTCTCAATTATCAGCATGCCTAACTGAAGGGAAAATTGACGGAAATCGCTCTTCAAGAGGTAGTTCACATAATTAAGCGCGACTTGCACTACAAACAGTATATCCTGGCGGCTTTTATAGACATTGAGGGCGCCTTCAATTATGTCAAAACCGATACCTTACTGGAAGGCCTCAACGAGTTGGGTGTGGAAATATATTTTAATAGTTGGGTAATAACCATACTGAAAATAATTCAGTCCGACCTGGGCGAGAACCGGATAACCAAGCATGCACGCAGAGAGACGCCGCAGGGTAGGGCTATTTCCCCCTGTAGTGGATTTTAGCCTCCTTAGAAGATTGGAGAAGTCGAGAGCTAAGGTTATCGCGTACGCAGATGACATTGTCATCCTGATTTCAGGAAAGTTTCTACCCGTGATAAGTGACATCATGAGTAGCGTCCTGAAGATGGTCAGCACTTTGGAAGCAGAGTGCGTCCTCAGTGTGAACCCAGAGAAAACCGAGCTGGTTCTTTTTACCACAAAAACAGGAGTTTGTCGTCCCAGTACTAAATGGACACTCAATGACCCTATCGACTAATGTGAAGTGGGAGTCATTCTCGACTCTAAGCTCTCATCAAACTGAACGTCGAACACCGCATCAAGAAAGCCTATACAGCTCTTTATGATTCCAAAAGAATCTGCGGCAGGAATTGGGGACTCCTGTCGAGAATGTTCTTGGGGCTATACACAAAGGTGGTGCGACCGATTCTTATGTAAGGAGCGCTGGTCTGGTGGTCAGCGCAGCGCAGGAAATATATCATTGACATGCTGTGCAAGATGCAAAGGACTGCATGCATCGGAGTAACGGGTGCTATGCGATCATGTCCATCAGAGGCACTAAATGCTATTTTACACTTACTCCCCCTTGACCTACAAATTAGGTTCAACAGGGATTTTCTCTGAAAACCTCGGCATTTCGAAGTCACTCCGCCTCCGAGATTATGCAAGTGTATTTCAGCCAGAAGTGCTGGAAATAAGGATGGCTCGGTATCCAACAGAGTGTAATATTGAAAAAACCACCCGTCTCTGTGAGGACTAAGCGACAGTGATGGCGATGGTTTTCGATGTAGTCAGGACAGATTCGAGTGATCAAATTGCAGTCTGACTATTCGAATAAATAGTAACGTCTCTAGCGATCACGACATGACTTCCTAGCCAGGTCAGACCTTCCGAAATTGCCGAAACCTCCGCCTGCAGAACACTACAGTAGTCGGGAAGGCGGAATGACAAGTTGATCATCAGTCCCACCGAGTAGATACCAACCTCAACTCCGCCATCGGTCCTGGAGGCATCCGTTTAGATGACCATAGAGTCGGTGGTCAAGAGGGTGTTATCAATCCATAGAATTCTCAACGGAATGAAACTGGTGTGGTTCCTGCCAAAAACGTTATTTGTAGTACTACTACAATCAGTCTCCACGGGGCGAGTTGCGCAGTATAACGTATAACGAGTTCTAATAAAATAATATAGTCAAGTGTCCACGACTCATCGTGCGCCACTGGCCAGTTTCACGAAGTCGTAAGGCCGGGTTGGCCACCAATTGTAAATATCCAATGGGAGCAAGCCGAGCATCATGTCTGACGGAGTCGTTCTAAAAGCCCCCGTGATGGCCAGCGCAACTAGCCTTTCCACCTTGCTCAGTAGGTTAAAAGTCCACCACACACTTATATTGCGTGCAGTAATATGGGACGATAGCTGTATGTTGGCTGTATGTATCCAATATACAACTTTAGGCTGCAGGCCCAAGTTCTTATACCTATGACCACATCCACATGTATTTTTTATTCTGATTCTCTAGATGCAACATCGTAGAGTGGCGAGCGAGATCTTATCGCTATCGAGCGCGTCAAAAACGCCATTGCCAAACATCTGTTTTTATTCGATGTCCTATCGTATCAGCTATACCTCGAGGTATATCTCTTTGCTATCTTGCTATGTATCTCTTTGCACCTGTGCTGGTATACCTCAATGTATAGCTGAACGTATATGGCCGGCCAAATGTGCTCCATACCATTAGGCCGACCATATACCTTCAGGTTTACCTTGAAGTATGCCTGGCAGGTATACCTGCACAGGTCTATCGTAGTGTGTGTTGTCTCGATGCACAGGCGACCAGCCCTGCACAGATGTCCAGACATGTACATGTTGTACCTGTCCAGGTGTGCCACAATGTAAACCCGAACGCTATGATCGGCTTTGCTGCCACTGTATCCGAATAAAAATACTCGTATATGTACATTTATATTTTCATATTTAAAAATTAATCTAACTGCATAGTAAGGATATTCAATTAGCAATGCCTACGAAATATCCCGCAATGGACTTTAGACTTTTTCGTCCCAATCTCAACAGAATAGTCTGAAAAATCCGTTTAATCAGAATGATTTGCGAGATTTAATAATAGATTTCGTTCACGCACGTTTGTTTACAAACCGGCCCCGACAAGAAGACACAGAAGTGGACTTTGTGAATGTGGAACAGGTTAGCTGACTATATCTTCACTGCATTTTGTCAATGTACTTAGGCCTTCCGTACACTGGTTCGCTCAACATCGACTGCAGTGCGACTCGAAATATCCTGGAAGCATGCCTCCTTCTTTGGAACAGGAAGTGCGTCGAGTCGAGCGTGAAGTGACGGATATGACTCGAGAAAAATGAAATTCAAGGGGTTTCGACTTTCGCAACGAGTATACCGTTCTCGACCGGCCTAAGCTTACATGTTCCTGGATGCAGACTATTATTCGACAGCATTTAGTGGATGTTCACACTGCGTGCGATGCCGGGCCGAGCCGGGTCGAGCGATGCAATGCGATTACAAGCTTTTAAAGCAAGAAAATGGAAAGTCTTCAATTTTAAATGGAATTACGCTTTGAGTGTACACACTGCGCGCGATGCAATGACGAGCCGAGCGATGGCCTGATGTTTTCACAAACTTCTTTGCTTTTTCGTGCGAGTACCGGCTGCTGATTTTTTGCGATGGAATTTAATGGGCTTTGCGATGGAGTTTATGGGCTTTGCGATGCTTTGCGATGTGAAGCTTTTTGGAGCCAGTATGGTGCAAGTACGAGCTGTAAAGTAATATTTGATGTAAGACCACACTGAAAAAAATGCATGTATGTCTGCTTTTATACCCTAGACTTTTAGGCGCGGCGGTGTGGCAGTGTATACATGGAAATTATGAGGGTCATCTCCTGATTCGATTTAGCCATATCTGTCTGTCTGTCCGTCCGTTTGCACGATAACTTTCGATAGAATGAAGTTAGAAACTTGAAATTTTGGTCAAATGTTTGTAGCATGATCTAGTTGGTTGGTATTGAAAATGGGCAAGATCCGACCGAAGGAACCCCTACAGATGAAATTTCAAATGAGCGATAACTTTCGATAGAATGAAGCTAGCGACATGAAATTTGGTTCAAATGTTTGGATTTAGATTTAGTTGGTTGGTATTGGAAATGGCCAAGCTCCGTCCCAAGCAACCCCTACGTCCCCTGCAAATGAAACTTCAAATGGGCGATAACTTTCGATGCAATGATGCTGGCGACTTGCAAAATGCGACAAATATTTATAGTGTAGGTTGTTAGTTGATTTTGAGAATGGGCAAGATCCTATTGAATGAACGGCAACCTTCCCTATAAACGTTAGTTCAAATGTAAATATCCAAAATTCGAATGGATGAACGATGAAACTTTTCATTGGATCCACGCCCACAGCTCAAACTGACCATATGGGAAATTCACTTTTAATGCAATGGCATTTGTCAGTTGGAAGTTTTGGTATCACAACTAAGTCTGTACAAGTCTAGGGTATATACGCTTTGGACTCCGGTTTTGATTCAGTATGGCTCAAATGAAAGGTTATTACCACCGTAATAAGGTCGCGTGGTTTCACAAGCGGTTTGAATTCAAATGCAATCTCGCCGGTCCACAAACCGTGGCGGTGGCCGCAACGGCGAGTCGAGCGGTTTATACATTCATCGTCCTAAAGCCGCCGCGGCTGCCGATTTTTGCGTTTATACACAGCGGTGCGCCGCTGCTCAATCCGCTTGTGAAACCTCTCGTCTGAGGTCGCGGAAGAGATGATGAAATTCACCAACACTGGGCCTTTCTTCATTAATGGGATGCACCCAATGGCGACGCCCTTCCATTTTTAGAGCACTGTTTTGAAACAGAAATAAATTTACTGGGTGAAGCACAAACGACATGATGTCGAACAGAATCTATTCCTTGAACTAAATTGGTCTCTACTCTCCATCATTGCGTGCAGTGAACATCCCGGATCATCTTTGCATCGCAAGCCATCGCTCGGATCGTCTTTGCATCGCAAGCCATCGTTCGGCTCGGCATCGCACGGCGTGCAATGTGAACACCCACCACATCGCATCGCTCGGCCCGGCTCGGCTCGGCATCGCACGCAGTGTGAACATCCACTTAGATTTGAGTTCACACTGAACAGATTGTTGCGTGCAGACAGCAGATTACTACTTGTTATGAGACCCCTCAAAGTCTGCTGTCTGCTTTCGGCCGATCGATAAAATTGGTCCTCTCGGTGTGAAATTTGGTTTTCAATGCTAAAATTTTGAGCTCCTCTGGGCGATCGTAGATGCTGGCTGACATTGTGTACCGTATAGGGGCCCTGGTACATTCCTAAGCGAACGTTTTGGTTCACGTCTTGGCTAAAAGTGGGTTTTAATTGGGGTAGATTTCTCACTCCCCTTGCGTGGGCTTAAGGGGTTGCAACCCTCAGTATACCACCCTAGAACGCTCGGTTCGCTCGCTCTATACACTACAGTGCAGGAGTAAATCTACTATTAGCCAAGACGCCAAAATAACGTCAATTAGGAATGGGGCCCTAAAGCGAGTTCGATCTCGAATTATAATCCTGCCGCATCCGAGTCGACCTATTTGCAGAGAAATAGATATCGCGTCAACGTTGAACCGACCTGTGTGTAGAGGGCCTTACGGGTATCTAATCTAAATCAGCAGAATGATAATAAAAAAAGAAAGCCACAGCTATCACAACAGCTTCCAAATAGATTAGGCTTCGCACCAGCTATTCATTTAACGCAGTTCCCGATAAGTATTCGCCGTGTGTGCAACAGATGTGCTTTTTGCTATCGTGGAAAACAAAATGATTTCGCTCATAGTAGTTGCCGTTCTTATAGTTTTCGTCGTGTATATTGCAACGAAGCTTCTCGCAAGAAGAAAAGTTTACAACTATTTATTAAACAATTTTAAGTGTCCACCGAGACATCCTTTTCTTGGAAATTTACATCTGATCCCGCGCAATCTGCCTGGTGAGCGTATCCTGGTGTATTTTTCCATTTTTTTTCTCGAGTTGCGTGAGGGTAATGTGATTTTCGATTTTAGGCATCTTCAAGACAATTCAGGATTTAAATCGAACCTATGGCAAAAATTTCCTCTTCACTAGACCATTTTATGATGCACTGATTGTAATAGCTGATCCAAAGGACATTGAGTCAATATTGTCCAATCCGAATACGAAGAAGGCGAAAAAAGCTACTTTCTACGAGACATTGGAACCATGGCTAGGTACGTGATAGGCTTCCTATCCTTACTGAATAATCTGTGATACGCATTTTCTGAGTTACATAATAAATTGGGTGTATTCGTTTATTTGCTGCTAAATTGAATTGATATACAGTCGAGAACGAATAAGTGCAGTCTGGCAATGAAATTGATTGCACTTATCCGTTGCAAGGAAAGGCCAGTAAAATTGAGTCAAATTGGGGGTTTTTATAGGAAATCATTGAGAAATATCTGAAAATAAGTTTAATCCCTTAGATTCTGAATACATACGTGGAAACTGTGTTTCCATAAGGTGAAATTAACTATTGGCAGGTAAAAATCTGAGAAATTTGAACCATTTTTTAATATTTTTCTTGTAACTTCTAAACGGTGCCTCGGATCGAAAAATTTAATAGGATGTTAATTAAGGACCGAATTTCGGTTCAGCAGTATAGTCAAAATAAATGGTCACTAAGGGGCCGTTCATATAATATGTTACGCGAGTTTTGGCCATTTTGTACCCTTCCTTCCCCCTTTGTTACACATCGTCACAAACTCTAGACAGCCTCCCCTCCCCCTTACGTCACGTCACATTATTACTTTTCAATTCCCTGATGATAAAAAATTCAACTGAACTTAAACATGTTCTGTTCTTATAACTCATTTAACAAATAATTTTAATTTAATTTTATTATTTTAAACAATTGACATCCAACGAATAATATTTTAAATGAAGTTTCACTGTTAAGGCCGGTGCTCAGATCGCGTGGAATGAAAAGTGCCGTGAAATCCCATACAAAATCGCAAAATTTTCGCCGATGAAAACAGACGTGAAATTGTGTGTACTACCTTGACAGTGAAATGTCAAGTTGTGAATTTTACGAGGATGAAATTTTTTCTCGTACAAAATGTACGAGAAAATTTTTCACTGACAGCGCAGCTGTCTCTGCAGGTGTCATTCAGGTTGTGTTTCCCAATGTTATTTAAAGTTGAGCGATAGATAAGTAAACAGATGAATCGATGTTTAAGTGACTTGCGGTGCTATGCTAATTTTTTAATTTTCACATATTTCATTTCGCCGGTACACAGATCGGATGACATGATAGACACATTTTTTTTTTCACGAGCCATTTCGCTGATGAAAAGTGCTGCTGTCAATATTTTCATTTCACTCGATCTGAATACCAGCCTTTAGTGATGCCAATTTCAGTCCATGGTCCATGGGGGATTACACCACTCTTCAATGTTGTCGATGAGAGACATTCCCTTGATATTTACAAATGTGCCATGAGTACCATACTGACAAGGCGTGGTGTTTGTATAAACCTCTGGATCGACATATTCCGCCTCGACAGGAAACCCATCAATAGGGACATTAGACGTAAAAGCTTTTCGGGCTCGTTCACAGCTAAAGCTGTGCACTCAATGCATTATGTAAATGAAAAACATACTTCTGAGTTCTCGATTCCGTTCTGGTGGTGCTGATCGTATAAGAAAACAGAAGTGCATACAGCGAAATCCTCCGTTAGTGGACACTCTCGACTTCAAAGTATTTGTCGCTAATATAATGGGAAATACCCGTTAAAGAAGATTTCATGTTTGAAATTTAATGCACGAAAAATATTATAGATTTGATATTATTATTATAGTAGGAAGACTAGACTAGTACAGGCGAAAAATAAAATCTGGATGCAAACAAGAGACATAAATTCAAATAACGTGACGTCACACTATCGGTAGAACCCCCCCCCCCCCTCCCCTTGTCACACTTCGTCACAAATCGTGAACCAACCCCCCACGTCGGGAGACGTGGGCGGGGTTTTTGGAGCTCGTTGCCCCTGTCCTTTATGTATTAACAAAAATGCATAGACCTGGGTTAGACAACACCAACAAGGGAGGCAAAAATGGGGCGATAAGGATGGAATGGTTAGCGAACCGATCAAATGCCCTCGCGCTCGCATGGGGTCCGGGTGTAATTGGTCGTCCTCTGGTTTCGTACCACCGACAGATCACTACCCATCAGGTGGTGTCTCCGATCTGTCGGTGGAAGCAGCACTACCAGAATATGGTTCATTACACGTAGTTCACTACAATGGATTTTTAGTCCCTAAAGCAGAAATGGACTCTAATCCGCATTCAAGGAATTTTCGCTTCAGAAACTAAGAATCCACCGTGTGAGGGTTCTACTGGTACTTTTCCATACAAAGATTTATCGATTTTAAATTGGTGGATTTTTAACTAATGGACTTTGAATCGGTGGATTTTGAATTAATGAATTTTTTTGTGGATTTTGATTTTAGTGGATTTTGTACCTAACATCCGGGAAGTATAACAGCCCCAGGTTTTGTTCTAATCTCAAATTGTAGATAATTTACTGTAGTTTAAAAAAGTTTTACTAATTTTTTTTTAACAGGCTTATTTAGGTGATATTTTGGAAAAAAAAAACGAGACAAGTCGAACAATTAAGCGGTCAAATGTCTGTCCGTCTGTCCATAAAATATCTCACGAACGGTTGAAGCTACATGCATGAAATTTTCTAAGAATATGTAGAATTACAATACTATAATTCGGCAGAGAATGATGTGTTGTAATAGGCTAACTTTAAGGGAAGGTCCACATAGAGGGGAAATGAAGCTCAATTTGGAACATTCCTGTTTCGGAAAAATTAGGAGAATTCTCTCTACTCAATTTAGAGAGAACTTTCACAAAACCCAAACAATTTCCGCTTTAGGACCTACAAATCCCCGCGCGTGGGTTCTAGGTTCCTACCACCTAAAGCGGAAATGGACTACCTCTAGCGGAAATGCCGCAATGAAGGAATTTTTTCTCTAAATTGAATAGAGAGAATTCTCTTAATATTCGCGAAACAGGAATGTTCCCTCAATTTTTTTTTTTAATTTAGTATAGGCAAGTGGGGTATCATGAAAAAGGTAACACTGAGTACATTCCATTTTTGGCATTTTCATCAAATTTTAAAAAAAGGGGAAAAAAGGTAGAGGGGAAAATATGAGATCATAACTTGTCCCCCCTCCCTTGCATTTCGAGACCGTTACACTTAGAAATATGAAAACTTACAGAAAGGTGGCTTCCGACTAGCATAGGAAACTGAAAATAATGGAAAATTGATATCTTGTCAAAATAGGTTAATAATAGTATATTTATATAGTTACAGTTAGCACACCCCTGCATCCCTCAATCACATCCCAGTTCCAAAATGTTGACGGCCAACAATAATCAACTTCATGGGCAATAATATCTCCAAGTTTCGTAACAATCACGAAATATTTAATAATAGTATTATACATTCATATTTATATATGTTCGGATGGCGCAACGGTTAACATGTTCGCCTTCTACGCACTGGGCCCCCGTTCGATTCCTACTGAATGCAGTAGTTTTCGATAAAAAAAGGGGATTTACGTGTCGGACTATGAGCCCACTCAGCTGTTAAATGAGTACCCACTTATGGAGTAAATAACTCGGTTGAGCGTGTTGCTGATCACACACCTCTGCACACGACATAGCGTCACGATCTAGAAAATGAGATGATGCTAACTCACCTCGAGGCTATGGCTCAAATTGGACTTTTGCGCCAGTTATTTATTATTTTATAATTCGACTTTGAATAGTGCATTGGACGCAGAATTCAACGCTCTTTAATTTACATTCTATTCAATTTTTCGAAAAAAAATTTATAAGAAAAGGGTTCAAATTTCTCTGATTTTCACCTGCCAAAAGTTAAGTTGCCTATGCCTATGTACGATCTAAAAAAGTTATTAAAATTATTGCCAGATCTTTCATAATTATTTCCTATAAGGCCCCAGAATTGACTCAATTTTACTGACCTACATATATATGCATGCGAAAAACCATTGCACTCATAGTTGCAATTTGCTTGTGTTTATGATGGGCCTGTCATACATTTCCACTTCACTCAAGGCAATATTAAACGAAAAATAAGTCACCGGGCCTTTATATATTTTGCACTAATACAGTTTTTGCACTTAAGCGTTTCGCATTTATCCGTTCTCGACTGTAAAACTCAACTGAAGTATATTTATCAAAGGTACTGGACTTCTAACCGGCTGGGGCGACAAATGGTTCACACGTCGCAAGATCATCACGCCCAGCTTCCATTTCAGCATTCTTGAGGGATTTGTTGAGGTCATGACCAAACAAGCAGACTTATTGGTGAAAAATCTACAGCAGCATATCGGAAAAGAGGTTGATATCTATCCTCTGATCAATGCTTTTGCATTAGATGTGATTTGTGGTAAGTTCTCTAGGAATTTTTTGCCCAATAGATCTGATTCACTCTCTTCACTCTTTATAATCCAGACACTTCAATGGGGGTAACCGTCAACGCCCAATCGAATCCGAATTCTGAATACGTACTTTCAGTCAAAAAGTATGTTTATTAAAAAAACTGAATGCCTAGAAGACTTAATATATTTTTTTTCTCAGAATGACTGGAGGTATTCAATCGAAAATTAATCATCCATTGGGAAAATTTCCCTATATCTATAACTACTTAACGGCAAAGGGAAGAGACTTGAAGAAGTTAACTAACACGCTGCATCAATTTACAAATAAGGTGATAACTGACCGTCGAAACCAACTGTTACGAAATGATGTTCCTGAAAAGGGAGGTCGTATGAACTTCCTTGATATTCTCCTATACGCTACTGCGGATGGAAAACCACTAACCAATAGTGATATTCGGGAAGAAGTCGACACTTTTATGTTCGAAGGACATGATACGACGGCTTCAGGAATTGCTTTCACCTTATATTTACTATCCCGACATTCAGACGTTCAGGAGAAAGTCTATCAGGAATTAATGGATGTATTCGGCAATGAAATAAGAATGAGCAGCAAAAACCTGAACGACCTAACGTATCTTGAGATGGTTGTCAAAGAAAGTTTAAGATTGTTCCCACCTGTTCCTGGTATAGGTCGACAACTCACAGAAGATACTACCATTGGTAAATATCGCCAACTTGTTATCAATCTGTAAAATGACTCTTGATTCGATAATTCGATCCATTTCAGGTGGCGTTGTTGTTCCTGCCGGCTGCAACATTTCGTTGCAAATCTACGCCATGCATCACAATCCTGATAACTTCACGGATCCCGAAAAATTTGACCCGGAGCGTTTCAGTCCATACAATAGCAAGGATATACGGAATTTTGCCTATATACCATTCAGTGCCGGTGGACGCAACTGTATTGGACAAAAGTTCGCTATGTTGGATTTGAAGGCGTCCGTTGCCAAAGTAATAATGAATTATAAATTGTTAGCTGGTCCGGAGATTATTCTGCAAGGTGACTTGATACTAAAGGCTTCGAATGGAGTTAACATCCGAGTTGAAAAGAGGACATAAACTGAGTTAGTATGGGAAATACTTTTGAGATTTTGAGACTTAAAAAATAATAATTGGCCAGCGAACTGGCTAAACCAGTGACTAAATAAATTTATTATATCTGAAATTTGGTCTATATTTTAAAATGGTTTATCATAAGTACGGTGACGAACTGTATCGTCATTTACACGGAAATACACCGAAATTTCATCCTAGAAGTATTTCAGTAGTGGTCGAATAATTTTTCTCAGTTACGGGTTTTATATCTAATTTTTTGTTAGAAGCAATTGTCAGCAAGAAGGAAAATTTGATTTTAAAACGAAAACAACTAATGCCATGCAGTTCATTATTTTTAAGTTTTTTGGACAATAGATCAAAATTAATTGTATCAAAAGCTTTGTAAAATCAGTATCCACTGCGTGCACCTGCTGAAAACGTGCAAAAGAATTGCATATACTATATAGTTATGGTATGATATGAGATTAGTAGTAGTCGATTTTCCAGAGTAAAAACCATGTTCATTATGTATATTATGTATTATGTATTGAGGGCCTGTCGTTAAAACCGACAATCAAAGGACAGGATGTGTATGCCAGCAACTTGCACTATCCGAAATCTTTATATGCTAACGAAACGTCAACTATGCCTCGGATAAGGACTGACTCAACGGTTACGACTTTTAGCTATCGTACAATGACAAAGATTGGATTCTGGAATGTGCGTACTCTCCTGGACAATGGATCAGAAGGTCCCCAGAACGCACGATTTCTTCAATTAGAGAGTGAATTTCTGAGGTACAAATTAAATATCTTAGGAGTTAGTGAGATAAGATGGTGGAACAGCGGAGAATTCATCTCTCCAACGGGCAGCACTGTAATGTTGTACTCCGGTAAAGCTACCGGTAGTCGCCGTGAGTCAGGTGTGGGGCTCCTTTTAACCAGAGCCGCGCGAAACTGTCTCTTATCCTGGGAACCGGTCTCTGACAGGGTCTTGACCGCCAGGTTCCGGACCAAAATGAGGAACATCTCAATAATACAATGTTATGCCCCTACTGAACCCGACAATGTCTTGGCAAAAGACTCCTTCTACGTAGAACTAAACGCCGTTCAGAGCAGAACACCTAAAGGTGACATTATAATGGTTATGGGTGATTTGAATGCGAAAGTTGGCGCTGATAACTATGGGCTCAGACATGTGATGGGGAGACACGGTCTTGGTGATCGTAATGACAACGGTGAAAGATTTGTAGAGTTCTGCAACTTTCACAGTCTCTTCATCGGTGGTACTATGTTTGAGCATAAGGACCACCACAAAATCAGTTGGTCCTCTGTTAATCGGCGCAGAACACAAAATCAGATCGACCATTTTGCCATTAGTAAAAGATTCAAGAGTTGCCTCCTGGACGTGCGAAACAATAAGGGTGCCGATATTGGGATGGGAAGAGACCATTATCTTATGATCGCTAATGTTCGATTGCGTATTGCAGCCGTGCGCCGCCCCAGCGACGAAAGATCCAGGCCCCGCAAATTCAACACCGCTCGACTAAAAAATCCAGCTGTCTTACAACAATATAATGACCATCTTGCGCAAAAAGCGGCTAAGATAACTAGTCACCCAGATAGTGACATAAACGAAAACTGGGATGCCATAAAAAATGCGTACATTAATAGCGCAAATACCATCCTTGGCCCAAACCCGGATTGCCGGAATAAGCCCTGGATGCCCGACGCTTCATGGCAGCGGATTGTTGAAAGAAAGGAGCTGAAAGTTCGTTTGGCTGCAGCAGCAGACGACAATCGAAGCAGCATCGAACTCCTTTACCGTCAGAAAGCTCGAGAAGTTCAGCGTAGTGTGCGACGCGATAAAAGAGTTTACGCCAATTCTCTTTTAGCGTCAGCAGAAGAAGCCGCTAGAAGTAACAACTTAAACGCCGTATACGGTGTCATCAAGGAGTTTACAGGTGGTCGTAACTCCTGTCAACATCCGGTGAAAGATAGTGATGGAAAGCTACTTATCTTGGAAGGAGATCAAATGAGGCGATGGAAAGAACACTTCGCCGCGGTCTTGAACCGTGTAACCTCTGGTGAAGTTCCCCCTCATATAAAATAGATAATTTAGCTAACCATCAAAATGTGCGTATACGGTCCACTGCCCCGACTAAAGAGGAAATAGTCACTGCAATTATTGCACTAAAACGAGGAAAGGCCGCCGGACTTGACGGCATCCCTGCCGAACTTTATCAAGCAGCGCCAAGCATAACTGCCGATTTGCTGCACCCACTTGTTGATAAAGCGTGGAATACAGAGACCTTTCCCACTGAGTGGAAGGAAGGTTTGATCATCAAACTTCCAAAGAAGGGTAGCATCACAGACTGTAATAATTGGAGAGGCATTTGTGTGCTTCCTGCCGTTGCCAAGATAATAGCTAAAATCGTCCTGGAAAGACTAATGGCCCACTTAGAAAGCACAATTGATGAAGAGCAGGCTGGCTTTCGATCCGGATTCTCCTGTGTCGATCACATTAACACCTTGCGAATCATCATCGAGCAATGCGCTGAATACGATTCTCCGCTTCACTTGCTTTTCATCGATTTCGAAAAGGCTTTCGATAGTGTGAACCGGGATTCTATATGGGCGGCCTTGCGCAGGAGAGGCATCCCTGAGAAGCTTGTGGCTATTATTAAGGCAACCTATGACGGCGCGAAATGTCGCGTTCTGCATAAAGGTAAGGTGTCGGGGGACTTTGAGATTCGCAGTGGAGTTCGGCAGGGGTGCATCCTCTCACCGATCCTATTCCTCATTGTGATCGGCGATGTGTTGCATGCAGCCCTATCCGGACTCGACAGAGGAATTCAATGGACTTTGACATCTTATCTACAACATCTTGACTACGCTGACGACATATGCCTACTCTCCCACAAAATCATGGATCTGTCCGCAATGGCGTTAGATCTCGAGAGGCAGGCAAGCAAGGTTGGGCTAAAGATTAATACCAACAAGACCAAGGTTCTTAGCCCGCCGTTGCGAAAAAGAAATCCGACACCTATTGCCATCAATATTAATGGGCAGCCTGTGGAGAAGGTGGACAACTTCGTCTACCTGGGTAGCATTGTTGCCGAAAATGGTGGTACGGAGCAGGACATCGCTCGTCGTATCAACCAGGCTAAACGCGCATACGGCATGCTGTCCAAAATCTGGCAGAGCAGTTATCTCAGCATCAAGACCAAGCTGGGCCTGTTTCGCTCCCTGGTACTATCAGTGCTTTTGTATGGGAGCAGTACATGGAAAGTTTCCGTAGGAGTTACCAGAAAGCTGCAAGTTTTCGTCAACTCATGTCTTCGTCGAATTTTAAGAATTTTCTGGCCCGAAACAATATCAAATGAAGAGCTAAGTCGGCGTACGGGTCAGATGCCAATCGACGAATTGATACGCAGGCGAAAATGGCAGTGGATAGGTCACACATTGCGGAAGAGTGATAACTGCATTGCTATGCATGCCATGAAATGGAACCCCATTTCCAACCAAGGCCGACCAAGAGGGGGTCCTCGAATCACATGGCGTCGATCTGTGGCAAAGGAGTGTCAGGTACTGGGTAAGTCTTTTGGGGAGTTGCGCCCCATTGCCCAGAACAGAGTACGATGGCGCGCAGGAGTAGTTGACGCGCTATGCCCCGCTAGGGGTTAAGGCAAAGTAGTATGTATAATGACGGGACGGATAATAGGCGTGATTTGATCAGTAACAAGGCTCTCGAAGATTTTGGGTATCGATGATAGAATGCAAATTGGTCGGTAGTTACGAACATCACTTTTGTCTCCATTTTTAAAAACCGGTACTATATAACTGGATTTCCATACATTTGGGAAGTTTCCCGATTCTAATGATCGGTTGAACAATGAAAGGAGGGGACGAGCTATGCTTTTAGCACTGTTTTTTAGAAATATTGGCGGAATACCATCTGGTCCATCTGGCTTCTCGTGACATCTAGCGTAAGTAATTTCTTTTCAAGGGAATCGAAATCTATTGAAATATTGGACAGATTTATCATAAGGTTTAGTGAAGGGGGGTCGGATACTTCTGGGTTTCTCTCTCTCTGGTTCTTGTTAACCCCTTGTGGGGCATAGGGCATTAATCACGCCTAGTTTCCACCCCGTCCTGTTCATCGCCATCGCTTTCACCTCAATCCACGACTTGCCTATTGAGGCACCCTCTCTCTTAACTGATCTTCTCCAGGTGTTACTAGGTCGTCCAACACGGCGACTTGCGTTGGTTCCCTGCGGGTTCCAATCGAGGGCCTGTCCTGGCCTCGTAATTCTATTCGCGATTTATCCGATCGAATGTGGTGCTCACAGTTCAAATTCAATTTCGAACTTTGGGTTTCATTCTCTAGTGAGAGTGACTTATTGACGAAGCAAGGCCCCGGACAAAAGTGGCATTTGAGAAGTCGATCTCACAACCGTCCTTGTCCGAGAGCGGCCTAAAAACTTGTTTTGAAGGGGGCTCCAAAATTTCCTTGCCTGCCCCTTAAATTCATCTTTGAGCGGCCCTGCTGATTATGTTATTATTTTCTTGATCTTTTGTGGTATTTTCGATCCGATTTCAGCTCATCGTTGGAAAGCGATTTCCATGCCGCCGTTAGCAGAATTCAAATATCATGGTGAGTGAGTCTGTTTCAAACAATGCCTATATAAAATAAGTGTCGCCTACCGGCATCTTCACATATGTACATTTGAATTTAAATTTTGAAAACGACTTTATTTTCTGTTAAGTTTTCTACATTGCTTGCATTGTTAAAATACAATTGTAAACTTGCCGCCACCATTGTTCTGGCTCATCGTCGTGATCTAGTCGCAGTTGGTGATTGCACGCCGTCGAGTAAGAACGACGCCAGGGAGCAAAGACTGCGGTAAGTATTTGCCTTCGAATAAGTGCAATAAAATATATCTACGTAAAGTGAATTATGTTTATAAAAATAAACCGAGCCGAGCCAAGAAATGGAAATTCTAAAGCAATAGTCAATCAGTTTCCAAAAATAGCACGACCTGCTATAAAAACAATTATAATTAATTATTTAAACAATGTGATATACTATGCAATTGATGCGCATTCCGTTATTTAAAATGACATATTATAAAATTATTGACGAACACTGTTTAAAAAATAAAACTTCCTATTCATAACCGGCTAAGGCTGAGCGCACGTTGATCGCGTTCGCGTGTTTTCTGTCAAACGGGTTGAAACTCTGCTAGAATGACACTCCGTCAGTTTGACAAAGACTCGGCGGTTTTCGTTTCACCAGTTGTGTTAACTTTTGTGTATTTAAACGAGTAATTATGTAAGATATGTGTACTGATATATGTCTTATACTGTCTGGTCGTTTGTTTCGTCGCTTATTTCTTGTCTAATTATCTGTTGTAAAGGACAACAATCGATCCAATTTTTGATACGATGATGCCCGAGTATATGTTAAACTGACGCGGTGTCATTCTAGCAAAAATTCAATCCGTTTGACATAAAACAGGCGAACGCGATCAACGTACGCTCAGCCTAATGGTATCGATTATATTATTTCAATCGAGCCAAATCCTATTTATTCTATAAAATATATCTCTGTTTTGTATGGAAACTTTGTCCTATTAAGTTAATAGGGTTAATATTTTACGGGGCCATTTTCTGAGTGTTTCAAAGGAGGAACTCGAGAGACAGCTACGTGACTGGAACCAAAAATGCTAGTTGGGGAAGTCCCTAATTCTACAGAATAAATATATTTATTTTATTTTCATTTATTCTAATCGCATTCTTATCGTGTCAGTTATTTTAATTTTGCAATCTTTATATTTATTTCTAAAATACATTAACAGAAAAAAAACACTTGGAATCGTGCAATGTAGTCCTGACAAATGTACCCAACTTTTTCCCCCATGACATCCAGAAACAGATAGCGATACTCAAAAATTTTAAAAATAAAATATATTATTATTAATCATGTAATAACCAGATTGTTATTTGCATTTTTGTCTTGGTGGGGGCATTTCGTTATAAATGAAGGAACACTTTCAGTTTCAGTGAAAAGTGAATTTCATTTAGAAGTGATTCAACGCAAACTTAAGTAGCAGCAAAATGCAGATTTCAATGTGGTGTAGTGTTTTATATATCATCCTCAGTATGAAAGCGATTTCGGCAAAACCTGCAGCGGTGTACAGTACGGATGTGGACATTTTTGGCTATAACTCAGACCCTTGTACAACTCCTTGTTCTGGAGCATATGTCCAGCCCTGCACTACTCCTTGCACTGCAGCGCCAATTGTTGCACCAGCACCATGCACGAATGCTTCCCCCTGCACGTATGCTCAACCCTACACTGCTCCGTGTACTGAACCTAGTATCGCACCATGCGTAACTCCTTGCAGCGCATCTTATACTGCGGTGCCAATTGTTTCAACGGCATCATACACGAATGCTGCTCCGTGCACATACGCCCAACCCTACACTACTCCGTGTACTGAACCTAGAACCGCACCATGCGTAACTCCTTGCAGCGCATCTTATACTGCGGCGCCAATTGTTTCAACGGCACCATGTACGAATGCTGCCCCCTGCACAGTTACCTCCACGGCACCTTGCACCACTCCTTGCCAAACATCTTCTGCGGGAACTGCGACTTACCAAAGAATTCAGATGCCGATGCATAAAACAGTTTATACCTCGTACGGCGGTTATTCGGGTTAGCGGAGCTGGTAACCGGAATAGTCATAGCAGTAGATAACAAATTGCGGTTATTTAAATTGATTTTAAATAATTTCCACGATCATGTATAAAGCCACACGTGTTAATACTATTAATGAATTTAAATAAAAAGTGAAAAATGCGTTTAGTTGGTTACTTTCTTCCTATAGCTAATAGTCTAACAAAATGTTGATAATCTATCAAAATAGAAATAGAAGAGAAATAAAAATTTTATAATACTTTTAATGAGTTGATAATTCCATGAGATGAAATGAGGGATGCCGATTACGAATTTCAACAGACTGATGTATTCGCTGGAGAGCATCGTCGGTCAAGTTCAAGGTCGAATCAGTTTATTATTTTAAAGGTCGCCACACATGATCGCACAGCAAGCCCGAGACCAGGCCAAGTAAATAATAGTAGTAGTTTGTATTTACTTTATCCCTATCTTTTACTTATTCTAATAAATAGGAAGGGACGGAGATGTCATAAGTAGGTCGGCTATTCACAATAACCGTCTTTGGTTCCAGCCAAGGTATCGAGAAAGTTGTTGCAACCAGAAGAAATGGAATGGAGGTTCTCACGTACGAGAAGCTATTATACATGCATGAAATTTGGTGGGAATATGTAAAAATAATTCAGTGGAGAAAGCGATGCACCGTAATAGGCCAACGGGAGAGGCAGGGGGGACTGCTCTCAAAGAGGTAAAAATAAAAGAAGCTTGCCGAAGGCATGATACCATACATTCATTATGGTACATTTGCCACTTTCAAATTAGTAGTAAAACTTGGTCCGATTTCACTGTTCCTATGAGAAGATGATTTCAACCAAATTTAGGAATGAGGTTTCGCGGTAAATATGAAATTTTGGTTAGAAAAATTTGTTTTTTGTTTTTTAAGATATCTCTAAAAACAAAAAAAAAGTTTTTCTAACATAAACTTGCTTTAGAAACGGTCGTTCCTATGCCTGCTATATGATAGAGTAGTCCAATTTCAACCAAATTCGAGAATGTAATTTAGTAAAACATACTATTAAATAATAAAATTTAGAAATAAAAGTTTTTTTTTTCACGAAGACGGACTTTTGGACCGGTCGTTCTTATGATAGTTATAGGACGTAGTGGTCCGATTCCGTTGGTTCCCTCTTATATACACCGTGTAAAAAGAATACTTTGTACAAAATTTCAGCTCGATAGCTTCAAACTGAGAGACTAGTTTGCGTAGAACCAAACAGAGAGACGGACAAAAGTTAACCGACTCATACCGCCATATTGACCAAAAATATATGTGGTTTATATGGTCGGAGATGCTTCCTTCTGCACGTTGCAAACTTAATGACAAAGTTAATATACTCAGTTGTCCTAACCCCTTGTGGGGCATAGCGCGTCAACTGTTCCATGTGGCCCAGTTGACGTTTCGTTGGCATAAATTGGTTTCGGAGAATGCAGTTGCCAGCATGCACCTCCTGCACATCCATGGCCACGAACGTCGCACTGGACGGGATGGGAACCCGAAACGCCGGTAGTCAAACATGAGACTGATGCCTCAACACATTACGCTACCGGTTGCCCAAATTTTTGACATTTTCTTCAAATTTACAGAAAAGAAAACTGAAGGAGAGGTGAAAATATAGGATCATAATTTCTCCCAACCCCCTTGTATTTTAAGACCGTTGCACTTATAAATATCCGCCAAAGGAAAATAAAGAAATCGAGAAAAGTGAAAACGAAAAAACGTAACCAAGACTATACGTGTTTTTTTGAATAATGGGTCAGGGTGAACGAGCACAACCACGACCAAACTTCCATCGAACCATCAAATATCATAGAACGGTGGCCCAAAAACAACCCTGTTGTAAAAAGTTTCCCGTAAAAAAAACTCATCAGCCGCAAAAAAGGATTCATATAAACCTAATTCCGACAAAGTACTCGTAACTTTGCGCCTTGCTCTAGGATATGCATACCCCCCTATCGCTCTCCGATACTAATCTAGAGCTCAGAGTTCAAATCTCGGCGCGATCAAAAACTGCCTGTGGGTACTAATAGAACTCTCACAGTGCTCCGAGCTTGTCAGCATAAAGACGGCGCGAATAGGAGGTGCATGCTAGCAACTCACTTCCGAAAATTAGATATGCTACCGAAACGTTAACAAGGCATAGAAATGCTAGAGATGTTGACGCGCCCATGCCCCTGGAGGGGTCAAGGTAATTAACAAATTAGTTTACTTCTCTTAACGCTGTTTGGCGGGGACCTTGCTTAAAATAAAAACAGATAAGTTGGACAATCCGAAGAACATGGAATGATTTTATTATCGCACGCATTATACTCGTACTAACAACTGGCTCTCACGGGACACCACTAGGTGAGATATCACTTAATCAAAATGGGTCTGTCCACTGAGACGGATCGCCGTCCACCAAACACCTTCTCTGCGAATGTCCCCCAGTTACTCGCTCCAGATACATGTTTCTTGGAGATACCATCGTGAGCTCCGCTATCATTAAGAGTGCTGCTACAAAGCACCTACTGGCTTTTCTCAAATTGGTTGAGGGTGTTTTGGATTACAGAAGGCTATGGTACAATAGATCTCATGGTCGCGGTACCTACCAGTTGGGTATCTTAGCCTGCCTTTATTTATTTATTTTACCTTTTGACACCATCGATACCACGAGAAAACAATTCGACATGTAACAAAACCTTGTTTATCTCCCTGAATTCAACTTAAAATACAACAGAACAAATTACAATTACACAACATTGTCATCCTTTAAATATTGTTCAAACTTTTCCTTATGATTGGCCTTAACAAATCGTTTCATTCCGTGTAGCAAATATTCGAGACAGGGATGCTGAAACACCCGTTTCAAGACTTTTGTCAAATTCATTATGTTGTCGTCCTTTTGATATGTCATCAGCGCTTTAACGAACTCACTGTACAGGGTGGATGAAACGGACGATTTGATCTGCGAATACAAGACTCACGAGTTATTTTAGTAATTCCAATAACAACACCAACAACAGATATGAGGATATTTACCAATTTCAGAAGTTCTGTTCTATCGGCAGGAATTGATTGATCGCTAGCTACAGTATTCTCGGGCGGGCTAGATGATGACGAGGATGTTAATGATGAGAACAGTGGCGGTGTTGATGATGTACTTTCTTCGGGAGGTGAATTGATGGACGATGAAATGGAAGCGTTCGATACTATTTTCAGTTTTCGTCGTTTTGTCGCTTGGCTGCCATTTTCAGAGATTGTTGGTGATAGTTTTTCACGTTTGTGTATGGTGACCAAGGAGCTGCTGGAGGAATTAGATTGGCGGCTCATGTTGTTGAAGTCTATACTCTAGATGAGAGTAAAAGATAGTATGAATAACAATAGATAAATTGGGCGATAGTGATGCGGTGGGATGGCAATGTTCTTTATTGTTAAATAAATTTTCAATAAAACTAAGTTGTTCCCTTAGAGCTTAGCACAGAGAGGGGTTAGACAAGAACAACAGTAACGGGGATTCGACTTGGAACTGCGACCCGCCACTGAACCTGGGGATTGGTGCAGTTATATCGAAAGACAAAACACATTGTTCAGAGAAGCGATTAGTGTAGATTTTGGACCACAGGAAGGAATTATAAAAACTAAAGCCGACCATACACCATCCGGAATTCCTGCCGGAAAAACTGATCAGGCCCGGTCTTAAGGAATTCCGGATCGCGTATGGCTGCTTCAGGCCGCCTTGAGGCGGCCGGCCAGGCCTTTCAGGCAGCCGGATGCACAATTGAAAATTTGATCTTATCGCCAGAGATTCGAGGTATCATTCTATCTACTGAATTGAATTTTACGGCATTCTACTTTTCATAGCCAAATTTCAGATACAATACATTGGTCTATTGAAATAAACTCCAGTGAAAATTCATTCCGGTCACGCGGCCGAACAGGCCTTTCATGGAAAGTAAAATGCCGCACATTTCAATCCAATAGATAGATACTTTGATTCTATGGCGATAAGACGAATTTTCAATTATGCACCCGGTCGCCTGAAAGGCCTGTCCGGCCGCCTCAAGGCGTTGCTCTTTGGTTTCCCGAAACCGAGAGGCTGCTGTCCGAGCCATTTGAGAGTTTATGCCAGACGTTCTTTCAGTAAAAGCCTGAGAGTCGTGTGAAGATGCATGTCTGACTTGTTCGGCACTGCGTCGCAACTGACCGTCTTTCCTAGATTCGTGAGACCTGACTAATCGCGTTCTTTTAGCATCCCTAATATATTGGGAAAGGTTTGTCCTCTTTTGAACAAAACTTTTGCTCATGTGCGGTAGGTGTACGAAAGCACATTACCCAAGACCCAGACGATGCTGCTGCCGATACCGCTGCTATGCTTCTGCCAGCAATGTGTCTACAGAGTGAAAGCTGATGCCAAGCTGGATGCTGGCATTGTGAACACTCAGCGAAGAGAAAGGTTCACGAGAAACGTGCACATGGCCCCTTTTCTTCCCATACTATTGCTAAAGCTCAAGATCACATTCGCAACTGGCCGGTAAATTCGTTTCATTTTTCTGTGTGTAATGAATGGATTTTATGTAGAAAATCACCGGACAATAACGAGTTAGTTTTTGAAAAAAGTCCTCAGGGGACCGACAAGAATGTTCTTATCGAATTTTAACCCCTAAGACCTCCAGGGCCCTAACTTCAGAAGGGTGAAAAAAAAAACGCAAAAATGCAAAATCGTTATGTCGCGTGTTTCTTGGTGGCTTTTCTTTTTTTTCTTGGCGGAATAGATTATTACTATTTTTTGAGTGGGTTCAGTCTCGGTCTTACTTTCTGCTGCGGGTGCGAGCACCAAGCTGCTGGGCTCGTACGCATTTGGGTAAAGTTCCGCTTTTCCGCATGCTTTTTCTCGATATTGCTATTATACGTAACGAATAGCAACAGCTATTATAGCAACTCGTATTGTCGACTAAGAGCCGACAGAGGCAACACACTTAATTCGCACTTAATTCAACTTCCTGAGACTCCAAGGAGCAAAAAATTGATCCTTTAAGTTGCGCGGAGTGAAGCCGTTATCTGCCTTACAGACAGCGTCATGCACAGGAGTCGATATGGTTTTACTTATTTTCCTTAACCCCCTTGTGGGACATAGTGCGTCAATTAACTCCTACTTAGTCAGTTGGGAAAGGCAGTGGCTTATTCTTACGCCTCCACCACAGGGGAATGAATGTCTCAAGGTAACCACATTCACTCCACTGCCGCTTTTGGGTGTAGCATTCGGATGATTGTTCTGTTGTTAATTGCCGTTGGACAGCCTTCAGATCGGTGGCAGTCCATTGCACTGAATGAATAGCTTGAATATCTTATTCGGGTTTCTTCCGGACAAGGTCGTCCTAAGTACAAGTTTCAGAATTATTATTTTTGAAGTAAAATACCTACACACGATGATACTTCTTTTTAATAAGAATATATTAATTATTTTCATCACAATAAAAGTCGGACATTTCATGCATAGTGTCATATTTAGTAAAAGAACTTTCCGTTGAAGTAGGCGGTCGTTGTAAATCTTGCAAACGGGATGAATTTCGCATTTGTTGCGAGTCATCAATTATATTCACTCCTTGTTCAGTAGTTTTCGCGGGGCTCTCTAAATGATATGCTGGTGGAGGCACAGCAAGGCTTAACACTGCTGAATCATTTAAATTTCCCAAATTTCCATGAAATAAGACAGCAGCTATCAATTTCTGGGCAATAACTTTTTGTGTTGTTACCATTTTTTGTAACTGTTGATCCACGTTTTTTCCAAAAGTTATTTCTTGTGCTTCCATTGCATTATTAGCCTGTTGCAAAAATTCTATATCCGCATCTAAAAATTGCTCTTGTTTTTGCGCCCACGATGCATTGGACATGGACCGCTTGCGAGAAGTAGTTGCTTGAAAAGCAGAGGTTGTTTCTGGTGGCGTCTTTGGTGATGCCAATTGAGTCGAAGTTTGTGGTTTATCCAAATTCTGAAAATGGAAAATAGTTTGCTTTTATTCTCTTCAGAGAAAGAATTTTAATATCGACTTTCTCAAGCAAGAGGTGCAACTTAATCCTCACTGTTTTTTTTTTTCAACGGATTTGTGTATTTGGAAAATTCACTCAAAGGTTCAAACAGTCAACTGTCAAAATTCGCAAAAACGAAACAACCGCAGTTGTGGCGAGACAACTCATGGTATCTTCACCATGACAATGCGCCTGTCCGATCAGCTTTGTTAATTTGCAAATTATGTGCCAAACATCGGATGACTGTCCCTCCCCAACCTCCCTACTCCCAGATCTTGTCCCCTGCGACATTTTCCTATTTCCAAAATTAAAATCTGTGCTGAAAAGGGCAACGTTGCAGCCATTAAAGCAAATTCGCCAGGAACCTGAAACACGTCGCATTCAAATAGCAATAACTGGGAAATTAAACGAGATATAAACGATCTGTGGAACATTTCTAGTTTTGACTAGGGATGTAAGGGAAGCTTCTCTGCCAAATTTCCCACCAGGGCTGAATGGAGGGGGGACGAGGTGGTGAAGGACTTTGACATCACGGTTTTCACCGACGGGTCGAAAATGGACGGCGGCGTCGGTGCAGGAATCTTTTCTGAAGTACTGAATATCTCGGAGAGTTATCGCCTCCCGGACTATGCCAGCATTTTCCAGGCGGAAACTCTCGCAATTATGAAGGCGTGGCTCACTCTCAGTGATATACCAGATAACCAGAACATCGCCATTTGCTCAGACAGCCAGGCCGCTATCATGGCACTGAACTCGGTGAGTACTTCCTCCAAACTGGTCGAGCGGTGTGGGGAAGAGTTAACTCGCCTTGGCAGACGGCTCAATATCACCCTGCTCTGGGTGCCTGGTCATAGAGACATTGAGGGAAACGAAAAAGTCGACGAGCTGGCCAGGAGGGGGGCCGTTTTAGAAAGTTCTCATGCGGAATCTGTTTGTATTCCGCTGAAGACTGTTAAGAGCAAGATCTCCTCTTACTACCTCAATGTTGCGAATTCCAAATGGCGGAATATGCCCACCTGCGCCGTATCAAGGAAGATTTGGCCCTCCTATGACAGTAGGAAAACAGATATTAACCAAGTCCCGTAGGGATGTCGCCAGGCTCACGGCGGTCATTACAGGACATTGGCCTATCGGAGAACATGCAATTAGACTTGGCATCCCTTATAATCCGCACTGCCGCAGCTGTGGAAATGAGGATGAAAAGGAAACCCTCACTCACTTCCTCTGCGAATGCCCGGCCCTTGCTAGGGCCAGACATCGAGCATTGGGCGAGGCCTTTCTCGTTAACCTGGGGGATGTATCGGGGGTGAAGATCGGGGAGCTGCCACACTTCCTGAACTACTCCGGTTGGATCTAGGCATCCTTCCATCCCCTGTTAGCCCAGCCATCTTACAACCGATTTTGCCGAGGTTTGTGGTTACAAAACGGCGCATTCGCCCTAATTGGGCTCTGGCAAGTTGTGCTTCAGCCACCACTTATACCAACCAGGAATGTAAGGGATATTGTTTAGCGGATGAGGGTGAGGATGTGGATAAAAAATTGTTGTTGTTTGTCCAGTGGACGGACTTGTCTCCCTTAATTTTGTAGACATTTTATCTTTTATTTGAGATTATAAATTTCCGCCGTTCCATTTGTTCGGCATCCTTAGGTTCAGTGCTATTTGATATTTTGTTTTGCCTAACTATTTCGCTTACCGACACACTGGATTCCAGACGACTGCCAAAATCTAATGGATTCGATGTCCTGTTCTTTATCACAGTATTGTATACGTCTTTATACTCATTGGGATGCCAACCGCTCACTTCATTTGCATTCTCCACTTTCCTGTAATATTACAAACGCCGTCAATAAAAAACCAATCGACCCCACAGTCAATAATAAACATACATCTCTCTGGCGGCTGGACGATCGGGAATATTCAAGCGCTTTCGCACAGCACCAATATCAGCAAGTTCCGTTTGAAACTTTTTATCCTCAGTCGCATCATCATTCGAACAGACTTCACGTTTAACAGGTTGTGGCAACTGAACATAAAGAAAAAAAATATATCTTAGCAACACGAATAGAAGGAACAGATTCAAAATCACCTACACTGGTCTGCGCATTTCGGAAAAATCTCGATATATCACCGATAAATTGGCCAAAATTGTTTGGAGTTTTGGCATTTTGTAGATGGCCTTGAATCCACGTGGAGAGTTGTGAACGTTGTGACGAGACGTTAAAACGTGAGTCACACAGTAAAATTGCACCATAGTCATCTTTGTGACGGATAACACGACCGATGGCTTGATTAACAGCACGTATAGCTTCCAGGCCATACCAACCGTCCCCTGAAAGGAGCTAGAATGTAATTGATTTTATTTAGAAATGATTACAATTGAAATCCGAGTGCTATTTGCAATCACCTCATTCTCTCGCGTTCTATTCTCCTCCAAATATTTCTTTTTCAATATCACGCGTGGATCCTTCAACGGAGGAAACGGCAATCCCGTTATAATTACAGCACGACCATTCCGATCGGCAAAATCCAATCCTTCGGACACCTTCCCACGACAAACAGCCATAAAAATCGCTCCTTTCGACGCGGGATCATTGATTTTTTCATAAAATTCCGTCATAGTGGTGGTGAATGCATCCTTGAATCGGGGCTCCACAAAAATCGTTTTGTGTCGATTAATTTGTGACCAAATTCCACTGGCCTGCCACGAGTCCACGCATTTGTTCATGAGCATGTACGATGGAAAGAAGACGAGAAGACCGTCAGGAATGATGGGACAAAAGGCAAGAATTGTGCGACCCAGAGAACTCAAGTATTTGGGATTGTCTCTATAAGCAAACGGAATGGGAAATTAAGTGCAATCTCGAGAGTGGAAAATTCGATAACAAACCTGTTTTGATAATTGGAAACGAGCGGCTCCTTATCTGGTCCGAATGGAACTATCTTAACGCAGACTTGTGATTTACCGACAATGTGTGGATTTTCCAGATGAACCGATATTGGGATGGCCAGTTCGGCTATGAGTGGTTTCAACGGAGAGAGTGTACCGCTGGTCAGTATCACACTGTGCACGTTGTAGCTCAATAGTTGTTCCATTCTATTGTGTAAATGAAAAAAAAAAGTTAACCGCCAAGTCCTTTTTTTGCGCGTGAAAACCAATTACCCATATCCTGGATTAAAGCACCAATAATTTATCACCTTCGGCTTCTTCTTTGTCGTTACACTTTTCGGTGTTATCCATCCGTCTTTTTCCTTTCCCTTCTTGGTTTCCTTCACCTCTTCTAGTTCCACATGTACTTTAAAGCATTTTCGTATCTTCTCATCGGCACCTTCGTCTTTGCCTGCAAACACGATCGTTAACAGATCCGATAAAACTTCAAAGCCAGCTCCTTTTCGAAACATGGAATTATTCTGATTTTCTGCCGCTGAAAATTGGATTAAGGAGTCCAGCAAACGATTGACAGTTGCCTGACTGCCGTGGTGTATCTATGACGGAACGAAAGTTAATAGAATGCTGATGTGATAGAGGGGAGGCGAAACATACATCCGCCTTCGCCAGAAGTTCGAAAATGAAACCACCCGCAAATGTTGTGCCCCCTGTAAGTAAAGTCACTTCGATATCGTCAACAGCTTTCTCCAGATCGAGAAAGATTTGTTTGAGCGGCAGTAGGTCATCGATTGAGAAATCCTTTTTGGAATCAGATTCATCTTCTAAATCCAACTGTCCGGATTCTAGTGATTTCATTATCTGAAAAAAAAAATCGATTTTTATTAATGCGGCGCGCGACAATGAAAATATCCACAAGTTCGTACCTGAGTCAGTTCATCAATAGCCAGTGCGATATCTGACGACTTCAATTGTACCGATGCCGATTCCTCGCACATTTTCTCCACATTGTGCGCCTCATCTAAAATCACAATTGTATTGTTCAGCTCAATTTTGTTCGCCTTCCGGGCTTTTGGATCCAGGAGATAATTGTACGGCATAAAAATAATATCGGCCGATTGAATAAGTTCACGCGATGCATAGTACGGACATGTTTTCAATTTTCGACCGACCGTTACCAAATCTTCAATGTCCATAACACTTTGCTCGGTCAAGTGCGGATGATTTTTGTTTTTCTCAACGTTCAAGTGATACGAACACGAGCGTGTCAGCAAACGCAATTTGCACATTTGCATTTTCGCCGAGTTGTTTGTTTCTTTCGAGACTTCCGGATGTATGCATAATTGATCGCGCGATCCTAAAACGATAGCTTTCATGAAGCCGTACGAGGAACGCTTTAATTCCTGCATGGCTTGACTGAGTTGAGAGTGAGTGCGCGATGCATAAATCACTTTTGGTACATTCCATCGCATTGAAATGCCACCACCGGCAGCAATGTCGTTCAGGATGTCAGACGCATTTGACGATTGTTCCTTTTTTAGCGGGTCATAGCCGTATTTTGTTTGCAGATCTTTCATGATGTCGATTTGTTTCGTGCTTTGAGCTTGGGTCTGAAAATGAAAACACAAGACAACATTAGGTATGGTTAGTGCGGGAGAATACTCAATTGCGCTAACCCCTCGTGCGGCATAGCGCGTAAACTGTTCCACTTGTCGAGAATACTGAGGAGCACGTCGAGACGCAATTCGCTGGAGTTGGTTGGTATAAGTGGTGGCTGAGGCAAGACTTACCAGAGTCCAATTAGCACAAAAAGCGCCGTTTTGAAGCCACAAACCTCGTTTGTTATTGGATGATAGTCGGAAAATACAAGGGATGTGGCCTAGATTCAACCGGAGGAGTTAAGGAAGTAAAGCAGCTGCCCAACCCTCACCCCCGACACATAGGTGGTCAAAAAACGCCTTGCCCAATGTACGATGTGTAGTCCTAGCAAAGCCTGGGCATTCGCACATGAAGTGAGTGAGGGTTTCTCTCTCATCTTCATTACCGCAACTTCAGCTATGCGGATTGTAGCGGATACCAAGCCTGATTCCCTATAGGCCGATGTCCCGCGATGGCCGCCGTGAGCCTGGCGACATCTCTGCGTGATTTGGTCATAAGCTCCGATGTTCTCTTTCTGTCAAAGGAGGGCCATAAGTGATAGGTGTGCAGATTCCGCCATTTGGAATCCGCACTCTTGAGGTAGTAATTGGATATATTGCACTTAACAGCCAACAGCGGAATGCAAACCGGCTCCGCTTGAGATCTGTCTAGGGCGGCGTCCCTTTTGGCCAATCGTCGGCCTTCTCACTACTCTCTATGTTCCTGCGAACATGAATCTAGAGCAGGGTAATAGTGAGCCGTCTGCCAAGGCAAGCTAACTCCACCTCACATCGCTCGACAAGCTTGAAGGATGTAATTACCGAGTTCAGTGATAGCGGCCTGGCACGGTGAAGTCGGTTTTCGCCAAGACCACATCTTGTGGCAACTGGTTCAGAGTGTCACTGTGACCGTACAGTTTGGCAGTTCAGCCTCCCAACTCTTTGAGCCTAACTGCACTGCCCGCCGCAAGTTGTTTGATCAAAAAATGGTCGATAGGTGGAAGATGCAGGATCACGTTTAGCGCTTCTCTCGGACATGTTCGCATGGCACCTGTGGTACCAAGACATGCCGTTCTTTGCACTCTGCCAAGTTTTGTGACGTTTTTTTTAGTAAGCGCTGGCCACCAAATAAACGACCCATATGTAAGAATCGGACCGACTGCTGATGTGAACACCTAAAGGACCAAATTCGGCTTAAGGCCCAATCCTTCTTCCGAAGGCTTTCTTACAGGCGTAGAAAGCTATGCAGGTTCTTTCTTCAATGTTTAACTTTCAACTGAGCTTCGTGTCTAGAATGACACCTAAGTACTTTGCGCTGGGCTGTCCGTTTACTTTTGGAAGGGTGAAATGTGGTACTTTGGTTTTTGTGGTGAATAGCATCAGTTCAGTTTTACCTGAGTTGACGCCCAGGGCACAGCTTGTGGCCCAGGCACTCACCATATCCAGGGCCCTTTCCACGATCTGACTAATCACGGAGAGGCACATCCCGACACTACGATCGCCACATCATCCGCGTACGCGACCACTTTAACCCTTTCTCTGTGAAGCCTAAATATATTGTTGTCTGTCAGTAGTATGACGTCTAGGACTTCTTCCAACCCTACATTCGTTTCCGAGCTTGGAAAAACAAAGGTTGAGGCGTTCCCCTTATTACACACCACGAAGTTAGTATTCAGAATAAAGTCGAAACAGGGACTCACCTCCATCATTGATTTCAGTGCTCCCCCACAATGTGTCATGCGTTGGCATTGCCCGCCATCAAAAGGTGCGCTGCGTTTTATTTTTGTTTTTCCGGACATACTTCCGCAGTTCGGTCAAGTTGATGATAAAGGCGAGAATCAGTTGACGACCTATTTCATCCCGGAGATTCCTTCGCCCTATTCTCGTCAACTCCCGCGATCGGACAATTTGTGTCGCATCCTGGCAGCCAATCGGCGGAACCATGCGGCGGCTTTTCCGTGGAATAGCAGATAAGTCGAAGTGACGCGCCCGGTAGCCTTGAGGTCTCGGTAGCCACTTTACGATGCTTCAAATTAAAGTTCAGGGATTCATTTCCCCGTGTTAATCAAATAAAAAAAAATTACCAGTGGGTGGTATTAGAACTCCCACAGTAGCTATACTAAGCTCCTAGCTTGTCAGTAAAAGACGGCTAAACGGATGGAACAAGCAACTACACCATCCGAAATTGATATGCTAACGAAACGTCAACTAGGCATTGCTAGAGATGTTAACGCGCCCATGTCCCGCTGGAGGGCTTAAGGCAATTAGTAAAACAGTAACTCCCAGAGGCGTATTTCGAAAACCATGTTCAGTACGTCCTTAAGCCAGTGACGAGATCGAGACGGTTTTTTAGTGCGTAAATGACCAAAACCCGTAGACGCTTTTCGACTGCATTTCTCGTCTAAAATGGTAATAAAATCGTGTTCAATACATCCCCAACCCAATGACAAAACCGATACGGTTTTTTAGTTACTAAACGGAGAAACCGTATCTATCTCGCTCCTTTGAGAGGAAATGCACTCTGAAGCGTCACCCAAGAAATTCCCGCTTTAGGGACTACAAATGCCCGTGAGTGGGCTTTAGGTGCTTACCACTTGAAGCGGAAATGGACTAAATCACACACTCAAGGAACAGTTTTATTGCATTTTAGACGATAAATACTACCGAAGAACGTTTCGGTCTTGTCCGGTTGTCCCCGCAATTGGACCTCAGTTAGACGATATGGAGACGGGGTTTTTGGCCATTTAGTCACTAGAAAACCGTATCGACTTGGTCACTGGCTGGGGAAGTACTGAACACGGTTCTCGAAATACGCAATTCGGAGTGGAAAACATACATGACATTAAAATCTAGACTCCAAAAAGGTCCTTGAACGATAATCATGATAATGCCTTCATAGTACTTATTAATAAAAGAGGTCGTGCCCCAAACTATCTACAACCTTTATTTACAGGAGAAAGGGATTATTTACCTCAGCCTTCTTCGTCAGCAGCCAACCCAACGTTGAGCATAACAAACTCAACGTTTTACCGGTGCCGGTGGGTGATTCCAACATTCCATTCGTCCTGTTCTGCAGACATTCTATGACTTTGGACATGTACGTCTTCTGGACATCGTACGGCTCAAACGGAAAATTCACCGGCACCCCGTTTATTACACATTCAGGCATCGTGTTCAATTCTAATCTTTTTCACCGTACGATATTAGAACAGACAAAATAAAAACATCGAATTGTATTTGACAGTTTGATGAAATCCACTTGCCCTCGATGTCAACGAATTTTCCCGCCCAACAACTGTCAACCAGGAGTGCGTTCCATAACGTAACTATAGTTGACTATAGAGTGCATTCACGACGCTCGTTTTATCCGGATCGCTACGGAGCGCTCCGTAGCGCTACAAACCCCTCCCGGTCGTGATTGCAACCGTCTCTTCCATCCGCTCCGGAGCGGTTACTTCCCCTTGGTAGCAGAAATTTTTTACGCTCTCTGGGCATGTAGCGCTACATTTGACAATTCGCAGCTGGTATGTGCGTTGTGACGTCTGTGTACATCAAAAACGCAAATAGAATCCCCGTCTATGTAAATTCACTGTCTTCTCGTCTTTGATTTGATATTTCCTTGTTTCGCGATGTGCCAAAGAAATGTTTTGCGATGGAAAATTGGCAATTGTCAAATATTTGCGGTGTCACCTGTTTGTCAGACATTTCATATGTAGCGGTTCAATCACGAAAGAAATGTTGACAGGTAGCGTCTCCTCAAATGTGTAGTGGAGGGAATGTAGCGTTCCGTAGCGAAATTTTTTCACATGAATGCAGCCACTGACTATTGCCGTTCCATAACTCCGATAGTCGACTATTGTAGTTGACTATCGTCGTTCCATAACACACAATAGTCAGCTCTGTAGTCAACTATTCTAGCTCGTGCTCATGAGGGGAAGCTATCGATAGCTATCACACACACACGTACACACGAAGGCAAACTGACAGTAAACAGTCAATGTTGTGCAAAATTACTTTATTATTGCATTAATTTTGAATTGTTTTATGCAGTTTAGAGCATGCTAAATTTAATTTGAGGAAAATTGGTGCGAAAGAGTGTTTGTGTGTTACAAATTTTTGCATGGAGAGTGAAATACCGACGCAAATGTGTGTGTAGTGAAAAAGATGGCGGGTGTTTGTGCTACTTTACGACTATTGTCGTTCCATAACACCCATAGCTATAGCTGACTAACGTTATGGAACGCACTCCAGCTGATTTTAAATGATTTGCTCAAAGTGATGTTTTGAGCAACTGTCCGAAATGCAGTGGTAGTAATTGAAGCAGCTGTTGGCCTCCTGAAATTCTTATTATTTGTATTTCTTCTGTAAATTTAATGTTAAGTGAAGTTCGTCGTACAAGATCACTACGACAAGGTTTTACAAAGCCCATCGAAGATCAAACCCCAAACCAAAACAAAGCAACATAACCTGGAAATTGGCGGGTAAACAGTGCAGCTCTGATGTCGGAATTTTGTCAAAATGTTTGGAACTAAGGCGTTTGAATTGGTCAAGGAATTGAATAGATCGTCGGAAACACTTCCACCATTCGATGTGAGTATTTGCTGTCTTTGTGAAGTGTTTGTTTAATACAAATCATCACTTGTGTTTTTAGGACGATAGAGTAAGACAGGTTCTGGAAGAAATCAAAGCGATTTTCGAGGAAAACTGCCAGCAGGCGTAAGTATACTCTGTGCATTTAGCCTCTTGCAATGGATAGACGTTACAAAGCAATACTTCTACAATTCTAGTGCAGCCTATTCGCACTCGGGCGATCGAACTCTCTGGCCACTGCTCAGCTTTCGCCATGCAGCCATTCAACGTAATAAGCGCTGTCTTCTGGCCTACCTCTACCAACGGTTACAGCGTATCAAAGCCATTAGATGGGAGTTTGGACCAATGGTGCCTGCCGACATAAAGGGTTCATTTTGTGAGCCGGAAACGCAATGGTTTAATGCATACTCGAAATCGCTTGCCTCCTACATGCGATCGATTGGCGACGGCCAGGGCATTGATCTGACCAGTGACTTGAAACCGCCGAAGTCGTTGTATGTGGAAGTGCGATGCTTGCAAGACTATGGCAAATTCGAGCTGGAGGACGGCGAAGTGATCCACCTGAAGAAGAACAGTCAACACTATTTGCCCAGATCGCAAGTGGAGTCGCTGATACGATTGGGCATTCTGCAGCATATTTCCTGAGCAGTTGTTTCGCTGCCTCCGAACCGACCCGCGAAAATTGTCCAAAGACTTGATCGCCGTATGATTCACGCCCAATCGAAAGCCAGACAGAACTGCATTTCAACGGAAAATTCACTCAGTCATGTGATAAAGAATCTATTTTTAAGATTTTATTTCACTTTTATTTTGTTTCTTTTCAATTCAACGACTTAGATTTACAACACATTGCAAATAAATACTATTTAAGACTAAACCCCCGATTATGTACATTCTTGTAAGAAAACGACGCTACCCCTCCCATTAGATGTTGAATCCCTGATCTCGCATGCATTTCTTGTGCGCTTCTATCAGATCGCTGCAGTTGGCTTCGCCGTTTTCCAATATGCTGAAATATTTGGAGAATGTTAAGAAATTATTTGGTTAAGCCGATCTTGGTCCGAAGAGCACTTACCACTGATCGCGAGCTCGCTTCGTTTCAGGACATGCGCAGCATGCTTTGCATTTGGGCTTTTCGGCTGTGCCGGGCGCAGGGGCTGCAGCCTGAACGGATTCCTTGGCTGGTGCGTTTCCCATTTCGTGGCGAGGTTATAAACAACTGTAGGGTAGATTCAAATGGATTTAGCATAACATGCTGCAATTGGCACTCTAGTTGTCTGGTAAAAATACCTAGCAGGAATCCTAGTCTTAAACGGGTTTAATTCTAGAAATTAGAACGTTTACGTAAAACTGGACAGATCTCCCGTCCTTGCCCTTGGCTACTGTCACGATGACACATTTTAAGTCATATGCAGCTCTAGTACAATTTTAGGTTATGCCATTTTCCTGTTGACGGTTACAGGCTGGTGCACACATGAACGAGCACAACCACGACCGAACTTCCATCGAAACATCAAATATCATGGAACGATGGAAATATGGGGAATATTTTTTCCCACAAGTTCTATGAAATTTGATGGTTTGATGGAGGTTTGGTTGTGGTGGTTGTACTCGTTCATGTGTGGCGACCTTTACAAAGATGACGATGATATAATGAACCATATTCTGGTCTGGTAGTGCTGCTTCTACCGGCAGATCGATGGCAGCTTCTGATGAGTAATGATCGGTCGGTGGTACAAAACCAGAGGCCTAGGCACCCATTCCATCCTTATCGCCCCATTTTTTATTATTCCCCATTTTTGCCCCCCCCCCCCCCCCCCTGTTTTTGTGTTGTCTTCCTCGCCAATGAATTTTCTATTAATACGTAAAAGACAGGGGCAAAGGGCGGCGAAATCTCCACCCACGTTTCCCGAACTGAGCTACAGCAAGCATAGGCGGCTGCTTAGCTCGTTGAGGGGACTTTTTATTAGCCAGATGGCACAGCCCGACCTTCACGGTCATTATTCTACCTTAGGCTGCTATAGACGGTGCGATCCATCGTCAGATCGATCTGACCACGTCAAAAATATCGTTAACGATAGTCACATACATTGGGCGATCGATCTGACGATCACAATATCGTCAGATCGATCTGACGACGGATTGGATCGTATATGGGGGCTATATCACACCTCCAAGTCCAAGCTGGCTGGGGTCGCAGTGTATAGCGAAGGGTTTTTAATATTGGGACTATGAAGCACAAATTTTCGTCCACTATGCAACATGTCAGTTAGGGGGGGGGGCTGATAAGGCGGCGAAATTTTCAACAAACCGTCAATACCACCCCGCCATACCGGAAAAATCCTCGTAGTTATTTAACTGATTTTGGCAATGAGAATTCAGCGAAAGCTTCGACTTTTTCGGGATTTGTCTTGAACGTACTATTACCAGTTATGTGACCTAGGTCGCCACCCATTGACGAGCACAACCACGACCACTTCCATCGAACCATCAATTTCATAGGACGTGTGGAAAAAAAAGACCCCCTATTTCCACCGTTCTATGATATTTGATGGTTCGATGGAAGTTTGGTCGTGGTTGTGCTCGTCAATGGGTGGCCACCTTTAGTATCGAACTTGCTTCATGAGAAACTTGCTCTTCTTAACGTTTAACGTCAAACCGGCCTTACGGAAACAAAGAGCTATTTCCTGGAGAAGCAATAAATGCTCCTCGACTGTTTCCGTTATTAGCAAAACATCATCCCAGAAGATGAAAACCTGATATATGAATTGATACAATGACCGACCTAGAACAAAGGGCATCTTTCCCTTTGATTCCTTGTCGAGAGGTATTTGCCAGATGGCGAAGTCGACACTCGTTATAAACTGGACCTTTGGGAGTCGACTTAGAGTACTTTCGAACATGGGCAAAGAACAAGCATATTTAACAGTGACGTCGTTAACTTTTCGAGCATCCGTGCTTAACTACAAGGGCAACATGCAAGGACCATGAACTGGAAGGTTCCTCAATTACACCAATCACAAGCATCCTGTCAATTTCCGCGAAGAGGAGCTTCTCGATGGAGAGACTGCAATGTGTCTCTGCCTAATTGGATTGCTGCTTCCAATATCGATGCTATACGACTTAAGTCCTCAGCGGAAAAAGAGGGAAACATTGCAATGACTGCATTGAGTCTCGCCTCCTGTTCCGGAATGAGATGTTTTTTGGGATTGATAACTCCTTGTTCCGAAGACAGGGTTGATGAACACAGGGAAGATACAAATAAATCGGAAGTCCAAACAGGCGAATGAAATCAACGCCATAAAGATAGCATGATTAGCAGCCATGATTTTTGGGTTTGACCACGAGAAGTTATATCGGTCCAAACTGTACCTACCGCATAATGTGGAGAGCCGCCGATAGTTGTCAGGCTAAGACGGAACTTTTCCATTGGATGTGTTGGCTTTGGAGGAATTTCTCGCCTGTTGCTCCTGAACACGTACGCTTCTTTCCATAGCAAACTAAAGCCTAATATGATTTCGAAATATAGGGTGTGGCTTGTTGGATGTTTCGCTTCGGGGAGCTAAGCACTTCTGTATTAGATCTTTCTGTTTGCTTCACACCTGTGTCGTGTAGTCTGTTTTTGCGGGAAAATTTGAGTCGGATATCTTTTGTATTCGCTGTCATTTTTATAAATTATTTTCGAGTATTTCCTAGAATCTACCAAAACGAAGCTCTATATACCAAACATTTTTGAGGGGGCGCATGCCCCGATGGCCCCCCTCGGGATCCGCCACTGAACGAGCCTCCAATTTTCTCTTGGCTTTGTTGGACTGACTATGGAAGCAGTCTCTTAAATCGAAAACGTTTCGTTTGCGTTTGAGCATCCAGCACATACTATCTGGCTATCTAGCTTAAGACAAGACATTTGCTCGATTCAGCTAATATCGGAGCGCTGGCTGTTACCACTTAAGTATAGCCAAATTTTCGTGTCTCGTGTGTTCTGTCGTGACGGGTGGCTGTGATAACAAGTGTGCAGTCGGGTATTTGTGATAGTCGAAAATTGGATTTCCGACTGCCTCGATAGTGTGGAACATATCAAAATATTTTGTGCAAAATCCAAAGAGGTTCCGTCAAGAGTGTAACATGCTATCATCAATCACGAGGAATAGTATATCGGCGCTTCGCAAGCACATTCCGCACAGAACACCAACTTTCAATCATCGTCGGCAAGTATGTGTTCGAAAGAGAAAAAATCAGTGCACGATAATAATATAATAACTTTATTTTTCGAATTTATTTTCTCGACTTTCACAGATATATCTGTTCTAATTAATTGTTAATTCAATGCTCTTATATAATTCCTTGCGATTTTTTCCGTGTATGGAACACATGTGGTTGTTGTTGTCGCGTTGCCATTTATTGGAACCATCGTCTTGTTTATTTGAATATACGAAGAGAGCTTGACAACAATATGTATATATCGCTCAATTGACGTCACGGTTGTCTATCTATCTGCCTACTGCTAGTACTGTGTAGATAGTCTTCGATCTTCATTGTCAGCTGGACTTTTAGCGGGTTTGTGGCTCTTGGAATAGGGAGACCAGGAAGTAGACAAAGGGAAAATTTTGGTAACCATTCGCTTAGATGTGGTTGTTACACGACCACTATCACATCTTTCCAGTGGCGTTTGCGTTTTATGCAACTTCTCTCAAGAGGTCACCCACACATTGCACTTTCAAGGCTGCGCTACTGAATCAAAACTAAGCAGCTGATAACCCAAGTGTTCAGATTTTAATTACCCGCGGACCACGAACAAAAACACTTACTTACCGGGGAATATCTTTGTTCTAAAAGCATTTCAGCTACGTAGAGCGACGATGCACTTAATAGCGATACAAAATCAGGACACTTACCTGTGAAATGAAACTCCACTTTTCCTGGAAATCCATCTGTTGTGGCAATGTTCCATAGCACACTCCATTTTCCAAAATTAATGGGATTAGTAGCTTGTCTCACTTAAAATAGGCCACTAAGTGAACACATAAACAACACTTTACAGTTCTTGATGTAATTTTCACAAAACTAATAGAGTTTTCACTTGAAAAAATGTAATTTTTCACTGCAATCTCGTGTTCAGCACAAAATGACCGGCGAGAAATGTCATCCCACGAAATCGAAACTAAGAACAGCTGATCGCAGCTAAAAAAAGGAAAACAACAGTTTGGTTACTTTCACAGACAGTCACGTATAGCTTTTGTCTCTATCCTTCTCTTGTATATCAATGTTGTGGCTAGAGGTTAAACGATACATCGATAGATGACTAAGATTTTCATTTTACTTTAACCCCTTGTGGGGCATAGCGCGTCAAATACTCCTAAAAGACCTCGTTGACGTTTCGTTAGCATATAAAAAGTTTCGGAGAACGCATACTGCTGGCTAACACATCATGTCGCCTTCTGCGACAATAGACCAATCAATGAGTGCTCAAAAGAGGGGTGTAGAGTGTATGGAATGTGCGATAATTTTTGACTTCAGGACTTCGTTAGGAGTGGTTAGTAGGTAAGCATTCTAAAAGTCCCCGCCCCTGGGAGGTGAGCTTACGATGGGAGGGGTGAGGGAAGGTCCCATTTTTTGGGTTTTTCGATTATATCTCGGAAACGGTGGACTCTAGAAATGTTTTTGTATGTTTTATGCAAAAATGAAAGCTTATTAAATTTCCTATAAAATTGCCTGTAGGCATATTTGCCGAATTTCTAACGGTTTACGAGATATATTTTACCTTATTGAAAATCGATGATTTTCAAAGAAATCATTTGCTTCTAGTGTCAACCACGATCTTTTCTCAGAAAACTAGTCTGAGACGAAGTTGTAGAAAATTAAATTTCCTTTGGTACACTTTTGTTACCTTATCTTCAACCAATCAAAAATTATAGAATTTCTAACATGTACAGTCATTTTCAAAATATTAAAGCTAATTAAATTTCCCATGCAATTGATATTTGTAAAAGAACTTCTATAGCGTAATAGCCGCCTAATATAAATAAACACTGCTACACAATACAAGTAACTAATAACTAAGTATTCCGGATGGCGCAACGGTTAGCACGTTCGCCTTCTACGCACTGGGCTCCGGTTCAATTACTACTGAAGGCGGTAGTTTTCGATAAAAAATAGGATTTACGTGTCATATGAATGAGTGAATGAATGTGTCAACGTTGCGCCAACGTTACTTATGTCAACACCAGAGGGTTAAAAACGAAACACTCCAGTACATTGGTCCCCTCACCCCGATTTAAATGGCACCCGTATTTCCTAGGTTCCATTTCATGTCCAAAAATGTGCTAACGTCAACGCCTAAGGGCTAAAAATACCTTCGACAACCCTCCAGTGCATTGGCCTCATCACCCCGATTCAGACTTCCCTTCATGTCCAAGAATGTGCTTATGTTGGCGCCGAAGGGCTAAAATCGCCTTTAGCAACACTTAAGTGCATTGGCTCCCTCGCCACGATTCAAACGACACCCGTATTTCCTAGGTTCCACGTCATGTCCGAGAATGTGCTTTGTCAACACCTAAGGGTTAAAAACGCCTTCAGCAACACTCCAGTTTCTTTTGTTTCCTCTATATCCTCGCCACAACCGGACCGTCCCATTTCCCGTACGCTATTCAATTAACCTTTTATCCTGACCAAAGAACTTAACATGCCTTCCACATTCTGCATTCTCCTCATCACTCTGAGCCAGAAGATTTCCCGTATTGCTTAGATTTCGTTTCATGCGTAAGAATGTCCTTACGTCCTGATCAAAGGACTCAAAATATTTTCAACAATACTTGTTGCATAGTTGCATAGGTCTCATCACCTCCATTCAGAAAATTCCCATATTTACTAAGTTTGGCTTCAACAGCGTGACGATCGTTATGTAACGTTAAACGTGCCATATACACACACCGATCCATCGGCCGATATCGATATCGGGTGGCGGATCGGCCAATCGATCGGTGTATGTATGGCACGTTTTGAAATCGCACCAAAAAATCGGCAGATAAAATTTGATCGTCAGATCAGTAAAATCGTCAACGATAGTCACATATACTGTGCGATCGATCTGACGATCATAATATCGTCAGATCGATCAGACGATGGATTGCATCGTATATGGGGGCTATAACTCTGATTAGTTCCCATAAAAGTCTGCGTCCATACTCGTAATTTGGTTTACAATAAACTTTTCGTAACTTTGGAAAAATATAATGCAATGATCATTTATGTACTTGTTATTGTTTTGCTGGTTATTAGACATTTTCCAATTAACAATAACAAAGTTCAAACCAGAATAGCAATAATTTGTACCTTATTCTGTTGATAGAGAAATAACGTAGTGTCAGAGAACCTTAATTATTTTCCTTGTTTACGAAGTAGCTCGGTGTCTATGACGTATGATCGAATTACTCAGGTCTCTTAGTTGTTATTGCATTTCATTGTTTTCACTTAAACAAAAACATTTTGTGAGCAAATTGCTATCTGACTCGGTGAGCTCTACCCTAGTGTGTTTTCATACATTCTAAAGCCATTTGGACACTTACATCCAAAATCCAAATTTTCCCCGGGCGAATCCGAAATTTCCCTGTCAAATCCATACGACAACCGGGGAAATTTTGGATTGGACGCGGGGAAAATTGGATTTTGGAGGCATGTGTGAGTTCATCTTAAGGTTGCGTTCATAGCGAAAGCGAGCAGCCGAGCGACAAGCTGATGCAAGTAATCTTGCTATACAAAGCTTAGCCTTGATCGTTCATTAATCGTCCTTAAACTTCATCATCATCGTGGCGCGACAGCCCGACGTCGGGCCTTGGCCGCCTGAATCATTGTCCTCCAATTATCTCGGTCACGTGACCGCGTCCTCCAATTTTGGGAGCCCAGCAGCTGCGCGGCGTCCACACCTACTGAGCTCTCCCAACGAGATCTCGGTCGTGTTCGCAGTCTCGCTCCGTCCACTCGTTCTGCATTCATTACTCTCTTAGCCATGCGATCATCGTCCATTCTTTGTACATGCCCTGCCCATTGAAGTCGTTGTAGTTTGACGATTTTCGAGACTTGCAGCTCATCATACATTTCATACAACTCATGGTTGTACCGGATGCGCCATCCATCTCGATCGCAAACAGCCCCGAAAATTCGCCGTAGAACCTTACGTTCGAAAGTGTCTAGCATGTTTTCGGAGGCTTGAGTTAGGGTCCATGCTTCGCAGCCATAGCATAGCACTGGTCGTATAATGGTTTTGTACACGCGGAGCTTGGTGTTTCTGTGCACATGTTTCGATTTCATTATGGGGAGAACCGAGAAAAAAGTCTTATTAGCTAACTGTATCCGTCGCTTGATTTCGTCAGTTTCGTTGGCGTCCCTTGACAGGTTGCAACCCAGGTAGATGAAGTTGTTCACGAACTCGATGTTGAGGTCCCCCACGGTGATGCTCGGTTGTGCAGGTGTCCTTGTCACCGATTGCATCATTATTTTAGTTTTACCCTCGTTAATACGTAATCCAACTTCCTTTGCAGCGGTATCGAGCGTATGCAGAAGTTCTTCTGCGTCAGCCAATCTTCGGGACATGATGTTGATGTCGTCGGCGTACGCTGCTAATTGTGTCGACTTGATGAGAAGCGTCTTGCTGTTGTCCATATTCATGGCCCGAACAACGTATTCCAATGCTAGGTTGAAGAGCGTCGGTGCCAGTCCATCGCCCTGTTTCAAACCAGTGCGTGTTTCAAATAGATCAGTAAGTCTATTCTGGATCCTGACTTGTAAGACGGAGTTGGTCATCGTCATCTTTGTCAGTCGCACTAATTTTGCCGGTATACCAAATTGCAGCATGATGTTGTACAGTACTCCACGATCGATACTGTCGTATGCCTGCTTGAAGTCGACAAAGATTTGGTATACGTTTACGTTGTATTCCCAGCACCTCTGGAGTATCAGTTTGACTGAGAAGAGCTGATCGGTTGTGGAGCGACCAGGTCTGAAACCGCTTTGATATTCGCCAATGACTCGTTCTGCGTACGGTTTTATTCTATTTTCCAGAATTTTCGTCAAAATTTTATAGGACGTACAAACTAGTGAGATGCCCCTGTAGTTCTCACACCGCAGTTTATCTCCCTTTTTATGGATTGGACAGATGATGCTTCTGCGCCAATCGTCTGGGATCTCCTCGTTCTCCCATAGTCGCAGGAGTAATTGATGTAAGGCATCAACTAGACTCGCTCCACCGAATCTTAGCAGTTCAGCTGGAATCTCGTCAGCGCCCGGCGCTTTATTTCGTTTTAGTGACCGCAACGCGAGATCAACTTCCTCTACTGTCGGGGGTTGAATGGGTGGGCCTAGATCAACAATATCGTCGAGAGCTTCCTGTGTGGGGATGTTAGATGGTCGGTTTAGAAGCTCTTCAAAATAAGAGGCCCATCGTTTGTTAATACCATCGGTGTCGCTGATGATGTTTCCATCCTTGTCCTTACAAAGGCTAGTCCTGGGTTGGTAGCCGTTCTTAATTGTATTTACTAGTTTGTACGCTTGTCTGGTGTTCCTATTAGCCAAGTTTTCGTTTATGTTCAGCAACTGCTCGTCAAAGTATTTACGTTTCTTACGTCTAATTATTCTATTCGATATTCGCCGTAGCTCGTCATATTTTTCTCTTCTGGCTCTGGTTCCTCGTTGAATCCATTGTCTGTAGGCCTCGTTTTTCGCGTCAAGTGAATTTTTGCATTCTTCGTCGAACCAGTCATTTCGCGCTCGCCGGGCTTTATATCCCACGACCTTCTCTGCGACATCCTTGATGGTACCCTTGAGTTCTTCCCAGAACCCATGGACGCCTGTGTTGCTGATGTTGTGTAGCATAGGTGATAGTTTTTCCTCAAGGGCGGTAGTATACGCCACCGCTGTAGCATCACTCAAGAGCTTATCAACCGCAAAGATTTTGGGAGGGCTGATTCTTGACTGGTGCACTGAGGAGATTCTACATCTGTAGGTCGTCTTCACCAAGTGATGATCTGAGTCGCAGTTTGCTCCTCGATAGGAGCGGACATCCATGACACTAGACGCCCATCTCCTGCAAATGAGGACGTGGTCAATTTGGTTGACGGTATGTGCGTCTGGAGACTTCCAGGTCTGCTTGTGAATGCGTCGATGCGGGAAACACGTAGAGCTTACGACTAGATTCCTGCTGCAGGCGAAGTCGATAAGTCGCTGGCCGTTATCGTTACATTCTTCATGGAGGCTGTGGCCTCCAGAGGTCCCCCGATGCCAACTTTCATTCCCGACTTTCGCGTTAAAGTCTCCCAGCAGCAATTTGACGTCGTTTGTTGGAAGTGAGTCGAAGAGAGTTTCAAGGCGGGCGTAGAACTCGTCTTTTACTGCGTCTTCTTTAACTTCAGTGGGGGCATGCACATTGATGAGCCAGAGATTGAAGAATCGAGTCTTGATGCGAATCGCACACAGCCGTTCATTTATGGGTTTGAAGTCAGTAATATGCGGTTTGAGGTGATTGTTTACTATAAATGCTACTCCAAACTCCTTGCGGCCCGATGGTTTGCCACTTGTAAAAATTGTGTGCGATTTCTTGTCATTAATCTCGCTGCCAAGCCAATTTGTTTCCTGGACTGCAGTAATGCTCAGTTTGTACTTTTCGACCTGTTGAAGGAGGGCCTTCTCGGCCCCCGGTTTGTTCAGGGAGCGTACATTCCAGGATCCGAAAGAATAATCCTTTATTCGTTTGCGTGGTCGTCGTTGTTGATCCGTCCAATCCGAGGCTTTTGTTCCAGGTTTCTTGACATGGAGTGGTTTTTACAAGGACGAGTTGTCAGCACGTCGCTTAACCCCATTCGGGGGATGGCCTCGGAGATAGCTGCTTCAGATGGTTTAATAAACGTGCTGGAGCCCACACAACTATGTAGCAGGTCCAACTACGCAAGTCATTCCATCCTACTAGACCTGAGACGCTTAGGTGTTTGTCAGCCATTCAGGCTACAGCTATCTGCCTTTTCCAAACTGTCTTATCGCTAAGACATTGGCCGTCAGCGAATTGATACACTGCCGTTACCAGGGGGCGCCCACGCGGAGGACTATGGAAAAGGTCTTTGCCCCCTTAAACTTTACCACATATTTTATATGCAGCTTTATGCCTCCCAACAGGAACTACACCTGGAGCCACAAGCTGACCTATAAGCTTTAAGTTTAAAGTACAACTCAAAGGTGTGAAAAAAAAAGAACAGAATTGGAACATATGTAGCTCACAAATATATGTGAAAACAACAACAAAAAGTGGGCTAATTCTCTCTCTCGGGTTCGTGTTAACCCTTTCTGAGGCATAGGGCATTAACCACGCCTACTTTGCACATCGTCCTGTTCTCCACAATCGCCTTTAGCTCTCTCCACGATTTACCTATAGAGGCACCCTCGCTCTCAACTGACCTTCTCCACGTGTTTCTCGGTCGTCCAACCATGAACGAGCACAACCACGACCAAACTTCCATCGAACCATCAATTTCATAGAACGTGTGGAAAAAAAAATTCCCCCTATTTCCACCGTTCTATGTTATTTCATGGTTCGATGGAAGTTTGGTCGTGGTTGTGCTCGTCCATGGGTGGCGACCTTTAAGAGGTTGTTAAGTGATTTTCACATTGGTTTTCCTCTAAGTTAATTTTTTAAGGAATTTAGTTTTGCCATTTCCTAAGCACATAACTATTTTTTCTAAGAGGAGGATTTCCATTTCAAATTAAAGCTAACTCAATTATGAAAAAAAAAACATTCCTTATGCATTATCCTTAAGGGACGAGTTTTTCCGATATTTGTCAAAATACGTCACAAAATGATGAGATTTTTTCACTTTATGGGAACAAAAGGCCAAAAAAACTGTTGAACAGTACATATTGTCATGAGCTTCGGCTTGAATTTGCTAAGCCCAACAGCTGGTGTTCGATCCGATACTCAGTTCAAACATTTTATTAAAAATTTGAGACATTAAAAAAATAATATATTTTATATTCTCCTTTCAATCTTTCCAGCTACCCGCATTACACCATGAATTCAGAGAGCTCCACCTATCTCCACTCCTCCAGAAAGTAGTTTCCTTCAACTTGAGTGATATTGGCGAAGGTATACGAGAAGTTGTCGTTAAGGAATGGTTCGTATCAAATTTTGGTTGTAAAATTAATCATCTGCATACTTACCAATTTCTCCCAAACCCCAAGGTTTGTTCAAGTTGGCGATACCGTTGAGCAATTCGACAACTTGTGCGAGGTTCAATCCGACAAAGCATCCGTTACCATAACTAGTCGTTACGATGGCAAAATCGTCAAAATCTATCACAAAATCGACGACATTGCGCTAGTTGGTAAGCCCCTTCTGGATTTTGATGTCGAGGATGAAGAAGGCGACAGTGGCACGAGCAGTTCGTCAAGTTCAGACGAAGAACCGACTAGCAACACAACGACTGCAAGTAGCCCGAACGATGAACCTTGCCCTGGCTCGTTGACAAAAGTATTAGCCACTCCGGCAGTACGAAGAATTGCCATGGAGAATAAGGTCGATTTGAGTAAGGTAATAGCCACGGGTAAAGCAGGACGCGTTTTGAAAGGCGACGTCCTTGAACATTTGGGTCAAGTACCGCCTGGTACGAATAAGCCACATCCAACCCTAATGAAGGACCAACCAACGAAGACTTCATCACCCGCTGTGACCCGAGTTGAAGTCTTGAAGGGCGTAAGGAAGGCCATGCTGAAGACAATGACTGAATCAGTGGTAATCAGTATCTTGCGATTTCTCTCTGCTGCCAAATTTTTAATTTTCTTTATTTCCTTGTGCAGAAAATACCTCATTTTGCGTATAGCGATGAAATCGACATGACAAATCTAATTTCATTCCGTGATCAGCTCAAAGGTATCGCCGCCGAACGTGGCGTTGCCAAACTTACATTTATGCCATTCTGTATCAAGGCTGCCTCCGTGGCTCTTTCCAAATATCCGATTTTGAACAGTTCACTGGATCTGGAGAATGAAAGTGTCACTTATAAGTCATCACATAATATTAGTGTTGCAATGGACACGCCTCAGGGATTGGTCGTACCAAATATTAAAAATTGTGAACAAAAAACCATATTGGATATTGCCAAGGACTTAGCTATTCTTATGGATAAGGCCAAGAAGGGACAATTGCGTCCAGAAGATTTCGCCGATGGGACGTTCTCGTTGTCGAACATTGGAATTGTAAGTTGGTCTGCTTGCTGATTATGGGAAGGATGTTGTCGTTAATGACATTTGATTTTGTTTCAGATTGGAGGAACCTATACTCATCCCTGCATTATGCCACCTCAAGTAGCGATTGGAGCCATGGGTCGTACAAAGGTAAGAGGAATCAGATTTTTCTAAAGATACGCGATTTATGATTTTCGAGAGAAAGAGAGGCATCAGAATAAGTTGACTTAACAGGCAGGATATGTATGCCAGCAACTCGCACCGTCCGAATTTTTTTTAAATGCCAATGAAACGTTGACTAGTCTTCGGAGGCGTTATGACCACAAAGCGTTAAGGCAAATAACTAGTATTAATTATTGTTGCTTTTTTTTCTAGCCCGTCCCACGTTTCGGCGCCAACGATGAAATCGTCAAGGCTCACATTATGAGTGTCAGTTGGTCGGCTGATCATCGTGTCATTGATGGCGTAACTATGGCCAAATTCTCAAATGAATGGAAGAACTATTTGGAAAATCCTGCACTTTTTATTCTGTCGGGTCAGTAGGAACGAGTAGACGGACCGAGAGACTATCGAATTTGGGAGCACAATACCACTACTGCTAACTTTGCCATTTGGAATACTGGAAAGACTTACATGTTGCATTTATAGATTTTAAGGCATTGTTTTTTTTTTTTATTGTGAAAGGTATAGATTTTGTTTTTACTGGATAATTTAGACATATACGTAAATATGTAAAAAAATGTAGATATGTACCTATATTATGCTTTAAAATATGATTTATAAATCATTTTGAATGCAAATGTTGAGCATTTGCGGAAGATGTTTTCAGAGAATGCATTTTAATAAAGCTTTCATTTTTATTTAAGTCTTGGCTTTCAGCAAAACATTGAATTCCTTCAAATAATTTTATATTTTTTAATGAAAACTTGAAGGCTTGTAATGGACGGTTTGGTGGGCATCGGAACATGTCCGTAGGGACGGAGCCCAAGGTAGCGTAGTGACCCTGAAGGTCGGGCCGTGCCATCTAGCGAAGAAAATGTCCCTCAACCAGCTAAACAGCGGCCTATGCTTGCTATAGCTCACTTCGGAAGATGTGGGCGGGGCTTTCGCCGTTCGTTGCCCTTGTATTAACAAAAATGCGTAGCCCTGGGGAAGACACAAACAGGAGAGACAAAAATGGGGCGATAAGGATGGTTGGCGGGCGGCTCAGATATCCTCGCGCTTACATCGTAGTCCGGGTCCAATGGGACCCTCGGCTTCTGGTTTCGTACCACCGACAGATCACTACTCATCAGGTGCTGCCTTCGATCTGCCGGTGAAAGCAGCACAACCAGACCAGAATATGGTTCATAGCAGACAGATAAAAAAATATAGTGGGCCCACAAAAGTAAAATAATCAAATTTGTTAAAGAATATGCCTCGATATAACTGACTTGATGTCAATGTCACAACGACCTAGGAGTAAGCTGTGTGGATGCAGCTGGGTACGTGAAAATGTGGTCAACGTCGTGAGGTGTTCCGTTGCAGGCTGGACAGGTGTTTTGGACGTTTTCATCAATACGGGATAGATATGGGTTGAGGCGTGAACACCAGCCTGATAGAAGTTGGGCAAGTGTTGTTCTGGTGGCTCTAGGAAGCCTCTTCTCATCGGGTGATATTTTAGGTTTTAATCCCGTTATTGATGAAAGAACCTCTTGCTGATGAAGTAATGCGGTGGCAGATTTGTAAGCATTATCGTCGAAAGGATTTCTTTGATATTCCTGGGCATCACGTTCAAGATACCTCAGATCACGTTGAACATGTCTTGCGGTTGCGGGTGGTGTCTTGTCCATAAGATGGAAATTAGGATGTTCCCATATTGCTTCGCGTTCCTGCGGCAGCCGGTTCTACGCACCGGAGCGACTCGTTCATTAGAACGGCCACGAGCTGCCAATCCCCTTCGATGCAAGAAGGAAGTGTGTGTGTGTGTGCACTATAATACATGTTCAACTCCGTTTTATGATCAATGCTCAAATGGTCTGGTATTGATGTAAAGACCAGGGAGACGTGTCATAACGTTATATTTTTTACGTCACATAATTTAACGAACGTTCACTGCAAGTGGTTTGGATGGCCTCAATTAGCTGTTTTTCGTCCTTTGTTCACGTTTTAAATAAGTGATTCACAAAAAAAAAAATTTATAATGGCGAAGTCTATCACAAAATCGGGTATATGCAACACCATCTAGAAATACAGGCCTGCGCTCAGCTGATTTTGACGGCTAAATTACGCAATTATTTCCTTCGATGACTTCATCGTATCCACAATCCAGTGGTCGGCGACTGATGGCGGCGAGTCCCTGGTTTTTGTGCGTTCCGTGTTTAGTTTTTGTATTCCGCGTTGAGTGTTTCTTTGTTAGTTAAATTTCATCTAGTGATCCGAGAAAACAAACACGTGCACGATGAAAGTGTGTCGTGCGGTCAAAAGATGTATTTTGTCAAGTGTGAACTGTTTCACGATACTCTGCGACTGATCCCCGGGCTGCGGCTTCGACCAAATTGCTGCAAGTGTTCAGAAAGTGTATTTTTAGAGGACTAAAATGCCGTCTGACGCAACTCCAATTGTAAACATATGTCGTGCCGGGGACATCGTCGTGTGCAGTCACTGCCTTGGCAAAGGAATTAATGACGTACACGATCAGCTGAGCGCAGGCCTGTATTTCTAGATGGCAATGGTTTCTTACAGTGCGAAATCAGTCGTTCGTGTTCCTAGAGTACCTCCCAGTCGACTCGTTGTTGGTATAAGGGATGGCACTGTTGTCTTGCTCCGCTGATAGGTCCTTTCAAAATTTTCTTAGGCATGCATTTATCGTCCATTCGTTGTACATGCCCTGCCCATTGAAGACGACGTAGTTTGACAATTCTCGAAACTTCCAGCTCATCGTACAGTTCGTGCAGCTCATGGTTTCACCGGATGCGCCATCCGTTTCAGTCGCAAACAGCTCCGAAAATCCGCCGAAGGACCTCCCGTTGAAATATGTTTAACATCTCTTCGGAGGCTTGAGTTAGGGTCCAGTTTTCGCAAACATAGCGTAGCACAGCTCGTATGATGGTTTTGTATATGCGGAGCTTCATAATTCAATGCACATGCTTCCATTTCATTATTGGGAGGACCGGAAAAAAGTCTTGTTTGCTAGCTGTATCTGTCGCTAGATTTCGTCCGTTTATTTTTGGTACATTTTGATGCATAAATCAGCAGGATTATGCTCCAATCCATACAGCCGGACTGATAAAAAGTGTATCCAAGCAAAAAATGTGGTTTTCAAGAAAAACCTCCGTACTCCGCAGACCTAAATATTTGGCTACGCTTTTTTTTACAGAGCAGGATAAAAAAAAACATTGTACAATTTTTTTTCAATATATGCAATTTTATTAACATATTTACCTACATTTTTAAAAAATAAACTTTACAATTTCGAATTTAACACGTCTTTCGTTCGAATTTTACATGCGTCCATATCTCAGAAAAATAAAATAAACCTATTGTATTTAAAAATTTACAGATAAAAAATAAAGAAAATTATTGAACAATTATCATTTACTTAAAGTAAATCTTAGGTTTCAAAATACACTTCGGTTTGCGACAAATGGAAAAATAAAACTTATATCGTGGAATAGAGAAAATAGATACACATTTAATATAACAGGGCAGGGCTATCACTGTGATATGTTTTTGAGACATTATAAAAATAAACGGATATATAACGAATATAAAAACGAAAAAAAAAGAAACAGAAAAACAAAAACCAACTATTTATAACAAAGATATTCTAGTCTAGGCTATGTTATAAAACAAGTAAACGAAAACAACATTGGTTGGAATGATTTCCGAAATGTACAAGATTCATGTTTTAGTTAACAAAAAAAAAATGCTGTTTGTTGTTGTACATAGGTTCACTAGTCTTCTTTATACTCCAGTGATAGGAATAGGTCTCGTTTCGCAAGGTATTCACCGTATCGCATGTTTGCAAATCTGTAAAATAAAAGAGAACACAATTACAACCAAATTGATTTGGCCAAATTGTCCGTAATTTTTTTATTAACAACTTACTGGCAATAATCGAAATCAATATTCGAATATTCGGCCTGTATCAATGCCCAGACGGTCCACAAATAGTGTGCCGCCAAAGCGAATTGATTCACCTGAACGTATAAACGCTCAATATCGTCGTCGGTTACCTCGCCCGAGTCATTGAATTCCTCCAGATAGACTCGCAGCCAGCTCAACTGGAACTCTTTTGATGGATATCGGGCATAGTCGATTTCATCAATACCGGCAAATTCGGTGAAATGATTGCCAATATCGAATGCCTGGAAATTATAAGCTGCATACTCATAATCTATAAAGGTAACACGATTGAAAGATTCCGTATATATAATGTTTGTTAATAGCAGATCGTTGTGTGCAAATACCACGGGGCTTTCAAACTTCTCGAGTCGTCCAAGAAGATCGTTGAATTCATCGCGTAGTTTTTGAACTGGCAGAAATGTATCTTTCAGTCTGGGTGAGAAGAAAAAAATGAAAAAAAAAAATTAGAAATCTTGTACTTATTAAAAACTAAGTAAATTTAAAAAACTGCCACATTTTCGTGAATTTTAATGTCGAATCTACTTTTACTTTAAGAATAGAAATGTAGAGAAGGCTTGTCGTGGATTTATAGCTTTACCATGAGAATATGAAATTCTGCAATCATTCTCGCCATTTCATCAACAAACAATAGGTATTGGGCTAACGCCGACACACAACTGGCGCTAGCAATCTACAGCGAGCACCACAGGAAGCTACATAATCACACCAAAGCGGATGTGACCCGCGTCTAGTCAAAGTGTGCCGCACCACTGCGACCCATGCAGTTATAGTGTGCTGCACCATTATGACACTAGCGTCAATCGTCCCATCATCGTCATCCCTTGCAACCGCAGCTGGAGACACAGGGCTATAGCTTTTCTTATAACGAGATAGAGCCTCAGTACGGCTATAGCGTTTCGACGACATAATAAAGAGTCCCAGGAAGTCTCATAATGACACTGGGCTTTGGCTTGGCCCACGCTGACACACGGCCTGAGCATCCCACAATTCAGTGAACAGCCCCAGCACGCCCTCGGCGACATGTAGCCCAGCATACAGTTAAGCGAGACGAAATGTGTATTAATGCGATATCGCAATTCCAGCGTACCACATCTCGACTCCACATTTCGACGTGCTTCAGTGGGATCTATGTTGCTGTTGTGGTAGCGATGCTTCGAATACCACAGTTCTTCTTGCATCGAGGGGGTTTGGCAGCTCTTGCCCGTTAAAAAACGGGTCGTCCCGGTACGAAGAACCGGCTGCCGCAGGAACGCAGTGGGATCATATATCTCGCTATCTGCCTCAGTCAAATATGTTGATTTTTAATCAATGACGAAAACTAACTTTTAATTATTTTTCTAAAATGGGGGTAATGTCGTGGATTTATCCCAGTAAACATTTTTGTAGATATAAAAGTGGAGTGGGTCATTGTGAGTCTAAGTCAAAAATGACTCAAACTCACTTTCCACTACCACACAGAAATAATCGGCTTAAAGCCAATTCTTCCCCGGTCACTTGGTTTCGTCCACACCATGGATCACTCTTCAGAAGCTGCCTTAAATCCATGGGGGAAGCAGCTTGACCAAGTCAGGGGGCTTGTATTCCGACCTAAATCGGAATACGTCCCTGAGTGAAATGCTTACACCTTATATAGTGTGCATTACACGACACGAGTGCGAATCTTCATCCAATGAATTGTCACTGTGTTTATTCACGCATAAGCGCATATCGTGCTTGTTAAGAATAAAAGTGGAGTGGGTCATTGTGAGTCTAAGTCAAAAATGACTTTGAGTGAGTTTGAGTCATTTTTGACTTAGACTCACAATGACCCACTCCACTTTTATTCTTAACAAGCACGATATGCGCTTATGCGTGAATAAACACAGTGACAATTTTTGTAGATAATCTAATTGAAAATATCCTAATGATATCGTAAATTATCGCCAACTATCTCATAAAAGATAAAATAAAAACATAATTTTAAAGCGTTCGAAAAGAAATCTTTCTGAAAACAATAATCAGATATCTTCATTGCAATATAATTGCGAGATAAATGAGAAAACGTTCTCTAAAAATTATCTTTTCCATTATAGAAATAAGATTAATTCGTATAGGACTACGTGTTCAAAATAAGATTGGCAATTATTTCATTGTGTAGTATATACTGTGGATAGCGCAATGGTTTGTATTTTGACCTTCTAATTACTGGGTCCCGGTTCGAAACCTACTGATGTCGGTCGGTTTATTTACACAATAAAAAAGAGGATTTGGATGTCAGACTAAGAGAAGGAGGGGGAGAGTGTCCAATTGAAACAAATACCCAATTAAAAATTGGAATAAAGTTTTTTTTAGTTTATTATTTTACCTTAATATTATCCTTGAAAAGATATCTTTTGGACATCGTTTTAAAGAATACGTTAGGATAATTTCCCCTTATCTTATTTTAACCACTAGAAAGATATCATTCTGATTGGACATTTAATACAGAACTCTTATCTTTTGCGATCATAATAAGATATCATTCGCGATATATGATATCTAGTGGAAGATACCTTCAAAATATCATGCGGAATCTTATTGTTTACTGGGATAGCTTTACTAAAATCAAATATTCATTGTCTTCTCTGATGTGTGAAAAAATAATTAAAATTAAAAACTTTTAACAGGCTACACATTCTAGTTAGTCTATCGTTTTCGACCAAACGTCTATTAACACCCCTATGGAGAATCGGCGTAACAGGGTATGGTTTCGTCCATCGATAATAGATCGCCACTCATCATGTGCTGCTTTAAATCTATTCACGTGAAACTACTGTGATTGTGAATAAAAATCAGTGTTCCAGCTTCCTCTTGAATTATATTCTTAATAACAAAGTAAACAGAATCCATCCAAAGTCATAATTGCCAAGTGACAAATATGTTATAATATTTCTTCTATTCGCGTGATGGATAAAGGCGTGCCAATTGCGTGTACAGAGATACTATAAAAAAAAACTAAAAATTATAATGCGCGGTTATATTTTTCTAAGCTGTAGATAAAAATGGCTTATCGGTAGCTACAATTAGTACCCTCTTCGTAAAAAAAAGATTATAATGGATTATGGCTAAATGAACAAGCATTAAAATACGACTAAAGAGAGTAGGACTACGCATAATATAACAAACAAGTGACTTGGCTTTATTGGAAATAAAACCTTGAAATTTTTCCCAACGCCGTCTGATCCATCACAGTTCGTATGATAATTGGGCGTGCTATCGAAAAACACGTCGATTTGTGTTACTGGATCTGGTTCGGTAAAGAACGATTCCTAATTAAGGGGGGAAACCAGATTAAGAGGCTCATTTTCACTGATTTTTTAGGATTTTTTTTTTGTTTTGGGTGGGAAGAATTAATAGAATTCAATCGAATTTTGACATCATTTTCTCCATATTTCGACCAACGTTTTTGATTTTGTTTGAATAATTTAAGCCAAAAATAACAAAGTTACGCACTGATGTCCGCTGAAGGCCGTAATTAGAGTTCTCCGAATGCGGAACGTGTAGCATTTCCAATTTTCATCCGAAATAAAAAAGGTTTTAATTTTACATTATTAACTTATTGTCTAAGAATATGAACCTCAATGCAGGTGACAATAATGGAAATTAAAAAGGTGGGGTTCGTAGCCAAAACATATACAGAGTTTCGCATTGGCAAGCTGCATGTTGCAATTTGCATTGCTGCAAGATTGTTTCAATAATGGCGAGCTAAGTATTCTTTTCAAAAAATCCCAACCTACCTCTACTAAAATATTTAGACGAACTTGTTTCAAACTTCATAAAAACACAACGAAAACCTTCTAAATTTATAGTATCAACCTTCAACAAGTTTAAATTTAGTAGTATAAATAAACAGACAGTCGGAAGTCTCATCTATTATAGTCCCTTTAATGTACAAATTCGACCTAAAATCTGGGAAAGTTCAGCAATAACACCCGATCCGCAATAGATGAATGCCAGCACAGATAGAGGATGTTATTAATAGATTCGTGCGTTATAAATAGTAAATGCATTTATTATGGTGTGTATTATTCAAAATTATCTTGGCAAAAATATGAAATTCCGACTAAACTTATTAAATTGATAATATGGTAGAACGTGCGAAAAGAAAAATTATGTTTAAATGAAACCGAAAAGTAGAGGACTTCGCCCGCAATCTGAGGATTTCGTAGTGTCAATAGGAGATGAACTGTCCTACTCTTGGAGGCGCTTAACCATTCATGTTAAGACGACATTGCAAATTGCAAGCTTGCATACAAAAAATATTAAAAATAAGTTATTTGAATTAATATATAATAGAAAGTAGAGTCAACGACCAGAGAAGATATCAAAATTCCATTATTTTCGATTTTCTATGCTAGTCGGAAGCCACCTTCATATTTTGTAGTGTAACGGCCTCATATTTTCCCTTTTCCTCCTTCTTAAATAAAATTTTAAGAAAATACCAAAAATGGAATGTACTCGATGGTACATTTTTCATGATACCCTACTTGCCCATACCAGACGAAATTTTTTGTTTTTAACTTTGATTTCCGCTCTATGGGATCTCCCCTTAAAGTTAACCTATTACGACGCATCGCCAAAGAGGATTGATATTCTACAAGAGTAATCACTCGATAGAACTTTCGCCTCTGCCAGTAGATTTGTATGTATTGAATTGACCAATAGTGTAGACTACACAAGAAAGCTCATTCTATACAACTTTAGTCTCCGCCGGTAGATTTGTATGTATTGATTCTCTATACTGTGTAGTCTATACTCTTTGACAATACATACAAATCCACTGGCAGGGAAAGTTCTATGGAGTGATCACTCTTGTAGAATATCAATCCTCTTTGGCATCGCTATCTCCGGGATGATTTTTCAACTTCGAAGGAACTGGGAGCCACTGAATGAGATTGTCTCGAAAACTGCTTAAGATAAAAAAAACCTGATCACACATTTTTTATGTATATTGTAATCTCCAATTTCGGCTCAGTAAGTTCTTTTGCTAGGATTAATAGTTACAGAGATAAAAGCTAAGAAAAAGTCTTCATACAAGAGATAATGTACCATAGCAGCTCGCCTGTGACATGTACAACGCAAGAACCCCGCAAGCAAGCCAACCCCACGGATCCCCAATCAATGGCCGTGCACAATCTCCACCAGTCAGACGACATGCACAACTCGGAACTTCATGTAGTGTACATAAAATGAATTGAATATATGTACCTAAATTGAGAATCAACACACACTAATGCTGTTTACGCACGTACCATGCCATAAGATGTTTACACATATAAAAAATCTTCAGACGTTATCTAAAAAAAAATAGTGAATACATCGCATCGAAATTTATAAAATAGTTTAAGAATATTGTATAGCTCAGCTCAACATATGTGCCAAATTCCATCAAAATCGGTTGGACCGTTCTTAAGATATTCATTTTTGACCATTTTCTCCATACATTCGATGCACGGTGGCCGCCAAAAAAGCATATGCATGTCAAAAAAAAAATAAAAAAATTACTCACCTCTCATGTTTCACTGGATCGCTAAATGTTTCCGGCACCAAATCGAAAAATCGGCTCATCGTACTCGGCAGCATTGGCACCCTTGGCACTGTCTCGCCACAATCGACCTTATGCATTTGAGCCATACGTGTTGCAACCAACTTCCAGATTTTCGGCTGAATGATCGTATGCGGATTAAGCGTCCATCCTGGGACGTATTCATAGGCCAGACCATTCTTAAATATTGCAAATAACTGAGGTGCAAAACCGTATCGGTGCAATAATTTAATATTACGTGTTTCAGCTTTCCGGTCAATCAACATGTCCGTCTTGTTCCCGTACACGCGAACCAAAAGAACATTTTCCGGTGGCGTACTATCCAAAATCGAGGTTGGTGAGGCTGGTGGAGTCTCCTCGTTTGAAACGCCATTGTTCATCTTGACTGCTTCGACTGCACTTTCAACCATTGTAGATATATGGCCGTTACCATTTGCTTGTGAGGTGGTGGTGCATGGATTTAATGAGCATTGCTGATGAGCATCGTCCTCTTTCGGTTTATAAAAGCATCCAACCAGTTTGTTAGTGATTCCATCTGTGAACATCTGAGTTAAGTCATGCAAATTACTTTAATGCGAATTTCAATAAAGATAGAAGAAAACACGAAAGAATTGAATAATTTGCAACAAGGTGACATTGGCAAAGACAATGAAGATGAATTGCAGCCGAGTGGTTACAGGCGAAATGAAAGTTTCATTGTGTGTCCATTTCAATTGGAATTTATGCAAATGACACGAGACTAGATCAGTAGCATTGATAACAAGATAAATGACTTTAACCCGTTATGAGAAATGATAAATGAAGTGAGATTTATTATAAAATTACATGAAATTGCTGGGAATGTCTTTATCTAGAAAACAGGTCAATCAGACCATTTTTTTCTTCCTCTCCGTCCTGGGTCTTCTCATTCTCAATTCGAGTTACATACAATATTATAACTATGTGAGCGTGCGTTCCTGCGAACGAATCAGGTTTTGGCATTTCTCGAATTCTCCTCCATATGCGTTCCCCTCCGGTAAAATTAGTTCGGACCACTGTCATGAAAATGTTCCCCTCCGGATCTGAAAAGTATTCTGATCCGGAGGAGAACATTTTCATGACAGTTGACCGTACAAATTTTACCGGAGGGGAAAGCACATGGAGGAGAATTCGAGAAATGTCAAAATCAGATTCTTTCGCAGGAACGCACCCATTGCAAGTACAATATAAGGGATGGCACTGTATAATTGATTGATTGAGTTTCGTTCAAAATCACGTAAAAGGAGTGGGCGAATTAATTGTAAACCAATATCAAACAACAAACTAAAATAACAAAAAGGAAAATGCCAGTACATACACGGATATGAATCGAAATCAATGATAAAAATGATTAGATTCGTCTACTTTTATTGATTTATAATTGAACAAATTAAACAAACATTTGTCCACTCCCATGTTATCTGATTTCAACGTCATCGATAGTAACTAATTGTAAATCGCGTGTTTTTTTTACAATTGTCTCCTCACGTTGGGAGCTTGAATCCCGTGAGTGCATGATTTGTTATCAATTTCACTATTGTTAACTTATGAAATCGTTTACGATAATGTACAATTGAACCTAATAAACATCAGCAATAGCAGATTAACAAATTGAAATGTTGACAAACAGTCGGATTAATTTAAAAGACAGAGAATCATATTCGAACTTGGCAACTTGAACGGTGGTGACAGGAAGTCTGTTCTGTGTGATATCCAGTATTTATCTTCCTTTTTTTGTATTTTGACAGGATTATAAAATGTGAAGTTTAGAGTGTGACGCATCAGCGCTCCGAAGAAGAACCCTCGATGTAAGCAGCACATTTATTAGATTGCCAAGCGAGTCATCTACATTCAAGCACGCAAGAACGCCGGTAATAGCATCCGGCAAGACGTAGTTAAACGCATCCTTAATATCAAATTATCGCGCTCGGTGGCCGTGGTCGTTGAGTCACCGCTCTACTAATACTACTACTCCCGCATAGCGGTGCTAGTGCCGAAGTCAGGCCTTGGCCGTCAATTGAGGTGACTTGCTTGAAGATACATTTGCTTGTATAGGTTCCATTCAGACAATTCAAAGAAGCTAATTTTTCAGTTACATCAAACTCAGCATTCAGCATTCGAAAAAACACCAGCAAATACAATCATCATCATCGTGGCGCGACAGCCCGACGTCGGGCCTTGGCCGCCTGGATCATTGTCCTCCAATTATCTCGGTCGCGTGACCGCGTCCTCCAATTTTGGGAGCCCAGCAGCTGCGCGGCGTCCACACCTACTGAGCTCTCCCAACGAGATCTCGGTCGTCCTCGCAGTCTCGCTCCGTCGACTCGTTCTGCATTCATTACTCTCTTAGGCATGCGATCATCGTCCATTCTTTGTACATGCCCTGCCCATTGAAGTCGTTGTAGTTTGACGATTTTCGAGACTTGCAGCTCATCGTACATTTCATACAACTCCTGGTTGTACCGGATGCGCCATCCATCTCGATCGCAAACAGCCCCGAAAATTCGCCGTAGAACCTTACGTTCGAAAGTGTCTAGCATGTTTTCGGAGGCTTGAGTTAGGGTCCATGCTTCGCAGCCATAGCATAGCACTGGTCGTATAATGGTTTTGTACACGCGGAGCTTCGTGTTTCTGTGCACATGTTTCGATTTCATTATGGGGAGAACCGAGAAAAAAGTCTTATTAGCTAACTGTATCCGTCGCTTGATTTCGTCAGTTTCGTTGGCGTCCCTTGACAGGTTGCACCCCAGGTAGATGAAGTTGTTCACGAACTCGATGTTGAGGTCCCCCACGTTGATGCTCGGTTGTGCAGGTGTCCTTGTCACCGATTGCATCATTATTTTAGTTTTACCCTCGTTAATACGTAATCCAACTTCCTTTGCAGCGGTATCGAGCGTATGCAGAAGTTCTTCTGCGTCAGCCAATCTTCGGGACATGATGTTTATGTCGTCGGCGTACGCTGCTAATTGTGTCGACTTGATGAGCAGCGTCTTGCTGTTGTCCATATTCATGGCCCGAATAACGTATTCCAGTGCTAGGTTGAAGAGCGTCGGTGCCAGTCCATCGCCCTGTTTCAAGCCAGTGCGTGTTTCAAATAGACCAGTAAGTCTATTCTGGATCCTGACTTGTGAGACGGAGTTGGTCATCGTCATCTTTGTCAGTCGCACTAATTTTGCCGGTATACCAAATTGCAGCATGATGTTGTACAGTACTCCACGATCGATACTGTCGTATGCCTGCTTGAAGTCGACAAAGATTTGGTATACGTTTACGTTGTATTCCCAGCACCTCTGGAGTATCAGTTTGACTGAGAAGAGCTGATCGGTTGTGGAGCGACCAGGTCTGAAACCGCTTTGATATTCGCCAATGACTCGTTCTGCGTACGGTTTTATTCTATTTTCCAGAATTTTCGTCAAAATTTTATAGGACGTACAAACTAGTGAGATGCCCCTGTAATTCTCACACCGCAATTTATCTCCCTTTTTATGGATTGGACAGATGATGCTTCTGCGTCAATCGTCTGGGATCTCCTCGTTCTCCCATACTCGCAGGAGTAATTGATGTATGGCATCAACTAGACTCGTTCCACCGAATCTTAGCAGTTCAGCTGGGATCTCGTCAGCGCCCGGCGCTTTATTTCGTTTTAGTGACCGCAACGCGAGATCAACTTCCTCTACTGTCGGGGGTTGAATGGGTGGGCCTAGATCAACAATATCGTCGAGAGCTTCCTGTGTGGGGATGTTAGATGGTCGGTTTAGAAGCTCTTCAAAATAAGAGGCACATCGTTTGTTAATACCATCGGTGTCGCTGATGATGTTTCCATCCTTGTCCTTACAAAGGCTAGTCCTGGGTAGGTAGCCGTTCTTGATTGTATTTACTAGTTTGTACGCTTGTCTGGTGTTCCTATTAGCTAAGTTTTCGTTTATGTTCAGCAACTGCTCGTCAAAGTATTTACGTTTCTTACGTCTAATTATTCTATTCGATATTCGCCGTAGCTCGTCATATTTTTCTCTTCTGGCTCTGGCTCCTCGTTGAATCCATTGTCTGTAGGCCTCGTTTTTCGCGTCAAGTGAATTTTTGCATTCTTCGTCGAACCAGTCATTTCGCGCTCGCCGGGCTTTATATCCCACGACCTTCTCTGCGACATCCTTGATGGTACCCTTGAGTTCTTCCCAGAACCCATGGACGCCTGTGTTGCTGATGTTGTGTAGCATAGGTGATAGTTTTTCCTCAAGGGCGGTAGTATACGCCACCGCTGTAGCATCACTCAAGAACTTATCAACCGCAAAGATTTTGGGAGGGCTGATTCTTGACTGGTGCACTGAGGAGATTCTGCATCTGTAGGTCGTCTTCACCAAGTGATGATCTGAGTCGCAGTTTGCTCCTCGATAGGAGCGGACATCCATGACACTAGACGCCCATCTCCTGCAAATGAGGACGTGGTCAATTTGGTTGACGGTATGTGCGTCTGGAGACTTCCAGGTCTGCTTGTGAATGCGTCGATGCGGGAAACACGTAGAGCTTACGACTAGATTCCTGCTGCAGGCGAAGTCGATAAGTCGCTGGCCGTTATCGTTACATTCTTCATGGAGGCTGTGGCCTCCAGAGGTCCCCCGATGCCAACTTTCATTCCCGACTTTCGCGTTAGTCTCCCAGCAGCAATTTGACGTCGTTTGTTGGAAGTGAGTCGAAGAGAGTTTCAAGGCGGGCGTAGAACTCGTCTTTTACTGCGTCTTCTTTAACTTCAGTGGGGGCATGCACATTGATGAGCCAGAGATTGAAGAATCGAGTTTTGATGCGAATCGCACACAGCCGTTCATCTATGGGTTTGAAGTCAGTAATATGCGGTTTGAGGTGATTGTTCACTATAAATGCTACTCCAAACTCCTTGCGGCCCGGCCCGATGGTTTGCCACTTGTAAAAATTGTGTGCGATTTCTTGTCATTAATCTCGCTGCCAAGCCAATTTGTTTCCTGGGCTGCAGTAATGCTCAGTTTGTACTTTTCGACCTGTTGAAGGAGGGCCTTCTCGGCCCCCGGTTTGTTCAGGGAGCGTACATTCCAGGATCCGAAAGAATAATCCTTTATTCGTTTGCGTGGTCGTCGTTGTTGATCCGTCCAATCCGAGGCTTTTGTTCCAGGTTTCTTGACATGGAGTGGTTTTTACAAGGACGAGTTGTCAGCACGTCGCTTAACCCCATTCGGGGGATGGCCTCGGAGATAGCTGCTTCAGATGGTTTAATAAACGTGCTGGAGCCCACACAACTATGTAGCAGGTCCAACTACGCAAGTCATTCCATCCTACTAGACCTGAGACGCTTAGGTGTTTGTCAGCCATTCAGGCTACAGCTATCTGCCTTTTCCAAACTGTCTTATCGCTAAGACATTGGCCGTCAGCGAATTGATACACTGCCGTTACCAGGGGGCGCCCACGCGGAGGACTATGGAAAAGGTCTTTGCCCCCCAGCAAATACAATACATTACCAATAAAGCATATGTAATGTATGTCTACTCATCGAGAAGCAACAAACATAAGTCTTTTGAGGCCCAGTCAGTGTTGCTGTTGCAGATCATTCGCTATACAGAGTCTTAGCTGAGGTCGTGCTAAGCCAACAAAACGGTTCTGGCCCGTAAAAGTTCGAGGACGAGCCCAGCTTATCAAGATAATTCACAGTCTAATTTCAATCAATGTCACCCAGCGCAGCAGCAGCTTAAGTCGTCAGCCGTACCTATTACTCCCCAAGCCAATGTCGGGATCGAAACAGGTTTATATTGCGCAAACGATCGTAAACCTGTATAATTTTCATCAATTCGAGGCGATGAAAAAGATACCTTCTTCGATAGCATATGTTAACACTAGATGGAAACGAAATTGAAATGTAAATGTTAGACGGTTACTTATTCGTGTCGAAATAAAAGAGCAATTGAGTATTTTGCCTATTTTGGATTGTTGTGATTGAGGGATGAGGGCGAACTCAGAGTGGACTCTTTAGACAATGTGATCGTATGGTCTATACATAGTCACAGCTTGACGCAAAAAAAAAACCTAGAATCCTTTTGCCCAAAACGGAAATAAACTTCAGTGTTAAGTTCAGCTTGGCAGAGCAAACCGCAGTAAAATTCACGACGTATTGCGTGTGGAGCTAGTGCAGATGAGCAGCCCCATTGATTTCCGAGGTTAACGTTAGGGTGACCAAACGTCCCGTTTACGGGGACATGTTCTGTTTTGTAAGTGTGTTTACGTGTCCCCATTTTTATGAAAAAATATTCAAAATGTTCTGCCAAACCTGTCCTTTTTTTCATCTTTTTAGTACAAACTTTCGAAACACTTTTGACACTCTGAACATTCTCAGATAATTTCGACCTCTTAATTAAGGAATTGAACGCTACAATTTAAATAATGTGTTCCCAATGTACTAAAAAACAAATTTGAAAATGCTTAGTGGTTTAACTCAAGTTAGAAATAATTCCGTGCATTGGTAGGCGTATTTCGAGCTTTTATTGTATGGTTTTTGTATGCACCCAGGACAGTGACCAGGTTGGTGTTCCTTTTTCACTAATTTCGATAAAAACTTGTGAAATGCATGTCTGCACAATTAGAAATGCTAGTGCCACGAAGACTCTGAATAAGAATCTCCCTGGCGCAGGACTCAATGAAATGGATCTAGACTTAAAATACGCATGGCCAGTGAACCGGATGTGGCCGGCGGGCCGGAGTTTGCCGACACCTCTTCTAATCTAACTAAACACTAATATTTCAAGAGCAAGATTAAGCGTATCAAATGTAACTGTGATAGAAGAATAAAATAAATAAATAACTGGCGCAACAGTCCAATTTGAACCACGGCCTCGAGATGAGTTAGCATCATCTCATTTTCTAGATCGTGACGGTTTTTGTGCAGAGGTATGTGATCAGCAACACGCTCAACCGAGTTATTTACCCCATAATGGGTACTCATTTAACAGCTGAGTGGGCTCATAGTCCGACACGTAAATCCCCGGAATCGAACCGGGGCCCAGTGCGTTGAAGGCGAACGTGCTAACCGTTGCGCCATCCGGACTACAGAATAGAATAGATAGAAGAATAGTTTTCTAATATTTCAACGAAAGCCAGTTTTCCAATCAGAAAAATGTGGAGTTCAATTGAATCCAATTGCGTGGAATAAAAAAAAAACGAAACGAAAACAGAGTGGAACAAACGAACTTCTAGGAGCAGCCGCTAGATGTAGCCTAAATCAAACTGGGCGAAAGTAAAGCTTTATGTTCCATCGGGGTCAGGATCTATCCTCGATAAATCACTAGGGTAGGATGTTCACCCACATAGGTTAATGTTGTTGTTGAAGAGCGTGTTATTTTTCTAGCATGTATAGGTCAAGATTCGCAAAAGAACACGCCTACTGTCTTGGAAGTAACTGAGACAGGATCCCAAGAAGCACAAAAATACGACTTTTTTGGAAATAAATTGAGAACGGTTAAACCCAGCGGAAAACTTTCTGAGATAAAATGAAAGATTATAAGAAAATTCATAAAAAAATGTAATCGCCATTTTTTCCGTACTTCAAACAGTTTTCGAGATAAACTCTGTTGTTGATCGTATATTTTACCAATGGTTGATGTAAAAGGAAAATCCTATTCTTGAGCTAAGCTGGAGAGTTTAAATAAAGACAATTTAAATAATAGGTATGTAGCTTTCTCAATTTGACGCGCTCCGAGCTTGTCAGTGTAAAGACAGCGCGGATAGAAGGTGCATGCTAGCAACTGCACGTCGAAAAAGTAGATACGAGTATAGGTAGTATAACAAAGCAAAGAAATACAAGAGATGTTGACGCGCCCATGCCCTGGAGGGCTCAAGACAATTAACATTTTTTAATTATCTTCATTTAAAAGAGTTCTTCTTAAATTGTGTTTGCCATCTGTATTTTAAAATAAACGAGATAAAACAATAAAATATGATTAGTATTTTTCCCTGATTATAAATCGACACTAACGCGAACAAAACTGATAAGCCTTGAATATTTTTTCTTCTTCAAGAATTTTGATGTACTTATTAATGCGGAACAACAAATTTTCCAAATAATTACGGTTTCATCTTATCAGTTCGTATGTGTATTTGTACGTTATCCTTATCATAGTATTAAATAATTGCTTGAATTTCCGTGAATTGTAGGTCGAGTACGAATATTAATGTTAACTATCGACGACAGGTCACTGACCATTAGGATTTGTGATGAATGAATTTCGTAATTTCCGAGATTTTTCGCAAGATAGGGTCAGGGTTCGCTGAGTATTATTTTTCAACGTCAATGAAACAAAATTATCAGAAAATATTATTTTATTTCCTTCTGCTACAGATTTTTTTTTTAATTTCCACTACTGTCACTCTCAGCGAGTACATTTAAACTAAAATCAAATCGTTAACATTGTTTGATAAAAGTGAGAATTGTATATAGGAATTAATGTGAATTAATAAAATTAATACTGTAATTACTGTTTTACTGTATGTCGTATCATCCTGGGTTCGGAGGCCACCTTATTTTTCTTCCCAGCTCCCGAAAGCACTTATATAAAATTTCGTTACCCAAAATGACGCGACCCTCTTGGGTTAGGTTCAACGGGGGTTTACTGTATGTAGTGAATCACCTCATTGTAAACTTTCTACACACCATAACGAACATTAAAAAAATATTATGAAAATCCGTTGAATAGTTCGCGAGATTACCGCAGACATATGAACATCATTTCATTTTTATTTATCGCACCTCCGGAGCAACATCGACGTAAGTGCAAATTTTTCAAAAATTTAGTTATTGATGCCACAATGTTCTAAAAGTAAGAATCTATCAGTGGCAGCAAGAACAGAAATGTATGTCGTATTCCGCTAGATAGCGGTATGACTTTGTTGCAATTTCTCTCCCATGCCTCTCACTTTGTAGAAACAAAATCAGATCAGTTAGTTGTGCGTTATCAATTAAGGCGAGTGCATTGTGAGTGGTCATTGCGGAGCAACATTGTCTTAAAATTAAATATGACATTTTACTTATACTTTTATTTGGTGCAACAAAGACGTATCTGCATTTGTGTCTATTTTCTGAAGTAAGTATCGCATTTTTATGTCACAAAGGTTTTTTATGTCTTTGTTGCTCTGTAAAAAGAGGACTGAATGACGCTAAATAAATGAAACAACGGCATAAATGTAATTGTGTCGTTGTTTCTTCGGATTCATCTCATATTAATTTCTGAAATGCGTATTAGTTTTTAGTCGTAAAGTCAAATTATGTCTTTGTTGGCTCAAGATAGCGGCATAATGCACGTAATAAGTACTTTTATTACAATTTTCTAGCTTGCACAGACTAACAAATCGTTTTACATCGTGATGGAGTCCCGTGCTTTAAAAATGGTGCAAATGGCACTAAAAAACAATGAAAGTACTGGGGATACAGAAAAAGGTAGAACGTGGCATGCAAAAATAGATACCAAAAACGGAAAATACATTTTTTGTTTTCAGATTAAACGGTACGATCTGGGCCGTCCCCCATTATTAAACTCCGAAAAACAGGCGAAAAAAATTATAAAATAGACGATTCCGACGAGCTCGATTTCTCTTATAGTGGGAGTGACGAATATGTGCCCTCACAATCGGACTCCTCATCAGAATCTAGTTCTGATGAATTGAATGACGACGAGTTCGATGATAAAGAGAATGACATGTCCCTACCAACGACAAAGGGAAGGAAAAAAACAAGAAATCCAGAAAACTGGGAGAAAAATAAAAGAAAAATTCTAAGAGCTGCAGGAAAGTCATACGTTTCGTCGCGAGGAAAAGTAATAAAAGCACGGGAAATGGGACCACCTTGTAAGTGTATGCAGAAATGTGCAACCAAATTCGGGACCGATGAAATTAGAAAAAAGATTTTTGACAATTTCTGGGCTCTCGGATCATATCAACGGCAGCGTGACTACCTAGTTTCATGCGTTCAAATTCTAGATACTCCGTACCGAAGAATTAAATTAGCATCAAAAAAACCTCGAAACCGAAACTGCACATTTTCTTTTTTACATAATGGAAAGAAAACAAAAGTGTGTAAGCCGTTCCTTATGAATACGCTGGGTATAAAGGAACGGATGGTTCGGACAGTAATTGAAAGTAAGTTCGATACTATTGGTGCTTCTCCGGGAGACAAGCGTGGAAAACATGATAACCACCTAAAGTTGAGTAATGACATGGTTGAAAGTGTGCATAAACATATTAATAGTATTCCGAGGATCGAGAGCCACTACTTGCGGGAACAAACCACAAGAGAATTCATTGATGGTGGACTAACATTAGCGGACATGCATCGAAACTATTGCTCTAAAATGAATTCCGAAAATAAACAGCCAGCATCCTACGATGCATACTGCCGCATTTTCAATACCCAATTTAACATTGGGTTTCACATGCCAAAAAAAAGATCAATGTGATCGTTGCGTGTCCTATAATAACTTGACGGAAGAAGATAGAAAAGCCTTTGAGGAAGAATACAAGATTATAGTGGAGAATGGGTTTCTGTCAAAATTAAGAATCGTCGTTCAGAAAACAAAAAAAAAATGAAATTAAAACTTAAAAATGCATACACTATAAAGTTTAGTATTTCTGAAAGGAAAAGAGATGATTTAAAGAAACTATTAACACTAACATAATTCCAAAATTTTATGAACCTGTTTTGATTTTTACTTTGTGGAAATTAATATTTTTACTTTTTAAAAAACTTTGTGTCAGACACGTTGACAAATATTAAAAATTAAAAACTAAAAGCAAGTTTATAGCAATTTTGGTTTATAGGAAGTGAAATTTTGACTATTTTATTTATGATCATAAAAAAGTCCAACAACAATAATGAATTCTATGATTTTTTATTTTTTTTAAATTATTATTATTATTTTTAAATTCTGTGAATTGGCAGTCCCTGATTTATTTAATATTTAAACCGAATATGTATTTGTAAAATGTGCCACTAGAAATACGAATTAAAAGCATTTTGTTTTGAATTTGGTTGTTTTTATTATAAAATCCATACTTATCATTTTTTGTGACACTTTTTTGTATTATGTCGTGGTGTACAAAGTAATAAGACATTTGGGGAAACAATGACATATTTGCAACCTTGTTACTAACCTCGTTCCTTAATTGGGTGTAGTTTAGCAAAATTCGCCGGAAATAAGTTTATATAGTTTAATATAAGCATTAAACTAAAAAATTACATGGCGTTAGCCAAATTCACTCTGAAAATTATATCCTTTCTTTTCCAGTAAAAGAAATGCAATTTTCAATTGCGTTTTCCCAACAATTACAATATTAGCACTTACGTCGATGTTGCTCCAGAGGTGCGATATGTACTATACAATACATAGATTTGAAAAGTGGTGACCGAATCGGAGCTTCTAGTGTATTCATCAAGGCCTGACTTCTTACTGTCTAGAGCCGACAGCTGTCTTAGTCACCTGACGACCTTTGCCGCATTTGGTCGAGCGTGCAGCCTGAAGTGATGCACGAAACACAACTTTATCCGAAAAAATTAACTGTTTGGTGCGGTTTTCAATCCGGCGGCGTCATCGGACTATTTTTCTTTTTTGATGAAAACGGTGCGCCAACAATGGTCAACGGCGATCGCTACAGGGCCATAATATCGGTATTTTTGGGACCAGCTCGACGCTATGGACTTGGACGATATGTGGTTCCAACACGGCAACGGTCCTCGCGAATGGCCGGCCGCCTCGTTCGTGCGATTTAACTCCTTTGGACTTTTTTTCTTTGCGGTTACATTAAATCGCTGGTCTACGCCAATAAGCCAGCAACGTTAGAAGAGCTGCAGGCCGACATCGAACGTGAAATCCTTGGCATAATTAATGACATCGATTGTACTTGGATATCATAAGACTGAGAGTGTTGAGGCGAATGCACTAGACTACTATTGAAGGTATTCTGAGTCCTCTGGTTAGGAAAAAGGACATTCTTGCATTGGCCTCGTAGATAATGGGCACCTTCTGAATATGAGCGCTAAGGACAATATTCTCGAAGCAAATCATAGACATCTTGAAAGGGATAAAAATTAAAATGTATTTGCATGGGACGGGTCTAAAGTGCCGATGAACACCACCGCCCTTTTGTGTCATTTAGAGCCCGCGCACACGGCAAACTTTTTAGTTCGCAGAAAACCTAAATAGTTTAGTCCGAAAATAGAACACACAGTGGTTTATGAGACCGTGCACACAGCGATAGCTAAATAGTTTATTCTGCTGTGTGCCCGGTCTCATAAACCACCATGTGTTCTATTTTTCCAACTAAACTAGTTTTTCAGCAAGCTAAAAAGTTTGCTGTGTGCGCGGGCTCTTACATATTAAGATTGAACCTTTGAGTATGTATCTGTAATCTCTTTCACTTCCAGGAATATTAAAACATTTGTAAATGTCTCCCTATAGTCCGGATGGCGCAACGGTTAGCATGATCGCCTTCTATGCACTGGGCCCCGGTTCGATTCCTACTAAATGCAGTAGTCTAAAACTATGACGGACTATGCGCCGACTCAGTTGGTACGTACCCATTTGTGGTAAATAACTTGTTTGGGCGTGTTGCTGATCACACACCTCTGCACAAAACACACCGTCACGATCTAGTAAATGAGATGATGCTAACTCATCTCGAGGCCTTGTTGTGCCAGTAATTTATTTTTCATCCCTAATATACCAAAACAATGATTTTCAAATCAAAATTAAATATTTGGTAGAATTTATAGTATGTGTACTAAAACGTTTCTTTCTTTGTCCTTCAAACTTTAGTTTTGCAAACATGCATTGCTGTCTTCCTTGTATCTTGTTTATTAAATATCAACGCATCTATATATGTACATTGCGTTCATTGTTCACTCACCAATGTCACGCAAGAATTGTGGTGAGAACATGTATTTTGAAACTGATTTGTTGCAGTAGTAAATTTCCAGGAAAATAATTTTTCTTATCATCTCATACCGAGCATGTTTAGTTTGCTATTGTGTGAAGATTTGTTGCTCTTTTCTAGTTCAGAAGCTTTTAAAATGTTTACTATTTATTACTCGTATATCATGAATATTGGCGTAATATCAGAATACGTGAAGTAGTATTTCGCGAATAAGTAGATATACATATACTCGTATGTAAGCCATAAATTTCGTGTTTTACGTATTATTTTGTATGAGTAGGTTTACTTTTATGGAGTTATCTATATGCGCGGATAATATTTTGCGTTTTTTTTAAATAAAATTTTCCATTTCATTTTCAATTTTTGATAAAAATAAATTAACATTCGTCGAATTTTAATAGCACATTTACATTATCATATACATTAGGGCGAGGCATGAGAATTTAAACATGCTGCTCGCCCTGTGCTCGTTGTTCCTCGCCTCGCCTGGCTTCGCTCCGGAGGCGAGCCATCCCGATGCACGAGCAAAAAACAGTCCGAGCGATCCTTGTTCACATACGAGCAGTGGGAATTAATGTATGTATTGTACTATCATATTCGGCCGTTTTTGCGAATAGTTTATCGTCGCGCATGGAGTTCAGGGTTTGAAAGATCAAGAAAGTGCACCACGGTTTTGTTTGAAAGTGCATTTAGATCTTTTTCTGAACGGCACTCCTTTTTTCATAAACAAGCTGGAAAAAGCTGGTAGGGAGTTTCATGGGTCGTTTACTGCGAATCTGAAGTGCAAATGACAAAAAAAAAACAAAATGCGGGATTCAGAATGGATTTCTTTTACAAAACACTGCCAATCTTGCTGGAAAAAACTGGTAGGGAGTTGTTTGGGTAGCTAATTGCGAATCTAAAATGAAAATGAAAAAAAAAATCAAAATCTGAAGGAAATTCTGAACGGCAACCCTTTTTTTGCAAAAACACGCCCAATCTGGCTGGTAGGAGGTTACGCGAGTGTTTTCGCTTAACCTAAACGCGCGCAAACAATTTTCGAAGAAAATTACATGCAACATGTCATGATTGGGAAAATTTTTAATTAAATTAAATGGTCTTCGCGGAGGGCAGAAGATCTTTTCCATATTCCTCCACGTGGGCGCCCCCTGGTAACGGCAATGCGTCAAACTACTGACGGTCAGGTCTTAGCGATAAAACAGTTTTGAAAAAGGCAGATAGCTGTAGTCTGAATGGCTGACGAACACCTAAGCGTCTCACGTTTAGTAGGATGGAATGATGTGTGTGTAGTTGAACCTGCAATATAGTTGCGTGCACTCCAGCACGTTTACTAAACCATCTGAAGCAGCTATCTCCGAGGCCACCTCCTGAATGGGGTTAAGCGATGTGCTGACAACTCGTCCGTCCCACGTCAAGAAACCTGGAACAAAAACCTCGCATTGGACGGATCAACAACGACAACAAGTGCGCACATTATTTACCTTGTTCTATTGCTATGTGCAGACAACATCCATCATCTCCTTTTTCTTCCCGTTTTTTTTTTAGATTTCCTTTTTGTAATCAACAAAAACATAGTTATACGAGGGATGTCCACAAAGTAAGAGTACTGTTGAGATCTCGCGCCGTGGAATATTTTTCAGTAGTTGGCAACACTGGAAGTGGGGATTTCCTTGAACACAACGGCACCCTCTTTAGTACTAAAACTCGCTTCGTAGTGTCCGTTTTTGTGAAATATGTTAATAAGAAATCCCGCCAAGTGCGAGGTGCGCGCTGTCATAAGATTCCTTCTCGCGTAAGGAAAAATACCGACTGAAATTTTTGCGCGGATCAAAACTGTTTATGGCGAAGATGTTATGAACCAATCGAACGTGTTTAAGTGGTGACGTGAGTCAAATGAAGGAAGAACAAATATTCATAACGAACAAAGAAGTGGAAGACCTTCAATTGTTACCGATGAGTTGGTTCTTAAAATCGAGGAAACTGTTCGTAAAGACCGCCGATTGACAGTGAATGAAATGCCTGCGATCAAAAATTAAGGCATTCGTGTTTTGGGACCGAAAAGGGATCATTGTGATGGAATTTTTGCCTTAAGGGGAGGTGATTAATGCAGCACGATACTGTGAGACCCTAAAAACCTCAAGAGAGAAATTCAAAACAAACGGAGGGGAATAATGAAGATGGGAGTGTGTTTCTTGCACGACAACGCCCGCCCGCACATGGCCAACACCACTAAGGCACCTTTGAATTCGTTTGGTTGGTACATTTTGAACCATCCTGCATACTCCCCTGATTTGGCACCTTTAGATTTCATCTTTTCACCTTCCTGAAGACTGACATGGGTGGAAAAAATGTTCAACCGATGAGGAGGTAAAACAAGAGGTCTTGAAGTGGACGAAGGAGATGGCGGGGGAGTTCTATGAGGAGGGAATCAAAAAACTTGTGCCACGGCTTAAAACCTGCATAGAACGGGAAGGCGACTACGTGAAAAATAAGTAACACCTTCAATATTATGTATTTTTTTTTTTAAATAGAAAAATTGAGTACTCTTACTTTCTGGATATGCCTCGTGGTAGTGCTTGCTGGTATATTCCTATTTCACCGGTCGATGCGACGCACCGTGGCTCCCATCTTGGTCTTGGCTAATACTAAGTTTAGAGTCTAAACATTTTTCGCTTTTGTACGCACTACAACACTCAAATAAGGATTTTGGGTTAGGATGTTTCTGATTTGGGGATTTTCGCATCCAACCCGAAATTTAAACGAAGCCTACAAAATAGACTCTTCCCATTACACGCAGTGACATTTACAACGACCTTGTAAGAATAAAGAGGGAAAAATAAACTTCTTAAAAGTGGGCAGAAGATATAAAGAAAAAACTTGCGTAAAAAGAGATAATTTTGATTTTATAAGCTTCTCTGACAATGCTGGTTAACAACCACTGCTCTACAGTCGACAACATTATAAGCTTTTCATTTGAATAAACAAATCACGTTTGGACAGCTACTATTAAAAAAAAACTATCTTACATCTTATCAGGCACGTGGTTTTTTCATTAGCACGAAAACTTGCTAAATGCTTGAAGTTTATTAGAGTTTATTTATTAGAAAATCAAACAGCAGCACAGAGATACGTTACCAAAGATATGTACACGCTAACGTTGCATTTTATCTCAACAATAAGCTATCCATTTGCAGTGATTATTTGTTTTGTTCGTTACGGTTTTGCTGAAACTCTTTGAAGCCAACGAAGGTCAATAAGAAAGTATACATGTTTTGTAAAGGTATAGGAGTACGTTGAATACTACCTAGATGAACTCATTTTAGTAGTCAGTAGTTTTTTTTTATGGCAAAAAAAAAACCGACTGAGCTATGCAATCCCCTATTGAATTCAATGCTTTGTAGAATAATTTTTAGTAACCAACAAATAAGTTATTGGCCTCATCGATTGAGTTCATCTATTGAACCGGTCCAGAAAATACTCGTACTTAACATGTTTACTATGGGAGAAACGATTCGGATGTGCAGGGTATGCAGAAAGGATTATTTATGGTTAAATTGGCATCTAATATTTAGATCAGGCAGACAATCGGTTTGGAAATGTACACATATAGTATAGTTCGACGGCATGATGGGTCTGCTTTTTGTTAATATGCTATTTCTTCTTCTTTTGAAAGGACTAAGTACTGTTGCTTAACATCCATACAGAGAAGAGCAGGTTAAGACCACCCAATTACACTAACAATTTGATCTGAGCTGCTCTGGATAAAACGTCAGTGCAAGAATGCTGCTCCGTTAAGTAGTCTGCGTTTTGAAATACAGGCGACGCAGGTGTCGAAGTTTTCGAACAGTATGCAGTTTGGAAAGTACATAAAGCTCATTTCCTGCCAATAAAATGTTCGTTTTGTGTAATTATGTGGAATAGTAAACATGGAAAATAATTTCGCCGATTGTATCTGTTCGATTGTATCTGCATTAAGGATTTAAAGTTTCTCTTGAAATTTGAGTTGACGTTTGAGTTCTAACAAAACCTAGACACGCTGCCAGCAAAGACATACCCCATTTTCGCATTCGCTACCCTAACTTGCTCTCGATCGTTTTTTGCCACTTAACCTGCTCTACTCTTCTCTGTACAAAAAAAAACGAAGCTAGTACTGTATACAGCTGCAGCTACACATCACAGTGCCTAGGAAACGTCCCTGTTTCGCAAAAAAAGGATAATTCTCTCTATTCAATTAGGAAGCATTTTCACGAAATTCAAGAAATTTCTGCTTTAGGACCTACAAATCCCCCCGCGTGGGTTATATCTTCTTACCACCTAAAGCGGAAATGCAATAGAGAGAATTCTCCTAATATTCGCGAAACAGGAATGTTTCATTCTACGGTGGCCATCGAAGAATAATTTTGTGGTGAGTTTAATACATAATAGTAATTTTTGTTTTGTTTGTATTAATTCTGGAATAGCTGAGTCGATTTTCCAATATACATATATTATTTTACTTAGTTCGCTCGTAGATTTATTTGTATATAGTTTCTCTATTATTATTTAATATTTCATTTGTTGCGTTTGTAACCTAACCTAAAAAGCAACCAATTAAACAAACCAAAACGGATTTATAATATGTTAAGCCCCGGGCTTTCCTTTCTGGAACTCCCCAATTCCCAACCCAACCGGGTCGTCGTTGGTGCGATAAGGTTAAAACCTCCAAGTTTTTTTGTTTTCTCTAGGAAGGTACCAAAATTATGGCCGTGGTACCTAAAAGGTTGGGAGCTGAGAATATGAAGACTATATAAAGAACGGAAATCAGCTAAAATTTTTGGTACCCGTTTACACACCGAGACATATTACACACACTACAAAAATGTTCCCCCGGCTGTCAAATAATTTGTTGTGATTTTCAATCATACCGCAACCGAGGGAGCACCAACTGATAGGAGTCAGTCAGTTAATTTGACAAACGAGGGAAAAAAGAGTGTAGGCTATGAAAAAAATGTGTACGAAACACGTATGGAGTGTGTGTGATGATAGCCTCTCTTCAATACATGTTCGATACTCTCAGGTTGGGAGGGTAAAGCGGCCGAGGTCCGCTTCAGCTCGACCCGGAGCACTGTCAGGTACATGGGCCGGTCGGTGGCCACTACCATAATGTAATTTTCTTCTATTTGCTATTTTTTTAAGGTCGTGGGACCTTTAGTACCCGTGTGTGTGCTTTTTGTCTGGCACGAGATTTCTTTGATAATGATGATTGATAATGGTTAGGGACAGCGAGAAGCCAAGAACCCCGCCTACATCTCCCGTCACTGAGCTATCAAGCTGAGGAGTTTTCGCTAAATGGTGCTGCCGGACCTTCACGGTCATTTCGGCAAATCTTTAGTCCGTCCCATGGAGGAAATATACAATATATTATATTTCCTCCATGCCCCGTCCCCATGGACACTTTGATGTCCCTCAACACCTGTTTATTACAGAGTAAGCCACAACCTTTTCGACTTATCGCAGATATGCGTTTAAATGGATTAGTGGTGCACGCTTGCAACATGCATCGTCCGAAACCAGTTTATGATAACGAAACGTAAAGTAAGGCGCAAGGGAATAGTTGACGCGCTATGTCCCACAAGATGTTAAGGTCAAAATAAAGTGAAAACTTGACGATTTTATGGTGAAATCTTGTGTCAGGGAGCTCCGCTTGCAATTGCTAATGAACGCGGCAAAGGCATTTTGTGGAGTACTGGCGTGCACTGTCACTACATTGTGCATTACGTATTGTCTGAGTCTCCGAGCGTAAGGAGCCTAATAAGGCCAAAAATGTAGCTCAATGCATAGAGACATCCCTGACTGCGGTCGTTACGTGTTCAAATCCCGTCCACGGAGTTCGTGGTCATGCATGTTTTGGTTGTCTCCCCCCTTTGATGCGGGGCCTAATAATAAGCCACAACGTCTCCCGACTTGTCGCAGGTAGGCGACTAAATGGAAGCAGGAGGTGCATGCTGGCAACGTGTATCGTCCGAAACTTGTTTATGCCAATGAAACGTCAGCTAAGCCACACAGAATAGTTGTCGCGCTATGCCCCACTAGGGGTTAGGGCAAATGAGTAGCAAGGCTAAAACTGATTAGCCCTATAGCCAAACAATTTATCCACCAAGGATGATAAAATATAGAAAATAAGGAAATAGGAATGTTATCCTTCAAAGCAATTAAAACAACTTTAAAAATTCCATCATAATAAGAGCTGATGATCACTAATATACTATACTCAATAGCACATTGCCAGTTACTTGACGAAGTTCAAGGTAGTCAAGTGGATTTTGCGTAAACAAACCGTTCAACAGCAAGTACTCGTGAAACATTTAAAACATATTAAGACATGCACAGAATACAATATCGAAACACGCTAGCGAATTGAGTCTATATATTGTATATAATCATGAAAGAAGGTGGAAAAAAACAGTCTGACGAATCAAAAGAACAATCAATGGAAGTTTATTGAAGTGCTTTTTTTAAAAGGTAGTCTACTCTACATATTAGATCAAGTGCTCCAAATCTATCTGCTTTAAGTCTTCAAACAAACAAGATATATATCTAAATATGGGTGAATGTACTCGTATATTCAGTGCAAAGTGTTGATTTAATCAAACAAATATTTGTGATAGCAATTTGTCGTAACAAATGTACCATTGAAATGGATACTGGAATGTTAAATTTTTACCCATTTATCGAGTTATCGCATCACATAGGCCCGTTTTCTCAATATCTGGTTAAACTGCCAGTTAGCTATCCGGGACGCATATTTCGAAAACCGTGTTCAGTACGTCCCCAAGCCAGTGACGAGATCAAGTAGGGTTTTTAGTGCTTAAATGGCCAAAAACCCGTACCTATCTCGTCTCCTTTGAGAGGACGAGACCGAGTAGGATTTTTAGTACTTAAATGGTCAGTCAGAAAAATACAACACACGGTGGTTTATGAAACCGAACACACAGCGATAACTAAATAGATTAGTTTACTGTGTGCGCGGTCTCATATAACGCCGTGTGTTCTATTTTTCTGACTAAACTATTTAGCTTTTTTGCGAACCAAAAAGTTTGCCGTGTGCGCGGGCTCTTAATCTAACAGATTCATTCTCTAGCATTTTACGATCTATCTGTCGAGTCGTAGCAATGTCAAGAAATATCGACAAAACACAGCAAATCGACATTTACATACTTGCGTAATTATAATTAGCCCTTGTAAACAAACACATGCCAGTCACTCACTCTATGAGTACTCTCTTTGTGCACAAGTCTGAACCGAACGGAGTTCTTACGTGGGTTTGGGTTATATCACCGTCTACTAATAATCATCAATGATTATATTTTATAATTGATTACATTCTACTATGTCATTTTATTATTTTATCGAAATTTATCATAATGTATTCGTGTTCATATACCCTAGTTTATCTTCGTCTTTTTTATTTATTGAATTTCTTGCGAAATTTGGGATAGTACATACTTAAGAGATACTCCTCTAGTTGCTGCATAAAAAATCGCAAAATAATAGAAACGCGACGCAAGTGAATCACGTTGGTTATGAGATAAAAATCAGAAAAAAAGACTATCTACATACACGTATATACAGAACGTGTTAACAAGCAGGAGATACAAACGAGTGAGACAAACAAACTCATTTAACAAATTCACAAGTCGTATTTTATTACAGATGCGTTCACTTTGTTATCCATAAAAAAAATTCAATTCAATTCAATGGTTGATAATTGTTGATATTCCAATGGAAACGTCTTAAAGAGCATTTAATTGCTTAAAAACATAATAGCGGGATTCATACTCGCTGTTGTAAATCGTAAAAGCGTCGTAAATCGTAAACTAGTTCACAATTATCCCGTGTTTGCACTAAATAAGAGGCTATTATGAACTAGTTGCACCGTTGATAAAAATCATATTTTTTCCACTCTTCGGATGATGGAAACTACCTGAAACCATTTCGGTAGAATATATGAAACGCCGAATGAAAATAAACATAAATAATTTGAAACTGCAAATGGCGCTCTTTAAACGATTCGTAAATTGCCAAGCATGTCTCAGGGACAATTTTGCTAATAAATGGATGGGATATCCGAAAAAAATGAAAGAGGTTTAAGGCTATCGTCCGTTGTCACATACCTCAATGTAACTATTAATCGTTCACGTGCTGATATCGCTTCACGAAAAAAAGGATTTTGTTTTTCGATTAACGGTCGAACGAGACTGAAAATCAAATCAAAATATTCGTCCGAAACTCGCAGAAAATTTGTAAATAGCATTGGCACTGCCTCCAACTCTTTCATTCAATAAATTTCCCGTACACCCCTTTCCTTCCTTTTAAGCAACCATTCACGAAACTAAAATTCCTTTTTTTCTTCCAACAAAACGTTTTCTCCGCTTCAAACTAGTCATGATATGACCTGTTCCTTTTGCGGATCAGTTCGACCTACCACTGCACTAACAATTTAATTCTACTCGGTGCATAGAGATGATTATGAATGGATTTAGATGGGATTACTTTGGTAGATAGATAATGGTGGTTTTAGTTTTAGGTAGATAATAGAATAAGATGTGAATGAATGTAGTACATTATATGTAATGAGAAATGAGCGTGGATTGGTGATGCATTGGGTAGTATTTATGCGGGGGGCTAGTTTGGGAATTAATTTTACAGTGAGTCATTCTTAAATTGAACGACTCGGAGTTTATGTCGTTGTGCTGAATCTTTCGCTCATTCTGTTGAGTCGTTCAAAATGAACGACTCGTTACTGTGCTAAACATCACTACTGTTAGGTAGTCTGCGTTTTAAAATGCAGGCGGCGCAGGTGTCGAAATTTTGGGGCAGTTTACAGTTTGGGAAACACATAAAATTCATTTCCTGTCAATAAAATGTTCGTTTTGTGCAATTAGAGTATTACAGTAGTCCGGATGGCGCAACGGTTAGCACGTTCGCCTTCTACGCACTGGGCCCCGGTTCGATTCCTACTGAATGTGGTAGTTTTCGATAAAAAAAGGAGATTTACGTGTCGGACTATGAGTCCACTCAGCTGTTCAATGAGTACCCATTTATGGGATAAATAACTCGGTTGAGCGTGTTGCTGATCACACACCTCTGCACAAGACATACCGTCACGATCTAGAAAATGAGATGATGCTAACTCATCTCGAGCCCATTGTTCAAATTGGACTGTTGCGCCAGTTATTTATTATTTATTTGTGCAATTATATGGAATAGTAAACATACAAAATGATTTCGCTGCCTAAAGGAAATTTATCCGATTGTATCTGTACTAAGGATTTAAGTTCTTCCTCTTGACATTTGAATGCTAAACTAAACCACTACCAGCAAAGACATGCCCTGTTTTCGTCTTCGCTACTCTAATCTGCTCTGTAAAAAAATCGCACCTATTGACTAACTCTTTTGAAAAGTTCAATAAAGTAATTGGGCGAGTTTCTAAAACGGATCAGTTTTCTGATTCTAGGATCTTTTTTCTGATTTTCTTAGAAACGCTGTCCGGTTTCGCTTCTGATACAATGGAACATGTTGCAGGTAACGCCATTTTTCGGATCATAATTTTTTTCCAGTTCATTACCGGTCCTTTTTACCCAAACTTCTGACAGCTCACAGCTCATACATGCGGACGTGTTTTTCAATTGTTGTGGAGTTCTTTAGTGATGCGGTCGCCAATTTCCAATCGCTGTCGCGTGTAAATTGTGTGGACTTTTTTTGTGAATTGTGGAAGTTGCAGTATTCGCAAAGAACAAATTTAATTCGAATGTCTGATAGCTGATGGATCTGTAGGGATCGTAGCCGTTTCTGGGACAACTTATGATCCACGAACCTGGGTCTGGGTCGGAACTGGACCACGTTGCTGATTTTGGTATTTTGGGACCGCGACCATTGTAAATTAACTGTTTTAGGGGAATTAATTCTAGGACAACAGCTGAACTCAAAAGTACCATTCAGGATAAAAAAAAATAAAAAGGTTCATTTTAGGGTTTTGTATTAAAAACAAAACCCTTATGAAATCGGTCAAATGTCTGTCCGTCTGTCCATGAAATATCTCACGAACGGCTGAAGCTACATACCTGAAATTTTGTGGGAGTATGTAGAATTATTATAATTTGCCGGAGAAAGCGATTCGTTGTAATAGGCTGACTTTAAGGGGATGTCCCCATAGAGGGGAAATGAAGGTCAACAAATTTTTTTCATCTGGTATAGGCAAGTGGGGTATCATGAGAAAGGTAACACCGAGTACATTTCATTTCCGGTATTTTCATCAAATTTGAAAAAAGGGGAAAAGAGATAGAGGGGAAAATATGTGATCCGAGTTTGTCCCCCCCCCCCTTGCATTTCGGTACCGTTATACTTAGAAATATGAAAATTTGCAGAAAAGCGGCATTTTACTAGTATAGAAAACCGAAAATCGTAGAATTTTGATATCTCATCAAAAAAGGTTAATAATAGTACATTTCTATAGTTGCAGTTGGCATACCCCTGCACGCCTCAAGCACACCCAAGGACAAAAATATTGATGGCCAATGATAACCAACATCATAGGCAATTACATCTTTAAGTTTCATTACAATCACATAATATTTAATAATAGTACATTCATTTAAAGTTAGGCATTTTGACACTATCCACACCAAAATTACACCTACCGGCCTCATAGGTGTGAGTACTACTTTCATGTTGTTTTTCGTAGTGCGAATTGCAGTTATTTAATTAATCATTTCTAAAAGGGTAAAGATTAGTTGGGGGCGCTGCGTCGTAATTGGCAAACTTTACCGGCTGGAAGGGGGAGGTGAAATTAAGGTCAAATTTTTTTTTATCGACTGGTATAGGCAAGTGAGGTGTCGTGAGAAAGGTAATGTTGAGTACATTCCATTTTTTCGTATTTTCTTGAAATTTGTAGAAAGGTGAATAGTGGGGGAGGAGAAAATATTAGTTCGTAATTCACCCCCCCGTGGCATTTCGAGACTGTTAGAATTATGAAAACTTACAGGAAGGTGGGTTCCGAATAGCATATAAAATGGAAAATAATGGAATCTGTATATCTTCTCAAAATAGGTAAATAATAGTTTATTTCTGTAGTTACAGTTAGCACACCCCTGCATGCCTTAAACACTTTCGAGGTCAAAAGTACTGATGGCCAACGATAACCAACACCTTAGGTAATAATATGTTCTAAGTTTTGTTATCACGTAATATGAATTGGCATGTAAAATGTAAATGAGTAAGACATTTTAATTATGTTTTTTTTGTCCATCTGAGTGGTATCAAGAAGAGCAAGGAGCTGATATTTATATACCAAAATAAGCGCTTGCTACAAAACCCTCGGATTGCGGGCGTAGCCCTCTATATTCCGGTTTCATTTTACTTTCGACCAGCTTTTTTAGATTTTTGGCCACTGTGCGACATAGTTTATATGGAGATGCTTCCTTCTATGCGTTGCGAACTTCAAGACAAAGTTAATGAACCCTTTCTGCGGAAGGTATAAATCGCGGTTAATTTTCTTTGTTAAAAATCTTCTCATCGACGGATGGGTTATCACAATTTTTTTTGCTGTTTTTCTCTTCCGAACAAGCAGCACAAAGATCCAGAAATCTAAGCCCAAAATAACATTCCAACGACTGAATATATAAAAACGAACTTGACCCAGCCCAATCTGCAGAAACAAATTGCAACGATAACAGCCACTTTTTGTTTACATTTGAATGAGCTGGCAGCGTCTGTTGTTTACGATCGAAACGTGCAAACCGACCGAATTGCATTTCAGCGAACAGAAGAAAGATATCGTTGACGAGATAGTCAACTCTTATCTCGTCAACTGGGACACACAGGAAAGTGGAAACGACTGAACGAATGTGACAACACCACTTGAGTCATTTTCATTGCAAAGACTGTGGACAGAGTCCGCGGCTGTGGACCAACCAAAATCTTTTTGTCGCGTATCTGTGCGACTGACTGATAACCCTGCGAAATTTTGAATTCCTGTGACGAGAAATAAACCGAGCTTGCGTCTATGGTTTGAGGAGATCGGAACTGGCTCAGTGTAAGGTCAGACGTGTTATCAGTTGTTTCGATTGAGGGGCTGAACGAGAAATGAATGATTAGCGAGCGTGTGGTTGGGGTGATTTGTCTGATAACGGGTCAGCATACGTACCTTGAATTGTACCCGATCCATATCCCAGTGCGGTCGAATCGCAGCAATCACTTGAATAGCACCGTCAATAACACGATCCTCCTGAATGGTAATGGGCAATTTGCAGCAGTCATCGCCCCCACTGTTCCCATCAGTATTGCAAATCAATTGGGTGAGGTCCTTGCCATTGGTGGCGGTTGTTTCGCACTCAATCCTGTGTGCACCCATGCTATTGGCAACGACAGCGACGCTTGAAACACAATTCAAAACACTCAACTAGGTTTGATTTTCAGTTAAAATTCGCACAAAACCCGAATCACGAAACAAGTTCACCTCCACTGTAAGGACTTTTGACAGTTGTCAGCTGATCGAATGGCTCCTTGTGAGCCTCCCTCCGGGCAAGCGCTTTGCTCTTGAGTAATCGATTTTGCACTTTTCCAATTGGACTCGACCGAAGTGGATTAAAGAGTTTGAACTGTTTCTGTTTCGCGAAGTTCTTTTTTTCGTGGGCTCTGAATTATGTCAGCACGAGCTGCACGGTTAGGATGAAGACTGTCTGTTTCTGTTTATATCCTGGACACAGAGTTTCTCAGGCGAGATTCGGAAATACGTCGTTTAGAAGTTCAATTGCAACAGACAACGGAACCGGGACAGGTACGAAACGAACGAACGCTCAAGCTCATTTGAGCACAACGACAAATGCCGAGTGCTCTTAATTCATTGTACACTGTTAAAAATTTCGCTCGTCTACCGTACGTTGTTCAGAGGGAGGAAGGAAGAAATGGATTAGTTTTCGAGTAATAAAAGTATTTTGATTAATGAACACAACTTTTGTTTTTTTTTTTGTAAATACGCAATCCGGATATTAAGACTTGTAGAAAACACTGGGATTGACATTGAATGAAATCGAAAACATTTTGGGGATAAATCTTTATAGCAATCGGAGCGACATCTATTATTCACAAGCTGTATTAAATGGTTCCCATTGGGAAAGTATTTGTTACTTGAAAATTCCCACTTAAAAACTTTAGGCTTTGTGTTTTAATTTGTCTAGACAGGTTACTCTAAAGATCGCCACACATGATCGCGCAGAACCACAACTGAATTTCCATCGAACCATCAAATATCATAGAACGGTGGAAATGAGGAGATTGTCTTTCTATTGTGTTTGACGTGGTTCGATGCAACGATCTATATGGATGACGCCTAACTCACATACACACTATGTGTTTGAGGAACTAAACTTGAACAGCTGTTTTGTTAGTTTAGCTTCGATGACATTTCTCAACGCCATCTAGATATACAGGCCTGCGCTCAGCTGATTTTGGCGGCTAAATTATTATTTATTTTTATTTCCTTCGATGACTTCATCGTATCTGCGCTCAGCTGATCGTTACGTCATTATTTCCTTCGCCAAGGCCATGCCAAGGCAGTGACTGCACACGACGATGTTCCTGGCACGACATATGTTTACAATTGGAATTGCGCCCGACGGCATTTTAGTCCTCTAAGAACACACTTTCTGGACACTTGCACCAATTTGGTCGAATCCGCAGCCCCGGGGATCAGTCGCAGAGCATCGTGGAACAGTTCACACTTGACAAATTACATCTTTTCACCGCCCGACACACTTTCATCGCGCACGTGTTTGTTTTATCGGATCACTAGATGACATTTAACTAACAAAGAAACACTCAACGTGGAAAAAGAAAATTAATCACGGAACGCACAAATACCAGGGACTCGCCGCCATCAGTCGCCGACCACTGGATTGTGGATACTGATGGCGTCATCAAAGGAAATGATTGCGTCAAAACCAGCTGAGCGCAGGCCTGTCTCTATAGATGGCGTTGTCCATATCTACATTTTCAATCCCATGGCACGATCACTCACCGAAATATCAAATTTCTCTTAAGAGATTTCAGCCTGCATATACACATCACACCACGCGTTTAAATAATGGAAATCATCTGGAGAGTCAGTCAATGGCCACGTTTAGACCGGGGAACTAAAAGTCGATTTAACTAAATCATTTTAGTGTTAGTACTTGTTGGCGGAGTGTTTATACCGACCATACGGAGAGGTACTTCTTCTTCTTCATTCTCCGTTGACAGCACAGATAAATTTTACAAATATAAATTTTACGACAGAAAAGGACTTTTTCTTGCCCGTGATCATGCACTGCTTTCCTGAAATTGCCAACAAAGCAAACGCCTAACAAAAAAAAACAACAACAAAGGAAACGTCAACCACGGAATCAACATTAGCGATGACAGCGACATAGTCCTAATTTTTTTAGTCCAGTTCCGCATCGTAAGTAGAGATAAGCCAAGTCCAAAACTAACTAAATCGATACGTTTATATCGTCGAGAGTTAGATCGATTTAGTTAGATCTCGAAGATAGTCCCGCGGTCTAAACGTAGTGAATGGGTGCATTCAGAAGTTAGCCAAAATCACACATTGTTCACGAGCTCTTCCGCAACTACTCGGTTATGCAGTCTGTGCCTGCTGAACGCTCTCTCGTTTCCACACAATTTAGAACAAAACTCGAGGAGAGTGAAGAAGATGAGCGATGAGCAGAAAAATTTTTTGCTCGGTGGTCATGTTCACCTGAGTCGATGTTGCTCGGTAATTTCTGAACCCACCCAATGACGTCATCCCATTGAAAGCTCCTCTCTCTGTTACAAAAATTGCCCGCATTCCGCTATTTAATGCTCTCCGAAGTAAACATTTTCTTGCTCTGTCACTCCCGCGTTCTCAAATAGACTTCAACAAACTGTTTGTCCCTCTCACACGTCCGTTCCTTGCTGCGTCATCAAGTTCACATAACTTTGGCCGGTGGAACGCGTAAAAAGTGAACTGGTGACGATTTCTTTTCCGTTAGCTGGGATAGTGCAAAAAAATCGCTTGTTGGCTGCTGACTGCAGAAAGCAAGCAGAAGAGTCGAAGAGGTGCGCAGTTGTTGTTCTGTTGTTGTGCTGTTATTATACTTTATGGGCGACGAACAAGCGCGACGCCCTTCATCCGAACACAAGGGAATCCCCGGAGCAGAGGGGACACGGGCGGTGCAAACAAAAACATCTCGAGCGCGCGATGATTGATAAGATTGTTCCTCAGTTTCTTTGCGATTGTGAGTCAGCGCGGTCCATTGAACGGCATTGGAACGGTGAGTTCGGGAAAGTCGTGGAAATTGCGACTTGCACTCTTTTTGTGTAGAAGATAAGCATTGTCGTGGTTTCTCTGCCGATACTTAGGTTAGTAGCAGTTGGCCGTGAGTGTTTTCGAGTGGCATCCTTGATGCGAGTCCTGTATCAGGACTTTGACGTTTCTGACTGTAGTTTCGCGAACCCTGAACACCCCCATCTGCCCAGGAGAGTCGTACGTATCATCACTGTGCCGTCTGCTTCCATTCAGTTGAATTCCAAAAACATTTCAGCATTTCACTTCTTGTGTTCGTGGTGGAAGGTCGCAGTCGTTTGTTGGCTGCTCGCGATTTGTTTCCATTCTTGAGCCGTTAGTTGATGTAGTGCTCATAGTGCGTGGTACGGCATCGAAAGATAGTGGCGTACTAGTCCTTTTCCTCAACGTAAGAAGTGCTCTTCCGCGGAGATTTACAGACCATCACCCAACTTATTTACAGACCATCACCCAACTTGTACAAACATTGAGCGTACGGAAAATTCGATCCACCGCCGGTCAGTGGGCCCAGGTGATTGATCATTGCAGTGATTAAGTGCCAAGTGCGTGTGTGCCAAAATCGTGACGTTCACGTCCTCTAATCATCGCCGCCATGGCCTCTGATTCAGAGTTCGCACAGTGCAAACTGCTGGACACGGATCGCGGCGAGAACGGAAATTGCGCGCGACCCACTAAGCTGCCAAGCAAACCGCTCATCGGCGGAAGGAACTACATCAACCCGTTCGTCCACGAAGTGAAGGTGACAAATCCCTTGACCAAACTCAAGGTAAGTTTAATCAGTGTGTCAGGCGGCAGGCTTCCTTGCAACTATTGATCGGAAAGGATTCGCCGTTCACTGGTCAGGCAAAACAATCGATAGAGGCAGGAGACGAAGATGGAATCGTTTCTGGGTCGAAATCCTTTTGCCACGGTTGAATGGTATCCTTCCCACACACGTCCCGCGACCTTCGACTAGACTATGAGGACGACGACGATGAGCTTGCCAAATCTCCACCACAGCTGACGAATGTTTTGGAATTTCGCTTTGTCCATCATCGGCCCGCAGCCACTATAGCAGAAGTGGCTGGGTGGGGTGTCGCGGTTGTGGGTGGTGGCTGGCGAATTCTTGAAATTCTCACAGCCCTACAGTGACCGTGGCGTTGTTTGTACTCGGTACATGGAAGTCACTCGTAGCAAACGACAGGAAATGCAGAAATTTGCATGACAATCGCACGCGACTATTAGCTTGTCGCATTTACGGTATGCTGGAGCTGAAGGAGTGGATGTGGGTCATAACAATAGTAAGAGCGAGTGTCCTCTTCGGTCTGTTATTCACCGGATGACTTCCCTGCTTGAACAATAAATGCGTTTCCGGACAAAAGATTCTTGAAAAATGAAGATGACGGAATACAATGTGGCGGAGAACATTGGCTGCTCTGAGAGTTGGGGATTAGAATTCATAGCATTTATCCATTTGAAGGACAATAGTCGTGCCGGAAATGAGGACGTTGATAAGACTAGGTCTTGACAGTATTCATTATGTTTTATAATGAGTATGTATTTTCGAGCAACCACGTTCGATTTTCCGTGACGACACGGATATATTTGTGTAGACTCACTCACTTTCAAATGTGGTTGCAAAAAGTGGGTTTGGAGTTGGACACAACAGTGGCGTAGATAGCTTTTATCGGAGGGAGGGGATATGTCGCCTTTTTTATGTAGGTAGGCCTACAGGAAAATTGAGTAAATATCAAACCATACACGCAGAAATTTAGCTTAGATGTCATTCTTCAATATACGTAAACATATGTACATTTGTACATATATGTATAATCGAAACATTCATTGAGAACGAGTCGATGAAATAAATACCCCCATCAACAAAATCATTAGAAGGTTTGTGATGATATTCTTAATGATTTGCCCTAATCCCTAGTAGCGCATAGCCGTCAACTACTCCCATGAGGATTAGTTTTTTTGTGTGTTGATGTTTCGTTAGCATAAATTGGTTTCGGACGATGCATGTTGCTAGCATGCACATCTTGCCCATTTAGCCGTATACGTGCGACAAGTTGGGAAAGGTTGTGGCTTATTGTGGCGCCCACACGACAGTGTGAAGACAACAAAATCATTCATGGCTGCGACGGATTCAAACCCGTGACTAAACGGTAGCATGAGACATCAGGCTGATGCCTCAACACACTGAGCTCCCGGTTTGTTGATGACAGAAGCTTAAAAAAGCGTTGATGAGTTTTAGAGGTCAAATTTACAAAGGAACCAACCTGTAGCACGTAAAACAGTACAGGAGTTGACAAATTTTTATCATGGAGGAGTCGCGAAGGTATCAACATTGACATATTGACATTGTAAAATTCGAAAGACCATGAAAGTTGCAATCATTCAGGCAATCATCACGAGGTTGGCACTAAAAGCATACCCTGCCTGCTCTACCATTGGCGCACACTGTGCATTTGTCAGTATGTACTGGGACGAAATCACCTGCCTAATTAAACAATACGTTACATTTTAGATGACACAGGAAAGTAAAGGGCATCGCTCGCAATACGAGGATTTTGTAGCATGCGATGCCAATAGGAGATTAACTGTTCTACTCCTGGATGTGCTTAGCCGTTTATGTTAAGACAAAATTGCAAATTGCAAGCTTGGATTTAAAAAAAAAAAAACGAGAGTGTTTGAGTAATTATAGCTATCATCACCGAAATGTTACGAAATTTTATGGGATTATTGTCTATGGCGTTGATTATTGTTGGCCTGGGATGTGTTCAACTCCAACTATTTTATATAAATGCACTATTATTGATCTGCTTTGATAAGACACAAAATTGTATGCTAGTGAAATACCACTTTCCAGTAAGTTTTCGTATTTCTATTTTAATTGTAACGGTCTCGAAATGAAAGAAAGTGGGACAATTTATGATCTCATATTTTCTCCTCTCCCTCTTTCCTCCTGACGTCAAATTTCATGAAAATACCGAAAATGGAATATACTCGACAGTACCTTTCTCCAACTTGCCCCCCTCCCCAACACCGCATCAGAAAAAAACGTTTTTGTCTCAAGACAAGAAAACGTTTTTCATTGGAGCACACACCAAGCGAAACACAGTGAAACAAAACAAAACGTTCTAGTGGCAACGAAACATGTCTTTCTGTTTTGTCTTGTCTCTTTGTTTCATTTCATGCGGTGTGTGTTGCAATGTATGCAATTATCGACAACGCCGTTTGTCTGAGACGAGTTTGTTTCATTCGGTGTGTGTTGATAATATTAAAAGTCATATACAATATTATCGACAGTCATAAAACCCATCGAGACAAAAACGTTTGTTTTACTTCGTAACCTTTGGTGTGTGCTGCCTGATAAGAAGCAATGGTCGTTTGCTTCTTGATACAAAACAAAACGTTTTGTCTTATGCGATGTGTTTTCAGCCTTATTCATATAGATCTGTGATTTATCGTAGCTCGATAAGAAAAAGTCGAATGGCGCTAAATCACACGATCTCGGTGGACACTTGACGTCGTCATGCTGTTGAATTGGTCGCGCAGAAGATCCATTGTTGTTTCATGCGCTGCGTCTTTTTAGAACCACATGTCGGGGAGATCCATATCTTTCAATTTAGGCCACCAAAATTGGTTAATCGGACCACATGTATATAAGTTTCGAGGAGGGGTTTACAATCATAAACGAAACAAAGAAGCATAAAAATCCGAGAACAGCTATCAGGGAGGCGATTGGAATTATCGTAAACAGTAAACTTGTCAGGAGACGTCTGGAGTGTTCAGTAACGCCAAACTTACGGGCGGGATGACGGATGAGATGAATAGAGAAACTCACTAAAAGGATTTAAAAAAAAAATTAAGGGTGGCAAAGCTGTAGAGATTTTCGCAACCAAATTGAAAGCACGGCAGACGCATCAAAGCTAATGTCCCTTGCACACCACAGGAGATTTGGATAAATCTCGCGATTCAAACAAATCTACCCCCAAATCTTCAAGATTTACCATACATTCATTAATCTAGATTGTAACGGACGGTTTGATGGGCATCCGAAGATGCCCGTGGGGACGGAGCCTAAGCTAGCATAATTGACCGTGAAGGTCGGGCTGCGTCATCTGGCGAAGAAAAAGGCTCCTCAACGGGAGACGTGGGCGGGGTTTTCGCCGCTCGTTGCCCCTGTCCTTTACGTATTAACAAAAATTCATAGGCCTGGGGAAAACAAAAATGGGGAATGATAAAAAATGAGGCAATAAGGATAGAATGGTTGGCGGGCGGTGCGCGTTCGCATCAGCGTCCAGGCGTAATGGGACCCTCGGCCTCTGGTTTCGTACCACCGACAGATCCTTACTCATCAGGTGCTGCCATAGATCTGCCGGTGGAAGCAGCACAAACAGACCAGAATATGGTTCATTACAAGATTTCGACCGAGATTTTAAACAAATCTTGCTGAAGTCCTGCTTAAATCTTGTTTAAAGGTTTTTTTTTTTCACCTGAATATATGCTTTCCACATTCCATCACACTCTACGCCCTATGTTCTAGTGAAAAAATGTACAATACATGTACAGCACAACTGTCAACTTAATCTTGGTGGTGGTAGAAGAATGGATAGTGTGCATGGGTTTCGGGAATTTCAAATCTATTAAGATTTAGGTGTATGGTGTGCATTTACTATAAGAAAAGTCATCTCTAAAAATCCGGTACCACCCACCACAGAGCGCAACCACACTCAATAAGAAAAGAGGGGTGAACAGAAGACAGTGCGGAAACACTGGGTGAATTTCTTACCACCCACTTCCCAGGCTACGTGTAGACCAACATGTAACACAGATATAGAGAATTGCGTTGCGAACCGAAACAACGTCCCGGGGCTGTTTGCGCGCAGACGTGTAAGATGGGCGAAATGTTCATTTGACGCGTATAAATCGGCAGGTCTCGGCGGAATCATATATTTTTATTCCCAAATAAGATAAGAGTTGCTACGTCAATCCAGAGGATGTCAGACCGATTAGTCTAACTTCCTTTTTGCTAAAGACGGTAAAGAAGTGTATAGATGGGTATATCATATGGTCTCTCCCTGATATACCCATCTGGATACAAGAAGATGCATACATGAACCAATGGGTATACACAGCTGTCGTAAGACTGATACTAACATTTGGAGCTGTGGTCTGGTGGGCAGTACTCAACACGAGAACCAACATTCAGAAAATGGAGCGATTACAGAGATTATGCTGTTTGGGGATCACTGATGCTTTGAAAACCGTATCTACGTTGCCATCCAAAATCACAGACTATATATAATCACAACAGGGTTTCAGTAGAAACCTTAAAGTTAATATACCCAATAGAGAGCATTTCCCGGCAGATGAGCGTGGGCGGGGAAAGACTCTTGGACCTCTTTACGGACTACGCCAAGATGGAATCTGTGGCCTTCAGGCTGTAAGTAAAAAACCAGCCCGGTCCGGAGTCCGAAGTGTATATACCCTCCTAGACCTGTACAGACCTAGTGGTGATACCAAAAATACCAATTGGCAACGACCATATGCATTAAAAGTGTGTTTCCTATATGGTCAATTTGAACTATGTGTGTGTGGCTGTGGATTCAATGAGAAGTTTTATCGTTCATCCATTCGGATGTTATATATGTATATTTGAACTAATATTAATAGGGGAGGTTGGCGTTCATTCAGTAGGATCTTGTCCATTCTCAAAATCAAACAACTACGTCCTGCTACAAACAATTGACCAAAATTTCAAGTCATTAGCTTCATTTTGTCGAAAGTTATCGTGCGAACAGACAGACGGGCGGACTGACATGACCTACGGAGCCCCCTTTAAGCTGTTACATATTTTCGTTGTGACAAAACCAATGTACTACCTTATGTTGTTAATTGCCATGACCCCTCTAGGGGCATGGGCGCGTCAACATTGTTGACGTTTCGATAGCATATCTACTTTTCGGAAGTGCAGTTGCTAGCATGCATCTCCTATCCGCGCCGTCTTTATATTGACAAGCTCGGAGCACTGTGAGAGTTCTATTAGCACTCACAGGCAGCTTTTGATCGCGCCGAGATTTGATCTCCGAGCTCTAGATTAGTATCGTAGAGCGGTGACCGAACGACCACGGCCACCGAGCGTAGACTTTACGCTAGGGTATAATGAAGATACTTGTGCACCAGAACTTGACTAGTATAAATTGACAGATCTCGATAGACAACGTGCTTACTTTTCCTAAACATAGACTCAGTCAATAACGTTAAAGAGCATTGCTAATTGATAATGTGTAAATTGATTTTGTTTATCATAATCTCTAAATCCTTCACTACTTTCAATAGAAACTCTATGCATACTCGTATATTGCATATCTTATCAGAGACCGGGTATTTAAAAATAACATCCAACTTGCTCGAAAAGCAAAAGAGAAAAAGTTTTCAATCGTTACCATTGGCTAAGTTCATAATACACAGCGGAATCGCAACATGCTGTGGCAACAGTATCGAAGTCGAAACAGATTTGCAGCAGCATGATGTGCGGACTTTCTGAATACTCGCCGCGCCACTGAGCTGTTACGTAGCTGCTCCTACGCGTCCGGAGAATAAATTTTTACGCACACTTGGTTTGGGACATGCTCCTATTTTTGGCAGTTTACAGTTGATACCTGCCTCAATAGTTCTTAATATTTTCACCGAAAAGAACGCGGTGGAATCTATGCGCGAGCTTAAGGCCTGGCGCAAATTGGTCCCAGCCCACGCACAACCCAGACGTAAGTCACGCGTGGGCCATGTTGTGTTGAACCGTTGCCCATATACTACCGCATATTGAACTTAGCCCACTGTTAGCCCACGCAGACGTCACCCTTACGTGGGATTGTTTGTCCTGGTCGGACAGTTTCGTGTGCTTGGGTCGGTCGTTTGTTTTGTTTTGAGCATCGTCGCACCTGTCATTTTGTTTACGTATGGTAACAAAAGAAGTTCGATAACGAAAAATTAATTTCTTGATTCTTCTTGTGGAAAAACTATTCAGTTTTGTATCGGACGGTCATCTGAATTAGATACGAACAAAATCGAAATACGAAATTTCGAAAAATATAGGAGATGAAATCAGCTGTTCAAAGTTGTTGTTGGCTGCGTTGATAGACATGCGATAACGACTGTAATATGATTGACCTTTGTCATCCCAGATGTTTTCGGGTTAGGTATAAAATCCACAAAAATTAGAATCCACCAGTTCAAATTCCATAAATTTTTTTATGGAAAAGTACCGTACGAAATCAGTCTTATATCATGCTCCCACTATACGGGTTCAGTGTCCGTTTCCGCTTATGGTGGTAAGCACCTTGAATCCACGGTGGATTTTGAGTTCCTAAACCGGAAATTCCTTGAGTGCGGGTTCAGAGTCCATTTCCGATTTAGAGACTAAAAATCTATCGTTTGTGCATCATGAATGGCTTAACTCAGAATAGACTAGGTGGATTTTGAACTGAAGAATTTTGAACGTGTGGCTTTTTATATAGTACCTAACCCGATGTTTTGAATACCATCTATTGAACGTCTTCCAATTCCGTCCTTTCTGATACCATAATCCCCATATAAAGCAATGGGTTTTAACGTGACTTCTTTGCAATGAAACAAAGGGGACAGGCAAGTTAAAACAACACATGATAATGTCACGCGATGTGAATCACACATTAATTTAATGGAATTTAATTTGAAATGAGAGGCGGGCGTCTCGAAATATATGCAACATAAATGCTGTTGTTACTGATTGATGTCTAATACACTATATACGAGTACATACGTACTAAAGTATTTACATATCTGAAAACATCTGTGCGGGGTATTTTAAAGTTGTATTACTCGTGTATTAATAAAGTACCCCTTTATTATATAAATATGTATAGTTATAAAACAATGGACCCACAAATGGTTTAAGTGTGCTATAGTGGATACGGCGGCCCTCCTAATGACATATTCGGACCGAAGCAAATTACCTGTGGTCCGTGGTTCAACTGAATTTGGTACACAGCTTCCTATGGTTATTAGAAATTCTACACGGTTATATTTTGGTGCTGCTGGAGATGTGCGGCAGGATAAAAGGAAAGGATAATCTACTCTATCTGTAGGAAGAGGAGGAGGGGGTGCTATAGAGGAAAGCTACTTGAAGGAAAAACACGTGCAGTAAAGTGGCTAAGTAATAAGACTTAGAGCAAGTAGTCTTAATGTGCTTGTGGGGATGCAAATCGGTGGAAAGTCTGAAAAGAACCCGATGAGATCCTTTTTACTCCTGTTCTTTACCAGAAATGGGCCCTACGTTGGGCGGCAAATATGTAATGGGCGGTTTGGTGTGCATCCGAAGATGCCCGTGGGGACGGCTAAGGTAGCATAATGACCGTGAAGGTCGGGCTGTGCGAAGGATGGAATGGTTGGCGGACGGCACAGATGCCCTCGCGCTCGCATCGGGGTCTGGGTGTAATGGGCCTCTTGGCCTCTGGTTTCGTAACACCGACAAATCGGTACTCATCAGGTGCTGCCTTCAATCTGCCGGTGGAAGCAGCACAATCAGCCCTCTTCCTCTTCCTCTTTCTACGATTGAGTGTCGACTGCGTCAACGGTGCACTATGCCCCACAAAGAGTAAAAGCAAATAGAATATTTCTGGCATTTTAATCGATTCGTTAAATAGAAAAGAATGCAAATGTTTTATATTAAATTCACCGAAAATGTTATTCTGGTTGAATACTAATTTGTAATTGTAATTTGTGCGTATGTAAAATAATTAAATACTAAGTTAAATCAAAATGCTTACTGTTAAGCTATCAGTTGGACACTTCTATCCATCCCAATTTTACATTTAGGTATATGTAAATGTATAGCAAACCACATAAAGTGGCTTCGGCTCGATAGTAAATAACCAAATATTTTTGGTCAACTTCTAATAGTATGGGATTAAATGAATTAAACCGGGTAAGAACCATTCTAATTACTAATATCTTGATTCCACCAGCGGGTCACCAAGTTTTTCTTCGATGAAATCAGTCGACCCGCAATGTTAAATCCTTAAATTGAATCAACCAAGTCAAATTAAAGGTGCGTTTTCGTTTCGTACATGCATTCAGTGCAGGTTAAATTAACGACACACAAACCCGCGCGCAGACTGAGTGCGTGCTGAAGCTCAAGTTTTTCGATAAGCTTGTCTGTCAAGCGAGTAGTCGGGCGGGCTCGCAGCTGGGACTGCAGATTTAGCCCCATTTTTGCGACGGGTAGGAATTGGTTGTAGCTTATACTTACGCCTCATACTACAGGGGAAGGTAAAACAAACATCTATGGCCACGGCGGGACTCAAACCCGCGATGAACCGGCATAATGAGACATCAGACTGATGGCGCCTAAATCGCACGGAGCTACTGGCCTCTCCAAAGCAAGATAAAACACAGTTAAAAAAATAAAATAGTTTGAAAATACCTTAATACCCACAATCATATCTAGTGATTTATTATTTTCCAATTTCTCTTTTCAGATATTACTACTGACAGTATTTTTGGTACCAATAAGGGTAGTGTGTATTTTAATCTTCTTACTTATTGCTTGGACATTTGCCTATATAGGACTGTATGGAGTGTCAATAAAGGAGCTTGAAACGAAACCATTGTCAAAATGGAGAAGGTAAATTTATTTTACAACTTTGACTATTGTTTGGTACACAAAAAACAAACTGTTGTCTGTTGAAACGTGTAGCTGTGGTTGGCCAAAAGTGGACTGTAAAAACCGCTACGCATCCATCTAACCGTTCCAAACCGACAAATACTCAACCTACGCCCCTCCAAGCTTCAATCGCTAGCTCCGGCCAGGTGGAAACATTCTTCGGTCAAATACAGGTACAATGTCGGCAAATGATGGAGCAGATAATGGCAACAATGATTCAGGGCTTGTCAGCAGTATGCACTCACATCCCCAGAGAACCGACGCATTTCCCGACGGCAATCCACTTAACATAAGGTTATCCAAAGTACCGGATCTTCTTGTGCGGATAAACGTCCTAGACGAATTGTTGTCGGACCCTAAACCGGTCCCACTCCTCTTCGAAGAAATGTTCATTGATATCCGGGATCCAATGAAAAAGAAAACGGATTAGAAAGGTTATTACGAAATCCTGAGTACAATAGACTCGCTCCGCTCCGGTAGCGCTACCATTTGTGAATGCAAGCATTGTCTTTTTTTCGCTTGATCGGTTCGTCCAAACTTCTCCACCGACAACATGAATGAACTTACGATTAGTAGAATAGTGTGTCGACCTAATGCATTTTTGTAAGCAAAACTTGTTTTAGTCTTTAAGTCAAGGTCGATTGAGAAATTAGTGGATGTACACACACAGATCAACAAATATTTTTGTGGTTAACGCGAAAACTAGCAGCAGGCACAGCACAGTACTGTAATTAAGTATTCTCTCGTTAAAAAAAAGTACAACTACACGTTGCCTATCGTAATCAACATTGTAGTTGCAGAAAATCTAAAGACACCAGAAAAAAAACAAGTTTAATCGTCTTGTGATGCTGTTTTAAGGTCATGGCTAGAGTCTAGAGAAGCGGTGTTGAAAATGAAAGTTTAGTCCATTTCATATGTAACAAAACCCAAAAATAAAATTAAGCAAAAAGCGCACAAACCCGCAAAATTTTGATCACATATGGAGACTGCATCTATCTGTAATACGTCGTACCTTGTTCAGCTAGCAATCAGATTTTCAGATTTTTTCAGTAGAAATTTTTATCGTATTTGTTTTTTATTTATAAAATTATTCACGGATGTTGGATATTGACCGCTACCACGAAAAGATTACATCAGCTCAAATAAATTTGGTACAATCTCCGTGTACGTGGTCATGGTTTTATTAAAGTTGCGCAGGTAAAGGTAGTGACCGTTGATTTGAAATCCCCTCACGGTTTTTGTCTTGGTGGCTATATAAAGCTTAAGAAATACGAAATTTATCGAAGGTAGGATGATGAGAGTAAAAGTGTTATGATGGCATACTTACGATGACTATTGCTCAACAGGTCATTGTATTACGAATTTTTATCAAAACAAATTGTCAATATGTACTCAGGTGACTCGGGTTTGTCGGATAATCAAATATTAGCCGCGTTTATTTGTACAGTGCATATCATAGCAGAACAACAATTGCACGCGTTACACTAACATCCAACTCTTTCCAGAACAATTTTGTTAGTGTAACGCGTGTGTATTGCCCATTCATTTTTTACCTTGTCTGTTACTTTATTAGTTGTTCCGACGTCACCTGGGCTATGATCGGTTGTTCATCCCAGCGTGCTTGGTTAGCTGATTCCGGAAAGTGTGCTTCCATTAGCATGTCCAGTCCCCATTTTCCTTAAGTAGGAAGGAGGTCAAACATGGAGTTACTGTAAGGATCTTCTTGAGTCTGACAGTCTTTGTATAGGTACATTCTTCAATGTTCTCACAGAATTCTCTCCATGAGTCACGTTTGGATCGTCTTATCTTCTTTTTGAAGAGAGATAACTCCATTTTACATCGGTTTGTTGAATGCACTTCGTGCGTTGCGTCCGACTCCCCATTCCATCATAGGGCGTCGTTTTTTCGTGCGGAAATTTCCGAGCAAACGCCTTTAAAATTCGATACAAGAATTTCTGTTCACTGATGTGTCGTGAAATCGTTAGGTCCAGGCCTTCCAATACTGCAAGGTGTCTCTTTATTTTCCTTGAGTAAACCTCCCATTATGCTGTTCTTGGGTTCTGAAAACGTTTAATGGCGGTCTCAAAGCCACCGATATCCCAGGATAACCACTGATGGTCCCAGAGTGACGGCAAGTCGGAAACTCGCAAACCTCGTATCTTCCCCATCATACCTGGGGTTGTCAAGATAATTATTGTACAATTACCTCCGCTCTGTTTCTGGTAATAAAAATGTGTTTATTACCAGTGTTGACTATGTTGAGGTTAGTTGAGGTTAGAAATTGTAAAAGTGCTTACCTCTTTCATTTAAATTAGTGTTCCCCCCATATCTCGTGATGTGCGTTTGCATCGCAGCTGATGATAACTTCGGCTTTGGTCGCTGTATCGGCTAGTTGCTAGTAGTTGCAGTCCTGGTGTGATCGGTTCCGCATCATACGGGAGGCAAACGGCCGACTGCAGGCACCTCTGCACGGTGATTGTACCTATCCTCACTTCTCAGTGCACGATAGTTGTGTCTCCATTGCTAAGTTTCGAGATGGAAATTACATTTTGTTCTTTTTTGGCGACAATGCACGTTCTCACTTTGTCGCTGCCTGTGGGTTGAAACACGCTGAGCTTACTGCCAAATCCACAGACCGCATTTTTATACAGATGCGGCTCCTGTATCAGTGCGATATCAGCATGTCCCTGGCTAAGGTGCCGAAGCAGGTTGGTCGTTGCTGCTCTGCTGTGATGCGGATTTGCTTGGACCACCCGCATTTCGATCCGCCTCAGCTCTATTCCCCGGCTCAACTTTTATGGATATCCTCTTCAATCAAAGTGGATCATCCCCCCGTTGGCCCGTATTTTATCCGCGGACCCCTATCTACTCCCATCACAAGCATCATTTTGGGTGCTCCGATGAGACTTGGTTCCGCGGATTGATTCTTTATTTCCACTGATTGGAACAATCTCCAGTGCGATACAGCAAGGTCTGGGTTTTGTCTTTTTATAAAAGACGGATCCTCAGACGCGTTGGAGTGGGGTATCACTACCTTGGCTGTAATTAGCCTTGGTATGGATGACTCCTACACTACCTTCAAGCCCGGAAGATCCTTGGCGATCCTTCCAACGGTAGACCGAAGCCAATTCGCAGAGAAGACGTCGCTGCAGGTCACCGCTATGTGGCTGTGAACAATGTGGCTGCCATCAAAGCGGGGTGATCCCATCTCCGTTGACATGGCGAACTCTAGCAGTTCTTCGGAAATGAGTTTGGGGACTGTCTTAACCACCTCATCGCCGAACCTTCCGCGGGTTTTCCCTTAGAGTTCCTTGGCCGCCCTCTTCGCCTTTCTCTATCTAGCGCATTGTTTGCTCTGTTTCTGGCCTTTATTGTGGGTCTAGCCGCCGCGGTTCCAGGGTTCCGCAACTGTTGATCCGGTTAACAGGACTGCTAGAGGTACCGCTACGCTCATTCGGCTCACAATAACCATCCTCCTCTGGAAGGGGTTCTTTTTGGGTGACTTCCTGCCAGGGGTATCGGCTGGAAGTTTGGGTCTTTTTTTGTTTGTCTTGAATTAGAGCCATGACTATTATTTTTTTGGATTCAGGATTGGTTTCCCGTTCCCGGACAATAGCCGAGACATAGTTGCCAGCATTTCGCCTCCCGCTATTTCCGCACGGAACATCGTAACGCTCCGGCCGACCCTTCCGCTCTTCGGGTCGCGAACCAGACTCGGCTTCTCGAAAGTTTTGTAGACTTTCACGCTACGCTGCACCTGCTACCCTTGATGCAAAGCAATCAAGGTTCCTCCTCTAGTCTAACAGGTTGCTAGTTTGTAGACCGCGGTTCACCGGATTCAAGGATGGAGCAAAGTGTAGTGTTGGATCCGGAACCCTGCAGGTGGGCTTTCACCTCAGTCACCAGCTCCAGCCTGTCACTCAGTCCCCGTGTCACCTATTCAGAGAGTTTCATAAGCGCCCCTCTGCCAGGTACGGTCGTGCAAACAGTTTACTACTACTCAAGTGCCCTAACCCCTTGTGGGGCATAGCGCGTCAACTGTTCCATGTGGCCCAGTTGACGTTTCGTTGGCATAAACTGGTTTCGGAGAATGCAGTTGCCAGCATGCACCTCCTCCACATCCATGGCCACGAACATCGTCGTGGACGGGATTCGAACCCGAAACGCCGGTAGTCTAACATGAGACTGATGCCTCAACACACTGCGCTACCGGTCGCCCCAGTTTACTTAACCCATTCTACTGGTGATTGTACAGGTGTGTGGCAGTAACCCGGACACTCATGTTAGAGGTCAATTCAAAATGAAACCAAGTAAAACAAAATTTCCAATTTTCACTCAAGTAGGTATCGTGAATTCACATAACATACTACATGTTGTTCAAACACTCTTGAATTTGTCCAATTAGTATTTTAATGTCGACACAATCCAAGTTGAATGACACTTACTATATCATAAAAGTAAAGTAAGCAAATAACGAAACCAGATCTCGTGGCTGGTCTCCCAGCAGGTTTTGTGGTGGCTGGTCTCGTGGGTGTTCTGCTGTAATGAATTAAATTTGATGCGTGGCCGTTATTTTTGATTCAAAATATATTTGGTTTTGATACTTTCAAAACTAATGTATTTGCGAAGAATTGTTTTAAATTTAGAAAAAAAAAATACAAACTACGAAAAAAAACTTTGAATGGCCTCAATTCAGCCACTTGTCATTTTGGCATTTTTTTGATAGGAGAGTGAAGTTTAGGAAGGTCCCCAACATTTTAAATCGGCCATGGGTCCTCACGGTAGGGAGGGTATTGAGGCCGGGGTCCGTGCCAGCAGGACCTGGAGTTGCGTTCGAGAGCATTCTGAGCTGTCCGCCAGGATTCATCCTTATCGGCTCGTGTGTTTCCCTAATGCGTTGGTTGCTTTATGCATGCGCAGGGTGTCCGCTGTCCGGTGACCTATTGTGTGAGTTGGTGGTGTCTGGCCTGTGCCATGATTTATGGATGGTCTATATGTTTGGATTTGTTTTTGTCAGATGGATAGAAAGTGAAAAGTTGCAAACACAGAAAGAGAAGGAAGCGAAAAAGAGCGAGAGAAATGAAGTAATTCGACAGAAGTTATAGTAGGAAGTAGGAAGGGGGATGGACGTTTGCCATCTCATTTGCTTCTATATGAATCGGGCGGGTGTTCCGCCGCAGAGAGACAAAATGGAATGTTATTGTTCACAAGGAGAAGTAGGAGAGGGGATGACATCTCATGTGCTTCCTGTGCTTCTATATAGACTGCGCGGGTGTTGCGCAGTGGAGGGCGTGTGTCTCTCTGTTTACTTTTTACTAGTTCGTATGTGGTGGAATTACGTACAGAATTTTGTGTAGAGTAAATGGGGGTTTCATCTCGTTCTTTATATCTCTGTGGTTGCAAATGATTGCGTTGCATGATGGTGCATGCATATACACTATACCCTTATAAGAGTGTGGCATCACCATCCCTGTCTCCATTACAACGGAACATTTTTCCTCGAAAGCATCGCTGACGCTGGAAACCATAATCGCAGCGTCAAGGAAACTGCTTCAATTTTAATTGACTCATGATGAACTTCAATGCATCGCTTCTCTACATGGACATGTCTTGGGTCTATTGGCTGGGGATCAGATCAGACTAAATTTTGCGTCACGTCACGATCGTCCCTTCACGCTCGAGGTAAAACATGGTAGAGTGAATGTGAATTGGAAATGGTCAATTACAAATAGGAAATGGAAAATGAAATCATCCCATAAAGGACATAAAGTTCATGAAAGACGTAAAGGACATAAACGTCATATATCCTTTGCGTTACTGTGCCCTTTAGTAACGCAAAGGATATATTCATGATCTAGTATTCCCAATAATGTAAAAATGTCTGTTTTATTTTGAGGCAGCTCATCTTTAAGTTTAATTACTGTGAAAAAGGTGTAAGCATTGTAATCTGCCCTGTGCAACTCTTAGCCCCAACGCTAATTCATAACAAGTGATCTGATGCCTTTATAGGTTGATTCTTGACGTAGTAGATTAGATTTTACTTTTCTAAGACGCATTTTTATTCTTTTCTCTTCCAGAGGTCTTCGTCGTTGTGCAGCGATTTCTATGCGGTGTCTTTACTTTGCCGGATCATTTAACTTCGTAAAAATAATAGGAAAACAAGCGTCAGCCAAAGAAGCACCAGTGCTATGTATCGCACCACACTCGTCCATTTTTGATTCGGTAGTGGTTCTAGTCGTGGGACCTCCGTCAATAGTTGCGAAGGCTGAAACCGCCTCGATATTATTCTTCGGAAGTAAGTTTGACGCTATCGATGTTATCATAAATCAACTACAAACACACTTTAATTGCCCATTACGGTGATTGATTTCATGTACATACATTGTTTTGTATGATTACTATTCTATGATCATTTAATTTCGACATATGGCATTATAGACCTCACTTAAATTGTACTTGTAGTCATGTAAGATAGCGTGTCGTATATGCCTTTATCGATGACATCCATCCATTCACTTTCAGAACTAATCAATTTCACCCAACCAATTTATGTTTGGCGAGAGGATCCCGACTCGCGACAAACGACAATTAAAAATATTGTCGCCCGGGCCAATTCCGAAGACGATTGGCCTCAGGTATAATAACTAAGCCAAATGCAATAGGTTAAGCAACTCGATTAAAGTTTGTTAATTTTTCAGATTTTAATTTTCCCCGAGGGAACATGCGCCAATCGAAAAGCACTGATAACGTTTAAGCCGGGAGCGTTCTATCCTGGTGTTCCTGTTCAACCTGTTTGCGTACGCTATCCAAATGAAATTGATTCGTACACATGGACATGGCAAGGACCGGGAGTGTAAGTAGACTTGTTTTTGTGTTTAGATTCGTTAAGGATTAATACATTTTGTTTTTTTTTTCAGTGCCCGCTTGCTCTGGCTCACACTCACCAAATGGCACAGTTTCCTTGAAGTTGAATTTTTGCCTGTCTATACGCCAAATGAGGAGGAGAAGAACAATCCGAAATTATTCGCCCGAAATGTTCGTGACGTGATGGCCAAGTATGTATTGTCACGACACCAATGACCAATCACCATATTTCTAAAATTTCCATATCGAATCTAAATCAATCGTTTGGATTTAATTATTTACAGACACTTGAATGTTCCCACATCGGAGTATAGCTACGATGATTGTGTCGTAATGACCAAGGCGAAGGACATGAACATTCCCTATCCGGCTGACATCATTGAGATTCACCGACTAAGAACGAAGCTTGGGTAAGAGTGTGGCAAACCATTAGTAAACATGCTCATACATGCAAAGACGTATTTTTTTTCTTTTCCCAATTTGTTCACACGCTATTGCGAGCCTTGATCAAAAGATTTCCGTCCCAATTCTTCATTGTTTGATTTTGTCGATGTTCTTTCTCTCGCCTCACAGTTTGGATTCGACAAATTACGACATAAACCTGGTGAATGCCAACAACTACTCGTATTGCAGTATAAATCAATGGCCAGATTTAGCACAGTTCGCCGAATATTTACATGTGCCCGTCAATAATGAGAGTTTGAAGTCATTGTTCCAACTATTTCTACAAACTGCTGATGACAACAAACAAATTAGTCTTACGGCGTACTTGTTGTGCGCATTATTTTTATCACGAAAAGAGGATGAGTCGATATTAGATTTTTTAAGAGTAGTTTCTAAGGTAAGATACGAGTAGAAATGAATTTGTTTTAGAGATTTGATGATGACATTGATTTGTTTCCTATATTAATCAAAATACGGTGTGCCTCTGTTGCAGCTTTATCAAAATGCCGACAAAAGTCTTACGAAAGATGCTTTACGTAGTGTCTTAATGCACGCGGGGAAATTGTCGAAAAGTTCGTGCCAATCGATACTTGCACATTTCTTTAAGAGTGATAGTGGCAGTATAAAGTTTGGTAAGTTGATTTTTTATACCCTAGACTTATAGTATAGGGTATATTGTTTTTGTCACGACGAAAATATGTAACACCTTAAAGGAGGCTCCGGAGGTATAGCAATGTATATATATAAATGATCAGGGTCACCTCCTGATTCGATTAAGCCATGTCTGTCTGTCTGTCTCTCTGTCTGTCCGTCTGTCTGTCTGTCTGTCCGTTCGCACGATAACTTTCGATAGAATGAAGCTAGGACCTTGAAATTTTGGTCAAATGTTGGTAGTGTGATCTAGTTGGATGGTATTGGGGCATGATCAGGCCAAGAGAACGCCTACCTCCCCTACATATGTAAAATATTTAAATGTATTTATAACTCCCGATTCAAAAATCATGAAAAGCTCTAGCTTTGGTATATTACTAGTGAGGGCTTTCTTATACTCACCTGGGAAAATAAATTCGATCAGTTGAAAACTAACTGTAATTTTCTTACAAAGAGCCCCGTACTACCCTACTTTTCAGGTTTTTTGTCTATAACTCTTGAACCAATTGACGTAGACACCTGATTTTTGGCATGTAACCCTGAGGAAAGAAGCTGCCTAAGGTTCTGTAAGTTGGGCATAATCAGACCAAAGGAACACCTACCTCCCCTACAAATGTCAAAAAATTAAATATTACTTTAATTACGATAACTATCGATAGAATGATACTACCGAGTTAAAAATTTGGTGGAATGTTGCTAGTAAGACCTACTTAGTTGGTATTGAATATGAGTAAGATCCGACACAAGGAACCCCCACCTGCCCTACAAATGAAACACCAAATAAGCGATAACTTTTGATAGAATGAAACCAGTGACTTGAAATTTTGGTCAAATATTTGAAGTGAGATTGAGTTAGTTGGCATTAAATATGGGCAAGATCCGACCCAAGGAACCCCTACCTCCCCTACAAGTGAAATTTCAAATAAGCAATAACTTTCGATAGAATGAAGCTAGCGACTTGAAAAATTCGACAAATATTTGTAGAATGGGTTAGTTAGTTAATTGATTTTGAGAATGGTCAAGATCCTATTGAATGAGTGCCAACCTCCCCTATGAACTGACCATATAGGAGACCCATTCTTAATGCATGTGGTCGTTGCCAATTGGTACTTTTGGTATCACCACTAGGTCTGTACAAGTCTAGGGTATATACGCTTCGGACTCCCGGCCGAAGCTTCGCTTCGGCCTGGTTTTGTATTTCTTTTAGTCATGTCAGCAGTTATTGAATACGTAAATAGGATTTTTCTTTCCAACATACAGAATATAACAGTCCTATTATATATGTATGTGTTTCTTGCTTGCTTGCAAAAATCGATTGTAATATTTATCTTTAAGTACGCTGATTTATCTAAAGATTTATCAAAATTGTTTTGTTTTTCTCTAAATGCAACTTCCCCTGGATCGTCATGTTGTTGACCTGGAAAGGGTCTTTCCAGAGCGCTATAGGTGTCAGTTGCGTATGGTTGAAATATGTTCCATGTTGTGGGAGATAGCGTCACACGCTGGGCAGTTGTTACGAACTGGGGGGTCGATGCGGGACAGGTACGAGTTTAGGCGCCAGCACCAAGCAGATCGGAGTTGACCAAGTGTAGACCTTATTGCTCTTGGCAATCTTTCTTCATCCGATGATAAGGTGTTCGTGCCAAGAGTACTGGATTTAGTTTATGTCCCTCAATAGACGCTTGTGCCTCCTCTCTATATAGTGTAGCAATAGCAGTTTTATAGGCAGTATCGTCGATAGGTTCCCACTTGACGCGTTGGACTTCATTTCTAGGTTGCAACGGATGTGCCGAAGAGTAGGCCTGTTCGGTACTCAAATTTCAGTACCGGCTTTTGGTTTTTCTTAATACCGGCATTGCTAGCGGTTTCCTGGTATTTTCGGTACTCGTTTCAGTACCGGTTTCTTGAATACCGGTTACCCGTCTTTTAGTCCGGTTTTTTTTTAATTACCGGCTCTTTAGCAGGTTCTTTGTGTACCGGTTTCTTAAACCATTAGTTGGTTTTTGCAGTATCGGATTTTAAATACTAGTTTGAGTACCGGTGCTCAAAAAACCGATGCGTGGATTTGTGTTTTCATTTGCAACGAAATGAAGATGGATCAATAAGGAGTTGGATGGAATTACTATCATTTGAAGCTATCGCTACCAGATAAGGACGTATACAGTATACGCTCTCTGTACGGACACCTCCCATAACCGGACACTTCGTATCAGCGAACAAAGTTTTAAATCTCCAACATTTTTTACATGTTTTCGAACAAATTAGGTTCCATTAACCGGGTCACCTTTTATTTCCTTTTTATTTGACGGTATTCATTAATACAAATACAAAATTGAGTATAAAATAAGTATAAATGTATAGGCAACTTGCGTCTAAAATGCAAACAAAAACTGCATAAAAAGTAATCAGATATTCTTGTGCTGAATAATGAAAACACTTCGATTGAAAAACACACACACTTTATTTACTAAACGAACTACACCCGCGTAACTAACAACCAACATCAAAACTAGCTCGAACTATTCGTTACCGGCTGGTAACAATAACGACTCTTCGACTTCCGAGCGGATACTTTATAACGATCCGACTTCCACTGAGTGTCGAGTATTACTACTTGTCTCCCCGGGTGACATCTGCCTTTTATAGTTGGAACTGTTTCGAGAAGGTTCCAGACTCCAGATGGCTCGAGAATCAGCTGGTACTTGTCATGGATGGATCGAGACTATGGTAGAGCTTAGTACAGTGTGTGTCGTAAGAGTGACGTACTTCGTACATACAACAGTACAAATACATGTTACACACCACGCACGAAATGCAACTGCGATTTGTTATGGAATAAATACATACTGCTATAGCACAAATACATGTCACACACCACGTACGACAAAATGTTTGGTATATAGAGCTTAGTCCACGAGTATTCATTAACGAATACAAAGATACCCGACAAGGGTGGATTCCTTTGCACTACGCGTTCCTCTTCGATTTTGCTTTATGGAGCTCATGGTTCTCTAAAACAAACTACTGGGGCTAATAACTATGGGGTAGAGGTTAATTCGAACAAAATACAGCTTGTTCTCCTCCGAAGTATAGGATACTTCCAGTCGAGCCTCTTCTGCTGGATGGGACGAGCCCAGTTTTTGCTAATAAGACGAAATTTTTACCCAGCTGTTTTACTCATGCTTAGTGTAGTCTTTTGGTGGGCTGCTACAGAGACTTACCGTAGCTTCCTGAGGAAGGTTCAAAGCTTGGTCTGCGCTGCCTTTTGTGGCGCTTTTAGGACAACTACTTCCTCTGATTTGAACATGCTGTTAACCTGCTACTTCTTGACAATTTTGGTGAATAGACGGCCGCAAATACAATCTGTTAAAATAAAAGATATATGTACAAGCGCAGCAAAATATATTTATTAAGCAAAGCAAAATGATCCAACTTGTCGTATTGACGATTGACAACTTAACTGGTAGTTCCATAAGATTAGTGTTACCAAAGTACGATTTAATAATGTGACAACTCAGATTAGTATTACAAGAATACAAATGTACATATTTCCCAACACGCCTCTTTACATTTGTATTCTCCTCAATTTTTATTTTAAATTTAACATTTAATGAATTTATCTTTACTCAATGATTTTGTCAGAATGTCGGCAATATTTTCTTCTGTATTTATCTTTATTACTTCAATTATCCCTTTATTAATATTGTCATGTACATCATGGTATTGTACTTCAATGTACTTTGATTTCTTTGATAAATTTCCACATTTTGCAATTACCACTGCTCCTGAATTGTCCTCATATAGGCTTATCGGTTTTTCAATTTTTATTTCAAAAACTTCTTCAATTAATCCTTTTACAAACTTAACTTCACTCAATGATTCTGACAAAGCAACATATTCAGCAGCAGTAGACGATTTCGTGACCGACTTTTGTTTTCGGGATTTCCAGTAAATAACATTTCCATACAATCTTATTAAATACCCTGTAGTCGATTTTCGATCGACAATATCTCCTGCCCAATCAGAATCTACCAAGCAATCAATTATATCTGAATTTTCGGACCTTGTGTATATTAACTTTAGGTTCTTGGAAAAATATAAATATTTTAAAATTCTCAATGCATATTTAAAGTGTGTTTCATTGTAACAATTTTGAAATCTGCTCAAGTAATTAGTACTGAATGCAATATCTGGTCTTGTTCCTGTGCTGATATATAATAATTCACCAATAATTGTTCGATACTTAATCTGTTCATTAACTTCTTCAGCTGGATCTAATTTTAAATTTATCTCCATAGGCGTTTTATAAAGTTTGGCTTGTTCCAAATTATATTTCTTAGCCAATGACTCTATGTATTTCTCTTGACTCAAACTCAATTCATTACTCTCATAATTATAATTAATATCAATTCCAATGTAATTTTTAATCTTTCCCATGTCCTTCATATTGAATCTCTTAGACAAACTGGATTTTATCTTTTTTATTTTTGAAAAATCTCTACAACAAATAAGTAAGTCGTCAACGAAAATAATAATATAAATTGGGTCCTTTCCTTCATTTTTTACATACAAACAATAATCGTGTTTACTTCTATTAAAATTTTGCTCGTCCATAAATTTATGAAAACAATTGTACCAGGACCTTGGACTTTCCCTTAAACCATAAAGTGCCTTTGACAATTTGCATACCTTATTACTACCATCTTCATAACCTTGTGGCTGATTTACATAAACCTCTGAGCTTATTTTTCCATTTAAAAAAGCAGTCTCCACATCCATTTGATCGATCATTAATTTGTTTTGAACACAATATGACAATAAGATCTTTAATGTCTCCATTTTCGCCACAGGTGAATAAGTATCATCGATTTGTTCTCTTTGTTGAAACCCCCTAACTACTAGTCTGGCTTTAAATACATCATTAGCTTTTCTTTTATAAATCCACTTCACATCAATACATTTTTTATCTTTGGGTTTCTCAACTAAATTCCAAGTTTTATTTTTCTCTATACACTCTAACTCTTTATCCATTGCTTTTCTCCACTCATTGGATTCATCAGAATTTATCGCCTCTTCAAATGTATGAGGGGTATTGACATTGCAACAATTTACATACACAACATGAGCTAAATAATCATCTGTATATTTCCTGTTCGATTTTCTTTCTCTATTGGATCTTCTCAATGGTTCCTCAATAATTTCTTCAGACTTCTCATCTTGTGATTCAGCAGACTCGTAATCCGATTCAATTTTTGCTTTATCTTCAATTTTTTCATCAAACGCTTTATTTAATTCTTCTTGATTTTCATTAATTTCAAAACCAATGCATTTAATATTATTTTCAACTATGTCAACATGTCTTACTTCAAAAACTCGATTGTCAATCAAAACTCTATAACCTACTTCAGAATATCCTAACAGAACTCCAACCTTTGCTTTATCATCCCACTTAGATCTTCTCTGTGATTCATGAGTTCTTACGAACACTCTACTTCCATACAACTTTAAATGTTTAACACTCGGCTTCTCGCCAAAAAATATTTCATAGGGTGTTTTTAATTCAATCGTATTTGCTAATGTTCTATTTCTCAAATATGCGGCAGCTTTAACAAACTCTGGCCAGTATTTATTGCCTACTTTGGCTTCTTTCGCTAGACACCTAGCTGAATTCATAATCGTCCGGTTAAAACGTTCAGCAACGCCATTTAATTCGTGTACATACGGAGGACATGGTCTCATTTGAATTCCCTTACTCCTAACAAAATTAGAAACTTGTTTGTTCATATATTCTTTTCCATTATCACAAATTAAATTTTTTATTTTCTTACCCGTAATATTTTCCATCAAATTTACATAACTTTCCAAACAATTGTAAACTTCAGTTTTATTATTTATACAGTAGACTTTAGCCAACTTGCTATAGTCATCGATAATAGATAAAAAATATTTTTCACCATGAATTCCTGTAGTAGGGTGAGGCCCATTAACATCTGTATGTATTGTTTCTAATATTTCTGTAGCCCTTCTTCGATTGTTCTCAAATGGTAAATTATGCATTTTTGATTGAATACAGATCCCACATTTCATATAATCTGATTCTAATTCCTTTGGCATATCGATTAATAGTTCTTTTTTACAAATTGTGTCAAGGTATTTGAAATTTACATGTCCTAGTGTCCGATGCCATTTTTCTTTTTGTGACATTTTCAATAAAGTACTATCTTGCATTTCATTGTTATTAACTTCAGTACACTTATCTGCCTTTTTAACATAACTTGTTATACGATATATGTCATTTTCTTTTTTAGCAATTGCAATTAATTCGTTTAATGTAATTGTAAATTTTTGACTCATTTCCGTATGAAATTATTTTGTTTTTATTAGTTACTTTAGCAAAACTTATTAAATTATTTTTCATTTCTTTAACATAAAAAACATCAACTAAATTTACCGGTATTTCCTTATTATCAACTTTAAATATTGTCGTAATTCTTCCAATTTTTGTGGCCTTCATATTTCTGCCGTCACCTAATTTGACATTTATTGGTTTTTCTAAAATAATACTTTCGTCGAACAAATTTTCATTATTTATTATGTGGTCAGTACAGCCACTATCAAGAATCCAATTAATTTCATTACATTTTGTTTTTTTACTTACATGGGTCTTATTTACTTCCGCTGTAAATGCATTTGAGTAATTGTTGTCTTCATTTTGGCCTGATTGCTGCAGAAACCGTGTCGTCGTATTTGTTGCTCCCTTATAATATCCTCGTTGATTGCCTCTGCCTCGCGAAAAATCTCCTCTGCCTCGTGAAAAATTACCTCTGCCTCTACTATTTCCTCGGCTGATATTTTGCTGCTGCCTACATTCTCTCTGAAAGTGTCCCGGCTTACCGCATTTGTAACACGTTCGTGTGTTTGTATTTCTCTCCGTATTGAAGGCACTAGAATTCTGGGAACCGCTGTCTGCATTTTTCGTGACCTTGAAACTCTCCATCATCTTGGTTTTAATTTTACTTTTCAGGAACTCTACTGTTTTTTGTTCTTCCGGCAAAACATCAATTAAATCGCCAAAATAGCTAAGCGAAGAGGGGAGCGCTTTTATCATGTAGTTCAATATTTCCGTCTCACTTATGTTCGCTCCAGCAGCTTTTACGTCATTCACCGCCCTTCCGAAATCATCGAAGAACTTTCCAGGATCCACATAATTTTCTAATTTAATGCGCTCAAGATTATTCCGTGCAACAATTTGCAAAGCCGTTGACGTTTTCAAATATTCGTCGTCGAGTTTTCTAATCATTTTAAATGGCGTATCCAACAATTTTATCCTTTCTAGCTGCTTATTTGTTACGGCACTAAAGATATAGTTTGTGGCCCTCAATTCTTTCTCTTTCCAATTCGCCTCATCTTCTTCCGCTTTTCTTTCTCGTGCAACTACATCCAGGCATTTTTTCATCTCCATGAATTTGAAGATACGCACCTTCCAATTGCCATATTCTGTGCCATCAAAAATGGGGATGATGACATCATTATTCCGCACGTACGCCACTTTTCCATCCATGTTAGCCACTTGTTTTTCCTCGAGTTTACAATTTCGCGTTTTCTTTTTCAAACAAAGAAACACTCGCGCAACAATTAACCACGCTCTGCTACCATGTTAAAATAAAAGATATATGTACAAGCGCAGCAAAATATATTTATTAAGCAAAGCAAAATGATCCAACTTGTCGTATTGACGATTGACAACTTAACTGGTAGTTCCATAAGATTAGTGTTACCAAAGTACGATTTAATAATGTGACAACTCAGATTAGTATTACAAGAATACAAATGTACATATTTCCCAACACAGTCCAATTTGAACCACGGCCTCGAGATGAGTTAGCATCATCTCATTTTCTAGATCGTGACGGTTTTTGTGCAGAGGTATGTGATCAGCAACACGCTCAACCGAGTTATTTACCCCATAATGGGTACTCATTTAACAGCTGAGTGGGCTCATAGTCCGACACGTAAATCCCCGGAATCGAACCGGGGCCCAGTGCGTTGAAGGTGAACGTGCTAACCGTTGCGCCATCCGGACTACACACACACACATATATCCTTCTTGCCGTTGTAAAAACGGCTCGCTCCGGTGCGTAGAACTGGCTGCCGCAGGAACGTCGGTCGGGCTGGTGTTCGCGTCTTGACTCCCACCTAGCTCGCATTGACCGGGATGTCACGAACACATGTCCCGCCTGCAATGGTACACCTCATGATGTGGACTACATTTTCAACTGCCCAGCTGCACCCATGTACCTGACCCCCAGGTCGCTATGGGAGAACCCTGTAGAGGCAGCTCCTGTCGCTTAACATCGAGGAAGACGAGGAACAATAAGAACATGTAACACACTCACACAACAAACTTCTGACCAATTCTACAACAACAACAACTAACCATCGTTTTATAGAAACTTTTGTCTAGTTAGATTATTGGGATTGTTAGATTACGAGTCCCTGGTGGTAACGAAACGAACCCTATTGTAGTTCCTTCACGATGTACGTTCATTATTGCATGCTTCCCTCCAATAAGGACGGTATACGCGTGCCTCTTTGAATGTCGAAAGTTTAATAAATGTGGACATATGTACACCCTTAGCTCTCCAGGTAACAAACAAAGTCGGGCCCCCTCCGAACTCTATTTCTAGATCCGCCACTGGATGAGATTTAGGTGTTATTTTCTGTTTTCTGCATTTCTGTAAAGAATTTATGTTTTCTTTATTCCTGGCCAATGATCTCTTTAGCCTCAACAAAATGTTGAAACCAGATTTCTGGTTGGATACCATTTTTCAGTAGTTAGCGATGCTATACTCGATAATTTGATTATAAATATAATTTTCCTCTTTCCACAGATGAATTTGCGGAATATGTCAAACAAAATTCCAAATACCAATACTTGTGCATGCCAAATGACACGTATCGTAGACGAAAGAAGGACTGAAATGACGCGAATTCAACCAACAACACGCCAAACAACCCTGAACCAGAGCAATCCAATCTAAGTTGCTTTGTCCAGCTTAATGACAATTCACAGCAAGAGGTCATCTAGCGCAAAGCAAATAGCGGTAGTGGTAGTACCATTTCTACTAGATGAATAACTAGAATCGTTCACTAATTCGACACGTAATCGACCTACTACTAATAAGCTGCGCGTAACAGAGGACATTTCACTTTGTCTGTAGATTTTAAGACCAAAATCGAGCCAACCACATTTGAAGGAATCGTGCACTTGATGTGTACGCAAATACTACGAAAGCGGTAAATTTCATTAGATTGGAAGAGAACGAAATAAATGGGTTTGATGCTAGCAATTAAAAAAATGATAGTATGTAATATTTAACAAAATGCATGAAAACTACACAAGTATTGGTCAGATACAAACAAGCAAGTGACAAATGAGAAAATAAAAATGTAGATAAACCTTAAATATATTTAAAATAAAACACCTGTAAATTACAAAGCCACAAGAAACTCTCGTTATTTGCTTCGTCTGTATGGATATGAATAAAACAGAAAATGTAAAGTATATTTACATACCTAGTCTGGGCTAAGAAAAATAATATTTTTAGAGAAATTTATTATACAAGTAGTAATTTATACATTGATTAAATTAGTAACAGAAAATAAAACCGTAAAGCAACAGAGAACTTAACAAAAAATTAAAAGTATAAGACGCTGTAATTTCAAGAGGTAGTAGAGGAAACCTGTGAGATTATTAACAATAACAAGAAAAGTCCCATCCACATAAATAACAAAAAACGCGCAACACAATAGCTGCGTTTTTTGTACAGAGCAGAGTGGAGCAGCAGGTTAAGCGCCAAAAAAAAAACGATCAAGAGCAGATTAGTGTAGCGAACACGAAAACGGGGCATGTCTTTGCTGGGAGAGTATCTAGAATTCAAAAGTCAACTCAAATTTCAAGAGAAAACTGAAATCCTTAGTACATATACAATCGGACAAATTTCCTTTAGGCAGCAAAATTATTTTGTATGTTTACTATTGCAAATTATTACACAAAACGAACATTTTATTGACAGGAAATGAACTTTATGTGCTTCCCAAACCGTAAACTGTTCGAGAACTTCGATACCTGCGCCGCCCGCATTTCAAATTGCAGACTATATAACGGAGCAGCATTCTTGCACTGACGTTTTATCCAGAGCAGCTCAGATCAAATTGCTAGTGTAATTGTGTGGTCTTAACCTGCCCTGCTCTGTATGGCTGTTGAAAAAAACGCGTCTAATATGTAACATAATGTAATGCCAAATGCTCAATGGGGCTACATCTCCTAATATATCTAAATTAAAACATTAGTATACTTACGAAACGAATATTTTACTGAAATATGATAATAAATAAAAAAGAAAGCAGCAAGCAATAGCATTTGTATATCGTTATTGCCACATAATTTGTTAAATCTGTCAAAATGCTGTACATATAGGCTGTTAGGTGTTCTTACCTTTCTTCCGGTTCTTGTTTTAGTTTTTAGAATATTTGCACAAATGTTGATAAATTGTTTCTTTAATTTATTTTAATTTATGCTGAAGACTTAATATATATTACTTTTTGTATGATGTTTTGTATGAAATGTGAAAATGGTTGTCATAAATTTTTATAATTCTAATAGTTTTTTATGTTTTATTTTATTACTATGAGCCCACTAGCTAGCTAAACTAGGATACGAAAAAGTGGTGATATGATTTTTTTATGAACTTTCGGAACATTGCTACTTGACCGGGCAAAGCATAGTGATTCGCGTGTTTCAATAGTGAGGTTTAATTTAAGTGGATTTCGCACTCCCCTTGCGTGGGCTGGGTTTGAACCCTCAGTACACCGCATTGGAACGCTCGCTGCGCTCGCTCTATATCCCACAGCGGTAAACCCACTATTAGCCTAGGCGCAAACCTCAATGCGTCGCCCGGTGAAATAGAAATATATGAACTTTCTCCGGGCGACGCAGAGTGGTTCGCATCTTTGACTAATACTGGGTTTTTCATTGAGATGATTTCGAACTCCCCTCGCGTGTGCTCCGCTCACTACGCGGGCTCCGCGGTTTAAGGGGCTGCAACCCTCAGTATGTCTCCCTAGAACGCTCGTTTCGCTCGATCTATACGCTACAGTGGTAAAACCACTATTAGCCAAACTGCGAATCACGATGCGTCGCCCGGTGAAATAGGAATATACCAAATCTACATCTCTCCTTAAGTTTCGAGTCTCCTCTTTTTGTCTTTTTACAAGTTGCAGAAACATGTCCCGGTCACTGAGCAGTCTTTCTTTATCAAAGTCCTTTTATAAAAATTAACAATAATAGGCGTGTTCTTTTGCGTATTCATCGAGTGTAGGGTAGGGTAATAAACACGCATTACACAAAGAATTTGTTATGATACTCTACACTCGATAGATACGCAAAAGAATGCGCCTAATATCGATGTCTGCGGTCTGATCTATCGTAAATCTTCCTAACGTTTTGATAAACTGCGCGGAGTCATTTTCAAAATGACTTTTTAGAGCCACAAATAATCGATCGAAAACTTTGATGATAGTCTTCAGGTGTTTTGAAGTTTACTCTGTCGGCTTCGCGCTTCGAATGGAACATTTCGTAACGAATACGCGATGATTATTGAAATGGAGAAATTCGTTTTCGAGTAACATGATACCATTTTCATCTTTTCGAAAGCAATTCGATCTGAATCGCATTACATGATAAGGACCCAGGCCGCTCAATCAGCGGCTGGACGGATTTTTGGTTCAAGTTTGGGACATAAACTCAAATGCTTAGCACCGAGTGGCTTGAAATTGAAAACGAATAGGCCAACAATGATGAAGAATCGTTGCATAAACTAAACTATTGCCAATTGGAAAAAAAAGTGAATAAATTTAAACTAAAATCAAATTTAAGTGAAATTGTAATGACCTATCGTGAAGTTATAACAATCAATAATGCTAATTGTAAATTGGTGTCTATATGGATAGATTTGTACAACACTTTGAAATATATTTCGATGTCCTTTTGATATTAGATTTTAAAATTGGGGAAAATTTTGTAAATGTCCGTGTCCTTTTGATATTTAGGAGTCTCATGTGTCGGTGTTGTTTTTTTTTTAATATATTGATATTTAAATATCGGATGGTCATACCGATTGGACCTTTGTGCTGATAATTTAAGTCTGAATGTGTATAAATACAAATTGAAAATTTCTTTTTAATTCTTATAAAGTATAATGCAAACGTAACAATGCTATACATATAATTAGGTTGGATAAAACTCTCAATGTAATTTAAAGTTATGTTTCGCTAATAATTTAAAATGAAACAAATATGTGTGAGTAATAAAAAGATTATTTTAGAAATGATAGTTTTTTCATTCACCGTTGCTTTCAGTTAACTTTACTCAATGCAACATCATGTATCGTAATTTGACTTAATGCGGGCTAAAGAGTGTCCCGCTCTGAGAGGCCCATACATCTAGGTTCTAGGGATTGTACAGTTTGATTGTGGGAAAAACATAACCAGAAAAATTGCTCTATCTTAACGTTACGTAGTTGAAGCATTTCTTGTTGATGTTATGAAAAACTTGGACTTTTTTTTTTAAGCCAAAACAAAATTTTCTACTGTCTGAAAAATTTAATCTCAGATGTGGCCCCATTTTCTAAACTTTTGAAATTTTGTTACAATGATAATTTTTTGCATCCCACTACTTGGATAACCTGAAGGAGGTGAGTGTCTGTCAGCTCCATTGTTTTATTGCCCGCTCCGGACAGTTCGCGCATTAAAAGCAGCATGACCAGAATATCATTCATATTCATATAAAATATTCATTTGGATTTTCGTAATATTCCTCAATCGTTCCTTCAATTTCCAATCATCCCAATTAAAAACCCACTATTGGCTGAAGACGCGAACCACTATGCGTCGCCCGGTGAACTAGGAATGTTCCGAATTTTCGAATCGATTCGAAAAATCGATTTTGAAATTTCTCTCGTTTTATGTGAAATTTTATGTAGTTTCAGAAAAGGAGCTCAATTGTCGGATTGGGAGAGTGTCAAATTTTGATTTTGTTTGGCAAGTCAAGCTTTTTGATAACATTCAGAAACTGTACTATCCACCCTGTACCATAAGTATTACCTCAAAGATTTCTGCTATGTATGGTGGAAAATAAAATCAAAGCGGAGCGTTTAAAAAAAATCCCTTCCTCATTCATACATCATCATCATTGGCGCTCTAGTCTGCGTCGGGCCTTGGCCTCCTGGATACAGCCCCTCCAATTATCTCAATCAAGACGTCGCGTCCTACAGCTCGAATAACGTAGAAGCTTCGTACAATCTGTGTCAATTGAGTCCTCCCATCGTACACGAGGACTTCCTTGCGGTCGGTTTCCTTTGGGCTTACACTTTAGCAGACGTTTCGGGATTCTGTCATCGTACATTCGTTCGACATGGCCAGCCCATTCCACTTTCCGGAATTTTACAAATTTCGAAGCGCATAGATCGTCAAACAGTTCATACAACTCATGGTCGTATCGAATTCGCCATACGACTCCTTCCTTAACTGCTCCAAATATCTTCCGCAGGATTTTCTTTTGAACGTATCGATCGACTTTTCTGACGCTTGTGTTATGCCGGAATGAACGCAGAAAGCAGCAACAGCGGCAGCAGTAAATACAACAACATGCAGATCTGCTATCGCCGCTGTCGCTGCCGCTGCCGCTGCGTTCAATCTGGCTCTCGTATGGGAAATGCGTGCTTTCTAATTTGACATTTCGCTGCCGCTGCTGCTGCATTCTGCGTTCATTCTGGTTCGGGCATAGGGTCCCGTCCACGTTTAGCATCCATAGAGCAGTACAAGTCGTATTAATAGGTGCGCAGCTTGTTTTTGTGGACTAGTTTCGACTTCACTATTGGGTCATACATTTTGTTTTTGATTCGCTGACTTCTAAAACTGCTGACTCAAGTTTGTAATGGACGGTTTGGTGGGCATCCGAAGATGCCCGTGGGGACGGAGCCTAAGGTAGCATACTTGACCATGAAGGTCGGGCTGTGCCATCTGGCGAAAAAAAAGGCTCCTCAACGAGCTAAGCAGCGGCCTATGCTTGCTGTAGCACAGTTCGGGAGACGTGGGCGGTGTTTTCGCCGCTTGTTGCCCCTGTGCTTTACGTATTAACAAAAATGCATAGGCCTGGGGAAGACAACACAAACAGGGGAAGTAAAAATGGGGAATGTAAAAAAAAAATGAGGCGGTAACGATGGAATGGTTGGCGGGCGGCGCAGATTCCCTCGCGTTCGCATCAGGGTCCAGGCGTAATGGGACCCCGGCCTCTGGTTTCGTACTACCGATAGATCATTACTCATCAGGTGCTGCTATCGATCTGCCGATGCAAGCAGCACTACCAGGATATGCGGTTAAAGGTGGTTCATTACAAGTTCTTGAAATATCTGCTTAGCGGTATTGATCAAGCCATGATGTCGACATCGTCTGCGTATGCTACTAATTGCGCTGATTTTGTTAGTAGCGAGCTTTTCGTGTCTACCTCGCTCACTTTTCTGACGACATACTCTAGAGCCAGGTTGAAGAGCATGGTTGCGAGCCCATCTCCCTGTTTCAGGGCTGACTCCGTCCGGAAGCTGTGTATCAGCTCGTTTTGTATCCGTACCTGGCATTCGGTAGTCTCCATAGTGGCTCTTATTAACCGGATAAGTTTCGGCGGCACTTCAAATTCGAGTAGTATCTTAGTGTCACAACACACTGTCGAACTCGAACACCAACCTGGTACAAATGAACCGGTTTTCTTCACGTTTATGTGAAGTGTGTGTATGTGTCAAAGGACATTTGTACGAGATTCGTGTTCGAGTTCGACAGTGTGTGGTGACACTTGTACAAGACATTATGATCAATAATATTGTAGGCTTGACGGAAGTCCACAAACAGTTGGAAGACGTCGATGTCGTATTTCCAGCATTCCTCGAGTACTTGTTTCACTTAAAAAAATTATTCCGTGGTAGTTCGACCGGTTATGAAGCCACCTTGGTACTCGCCGATAATGTTGTCTGCATATTTTAGTCGTTGTTCCTATGTAATTCTCGCAATTCAGACCGCCGCCTTTTTTGGGGATTGGACATAATATGCTCTTCTGTCAGTCGTTAGGAACTTTCTGGTTGTCCAGACCTTAACTATTAATTAATGGATTCGACTGATCAGCGCGGTCCCGCCTTCTTTCAGAAGCCCTGCCGGAATTTTGTCGATTCCAGGTGCTTTATTTGGTTTTAATTTACCTAAGGCTATCTCCACTTCGTTAAATGTTGATATAGTGGGTATCCGTCCTCCATCAGGATCGTCTGGGGTTGATAGGTCTTCTAAATGTGATGCTGTCGGGTTCAGTAAATTTTGTGAATATTGAACCCATCTTGTTTTGATCTCAGACGCGTCGCTAATAATGATATAATACAGAGGGTTGTTTGCGGTTTATATCCGTCTCATCCGATTCACGGTACTAAATGCTGCTCGCATGTCATTTCTCCTTAAGTTTTCGTCAAGCTGTGAGATTTTGTCGTTGCAATATTAACGTTGTTTTCGTCAACACGGTTAATTTGCATATCGTTTTAGCCCGCGATAATTGTCTTCTATGGTTCGTGTTGGTCGTGGTATAAGCTTCGTTTTTCTTCATAATCGCATCCTGCCCTTCCTCACCGAACCAGTCGTGTCTGTGCCTCCGTTCTTCGCAACCCAAAACATGAGCGCCTGTTTTCTGGATGCCCTACTTAATATCTCGCCACATTTGTTCGACTCAGGTTCATGACGGGCCTGTCGCCGAGATGTTTTAGACCCGTCATGTAAGCCATCTTCACATCACATTACATAACTTTTGTATATCAAGCTTAGAAGCCCTGCTCCTTTTTGTGGGGCTGGTATTTGATATCTGACATCGATATTCAGCTCGAAAAAGAAAGTGGTCCGAGTCGTAATTGGCTCCACGTAGTGTTCCTACGTCCAATATGCTCAATGCTGGAGGCAGCCCTTTTCTCAAGGAGCAAGTGGTCATTTGATTCGATGTCATACCACCTGGTGACGTCCATGTTATTTTATATTATTTCCAATTTAAAATTTTCAATACAACAAGAGCAAATTAGACAAGCATGCAGTTAAATTAACATTCACGGGATCCGTATTTATTGAAAACATCCATTGACAAGTTACAGATTGATGTTCGACCGTTAAGCTAATATATATTTGTCCTACACAAATATTTTGCAGGAAATTTTTCAAAATAATTACATCGGCCGTTGCTTAATCGGAAACTTTATCCTTTTATAACTACCCAGACAATAAATTGTTAATTAGATTCATTCAGTCGAGTTGCGTTCATACCGTCTTCCTTTATAGCCACTTTATACTATGAACTACCTATTCTCTAGAATCCTTGTGCACATCCTCTTTAGGAGCACGAAGTACACAACTGCGAACCGCTCGCCGCAATCAACGCGCATTCTTTTGCCTCGTACCAGTTTAAACAGAAGCGTGTCTCATCCACCTCGTTCAGCACATTCGACAGGAACTCGGCCGTAAGCTCATCACTAAAGTACTGTTCGCTTATTATTCGACCGTTGAGGGCGATTTTTAGGCAACCATTGCTGGCAAGTGCAACACTTTTCGTACTTTGCATGCGGGCAATGTCGAAACATGTGAAAGCGATATATTGCCGTTCGGGTTCACGATGCACACCCCACAACATGCTCGGCAATGTTACTTCGAAAATTTCATCGTATAAAAGTTCAAATTGTGGTAGCGGATCGGCGGTCGGAGGTTCCATCGAGCTGATGCCTTCTTCTTTGTCGTCTACTTCTCGAGTCTTCAGAAGGTTTTTAGTTGGAATTGGAGCAATTTCGTTGATGACGAAGTACTCCCCTTTACGCTTGGCTGGCGATGGTTCCTCCATAGCAATCTCATCCGGTGCCTCGTCGTTTGCGGAGATTTTGTGCTGTGAGGAGAGTAGGATGCAAATATGATTACAAAATGTTTTCCGATTCCTAGTTGATATTTTAAACAGACAGACGGGAAGTTTACCTGCGCCTTTTTCGTCAATTTTCGGGGAGTGTTCTTCCCAACTGAACGTTTAACAGGCTGCAATAAGAACATTGAACTTATCACTAATTCGACTACGTGATCAAACATGCATTTTCCACACTCACTGTTTCATCACATTCCAGATTGAGTGTCGGGATGGCGTCGGGTTTAAGGCGGGGACGTCCACGTTCCATTTGCAACAGCTGCCCGTTGATAACATGATCGAATGTTGTCAGGATGGCATCCTTGACAAAGTGTCGTTCGCACACTTTATCGATATTCTTAAACTCGCGCTTTTTGGGCAATATCTCCCTCCACAGTTGGAACATTTTATCATCCTGAAAGACTGATTTGTTGTCATACACACTGAAAGGTGGTTGCCGCGTCCGCCGGGTGACGGAACAAATTTACCTTAGGCGCCAGAAACATCATTCGTCGTGGCTGGTTACGGCAACGGAAGTCACACTTTGGTACGAAACAGTTACGCATTTTTGCTTATTGTATTGTTTATGTCGCGGGGCGAAAATTGCTTTCTTTTACTAAAATCCAAACTCAGGCGGGCTTGGGCTTCGGGACTGACTGTACGGACAGGACAGTACACAGAATTGCCCAGAAGTGTCAGTTTGACGGTAAATGGAAATTGAGTACTGTGACCAGCATTGCCATGTTCGAATGTATTGCTATGTTGTGTGTGATAGCGATGTTATTAGACCCACCATAGACGGTGCGATCCATCGTCAGATCGATCCTTTGAAGAGAGAATCAGAGGAAATGAGAAAGAGCGAGAGAAACGAAGTAATTCGGCACAAGTGAGGTAGGGGGATGGAAATTTGACATCGATCGTGCTTCTATATGGACCGGGCGGGTGTTCCGCGGCACAGAGACAGACTGGAATGTTATTGTTCCAATAGGAGAAGTAGGAGAGGGGATGACATCTTTTGTGTTGCGCAGTGGGGGGCGTGTGTCTCTCTGTTTACTTTTTACTAGTTCGTATGTGGTGGAATTACGTATACGTCCTTTTTACCAAACCAAAAAAAAACATCGCATATTGAGAAATCAATCGGGTACCACGATTAGTCAACTTCACACGAAAGTATGACGTCAAACGAATCAGCTGTTAACAGTGTTCAATTGTTGGCAGCATATAGTTGAGTAGTTTGTGTACACTTTGGAGTTTTTCTGTTGGAATTATGAGATAGCAAAAGTGATACGTAATGGCGTTGGAAAGTTGAAAGGTACGTTTTTCACTATGTTGAAGTCCTTAATAGTAGTGTGCGATATTCATTGTGACATCCAGGATTTCCTGTATAGGGAAGTGCGTTCAAGTGTGCGACCTTGTACCTGAAATTTGACGTATAAGTTGAAGGCCAAATATCGGCCAAATTTGGATACTTTAAAACGTGCCATACACACACCGATCGATCGGCCGATCCGTCGCCCGAAATCGATATCGGCCGATGGATCGGCCTGTGTATGTGGAAATCGCACCGATCGGCCGATCAATTTTGATCTGCCGATATTTTTGTGCGATTTTCGTGCGATCGATCGGTGACGATCGATTGGATAGTGTATGTGATTATCGCAAGTGAATGTCAAATTACCAAATTATTAAATTATGAAATTTCAAGGATTCTTATGATTTAAATGGCACTGCAATTGAAATATCAAATATGTGGTATACGAAAATACCACACACATCCAAATAGTTAACAAAAATGAATCTAGGTTGGATTGGGAGTGAATCATAACCTATTTTTTGAATTGTCATTCGTTATCGCATCGCACGAAAATCGCTCAGTGTGTGTGCAGTGGAGATCGGCAGATATTTTGTGGCGATCCATCGGCCGATCGATCGGGCGACGGATCGGATAATGTATGGCGGCTATAACACTCAAGTTGCCGTTTCTTGGTGTAAAAGTTCTTGGTAAAATTTATTTTATAAACGTTTTTCTGAAACTTGAAAGTCTACATATTACACTAGATCGTTGATATTGCACTACTTAAAATATTTTATAGAAGCTTTATGAAAAGTGTAATGAACCACCTGTAATGAACCATATCCTCGTAGTGCTGCTTTCTCCGGCAGATCGAAAGCAACACCTGATGAGTACTGATCTGTAGGTGGTACCAAACTCTTTACACTCGGACTCCGATGCGAACGCGATCGCGGGCATTTGAGCCGTCCGCCAACCATTCCATCCCTATCACCCCATATTTTTTTATTATTTCCCACTTTTGCCTACCCTGTTTGTGTTGTCTTCCCAGGCCTATGAATTTTTGTTAATGCGTAATGGACAGAGGCAACGGGAGGCGAAAACCCTGCCCACGTCTCTCGAACTAAGCTATAGCAAGCATAGGCCGCTGCTTAGCTCGTTAAGGGTCGTTTTTTCTTCGCCAAATGTTCGGATGTCCATCAGCCCGTCCGTTACAAAAGTCAATTTTGTCGGCTTATAATATATGTAGGTGGTATGTGCATACACAGATATAAGTTAAATCTTTCATGATTTTTCAAGACATATTACATAAAGTATTGTTTTAGACATCAGTCATCGTTAAGGAGATAATAAGAGCTTCTGTTACAGGTGGTTTTCTACGATCATTGGCTTTGTAAATCTTTCCGAATATGTATGTAATACTTTTTTTTATGAACATGTATCTCCAGTCAATACCAAACCATCAAATCAGTCAGTCATCGCTAAGGAGATAATAAGAGCTTCTGTTACAGGTGGTTTTCTACGATCATTGCCTTTGTAAATCTTTCCGAATATGTATGTAATACTTTTTTTTATGAACATGTATCTCCAGTCAATACCAAACCATCAAATCACATTCAAAATTAAAGATGTATTTCATTTTACCAAATAATATTGTTCATAGAATAAGGTTCACCCTGGAACTAGATCACTTCTTCTGCGCCAGATCACTAGTCTGAAACTGTCGAATACATACAATTTTAAACTAAACTTACGTTGTACATTGCTAACAAGTTAGACCGGTTTCCGTAGATCTGCCTGCTCTATAAGCATGTTGGCACCTACTCAGAGGACTGCACATTAGCGTGGTATTCTCCAGGTATTCCACCAACACCCTTTCCATTGTTTTTAACAAAAATTATGTAAGGCTAACCGGCCTGAAGGACTTTGCCTCTGAATAGTACTTTTTTCCCGGTTTAGGCAGGAAGACCACCTTAGCCTCCCTCCAAGCCTTCGGGATGTACCTGTTGAAAGACGCGATGAATATGTTCCCGATCCTATCTATGTAGTAGAGCGCTCATGTCCCACTGTAATAGTGCCGGGAATATTCCGTCCATTCCAGCTGCTTTAAATGGCGCAAAAGAGTTTATAGCAGTTTTGACACCATTTGGAGTTATTATCCTCTCAGCTTCTTGTCGTCTACCCCCACCAGCCCCTTTGTTAGTTTGGGCCCATGGTTGGTTTGACTTGAAACTTTCAGGAAAATGTACCTCTATCAGCGACTGCAACGTTTCTTCCACTGTTTCTCTCATGGTGCCATCACCTTTGCGTATCAGCCCCATTTTCGAAGCAGTGTCTTTCGATATCATCTTGTGTAATCTGCATACTTCCGACGTATCTTTCATGATAGAGCAGAATTCCCTCCACGTATTTCGTTTCCGAAGACGTAGGGTTCTTTTCAGCTCTCTCTTTTTATCCTTGTATAGCTCCCAAGATGAGAGTTTCTCTCCCTCATGTAACGATTAAAGGCTTTCCTTGTTTCTCTTTTCATAGACTCCAGTTCTCTACTCCGCCATGGCTTTGGGTCCTTTTCGTCCACTACTGTAGAGGGATAAGCGTGTTCGAAAGCGCTATTAATAGCGGAGTTCAGCTGTTCCACTGTTCGCTCTATCTCGACCGTATTCCGAGGTATTCTGTCTTGAATATCCTCGACTTATTCCAATAAATATAGTATGTCTCGTACCTAATACGGTCGGTATTTTTTGGCACTCTTATACGTTTGCGTTCGCTACTTCGTTTTCTGCCATACATAATTTCAAACTGGATAGCCCTGTTCACTACTCTCCAATTCTTAACCCTGTCAAGCATGTTAACAGAGCTTAGGGTAATGTCGATCACCTCAGCTCTACGTGCATCCACGAATATGATCAGGGTCATATCTGTTTCCTTACAATATTTTACCAGATTTTCCACTTCCTCTGATGAAGGTGATTCTTGTGCATCATAAAGAAGATATACTGATGTAATTATTATTCTGCACCACTGCTGATCATTACTACCGTAAGATCAGGCGAGCATAGATGCATCATTTGTACTGCACGTACTCCATGTCGCACCAGGATGCAGGCGCTTATTTTACCGTCCACCTGTGTATGGTATAGGTTTGTAAATTTTGTTATTATGTAAAATGCAGAGTTTCTGTATCAAAACTATGTCCAGTTTTTCTTCGCCAAAGAATCTCGTCATCATCGCTGATGCTGCTTTGCTGTGATGAATATTCAACTGGCACACAGTTAGCGTTTCTTTATGCCTTTAAAAGTAAAAAATTGTGGGTTGGTTCCCTGTTGCGCTCATAGTACAAAGATTAAGCTTTTCGTTCAGAAAATGGAACATTATGCATTTGACATTAATTGGAGAATTCTTTCTATTTCATTAGAGAGAATTTTCACAAAACTCAAGAAATATCTGCTCTACGACCTACATATTTCCCTGCGTGGGTTCTAGGTTCTTACCACCTAAAGCGGAAATGGACTACCTAAAGCGGAAATGGACTACCTAAAGCGGAAATGCCGCAATTAAGGATTCTCTCTTAATGCAATGGAGAGAATTCTCCCATTAAGGCCAAATCCATAATGTTCCCAGAAAATTTGCCAGGTGCGAGTTAGGTGTAAGAAAGCACACTTACCCAAGACTCGGAATGACCCCAAGCGGGATCGATCTGTTCTTCAGTGGCCAGTTTTATTCGATTTTGTTAGGGCAATATCTCGTTCATATAATGCAAACAGGTGAACGCGTGGATATCTTTTTTTTTTTGTAATACAACCGAGTCCGGAAGTGACGCCTTCTTTTACGTCCGATAGTCGAGCTAGCTGCTCATCTCGCGTCAAACCTGGCACGTACTGAGGAAGTTTGTCACTAAGGTGTACGGGATGGATCGCACGCAACCATACGTTCTGCCTCAGATCTCCCTAAGGCTTGTATCATATTTATTACTGATGGAGTTGTTGACTCGCAAACTAGCATAAGCTTCCTTAAGATGAACTGTAAGTTTTTTTTTCCAGTCAGCGATTCTTTATAACAACAAAAGTCGAAAAAGATCCAAAATATCCGGCACCCAAAGTGGGCTCTGTGTGATTTTATCTAGTAAATAAAACCGAAACGGGCAGTCAACTTGTCGCTCGGTACAGTTAGTCAATAAGCATAAAAGCCGGAAGCATTTAAGACCTTAAAGCCACATTGAGATTTTTTTTTGTCCCACAAAGGAGTGAAAATTTATCATTGGAAAAAGTCGAAAATTGTCAAAAACCCGAGAATATTTGGCGCTCAATGCAGGGTCAGTGTAATTCTATCTAGTCAGTGAACCTGAAATGGGTAATCGAACAGGTGCGCGGTTTCGTTAGTCGCAAAAAAAACCAAACTTTTTTAGACCTTACTTTATGGCTACTTTTTGACTTTTAAAATATAACTTTTAATTTATTAGATTGGAGCTTTCGCGTCCCTAATGACACCCTATTCAAATGCACAGTCTGCATATATGGTAGACCCTGTCCTGAGGGGGTGTGAAAGGCGATGAGGCTGTTTTCCAAATCTCATGTACATAGATAGCGAGATAAAGTTTGTCAAGATCTCGGTTAAACTGCAGATAAAACTAAGAATTTCTTGCAAGGGGTGGGCAAATGCGACGGTTTTTTTAAATCTCATGTATATATCTCTTCCTGACCTGAAGGTCTAATGTAAGAATTTCATCGAAATCGGGGTAAAACTGCAGCTGAAAGTGCAGATTAATTTTAAGAGGTGGGGAAGAAGGGAGATGGGGATGATTTTTATAAATCTCGGACAGACAGTGATGTTGCCCTTATTCCAAGAATTCGAAAATTTTTTATATAAAATGCAACGTTCGCATTTGAGAAATGAAACTGTGACGTCATGCGCAGAGAGAACGAAAATGTTGCACACTTCTTTGCGTAGTCTTCTATTCTTGAATCCTTGTATTCAGAGTATATATGAAATATAATAGGTTTTTGAGTACATACGTGCATACTGTCAGTGATTCACATATTTTTGAATTTGTGTTGTCCGCGCAATAGGGAGTAATTTGCCTTTTTATTTTATTTTATTTTTGTGTACGAAATTGCGTGTCCGCGTCCGGTTAAGAGGATGTCTGCTTAAAAGATAGTACGTTTCTATGAAAATATGGTGAAAAAAAAGTCTTGAAAAAGTGTCCGCTTAAGTGTCACCATACACTGTTGAACTCGAACTCGAACATGGTACAAGTGGACCGGTTTTCTTCAGGTTTATGTGAAGTGTGTGTCGCTATTCAGTGGACATTTGTACCAGGTTCGTGTTCGAGTTGGATTTCGACAGTGTATAGTGACGCTAAGTGGATGTTCACACTGCGTGCGATGCCGAGCCGAGCCGGGTCGAGCGATGCGATGTGGTGGGTGTTCACATTGCACGCCGTGCGATGCCGAGCCGAACGATGGCTTGCGATGCAAAGATGATCCGAGCGATGGCTTGCTATGCAAAGATGATCCGGGATGTTCACTGCACGCAATGATGGAGAGTAGAGACCAATTTAGTTCAAGGAATAGAATCTGTTCGACATCATGTCGTTTGTATGCTTGACCCAGTAAATTTATTTCAAAACAGTGCTCTAAAAATGGAACGGCGTCGCCATTGGGTGCATCCCATTAATGAAGAAAGGCCCAGTGTTGGTGAATTTCATCATCTCTTCCGCGACCTCAGACGAGAGGTTTCACAAGCGGATTGAGCAGCGGCGCACCGCTGTGTATAAACGCAAAAATCGGCAGCCGCGGCGGCTTTAGGACGATGAATGTATAAACCGCTCGACTCGCCGTTGCGGCCACCGCCGCGGTTTGTGGAGCGGCGAGATTGCATTTGAATTCAAACCGCTTGTGAAACCACGCCTTCTAAACGCGACCTTATTACGGTGATAATAACCTTTCATTTGAGCCATACTGAATCAAAACCGGAATCCAAAGCGTATATACCCTAGACTTGTACAGACCTAGTTGTGATACCAAAACTTCCAACTGGCAACGGCCATATCCATTAAAAGTGAATTTTCCATATGGTCAGTTTGAGCTGTGGGCATGGATCCAATGAAAAGTTTCATCGTTCATCCATTCGAATTTTGGATATTTACATTTGAACTAACGTTTACAGTAAAGGTTGCCGTTCATTCAATAGGATCTTGCCCATTCCCAAAATCAACTAACCAACCCACACTATAAATATTTGTCGCATTTTGCAAGTCGCTAGCATCATTGTATCGAAAGTTATCGCTCATTTTGAAATTTCAACTGTAGGGGTTCCTTCGGTCGGATCTTGCCCATTTTCAATACCAACCAACAAGATCATTCTACAAACATTTGACCAAAATTTCAAGTTTCTAACTTCATTCTATCGAATGTTATCGTGCAAACGGACAGACAGACAGATATGGCTAAATCGAATCATTTCCATGTATACACTGCCACACCGCCTAGGTCTAGGGTATAAAAGCAGACATACATGCATTTTTTTCAGTGTGATCTTACATCAAATATTACTTTACAGCTCGTACTTGCACCATACTGGCTCCAAAAAGCTTCACATCGCAAAGCCCATACACTCCATCGCAAAGCCCATTAAGTTCCATCGCAAAAAATCAGCAGCCGGTACTCGCACGAAAAAGCAAAGAAGTTTGTGAAAACATCGGGCCATCGCTCGGCTCGTCATTGCATCGCGCGCAGTGTGTACACTCAAAGCGTGATTCCATTTAAAATTGAAGACTTTCCATTTTCTTGCTTTAAAAGCTTGTAATCGCATTGCATCGCTCGACCCGGCTCGGCTCGGCATCGCACGCAGTGTGAACATCCACTAAGAGGGGTATCCGGTTAAAAGAGGTATCCGCTGAGAGAGAGAGAGAGAGAGTACACTGTATTCCTATCCATATTTACATTTTAATATTATTCATACATACATACATTTAATGGTGTGAGAACTCATAGATCCTACTTTCATTTTCATTGCAGTTGACTTCGTTCCTTGACGCCACGCCACAACACCTTCGCTACCTATTCGCTTCCAAAAGTTACCTTATAAATTGCCATAAATATGTCCAATATAGCATTCCGATTTACCCGTTTAAAGACGTTTTTTGCGAAACGTCCACTGGCGAAAGGAATGATAGCATATAGTGTATTATGGCCGACAAGTAGCCTAATTCAGCAAACGATGGAAGGAAAAACATGGAGTATGATTTTTTGCATATTTTCATATTTTTTTTTATATTTCGGTTATCACTATACTATTGTTTAATGCAGATACCTACGATTGGAAAAGAAGTCTACGATTTGCAATTTTTGGTGGCTTATGGGTGGCACCCTCACTTTACGGGTGGATTCGATTTACGTCTGTTATGTGGCCGCAAACAAATTTTCGGACGGCTGTGACGAAGGTAAAGCTGCATAAATCTATAAAAACAAATAATTGTTGCTTTACATTATCCTCTTTTTTGCAGGCACTAGTCGATCAACTTTCTTATGGCCCTTTCGCCATTAGCTCATTCTACTTTGGAATGAGCTTATTGGAGTTAAAATCGCTCGACGAATGCTCCCAAGAGTGCAAAAACAAGTTCTTGCCAACCTGGAAAGTTAGTCCTCGGTTAATTTAAATCTTAACACATTTCATTTGCACAGCATAATACCACATTTAATATTCTCATTTTTCGTTACAGGTGGCTGTTTTCGTTTGGCCCGTTCTACAAACCATAAATTTTTCAATTATACCTGAAGGAAATCGTGTGGTTTTTGTAAGCATTTGTAGTGTCATGTGGACAACATTCCTAGCCTATATGAAGCATTTGGAGCAGCTGAAGAAGCAAGGAGCCGTGTTGACCAAAGTTATTAAAGATACTAGATAATTTCAATAATGTTAAATATGTTATATTTTTTATGCATGTATAAACATACATATATCCAGGCGGCCAAGGCCCGATGTCGGGCTGTCGCGCCAGGATGATGATGACATACGTATATGCGTATATGTATTTTATGGTTACCAATTAGATTTATTAGACAACGATCGTATTGTTAAGAAGGAAAGTTTTATAGCATTAAATAAATTGTTAATTGTTAAACGGGAAATTTTATATTTATGGATATAAAAGTTTATAAATACATTTAAGCCGTGCTGCAGACTAAGGGCTATGTTTTCTAATCAACCCAATTTGACTATTTGATCACTTGTGATGCGGATAATTCTATTTCTCTCGCGGAATACTAGTCGCGCCAATCCTCGCAGATTTCCAGTTGTAGTTTCATCGTTAGATTTAATGGCGCGTGAGTTCTCGGTCGCCACTTTACGACTCTGCATCTAAAAAAATAGGTTCAATCCTCGGCGCTTCAGTAAAAACTACCTGTGGGTACTACTAGAACTCCTACAACGTTCCGAGATTGTCAGTAAAAGGACGGCTCAAATAGGAGGTGCATGCTAGCAACTGCACAATCCGAAAAATATGCTATCCAAACGTCAACAAGACGTTGTGCAAGATATGTTGACGCCCCCTGCCACTGGAGAGGTCAAGGCAATTAACAACAACAACATCTTTAATAAGAACCGCAATTTTGGAACATACTTCAATGTCTTTTCCTGAAATGTACACTGCTGTCTCCTTTTTGTCACAGTTTTAAAATTTTAGGACATCCTCTGACTTTAACATCATAGAAAAGAAAATATAATTGAATGAATGACGATCTATAGATGCGTCTTGAATCATCCTCCGAATTCGTTGCATCATGAAATTCACTGAAATCATGCAAATGTAGTCATTGTCAATCAAGTAAATGCACATGCAAGTCCTACGACCAAACTTACCGAATTTTAAGCTTTGTGCAATACATAAAAATAGATCAGTTTAGTGCAGTAGTTCGACGCGACCAGATGTATCTTTGTTTTGTTTTTAGTAAATAGAATCATCAGTATTTAAGATTTTGCACTAACCGTTACCACCAGACAACATTATTCTCAGGGCTTTTTCCATAATTTCTACCTACCAATTACTAGTCCAGAATATCCACAGCTATTCTCAAAATCATGCAAAAAAAGTGTTCCTGGTGCATATTACATTGATTACAACCTTGCTATGGATGCCAACAAATTTATTTGAAGCTTTCGTGTGACCTCGTTCATTACCATTGCGCAGTCCATTTAAAATTGTAAAAGGTCGACCATTTAGGCGCTACGAAGTCTAGCACGGATGCCACAGGAAGCTTTAAGTGAATTGTGATTGTTTTCGTTTTTAAGAAATTGTTTTTTTTTTCTTAATTTTGAACTGGAGTTGTGTACGTTGTAATTTCGAAACGTAGTCAACATGCAACAGTTTAAAGTGATTTTAACAAAATATCCGGTGCTTCGTGGAATGTTGTCGTACAGTATAATTTGGCCAACAAGCAGTCTTATTCAGCAAACATTTGAAGGAAAGGGATGGGGTGAGTTTTTTTTTATGGGATGATTTAACAAAAGCGATATTTTCTTTTATAAATATAATTTTCTATTTATGAGTATGTATTATTATTTTTTGCTTTAATCCTGTGATTTAGGCTATGACATTTATGAATGGAACACAATATTCACCAATCCATCCCAATTGCTTGCTGACCTCAGCATGTTCTCCACCAAGTTCTCTGAGTTAAGAGTTCAAATCCACCACCATGATGGACGCGATTTGAATAACTTGTTTTCGCTGCAAAGCAAAAGGAAGTTATTCGACTTCTTTTCGCCGCAAGCAAGCCAAACTAAGTTATCCTCTTCGTCGCAGGTCCAATTGACCCGGACAAAGTCCGAGACCACACCCTGCGGTTGGCTTTGAACGTCGTGACTTGGTGTTCGTCGTGGCTTTGACGTTGTCCACCCCAGATTACTTGTAAGCATTGGCACCCCAGCAACGGGTGGTGGCCGACTCGTTGGCCACGGTAATGTCACGACGTTCTGCTGCAATGTGAAAAAGATAAATGTGTAGAATCAACCATCAGATAATTTCATGGAGAAAAAAATAAGAATATCCGCAGTAGCATTGGCATCCGCTTTAAAAAGTTCCACCGGAATTCCATCTATCCCCTGGGCTTTACCCGCATCCATCGATTTAATAGCCGCAGTTACTTCCAGCTTAGATGGTGGGCTGGTATCAACTCTGGCTGTTTGCGGAATATCTTCTGCTACTAATGAAGATGCATTCGAAGGTCCAAAGGTGTTCTTGAGGACCTCAATGAGTGTTTTCTCCAACTCCGCAGTTGGTGTTCTCCGGTTACCTGCAGAGACCCATCTTTATCTTTCACAGGATGTTCTGTTGCAAATGATTTGCTAGTTAATGGCTTAACAAGCTTAAAAAGGGTTCCACTGTCACCACGGTAAGCCGCTTCCTCTGCCCTCTCCGCTAATGCATTGATGTAGTTTCGCCGGTCCCGTCCTACGCTTCTTTGCCCACATTTCTGTAGTGAACGGTATTCAGCTCTGAGTTGGTCTTTGACTGAGCCGTTAGCAGCTGAGTTAATCTTGCGCGCTGAGATTGGAAACCATGTAGAGTCGCTAATGAATGGTCTCCTGCCGCGCTCCAATCGACCCGCAAATGTTACGCCACGCGAAATAAATGAGCCCTTAGCGACCTTCCATCTATCATAAATTGTAGGATTTTCACAAGGTGGTGGTGCAATAGCTCTCTCGTGCAAGGCGGTGGAATATGCACGTCTTATTGATGGATGTTTAAGGTTTTGCACATTAAAATGTTGCAAAATTCGTGCATTTTGAGGGCGCTGGATCGCTGCCATTCGTGAGCGTACATATCTAAAACTAAACCGCTGTGTATAGGGATCGTACCCGCAACAATATAAGCAACGCAATCCTTCCGTAAACAGATTCCATTCTTCGACTGTTACAAGCGTGGCGGAGAACGTCGATCCAAACTGGTGACGTGTACAGAAGAACAGAAGTGACCGCTCTAGACAATAGAATTCGCCTACTTGGTGGTGGTCCTCCCACATTTGGCATCATCCTTGTCAAAGCGACAGTAGCATTTACCGCCTTCTCACATACATACTTAAAGTGCTCTCTAAATGTCAGCTTCGCGTCAATCATCACCCCCAAGTACCTAATTGTTGGCTTTAAAATTATGATGGTGCTTCCGACTCTGGTCCTCAGAGTGTTTCATTTTCTCCGATTACTGATGAGAACGGCTTCCGCTTCTTGTTCAGCTAGTTCCAGTCATACTTTATCCAACCAGAACTTAATAGTTGTGATTGCAGCGGTCGCGTACACTTCAGCGTATGTCGGATCACTGGCTACCACGACCGCAGCTATGTTATCTGCGAACCTGACTATCGTTACTTTTTTAGGTACTGGTGAATCAAATACGTCATTGTACTTGATGTTCCACAGCAAAGGGTCGAGTATGGATCCTTGTAGAGTATGGATCCTTGTAGAACGCCTGCTGTTACATTGTGTTCACTTGGTCCTTCGCTGGTTTCGTACTGCAGAATTCTAGACAAAATGTAGCTCTGTATTAATCGCGTCAAATTTGCTCTAGGATGCATCCCTTGAAGCCACGAGCATGTTGGATGTATGTATGTACGTATGTATTAAATAGAGCATATTCATGCTCGGGGTTTCATGATACGCTCGAAACTTTTAAACTTCAATTTTAAGCTGAATGCAAATAATGATGTTCTATGCTTTACCGCTTCCTGCTCTCGATCCCTTAATATGTAACAAAAGAAAATTTGTTTAAAAAAACCTTCCTCTTTCAGGCACCTACGATTGGTTACGTTGCTTACGCTTCAGTCTTTTTGGAGGATTATTCGTTGCACCGTCACTCTATGCATGGGTTCGTCTTTCAACAGCCATGTGGCCACAGACCAACTTTCGAACGGGCGCTATTAAAGCAGTAGTTGAGCAATTCTCTTACACACCTGCAGCTATGACATGTTTCTACTTCTTCATGAGTTTATTGGAAATGAAAACAGTTCGCGAAGCAGCACAGGAGGTGGCGAAAAAGGTCCCTCCTACATATAAGGCATGTATTTACATAATTTCTTTTGAATACGAGTACAAGTGCTGATCTCAAACTAATTATTCTGATTGAACTGCGCAGGTAGCAATGGCCATATGGCCCGTAGTTGCAACCATAAACTTTTCACTGGTCCCCGAACGGAATCGTGTCCTCTTCATCAGCGTTTGCAGCTTGATGTGGACATGCTTTTTGGCCTATATGAAGCATTTGGAGCACAGTCATATCGACGAGGGAATTCTAAAGTTCAGGAAGCCGGAGAAATAATTTTTGAAGTTTTTTTTGTTTTGATTTTTAAATACTAGCCTTAACGTAAGACAATAATTGGAATGGGAACGACAAAAAAAAGTTTTTCGTTTAAACATTCTTGAACATCTTTATTCTAAAATAGTTGCCGAAATTTAAAAAAAATCCTACTAAACATTTTTACAATAGATCAATAAAAACTAATCGTATAGTGTAAATTTACAATACAATAATTATAAAATATTATAATAATAATTAAAGTTTCTTTTTGGATCACTGTATAAATATCGGAGCCCCACGAATGCGCCAGTGCCAAAACAACAGTAACAAAAACATTTATAGCATGACTCTCGACACGGAACATCGTGGGGCCACGATCGTGTAATCGTGAGGATCACCTCCAATAGAGGTGCGTTGCTATCCCTACGATTACGAATACTTGATTCGATCTGAAGGGGTCCGGTTCGTTTCGTATATAATCGTAAAGCTATCTTAAAACTACAGAAAGGGTTTATGTTCGGGATCGGTGTTTTTCTTCAAATTACCGCTGTGCATATCGGGACGTCGTCGCTTGAAGAATCCACATTTCCACAGAACGAACGCAAGAATGGCGAGAACTAGTAGACCGCCTACAACACTAAGAATGATCAACCAAATAGGCGTGGCAGTGTCGCGAACTTGATCAAGAAGTTCGGGATAGGCTTGGGTTTCCACCTGAATGAAGGAGAGATTAGAAATAGATCAGCAATGCGCCAAATTATCAAATATTATGAGAAGGATCGTACCGCAATACTGTAGTCTGGCCTCTCATCCGGTTGAGGCTCACCAGCAATCTCAATTTTCGCATGTGAAACGACTCTCACGACATCCACACGTGGGTAATCAGCAACCAGCGTGCTGTTCCATAATCTGGCTTTTACGTTTATGTAAATTTCCGATTTCCTGGGCATATTGAAGAAATCACATCGAATGTTGACACAGAATGCGGTGCCCTTGTCGCAGTCCATTGTCACAACATTAGTTTTCTTTCCGTCTTTATCGACCAGACGCTCGGCTCGTATGATTTTCGCAATTTCCCGACGGAGTCGATTTAAACTCGAACTGAAACTACCCTCCGTCGAATTGGACGGTTCGAATTTTGAATATGATGAACGCTTTTCACTGTAATATGATGACGATGATGAGCGAGATTTATTGTAGGGACGGTACATGTACGGTTCAGGTGCAAGTTGACGCATTTCGAGAACGGGTTTCGGTCTTTCGGTGAGATTCAACGTATTCACGTGCTGCGAATCAACTGTGCACTGTCCTGCGTGGACACCCTCGATTGTTGGCACCTCTTCTAAGTACAATAGCCATTTGCCTTGTTTTTTGTCGTTTGCTACTTGATGGGGCCACTGAATGTTGACCACAACATGCGATGCTTTCCAAGGACCGTCGTTGTAAATCTGCGGAAAAGAGATTGGAAAAAATTTAATATGCTGATATACTGATTGCCCCGTCCGATGTCCCTACTCATATATCCTATATCCCATGTCCAATGTTTCTTTGTCCTTTATGTTCTTTGTCTTGTCCTTTATATCCTTTATATACTTTACTTTAGTCTTTTTGCAGCCTTAATGCATTTTATTTTATGTTCTTTATAGCCTACTGTGAAATGCGATGATGTTTTAAAAAAAAGTTACGCTGTGGTGTTTAGACTGCACGCAATGAATGCGTTGATGGATGCGATTGCCACTTGTCCGCACACTCAATCACGAGGAGGTACTTGTACTCGCACGAAATCGCAATGGCAATTGCCACTCGTACTCAAATCTCAAAGTGGCCTGCGATTGCATTTTATGATAAAAGATATGAAGGACATATCCACCATGTCCTTTATTTTATATACTTTACAGCCTGTGCGCTATTTATGTCCTTTACGCCCTTTATGCCCTTTCTTTTTATTACTTTACTTATGTCTGTTGTTGTCTCCACTCCAGTGTATTTTTCGTTTTCACTTTTTTTTTTAAATTTTCTCCTTCCCTTTAGTCTTTTTCGTGAGTGCACAGTGCAGAATAGTCTCTTTTTTGGGCTCCGTTCGATCTGCGTTTCAAGAGATGATAACCCTAACCTCAGTATGGCAAAAACATATGCCTCGATTTGGGTCTAACAGTGTCTAACTTGTGTGAGCTCCGCGCTTAAGGGATCACAACCCTCAGTATTACACAAACATAAAGTGAACGCTCAGTTCGCTCGCTATGGGTGCAATTGTCTCTTATATGGGCTGTGCATTTAAGGGATCAGTATCGCAATTTTGGGATATTTTTTCATATGAATTATCCCCCAAATTTGGACATTTTTCATTTGTTTGGGGGACAAAACTCATTTTTTGGGGTGTTTTTTTCATTTTAGATTGGGCAATAATAATGAGCAATGCCCCCGAAAATGAGGCATTATCTCATCATTTTTTTTTTTGGTCGAAAGTTCACGGGGGGAGCAGAGCCTCCCCCCTCCCCTTAAAAAAGTACTTCATTCTCACCTGATACTTATGATTAACGATTGTTCCGATGTCTTCCAAATATTCCATGGCACTCTCCCCTTTTACTTCGCCACCATAGAATGATTGTTCGGGTCGTGCCCACCTAAAACAAAATTTTCATAAGATCAATACAATCCGAATTCAACCACACGCCTAAACTCACCCATGAATCGACAAAACAGCCTTCCTAACCACTCGCACGTCCAATTTCTGATCCGGTAAGACGCCTATTAGTTTCGACGTAGTGTTAGCGAAAATTCTGAATGATACTTTGGGTTCGGAATCGGCCAACACACTGGGATCGAAACGTACCGATATTGGGCTGGACGTGCTTCGATGCATGGGATTGCCCAAGTTACAAGCCACCACAGTCTCATTGAACTGACTGCACTTGACCGAACTGGCCTTAGTTGTGGCAATATAAGCCACGGATGCTTGATGCAAAATAAATAGTTGAGCTTCGTAGGCTGAATCAGCGATATTTGTGATATTAATGTTGAGACGTAGTTCCTCACTTTCCCCCAAATTGTAGGCGTACTCCTCGTCTGGAATGGCAAAAACAATGAGCTCTTTAGTAGAAGCAGAAAATCAACTTAGGGATCGTGAACTTACCCTTCATTTCCAAATCGATTTCAGCATCCAGCACCAACTCAGACTCGCACACTTCCTTGCCGCCGCAGTCTTTATGGAATGTTCCCTCGAAGATACGCTGAGCCTGGGTTTGGTCCAGGATTGGATTCAATGAAACAAGCCCCGAATTGGGCAATGGTGGTTCGACGATGGTGTAATTTACACGAAATTTGATAGGACTTTGAATGTCGCGGGTAGTCTCTTTAATGTAGGCTGTCTCTTCGGTGCACAGTTTGCGACCGTCTGTCTGAATTTGAAGATTCCGTTTCAGGATATTGGTCCTTTTGTTGTCTCGATCGAAAAACACCCTCGAGAATTTCTTCGTATTGCCGAATGTTTCGGCTTCAATCGTGTAGATTAGGTCTAGTCTCTTATTCCCGCTATTTTCGTAGGGATTTATTGTGCAGCATGTTTCAAACGAAAAACTATGCAGAAATTCAGAATCAAATTGCGTTAAATTGACTTTTAAGGATAGTAAGGCAAGACTTACCAAGTAACGTTTGTCGTTGGGTCACTTCGGCAACCCTTCTTTGTCGGATCGATGTTAGTCAGTTCCTTACTTTCAACGGATGTTTTGATGTTGGTGATGGGACGAGCCAGTAAAGATACCACGGCCGACGATTTGTAAGCTCCGATAACCACATCAGGATAAGAGTTGCCATCCAAATCAGTTCCTCCGGTTATTGAACTGCCGAAGGTTAGAAGGTTGTTCGCTTTCAGGCCCAAATCCGATGCGGTGATGATCTGGAAATAATTTTCAAAACATAAGCTCCATAGTAGCACATCACCATTTCAGCTCATACCTGTGATGGTTTCTTCGACAAACCTTGCGGTGTGCCCAAGTAGATGTAGACAACGCCATCACCCTCATACGGTGCGCCAATGGCAATATCCTCGCATTTATCCTTATTTATGTCCCCAATATTCGCCAAGGCAAGTCCGAACCGCGACTCAGGCTTACCGGTCAGCTTAAGCGTTGGCTCAGTTGGCAATTTGTACTTTTCATTCTGGTATACGTAAACGGCTCCTCCCTCGTTTTTCGAAAAGTAGAATGGTGCTGCCACCAGCAGATCCGAATATCCATCGCCGTTGATATCGGCTGTGGCCAATTCATAGCCAAAACTCGATGCAAACTGTTCGCCCTCAATTTTCATGGTCATCGGAATAGGATTCGATTTAGATTTCGAAAAGATGATAACCTCGCCGTGACCATTTGATCGTGGAGCTCCTGCAGCATAGGCAATTTCATCGCGGAAATATTTGCCACCGGTTACAGCCATTCCTGGATTTTTTCTTCGATTATTATAAAACTCTAGGGAAGTAGGGAGCATTAGTATGAACTTACCCAGATAGCTGTATTTATCAACTGGTGAATATTTCTCCGAATGATCACTGTAGTACATGTTTTTGTCGCGCTTCAAATATTCACCTCCTACTTCTGTAATGTAGATGGTACCCCGCCATGTATATGGACCCGGGGTCCCTAGCACCATTGTATCGTCCTCCAAGAGAGCACCTGAGGTTCCAGCTTGACAGTAGCCATAGTCTTCGTGACCTCTGAAAATGGGAGAAATATTGTTAATAACGCTAACGATTGTTACGACCGTGGGCTCGATTCCCATTGTGACATCTAATTTTTGAAATCAAGCAACTGAGTAGAAATTGAGTGTTTGCAGATGATACGACCAGAAAATGATCTTCCAGAGTATTATGTCTCCTGCCTTCCATAACAATCCTTTTCGCTTTTTCGGCATGTCATGTTATGTTGTTTGACCCCTGCAGGGGCATGGGCGTGTCAACATTTCTTGTATTTCTATGCCATGTTGACGTTTCAATAGCATATGTATCTACTCTTCAGACATGTACATAGTTGGTAGCATGCACTTCTTATCCGCGCCGTCTTTATACTGACAAACTACGAACGAAGTGGGAGTTCTATTAGTTATTACCCACAGGCAGCTTTTGTTCGGGCCGAAGATCGAGCCTTCATTCTCTAGAACTAGATTGTAGAGCGGTGACCGAACCACCACGACCACTGAGCGAGTCTGTAGTCCAGCAATATTGTAACTTTCGAACGACCGTTTCGGGGTCGAATCCCGTCCACGACGACGTGGCCACGGATGTTTATGGTGTCTTCCCTCTAATAAGGCGTAATAATAAGCCACAGCATCTCCCGACTTGTCGCAGGTAGGAGGCTAGATGGCGGAGCAGGAAGTGTATGCTGGCAACTACATTCTCCGAAACTAGTTTATGCCAACGAAACGTCAAATAGGCCACATGGAACGCCTATGCCTCACAAGGGGTTAGGGCAATTGAGTACAGTGCCCGTGAAAGTTGCTAAATGGACCCAATTACTATTTCTGCCTAAATATTGGCAGAAAAGAAAAGAGTCGTTGGAGCGTTCGTGCATGCAATAAACCAAGGTGTAGATACGTAGTGCATATGTAGTAGAACTCATCTTTAATATGTTCTATGCATAGCGTGACTATTTTTGTCAGAGCGAATTTCTGTACACAACCATTTTTTGGCAACCTTTTAGTTTCCGGGGCCCCGGCTGGGGAAATCACTTTTCACTCGGATTTTTGTCACTTTTCATTCGCGTCACTCTAAAAGTCAAGAATTAAAAAAAAAAATTTTTTTTTGCAAATTTGCGAGCGGTAAATGACAAAAAGTCCGAGTGAAATCTGAATTTTTCACCCCGGGCCCCGGAAACTAAAAATATCCCATAAGTCACAAGCCGAAGGCTAGCTTGTTTCTTTTAATACTTAACATTCGAAGATTTTCAAATTTAATTCGTTGAAATTTATATGTCGTTCGAAAGATAAACACAGTGGGGCAACTTTTGCCAACTTTGCAGTTTTGCCAGTACCGTTGTAAAATATTCATTTGAATTTCCAATGAAAAATCGATTTTGTATTGTTGTATCTTTGAAGTAACGGTGATTTCGCAGCCGGTAAAAAGTTATTTTGTATGAAATTTTATGTAGTTTCAGAAAGTGAGGTCAAATCTCAGATTAAATACTTGGGCTTGGGAGAGTGACAAATTTTGATTTTGTTCGAAAGGTCAAGCTTTTTGACACAGTTTACAAACAAATGCTATAGTTCTGTAACGGTTAAAGACAAAGTGTACATGTCACGTGTCAATTTTCTACAAATGAACAGTTCTATCTACCATTAAAGTATCTACCATCTGAAACGGGACACCCTGTATATCTGACAGTTTCTGACCAAGTGGTTTGGTCACTAGTGTTAACCCCATGTTAGGCGTTCTTCTCATGTCAGGATACCTGATTCCCTTTCAATTTCAAGGTTACACCGAAAACCACTCAAACAGTTAAATAACCGCCAAAAATAACTAGATGACAATTATAAAACCAAACGTTTAATACATTTTTTTATCAAATACAAATAACATTAAATTTCAATGAATAACAAAAAAAAGCAATTCCGAATCAGTCTTATCATTTTCCTGAGTTTATTCCTCGTTATAACAAATTACAAAATATCAATTTTTCAAATTTTTTATCAACATTCGTTCAATATTATGGAATAGTTTAAAATTTTGCCCTCATATCTTTTTTTTTGAACAGATCAAGAGCAAACAAGATTATGATAGACGGTATGAATTTTTCATTTATGTATGTTATGCAATAAAGATCGTGTTGATGAACGTACGTATTTACTTTAACATAAATGTAGATAGATGTGAACATAAATATTTTATATTGAGGTGTGTTGTAAAAAAGTCAGTTGGTCAATACTTTTTTGGTTTATCTGTGAAAGATGTATGCAACGATAAGCGACCGTTCTGAGGTTCTACTGGATTTTCGATGGGTCTCTCAATTTTATTGTATGTTGTATAATTTAAACAACTGTTCAAAAGATGAAAATAAGTTTGGAAGGAATTCGTGAGATATCAGAGAAGCCATATACTATGCGATCTGTCGTCAGATCGATCGGCCAAAGGATCGCCACAAAATATCAGTCATCTTTGCTGCACACACACACTGTATGATTTTCGTGAGAGGCGATAACGAATGACAATTCAAAAAAATTCACTCCAAATCCAACCTACATTAATTTTTGTTAACTATTTGGATTTGTGTGGCATTTTCGTATTCTACATATTTTATTATTATTTATATGTATTAGAGAGTCATTGAAATTGAAATCATCAGAATCCGTCAAATTTCATAATTGAATTATTTGAAAGTTTGACATTTTGACGATCACATTGTATATGGGGGCTATTACCTTTTATATAAGCTCGACACACATGGCGAGCCAAAGGTTCGCGACCACCATCGAACCACCTCAACATCAACAGAACAGTGGAAATGAGGAGATTCTTTTTCCCGCACGTTCCACTGATTTTGACGTGGTTCAATGGTTGTGGCAAACCATTAGAGTTTGGATACTGCTTTAATTAGCCTTTTACTTTCATCGTATTTGAAAGAGCCTCTTCGTCAGTAGTGTATATCTTGCAGTTTTTTTTTTCAGTTTTAATGCACCTTATGAGTATCAAAAAATAAAACAGAATTAGAGCCGATATTAGGCAATAATATATTAGTAGTCCACTTAGATACAATTACAAAAAAAAAAGACTGTCCACTGTTCTATCCAATAGACATCTTATTAGCACTTCCATACCTTTAAAAAAAAGAAGTGAAATTACCTTGCTATGCTTCGTCCTTTGCACGGTTCATAGACATCATCGTATGTCAAATCGTTGGCAAGCACATAGCACAAACCACGTCCATATTGTGACTCTTTCTCTTTGCTGATGTATCGATGAGCACATACCAGGACCTAAAAAAAATCATACTCATTCAGTTTGGGCTACGCTCGAATCCGACAGATATGGCTAGGTTACCTTTCCGTATCCTTGCGATTTGACTGTCACTCCCATCCACTGTCCATCTTTGATTTCTTCGTCAAATGTTGGAGGCTCCAAACTTGGATCATTAATATCGAGAGCTAGTGTGTATTAAACATAAATAACAAAGAGATTAGACATTTTATCAAGGATTAAGTTGGGGTGTTTATTGTTAATAATCGTGGGAAAAATCGTCATTCAAATTAATAAATTAATCAATTGAAATTATTAAATTAAGTATTATGTTATTATGTTTTGAAACGAACTCTTCATGCATTTTATGTATGTACATTATGTATTTAGTCTGTTAATAATATAATAATATATACGAGTAAACTACTAAGCCAGTAAGTGAAGAAACACTTAACTACTTGTAAAACGTGCATTATTATAAAAATATTAAGTGCATCATGGCTATTCCACCGTTTATATGCAGAATCAAAATTTTGAAAAATAAAAAAATATGTTTTTGTTGTAGTAGCAAAGCCTTCAAGTAAAAGTATGTGTGTGTATGAGTTATATGTCAGCAGCCATTTCCTCTCCCACAGTGTCCTACAAAGCTCTGGGTGTTAGCGAGGTGGGAGCAGCAGAGCATTGAAAGATGTGATCGACATCATCATGATGTGTGACATTACAAGCTGGACATACGTTTGGAATGTTGTTATCGATACGAGACAAGTACGAGTTAAGACGGGAGCATCACCCAGATCGAAGTTGTGTAAGCGTGGTTCTGGTATAGGTCCGCCTTCTCCACTAAGTTCGTCGTCAGTTAAACGAAGTCTAGGAGTATTTAGAGCTGCTGATTCTTGAATCAATATATGCAACGGAGTAAGTTCAAGACTGTTCTCAGCAGGAGAAATGGTGGGTGGCCAGTCTTGAAGTACAATGTTAGAATTTAGTCCCGCAATCGATTTTTGGACTTCCTCGGAGTGTAAGGTGGTTAACGCAGTTCTATAGGCGGCTTGGTCGAATGTTTTCCTTTTAAATCGCTGCACATTTTTCTCAAGCTAACTCAGGCTGTCCGATGTCATGCGGAGGCGGTGTTTTGTCCATGAGTTGATGGTTCGGGTGGTTGTTCGGTAGCAACCTACCAAGTATTGCTTCGCGAGGAGAGTGTTGTGGCTTCTCATAGGCAGCATGCTGCCCATCCTACTCATAGGCAGCATGTTTGATTGTCGAATACTGCAGTTCTTGCATCGAGGGGGTTTGGCAGGTCTTGGCCGTTGAAAAACGAGTCGTTCCGGTACGAAGAACCGGCTGCCGCAGGAACGCAGCATGTTGGTCTCTTGGTGGAGGCTATCCTGAGATGACATCAAGTGACAGCCTGTCACAGTGCATAAAGCTGCGTTTTGACAGGTCTGTATGTACATCACTCAGGTTCTGAGACCTGGTAGGTGCTGCGTAATTGGTCACCGATCTTCCAATGGCTTTGTACGTTACCAGTAGGGTCTCTTTATCCATTCTCCACGAGCTTCCAGTGAGTGCTTTGAGAACCTTAGTGCGAGCTCTCATTTTATCGCATATTGTGGAAGCATGGGCAGATGATAGTGCCATTACTAAGGTAAGACCAAGGATTTCCGGATGATCGACGGTGGGAATGCATTGATCTCCTACAGATATGTTTAGCTCACCTCTTTGGTCCAAAATGTGAACAATGTAGCAGATGGTTTCGGCGCTAAGATCACCAAATTTTTGTTAGTAAAAAAAGCGTAGAGTACGTCGAGGTAGCTGTTGATCGTTGCACACACACAACGGAATGTCGATAGGTGATGAATTGGAGCCCTTCTGGTGGTATGGGGAGATGTTAAACAGGGTAGGCGAGAGGACTTCTCCTTGCGGGACACCCTGTTTAATCCTTCTTAGCTTTGATTTCTTGTCTCTCCTAAAGCCATGTTGATGATTGGCTAGCTGAGCATGTGACGTGAGCAGTGGTTAGAGTAGCGCTTCAAGCGTCTTGGCAACAGGTGAAAGTAGAGAAATAGGGTGTCACCAAGTGTTGCTTTATTTCCAGGTTTTAGTATGGGTATCACCCTTGCTGTTTTTTATATCTTGGGAATAACGAACGACGAAAGTGAAAGATTGATAGTGGCCGTTAGGTACTCTATGCCCGGCACGTCAAGATTCTTTAGCATCTACATCGATATGCCATTCGGACCTAAGGCTTTTGAGCCTTTTGATGATTGCTGCAACTTGATCAGGAGAAAATTGGAGCGTAAGGTTGTGGATTCTACGAAGTATTGTATGCTTGAGTTTATCGGGAGGAGAATGATCGGTAAACTGTCTGTTGAAATAGTGTACGCACTGGGGGGGTTACTAATCGTTTTGTTGCCGAATTCGATGGTATCATTCCCTCTGTTATTCGATGGATTAGGGAGGGCTCTGACTGTTGACCATAGCTTGGAAATCTGGATTTGATATTGCAGTTGCTAAGATGGTCACTCCACTTTGGGCGTTTGTGCCCAGCTACTTGCAGGTTGATCTGGATGTTCTGGTTTCTGATTCTTGAATCACTAGGGTTTTCGATACAGATCTCGTTGGCCAATCTGGCTGCTGATGTAGGGAAGTTTAAGAGTTTAGAAGCCTACGAACAACATTATAGTTGTCATGGGAATTAAGAGACGAGTTGGAGTTCAATATTGTCTCCTGAAAGGCACCTATCATAACCCTATACTCAATCGCCCTAACCCCTTGTGGGGCATAGCACGTCAACTGTTCCATGTGGCCCAGTTGACGTTTCGTTGGCATAATCTGGTTTCGGAGAATGCAGTTGCCAGCATACGCCTCCTGCACATCCATGGCCACGAACGTCGTCGTGGACGGGATAACACTATGTCTGTCCATAAATGCTGTCACATCAGCAGTTTTGTGATGTAGTCCATTGCAACTAATTTGGACTTGTGAGAGGAAACTATAGTTAGAAGTTAGTTATATAACTACTGGAGCCGGAGTAAGGTTATGCTGCGTGATGAGTTATGTTGTTCATCGGAGTTGTTGGGAACAATCCAAGGTCGTAATCGTAGGTGTAGCTGGGATTGCAGAATTGGGCAGGTTTGATAATTGTTGTCCATTATTTCTACACCGGGCAGGAAGAATTCCACTGCCTGTGATGAGTCAGTTCCGAATAGCTGTGCAGGTAGCACCATTCGTTGCAGCAATTGCATCTTATAGAGGTGGCGTTAAAGTGCAAGGTCTTATTACTTATGCAGCAGATCCATACATCCTTTGGACCAGGGTTGTTCTCAACGTCCGGCGCGAACGAGGAGTATTGAGAGCAGCTGCGCCGATAAATGTTGCTCCCAATAGACATAGAAAACCGATACTGGCAAATATACACACAACACATATGATTTCCTTCTGGCGTTGAATGGGGTATGTATGACAGCTTCGGTACGAAGAACCGGTAGCCGTAGGAACGAAAAAAATAAAAATAAAAAAGTATGCTCAACCACGTCGCTGAATTCTGCAATTTTGTCTAGTTTCAATTTGAAATATAAGGAATATAAGGTGCGGTCTTTTTGCAATTTATTCCGGTGATGATTAGCGTAACTTGGAGTAGAGTGGAGAACTCGTATATATGAATCTCTGCCGAATCATTGGAGCAACTCACAACGATGGGACGGGAGTCCGCTGCAAGAAAGCCTTCGTCATCTGTAACCGGCTGGAATTTACACTGGCTGTAAAACATAGTACGAAGACCACGAAAACGTACATCAGCCCAGCCCTATCCGGGTCCGTGATCCATGCTGACCGTCTCGAGAACGCTCAACACGGTCAGTATAGGTCGCGGACCCGGGTAGGACTGGGCTGGCGTACGTTTTCGTACTATTTACACTGATAAGCTCGGAGCGCTGAGGATTTAACCTTCAGTATCTAGATCGTATAGAACGGTGACAACAACCACAACAATGAGATGCACGAAATATATAACAAACGAAATATCTCCAAATTCGTTAAACTTGGGAAGCTACACTGGCTTTAACCCGTTGAGCAAATACGAGTAGATAAGTACTAAGTATTCGGAAATGCATATTCAAGGAAATAGGCCGAATGCCAACTGGAAACCCGAAAAAGTGTCGGGCGAACTCTGTTGACGATGCAGGTGGGACGCGGCTTAAACTTTAAAACTGAAGAAAACGATACCTTTATCGAAATAACTGAAGACAATCAGAAGCCAAATCTAAAACAGGTCACACATAATAATAAGTAAAGACGAATTAGTTTATTTACCTCAGTAATATGCATTCTTATAGTCAAAGATTGAACTATCTATCTATCTCCTCTTCCATTGCAGTCGATGCACGAGTTCTGTTGATATTTTTTCTAGTATCGCTCTTATAAACATTGAGCTTTATTTTCAAAAACCTATAGGCTATAACTGCGTGCGCTCAAGCAAAATGCTCCACGGAATCAGTATTTATGACAGACACTGTAGACCAGGAGTCATCAACAGGCTTATCCAGCTCGACGATCCTCCAGTCATGGGCTGGACGATTAGGATTGCTAGTTCGTACAAATAGGATTTCCTCCTTATCATTAATTGCGGCAGTAGTCAGGCGCGAGCTCTTGAGCCGTGAGAGTATTTCAATCCTCGATATAAACTCCAGCTTTGCACCTGGCCAGAGCTCGACTGCTTTGCCGATGGCAATACGAAAGAGAGTTGCCGAGCACTGATCAGCAGAACTCACAAGTTTAATTCTTCCCTGGTACCTACCTCCATCATCAAATACTGGACACGGCCCTGGATTATCCCCCATCAGACTGCGGAAGGTAAGGGTTAGACTACCCTCGACCTTCCTCCAGTTTTCAAGCATGATGCTAAAATGGACGCATTTTGGGATGATCATCGTGTTGAGTCCCCAATTCCCATTTGAAATTAAGTAAATTAATTTCTTCGATAAAATGTGTCTCCTAGATTAATATTTTCATGCCAAATTCCAACTTTTCGAACCCCACACGCCCAGGCTTTCACTGCTTCAGCACGACAGCACATGATCCATTAATATCTATGTAGTTCAAGAATTCGAAAATTAATCAAACTCCATTTCGGTCATTTTCTAATTTCCAGCAACCAGAGAACTGTCCGCGTATCGTATGGCATGCCAAAATTGACGATGAATAACGAGTGCGATATTTAAGGCTTATGGTTCGCATTGATCAATTCCGGGATTTCGCATGTCAAACGGAAATAACTTGCGAAAACGTTCGTTTGTATACAACATGAACATTTTATCATCGCATGTGTGAGAAAAGTATAGGGGATCAGTTTGACACACATCAAAAGACACTTGTTTGCAAATTCCAGCACTAAACTCTATTTTAACTTTGAGTGAGTATATCGTATCGCGTCTCTTCAGTCAGTTTCCCGGATTTATTTTTGAGTCATGAAAGCATGAAAGCAACGAAAGATCCAACGGATTGCCAGTGCCACAGGGCGATATTCTATGACATGACTACTGTTTGTTTGCTAGTCGGATTGTTGGCTAGTCGCTTTTGAATATCATGACTCTTGATGGGGAGAATTTTAATTACATTTATTCACATATGAGTAAAAGATTTAGAACGGCGACTCATAAACCAAGTGATGCATTAATGGAGGATCGTAATGATAATGGTTTTAATAATTTCGCGTTCGCATAATGGACAAAATTAGAATTATGACTTGGCAATGGATGTTGAGAGGATGGTTTTGGGAGCAAAAGAAGAGGGAAAAAGGATCTGCGAAACGTATGGGAAAGTGAGGTAAGAATTCGGTTGTTAAAATAAGATTGAGAAGTGCGAATTACCTATAAACATTCTAGAAGCAGTAAAAAAAAATCTTTCATCAGATAGTTTTGATATTTTTACTGATACGCAGGCTACCTTTTCGCTGTACTACCCAATGAAGAGAAGGCGGTTTTATAGGCATTTTATATATCTTCATGGACAGAATTTTGCTTACTAGAATCTGAGACACAGAGTCCTTTCCCACTGAGGAAGGAAGGAAGGCTTGATCATCCAACTTCCAAAAAAAGGAGCAGCCTTACGCCACGTCCTGCTTAAATACGGTGCGTGCGGTGCGCGCGTTGCGCGGCCCGCACGTAACGCATTTATTTGCGGATAATGCGGAGAGTGTCCAACGACAACACGATAAGCGTCAATGCGGGTTACGTTGACAATTTTCATTTGGTGTAAAATGGCTCCAGTCTCAGCAGAAAATTAAAACATTGACGAATAGAAAAAACAAGAGTGATCGATTTAAAACAAGTGTTAAATACAGAAACAGACATTTTATGGCGAGTTTCATCATCTATACCGGCAATTGCGAGCGGATGAAAGTAAATTTCGTGAATATATGCGACTGATTAGGACTTTTTTATACTCTTCTGTTAAAATTAGTTCAATCGGTTGAAAACCAAGGCTACTTTCCACACAAAGTGGTCCTGTTATAATTCATGAAAAATTTTGAAATTGAAGTCGGCCCACTTTTTCCTACAGTTCCGGAACCCTTATCAACAGCGACTTTGAAGCATATATTCAAGAAACTGCCCTCATTGATCATGTAAAATTTCAAAACTACACGATTTTTCACGTTTTTATAGCGATGTCTACTTTAAAAACCACATTTTCAGGGAAAACGGGAAAAATTTACATTTATCCTACACTTCCGGATCCTCTATCAACGGGGACTTTGGAGCATATATTAAGGGGATTCTTCACATTGGTTGTGCCAAATTTCAAAACTACACGATTTTTCCTAAATATCCGTCGCCATTCTATTTTTATAACCACGGTGGCTCTTATTCCAAAGCACACTCCGCTTTTGAACTTCCGAAATCAGAGTCTCCATCGTTTTTCCGCACGTTAATGCGGGCAAAATCAAACGAGTTTGATTTTCAAACAATGCGTGCGATGCAAGGACGTCGCATCGCACGCATTTCGTGCTTACGTTGGACATGCACATTTGACAACATTGGTTTAATTTTTAAATTTGCCCGTATTCAACGCACGCACCGCATGCCCGTATTTACGCTGGACGTGGTGTAACAGATTGCAAAAATTGATCCCAGCCGCTCTGCCACATAGTTGTCGCTGAATAGGAATCACATTGGCAGGTTAGTAGAGGTTATCAGAGGGGACGACTGCCCCATTAGGGAGCTCGCCTGGAGGCTTTTTCTTCCTCATCATGACTACTGCAGGAGTTGTGGGGAGGTGGATGAAGAGGAGAGCGTTCTCCACCTTCTGTCATTGTCGGTCTTGGCTAGCAGTAGGAGAAAATTGCTGGGTTCTCGGTTCTATAATGATCTGGATGACTTTGAGAATATAACCGCAACACGGCTCATCCGCTACATCGCCAGTACAGGCTGGTTTGATACCCAGCTTTTAATAAGGTGATCTCGGAGGTTCCACAACGGACCCAATAATTGCCTGCATGTGCTGTGACACATCATAGCAGCGTCTATACTTAACCTAACCTACAGATGGCAATTATTGGAGAGGGACTTGCGTCCTTCCTGCCGTTGCCAAAATAATAGTTAAAATTGTCCTGGAGAGACTAAAATACCATTTGGAAAGCACGATTGATGGAGGTTGATTTTCGATCCAGACTCTCCTGTGTCGATCACATTAACACCATGCGAATTGTCATCGAGCAATAACTCGAGTATCAATCTCTTCCAATAGTGTGCAATACAACGTGAAATTATATGGGCGACTTTGGGCAAAAAAGGTATCCCTGATAAGATTGATGCTATTAGTAAAGAGACTCCGCGCGATTTGCCGTGTTCTATATAAGGCTAAGGTGCCGGGGGACTTTTAGATTTGAAGCTGAGTTCCGCAAGGATGCATCCTCTCACCGCTGCAGCCCCATCCGGAGGACACAGAAGAATTCCAATAGTTCCATAGACCTACACATTTTATCTACAACATGTTGACGACAAATGCCTATTCTCTCACAAAATCATTGAGAGGGAGGCGAGCCCGGTGTAGGCTTAAAATTAATCCATACAGGAGGAAGGTTCTTAGCTTGCCGTTGCGAGAAAGAAGAAGAAATTTATTTCGCGCCATTAGTATCAATGAACAGCCTGTGGCGAAAGTCGATGAGATCATCTACCTAGTTAGCATCAGGTCGGTCGCATATTGCGTCGTAGGCAGGCCAGCCCGCACAGTGCGCTCATGTCCTTGCTGTTGTAACAGCTGTCAAAATCATATTTTACAACAACAATTCCGTGTGCGCAGGATGCTCTGCCTACGACGCAATGTGCGGCTGGCCTTATTGTCGTAGATGGTGTTACAAAGCAGGACATTGCTCGTCGTATATACCATTATCCGGCATAAAATAAAATACATAACTAGCGCAACAGTCCAATTTGAACCGTGGCCTCGAGATGAGTTAGCATCATTTCATTTTCTAGATCGTCTTGTGCAGAGGTGTCTGATCAGCAACCCACTCAACCGAGTTATTTACGCCATACATGGGTACCTACTCATTTAACAGCTGAGTGGGCTCATAGTCCGACATGTAAATCCCCTTTTTTATCGAAACGTGCCGCATTCAGTAGGAATCGAACGGGGGCCCAGTGCGTAGAAGACGAACGTGCTAACGTTGCGCCATCCGGACTACAACTCTGCATTTGCCACTTTGAAATTGGCAGTAAACTAGTTTTGATTCCACTGTTTCCATGGAAGTTACATAAAATAGTGGGCCGATTTCAACCAAATTTAGAAATGTGATTTGACGGTAAATATGATTGGCCAATATGAAATTTTGTAAAGATTTTGTAGAAATAAAACGGTTTTTCTAACAAAGACTTACTTTTGGGCCGGTCGTTCCAATGATAGCTGATACGACAGAGTAATCCAATTTCAGCGAAATTCGGGAATGTGGTTGGCAATATATAATACCATTGATTTATGTTATAATGTGCAATTTGGTAAAGATATCTTTAGAAACAGGAAAGTTTTTCTCACAAAAACAAACAGACTTTTGGACCGGTCGTTCCTATGACAGCTATATCACGTAGTGTCCGTAGTCCGATTCCGTTGATTCCGACATATATACAGCGTGTGTGCATGCAAAACGACAAACAGGTACATATACAAAATAAATAATAAATAAATAAAAAGATATTCAGTGAAATTAGTCACGTACAAAGCAAGAAATAAAAATTTCAAAATCAATGTTAGTAACAAGCAAAACAGTAACACCCATACCACTTACAAGTTTCATAAGCTCCGCCCCGTACTAATGCATTATTTTTTTTTGTTTGATTACGATAATGATTGTTTGTTTGAAAGTTGTCGATAAAGTATGTCCAAAAATAAATCGAGGGAAAGAAAATAATAATGAATATTTTACGATTATTTTCCATATGATAGTCCAATTGTTATATTACGTAATAATACTAGAGTATTTATAAGTCGTTGTAAATTTTTAATTTGATTTAACTACATTTTTCGTATTGTCGTCTTTTTTTTAATTTTTAACCCACCACTTTGCAATTAAATACATACATGTTTATATTCCTGCCGAAACCATACTACAAAATAATTAATTTAGGAATTATTAAATTTTGTACAATTTTAAAAATCAAAATTAACGCCGGATATTAAATTTATATTTCGTTAACACGGTATCTTCCAACACATGAATTTCAATCGTCATGTACATTTTAAACGAAGGGAGAAACTATAAGTTCGTCTTTTTATTGTAACAATTAGCAAAAACTAGCAAAAACTAAGTATATGGGCTGATCAAAAAATAACGGAACTGTGTTTCATCACATATCGATGGATCGTTGTAGCAACGAACCACTAGCAGCACTGCAATTGTCACAAGCTTTCGCGTAATTGACTGTTTACAGATTGTTTATATCTCGATTAGTTTTCGAGTTATTGCTATTTGAGTGCGACGCGTTTTGATTCTAGTGGCGATTTTCGCAATGTCCTCTTTATGAGAGTAGCGATGCAACTTGAAATTTTGCGGAAAATTGGGAAAAAATGTTCACGGATCATTACAGGGGACGAGAGTTGGATTGCGGATACGATGTTGAGACAAAAGTCCAGTCATAACCGTGGGTTGGAAAAGAATCTCTACGCCCTAAACAGGGAGCGTTATGAGAGGCCGACTTTTTGTCGGCGGCCGACTTGAAAAATACGGTTTCTTTATTTTTGTCTTTTTTAGTAGTCCGGATGGCGCAACGGTTAGCACGTTCGCCTTCAACGCACTGGGCCCCGGTTCGATTCCGGGGATTTACGTGTCGGACTATGAGCCCACTCAGCTGTTAAATGAGTACCCATTATGGGGTAAATAACTCGGTTGAGCGTATTGCTGATCACATACCTCTGCACAAAAAAACCGTCACGATCTAGAAAATGAGATGATGCTAACTCATCTCGAGGCCGTGGTTCAAATTGGACTGTTGCGCCAGTTATTTATTATTTATTTTTGTCGATATTTTAAAAATCGAGATTTTGTAAATCGAGATTTTCACCTGTCTAGATTATGATACAGTCGAGATATTTGTAGTCGATATTTCGAAATTGTGATTTTATTAACCGAGATTTTAAAAGTCGACATTCATACCCAACCCTCAAAGTGAAGCCCACTGTTTTTTTTTTCGATTTCAACAGATTTGTGCATTTAGAATTTTTACCTCAAGGTCAAATCATCAACTGTCAGCACTACGAGGGTGTTTTGAAAAGGTTGCGCGAAAAAATCGCTAAATGAGACCACAGTTGTGGCGAGAAAAATCATGGTTCCTGCATAATGACAATGCGCCTGCCGACTCAGCCTTGTGCATTCATGAGTTTTGTACCAAACATCGGAATACTGCCCTTCCTCGACCTCTCTACTTCCCACACTTTACCCCCCCCCCCCCCCCCCATGCGCTATTTTCCTGCATTCAAAAATAAAATCTATGCTGAAAGGATGCCGGCAAAGCCATTAAAGAAAATTCGCCACAGACCTTAAACATGTCGCACTCAAATAGCAATAACTGGAAAATTAATTAATAACAGTTAATTAACTGCTCGTCGCTACAATGATCCATCAATATGTAATTAAAAAAGCTCCGCTATTTTTTAGTATATTCAAATAAATGAAATATAAATATATATGCTAGGTGCTTACTAATTGCCCTAAAAATCTAAAGGCATAAAATTAGCACAAAAACCTTAACACACATTTGCATGTTCAGATCATAGCTTTATTCACGAATAATTGAAAAGGAGCACATATCACAAACGAAAAGACAGAAAAAAAACATAAATGAAATAAATAAGAAAGTAAAATAATGGTAACTACTAGTAGCAGGTGGGACGTGAATAACAATCTTATCTTTTGGCTTCCGAAATTCGACAAATATTATTTACATTAACAATAATTATTATCACAGGTTTTTGAAATTGGTATTTTTTTAACAACTAAGTAACTGTCGAGAGGTATCCTCATCCATAATGGACATGATTCACAAGCAAACCTACCTAATATGTTTGACGAATGTACAAAATAACGAAAAAAATAAATGATATGAAAAACATATACGGATAATATAATAATGACCGTCACCATAAATAAAAGTAAAGAGTTTCTTTTTCTGTACTAAAATAAATAAGAAATTATTTTTAAACGAAGTTTATCATCATTTTTTATACAGTAGCGAAGAAGTTGGTAAGTCAATAAAGTTCAAAAATTTGAAGAGAACAATTTTAGAGTGTATGGCTTTATCTGAAAATTTTGTTCTAGACAATAAATTTTTCATTTTTGGTAGAGGTTATAAAATCCTAAAAATTAAAATGTTGTGGTCAATACAAGATTTTCAAATGAAGGCATAAGTTTTAAAATTGCTCCCACTGCATTTTTTTTTACTTTATCGACTTAACTACTTCTTTCCTGTGGCCATCGAATGTAATTTACCCTTTTATTATTTATCTCATTAAGAAATTCCTTTTATTGTCTGCGTTTTCCAATGCCAGTAAGGTTTACGCCTAAAGAATTTTTTTATTTGCTTTCATCAAAAAAAAAATATTTTTTACTTTATCTAATTTGGAATCAGTGAAATTTAAGCAAAAACGCAGAAGATATACCCCCTTAATTGTATATACATTGATAAATTCATTTTTTTTGGCACTTTGTAGTGAATTTTTATACGTTTTGAAATTTAAATATGCTAAAAAAAACTTACGTCTTCTGCCGTCTGTAATAACTTGCGCACAATCATTTGAATATTGTGATACGGGACATTTGTATAAAGCACCAGAATGATTTGTTTGTGGTTGAAAATTTTGCCCTAAAGGTGCACCGACCAGTATCCTGGAAATAGGAGAAAAAAAAGAGAGATTAATTTTACTGATTTTTCTGGAATTGAACACGACTGAGAATAGAAGCGCTATGAAAAATTGCTCCTAGAACAATCTCAAAATAGAAATGTGTTGTAAAATGACCCCAATTTTGGGATTATTTCCTATATAAAATACTATATACCACTTTTAACCCAAAGTCAAGCGAACAATTGTTCAAAAATTTATAAAAAACTAGCTGAAAGAGCTCGCTAGGGTTCGCCACGATCACAAAATTCCCACTAATTTCGGTCGTTTTAGACATTTTTTCACGGGCATTCATCGCGGAGGAATAACGCCGCCATTCGTCCCAACGACTCCTAAAATCACTGGTTTGACTCCATCATTTTCGACATTTTATTGCACTCTCTTTCACCTCCGGGTTTATTTCGTATCATATCCGCACTTATTCGAATTTGCATGTCCCCCGTTGCGACTGGATCCAATGCGGTTCAGAATAGGCGTATGTATCAATCAGGGATTCGGAGCGATGCGATTTTTCCGCTCCGCTCCGCTCCCGCTCCACAATACAGGGAACCGCTCCGCTCCACCGCTCCGCTCCGGGTAAATAGTTTCGCTCCGCTCCGCTCCCCGCTCCGCTCCGGACAAATGAAAATTTCGAGTGTAGCACTTGTTCGCATATACCATACAATAAGGTATCTATAGTTTTAGAACTAGAGTAGGGTGCGTTCCATTCATATAAAAAAAAATCAGTATTATCCCAGCAAACCAAAAAACGAATGTTGGCCAGAAACGAATGTTCCGCGAAAGTGATTGCCTTCTAGACATATCAGCTGCGTTTTTTTCGTACAGAGCAGAGTAGAGCAGGTTAAGCGGTGAAAAAAACGATCGAGAGCAAGTTTGGGTAGCGGAGACAAAAACGAGGCATGTCTACTTGGGAGCGTGTCTTGGTTTAGTTAAAATTCAAATGTTAACTCAAATTTCAAGAGGAAACTTAAATCCTTGGTGCAGATACAACCGGACAAATTTCCTTTAGACAGCAAAATTATTTTTTATGTTTACTATTCCAAATAATTACACAAAACGAACATTTTATTGACTTAAAATGAACTATAAGTGCTTCCCAAACTAACTCGTCGAAAACTTTCGCCTCCTGCGCCGTCTACATTTCAAATGTGGAACTATTTAACAGAGTGGAAGTCCTGGACTACCTTTCTATCGAGAGCAGCTCAGATCAAATTGTTAGTGTAATTGTGTGGTCTTAACCTACTCTGCTCTATATAGATCTTGAAAAAACGCGCCTATCAATTGCATGTGTTTATCCCAAATAAACACCCTAGAGCTAGAACTATAGTCAAGAATCGAAGATTTCTCTAATGATTTCCCCCATAAACCAAGTGGTCATTAATTTCTCGTTGAAACTCGCGTGTCGTGCGTTGACAAACAAACAAATGCATTATGCGAGAGACGCATTAACTTCCACTGTAGCAGCTACAGTGGAAGTTAATTTACATTCTGGATTACATCGAATCAATTTTCGGAGATTTAGTCCCCTCGTATAAAATTTTGCACCCAATCTTCAATTTAATCTCCGATTTACTATACGTTACTTGATAAGATGAACGAACGAAGTGTGATGAAAACCGCGCTATATGGAAACGGTCCTGTACTACTCATCAGTTTTCAATTTCTTCTAATGTAATGCACATTAAATTTCTTAAATGTCGTACAAACAAAATTTAGAGTGCTTAAATTCAAGGGCTCTGCCATACAAACGAAAATGAAAAAAAAAATCGGAGCGGAGCGATTTCACCAAAAAAAATCGCTTGGGAGTGGTAGATGCCAAAAAAAGGTACACTGAAGAGGAAAAACGTGGTTTTTCAGGAGAGCACTTTTTCTGACGGATGACATTTCATGACATATTTATCGTTGAGACCAGGGGTCGAATTATGAGTTCCGTGAACGGAACGGCAATCGTATGAAAAAAAATTACATGACTTATCGTACGAATGAATACATTGCGATTATCATATACGATTGCTAACGGAACGTAATATTTCGAGGAATGTAATAGATTCAAAGCGAATCGTATTGGAAATATGACAAGTTAATGTCAAAAAAAATTAAAATAACAATATTAAAAAGGTGAACTAAAACAAGAAGGTTTGTTTAAACTTGTCTTTTTTCTTTAATCTGTGCTTGATTTGTGTGCGTGTGTATTACAGATAGACCGAATAGAAGCGAACAATGGCTCGACGCGATGTTTGAATGACGGAAGGTGGAGTAATAATTCATTAAAGGTATGTTGGCGAAACCACTCGCGTAATTGTTGCGCGAGGAAGCTTACTCGAAACCCACTGGAGGTCAGTCTCGCCCTTTCCGTTCACACAACGCGCAGCGTTGCGAAAACAGACACTAGAGAGGGCAAGACGGCAGTTTAGGTGAGTGGTGGGCTTTTTTTTTAATTCGGCTGGACTATGATTGTAAGTCTTTACCGGGCATGGAATGATAATATTGTTCCGTGTGGCGCAGTGGTTACAGTGGATTCTCATGCAGTCAGTCACATGAACTCGATTTTACATAGCACTTTTACGTAAGTGGCTGAGGGGAGACTCTTCAATCGTCCAATATTTGGAATTGAAGAAACCAATCAGTTCGCTATTCGGAAGTGTTTGCAATAAGGAACGTGTTATAATGAGTGCAGATGGCATAGGTCCAGGTCTTTAGACTCATACCTCCGCCTTTATGGTAGACTGAAGAGTTGGCACTCTTCGACAGTGGTATGTGCCTCGACAGTAACACAAGTACGAATTGTGAACCAAATCCGCTTTGCGGTGGCCGAATGCGGTGTAAGACAAATGCTATGTAACCGAGACCGAGAACACTATGACCAAGCTTACTTACTTATAAGCCTAAAAAATAAATTAATGCTTTCATCTTCACCCGAAACATACACGCGCAGCGTTCACAAATCGGAGACTGAGTATTCGCATGCGAGCAACTCACAATTAGGAACCGGGTGCGTCACAGCGCGAGTTCCTCTCGAGAGGAAGGAGGAGATTAGTTTCGGGCGAGGAACATGTCCACACTGCACGCAATTTTTCCTCGCGCGCCAGTTGCGCGAGTGGTTTCGCTTAGGCGATATTCAGATTAGCTACATTTTCAGCTCAGACGCAGCCACGCACAATAGCCAAGCATAGTCGATCGTATCGCATGCTGAGCGATGAGTGTGAATCCGCCCATTTGATGCTGTGTATCTCGACTGAAATTTCAAGCAGTCGTGCAGCGCGGTGTCGTGTGTGTGAATTTCGCCTTAATCTAAACGCACCTTTACAGAGTTGAACTCGCCCAAATTGTTTTTTGCCCATTATTAAGCTTAGTGATTCTTAAGAAACAATTTAAATTACATTTGTTGAAGAATAACCAATAAACGTGCTTTTCATATTTTTTATTTTAATTATTTACTTCCATTTTTCTATCGAAATTTGTGCCATACGAACGGTTCCATGTAATCGAATGGGGGATTGAACGATTGATACGATATCGGTATACGTTAACGTAAACCATAATAGCCAATTACGATACGTTTTCTACGTTCACGGATTGCATAATACGAAATACACATTTTTACGTGACGAGTAGTCCGTTCACGGAACTCATAATTCGACCCCAGGAATGATATCTAATCGATCGGTGCGATCTTTTAAAACCTTCTTACTAGTGCTTTGTCGAATTCGAACCTACTGTGTTGTGTAAATTTGTTGCTGCTTTTGGCTGCACTACGATGCCTCTGTTAGAAGGCCATTCGCTGTTTGTAGTCACTGAGTTGTTCAAGAAAATATTTTTTTTTATCCATTTATAATTCAGATATTTTCACCATTTTTTACCAACATGACCAGAATGACATGAGAAATTTTTTAAGCTAAAAAAAAATTATAGTTTTTTTTGACTGAGACCTTCCTTAGAGTCCTTACGTGCCGCACGTAATATATCTATGTGTATGTATGTACATATGTATATGTTGCAGAAAATGGTATCTCTTTATTACGATTATTGACAATAATTGATAAAAGACATTTTACTTTTTATTAAAATTTACTAAATATAAAAAGATTTACAAAAATTAAATATTAAACAGTCTTGATTTATTGAAATTAAATTTTCAACTGACATAAAAAATCACCGCTAACTACGATACATAGTATGATGAAAAGGCTGCTAGATTAAATTTTAACTTAATAATCACACAATACCGCCACAACTGATCGGTATCAATTTTTGCATTATTATGGTGTATCTATACTTCAGTTCTGATCAAAATGTCCCCCAGGCTTGCAGGATAACACAAAGGCGCAAGATTTGCAACGATCGCTTAGTAATCTCATGTGATCATCGAAATCAATCGAATTTTGCCCCATGTATGATACTTTCTATGAATAAATCTACTCACATTTCAGTGTACTCCATATCATATCTCAAACAAAACACTTCGTTTTGTATCTTAATATGCAAATCGCATAGTCGATAAGACATCTCGATGTAGAATAATTGTAGAGCCTATTCTTATCTGTTTGTGCCTCTAAGTTATGTATGTCGCTAATGTAGTTGATCGTATCGTGACACTGTTGCGCAATATTCCCGCCAGACCTAGCGAACAAATCGAATAACTAAACACATCGAGCCTATCATGCCCAGTCCACCCTGAATCAGCGAGTATCTTTTCGTACAAGTACACTTATCATGTTGCAAACATCGTGAGCACATAAATCGTTGTAATCGCTATATACAATACGCTAGACGTACTGCAAGTACTCGTATGCGGCGATATTGGCTGGCACGTTTCAATGCCGGATGCAATTACTCGACTATTATTGTGTGCGTTCAGAAGGAACTGAGCAACTTCCGCTCAGCGAACATGTTCAGAACGAGCGGGTTCAGAAGTGACTGAGCAACTTCCGCTCGGGTGATCATGATCAAATTTCACCGAGCAAGAAATATTTCTGCTCACTGATCAGTGCTCAGTGCTCAGGTTCTTCTTCTTCTTTTTCAACCTCACGCTCATGTTGCGAGTTTCCGAGTTTTGACAGTTATCAAATTGGTTGTTGTGTTTTCGCCGTTTTCGGCTTCTAGTTCTTTGGTTTTCGGGTGCTTCTGAATTTGTTTTCACGTTGTTCGTGATTTTTGTAATGGACAGCGTGGGATTCATGTATTTTCCACTTTTCGGCACTTGAAGTCTAAAATTGTCATCGTCAGCTTTCAGCTGGTCGATTTGTCAGCTGGTGAAGTAGCGTTCAGAAGGTGCAGACTCCAAACCGAGCAGCTCCGGAGCTGCTCGCGAGCAGTTGCGGAGCTGCTCGCGAGCGGTTTCTGCTCTTTTGCCACCTTCTGAACGCACTCATTATTTGTAATTTAGTGCGTGCAATAACAATACTTACTATGCCATGTTGGGGTATCCCGGCTAATTTTGTGGTCAAAGAAGAAGAGTCCTCCTCGCAAACCCATTGAATATGTAATATGTTTTGATAGAAACGCGTGAGAATCGTATATCCGTTGGAATCAATATGTACGTTTAGTACAGTGTATACTTACTGTACTCGTGCATAGACTACTTGACTAGTAAGTACTCGTCTGTGCACTAACTGCGCTGAGACCACTTTGGAAATGCTACTGATGCGTAGTGGCGCTATTGGCCATTTGCACTAATATAATTGTGGTCACGCGAGTCAATTTGCTTGTCTGGTTCTCATAATTTAAGAAAATGACATCCAATTTAAATATGTGCGATTGACAAATGGGGCACCCTCACAATGAATTTAAAACTGGTGAATGCGGAAGTGTAGCAATGCAATGAATAGAGAGAATGGTCGCACAGATGGTCAGGTGGACCTTGTTTTTTCACTCGTGTCGCTGTCGTCATAAAAATAGGGACGATATTTTAGGTGTGGCAGACCATTTTTGGTAATTAATATTCAAAATCACAAAATTAAGCGTCCTCGTAAGTTCGTTGAGCACGGAAAAGAATGTTAAGAATGCGTATGTTCCAGGTTAAAAGGAAAACCTCAAGTTTCATCACATCATGCAGTACGCCGGCTAATTTCCAAAGTCGTATCGAAAATGTAATGGAACCCTCATACTAGCAATGTTCTTCCAACACATATTGTACTATATATTTTACATATGTATGTATGTATTGTAAAATAATGTTTAATAACGTTCCTCGTCCCCCTTCTTCTTGATTCTGCCCCGTGTAACGATAAAATTACACGATAAAAGTGATGCGGTTTTTGCACAAACTCGAGATCCTAAAAATTTCTCAAAAATATTGCTAGTGTGAGGGTCATTCACGGTCAATATTATTACACAAAAACGAGTTCTTCTAGATTCAGATGCACAACGTTATAATAACAATATACATTTGCCAGTTTATTTATTATTACAGGTAACAAAATAAGGACGTATTCTAATTCCATAGCAATATAAGGACGAATTCTAATTCCATAGCATTAATCTATGTATGTACTTATTTTTAACTTACTTTGACGCTCCTTGGTGGCCGTGTTCGTTTGGTCACCGCTCTACGATCTAGAAAGCGGAGGTTCGATCCTCGTCGCGAACAAAAAATGCCTGCGGGTGCTAACAGAACTCTCACTGCGCTCCGAGCTTGTCTGTATAAAGACGGCATGGATAGGAGGTGTAGGTGTATGCCAGCAACGGCGCTTCCGAAAAGTAGACATGCAACCGAAACGCCAACAAGGCATAGAAATGCAGGAGATGTTAACGCGCGTCAAGGCATTTAACACATTTTCTATTTATGTATAGCTCTCTCTCAATTGCCCTAACCCCTTGCGGGGCACAGCGCGTCAACTGTTCCATGGGGCCCAGTTGACGTTTCTCGGCATGAACTGGTGTATAGCTCTAAATACACAAAATTAAAAATATGTTTTTTACGTTATTCTCCATATACGAGTATTTTTTAATTTCACTTATTACGAGTATGTAGTGTAATAGCCAGCTCCACGGAAATTCTCTTAGGCTTATTTTTAATGACGCGACTCTTGATGGGCTGGGGTTCCAGCTTGGAGTTAAAGTGAGCCGTACCTCTCGCCGCTCGCAGCTATCCTGAATCTTTTGCCGAAGCAGTTGAATCCTGCCGTTGGTATCCACTTTTTGTTCCACAAAAGTTAATTGGGATAAATGGTCTACGGAACAAACTTTATCCGAAAAATGCGTGTCCGTGCCCGGTTAAAGGAGCATCCGGATAAGGGAGCCTAATTTGTTTGAAAACATGCAAAAAATTTTCGGGACTTGGAAATTTGTCCGCTTACAAATTAGTAAACATATCGTAAATATTTTTCCGGGTATGTTCCATATTTTTAATATCGCGAAAATCCATTGCACTTTGACCCGGAACGTCTTTTTCTGAACGGCAATTAATCTTCACCCGACTTAACCTGCGACCTACTATAAAAGCATGCATCTCCTGTCAGCCGTTAGATACCCTTATAGATCCGATAGTTTGCGGGATTTGTAGGTGTTGTGGTCCATTATGTTCATATATTTTAAGGACTAGGGAAACATGGCACATTCTAGTCATGGAAGGGTCGAGTTTTCCTTGGTTTTTCGGATCCCTGTGTCCGTTGTGTGTCGGACACACGCATATTAATTTATAACTTATTATGATATGTTAGTAGTCTAGATGGCGCAACGGTTAACACGTTCACCTTCTATGCACTGGGCCCTGGTTCGATGCCTACTGAATGCGGTAGATTTCAATAAAAAAAATGGGATTCACGGTTCGGACTATGAGCCCACTCAGCTCTTAAATGAGTACCCATGTAGGGTAAATAACTCAGTTGAGCGTGTTCACACACCTCTTCACAAAACATACCGTCGCGATCTAATAAATTAGATGATGCTAACTCATCTCGAGGCCTTGGTCCAAATTGGACTGTTGCGACAGTTATTCTTTGTATTATGCCCTTCACGAATGTGATAGGGTATATTAACTTTGTCATGAAGTTTGCAACGCACAGAAGGAAGCATCCCCGACTATACAAACTATACATATATGTCAGTATGACGAGAGTCGATTAGGCGTTGTCCGTCTGCCTGTCTGGTTCTATGCAAACTAGTCTCACAGTTTTGAAGTAATCGAGTTGAAATTTTGCACAAAGCCTCCTTTCTATTGCACACTGTATGTATGTGTGTCGGAACCAACGGAATCGGACCACTACGTTATATAGCTGCCACAGGAACGACCGGTTCAAAAGATCGTCTTTGTGAGAAAAACTTTTTTATTTCTGAAGATATCTTTCTTAAATTTCATATTATTCAATAGTATCTTTTGCCAAATCAAATTCCTGAATTTAGTTGAAATCAGTCAACTATTTCATATATCTCTCATAGGAACAGTGAAATCGGAACAAGTTTTACTACTAATTTTAAAGTGGCAAATGCACCATAAATCAAAATGAAGGTATGATACGTGTTTTATTATGATATCGATTCAAATACCTTGAAAACTATCGTTCATTCCGTATGGGTAATTAGCCACACCCGACTTTCCGGTGTGGGTATTATTCATACTACGTAACCCACACATTCTGCCGGCCCTATAAAACTCCAACAAAGCTCTTAGCTTTTTGAAACATATAACATTACAATAGATTGGGTTTCCAAATGGTATATGTGCGAGCTTTCGGCTCTTTCCAAGTACCGGCGTAGCTATCGTCCCTTCGTTAAAAAAAAAACCGATTACTAATCGTGTTCTCTAAACTATCGGAGTAAATTGCGAACACATTCGTAAGCTTATAGAGATCAAAAAGATAAAGTATTGTATAACAATATTGATATGACAAGTTTAGTAATATGTACTCGTATATTTTTATAAAGAAAACCAACCGGAAATCAGTCATTCATGACTTAATCATAAGCTAGCAATGCGTACTCGTATTTCGTAGAAAGTCAACAACCCAAACACAGATTGCTTCCTATTACTAATAACTTTCTTATCTACTGTATAATTTCTCTCCAGCACTGACCTCATCTGTACGCGTATTTTGTGTGCTATTGATCTTTTTTTTCTAATTTCAAACTACTTATTATAACAAAACTAATCGTTTCCTAAGTCAATTTATTCCGAAGACGACGAATTCAAAATTCCAAAACCTACACTCGAGATTTTATGAGCTGCACAGGAAAGACCAAAAACGAAGCACGAGTTTCCGAAGACTATAAAAACAGTATTCAAAGTTAATTTCTTGGGCATCTAATTAATATTAAACGAGTCACTATATATTACAGCTTGAAAAATTAACATCAATTTTCTTTATTTAAATTTCCCTAATAATACTTGAATTGAAGAAAAAAATGGATATTCAACTAAAGGTACATCTTTTCAATTACCAGTACATCTCGTACATTACTATCCGTATTATCTATTATGTCATGTGCGTCTAACGTTATTCGTTAACCTCATTTTTCAACACAAAATAACGACAGCTTTCTGGTCTAGGTCTACTCTAATGCTGCTGGTGATAATAATGCCAAAGTGAAAAATTAAATGAAATTAAAGCCAAGAGATAAGCAAATAATGTGAACTTGATGCGGTCACGCGAGAAATTCATTTAAAGGAGCATGAAGAGCAATAAACCCTAGAAAAGCATGAAAGTAGTAACTCTACGGTAGGCAGGTTCTATGAGTATATCTAAAAGTTATCTTTTATCGTATAGCATTTTTACGGTTTGACTTACTAATGAACCGTAAACATGTTGATTTGGATGACAATTGACGAAGATACGCTAAGTTAACGAAATGACAAGACTGCAATGGCACATATGGGACAAAGAGGAGGTGTTAGGTACCATGACCATGACCATTAGCAATTAGCGGGTGCCTCAATCGCGGCGACTCATTGATGGGGTGATCAGTGGACAAGCAAACCAACAGATGTTCTCATGATATTGTAGCAGGAGCGTGATATCAAGCCGGGCGTAACTTTACACGTCCCAGCTGTGCGAACGCGTGGAGCACCGAAAAACGCATCAAAGCGGCAGCTTACGGAAGCCATATTCCTACCGAGGACGGCACAGTAAGTATTTTAAGTAACTCCACTTCCTATTTATGCTGATTTGTGAAATCGGTTAAAATTTACCACCTCAAATATTTTTCAAGACTTTCAGTATACTATGGGATGGCTAGAAGTTCTGAAACCAACATCAGAAATATTTATTACGCTTGCACAGAATGCAGGGCAATCACGTTCACCGATCATGTTGTACTCTTAGACTTCTTTATATTGTCAAAACAAGGCAAACAGTTTAGTATACCAAGGGACTCCAGAATGAAATCAGTCTGGGTTTCAAACAAGATAAGGAAGGCAACTTACCTATCTATACCTAGTTATATTCTGTAACCGGATGGCTCTTGGACGGACTATTGTAGCAAAGAGACTCTGAAGATTCTTGTTGGAGAGACTAATCGGTATTCACTAGTGCAAGACAGTCCCGGAACACTTACTTTCAGCATCGCAGCATGCCTGCACCAACGGCTGGTGAATAAATAGAGTTCTACAGTCTATTGTGGGTCATGGGACTAATCCACCTTATGCTAATAGGTTAGGCTAGATTGGATGGCAGCCTAACGGCTTCGTAAAGACTGCTTGGGTCTATTTCGAAAATCCTAATTAAAGTTTATCCAAGCCAGATTGTAATCCAGATTGTATAAAGCCCAATTTAATCCCCAATTTGTATGGGACGAGGTGCTATGCTCGTAACATAATTCATCCTAATCCCCAATAATCCACAGTAATCCCCATGTACCCACAGTAATCCCCGGGTACCCACAGTGATCCCCAGTACTAACCAGTACTCCCCAGTAGTATCCAGTAATCCCCAATTTATGTATGGATCCCCATATCTAGAATCCGCATATTCATACTACTTTGCTGCGTTTTTTTTTGTACAGAGCACAGCAGGATAAGCGGCAAAAAAAACCTTAGAGTAGCGAAGACGAAAACGGAGCATGTCTGCTGGGAATGTGATCTGGTTTAGTTTAGCTTTCAAACGTCAACTCAAATTTCATGAGGAAACTTAAATCCGTGGTACATATACAATCGGACAAATTTCTTTTAGGCAACACAATTATTTTGTATGTTTACTTAATATAATATAATTACATAGGTATAATTACATAAAACGAATATTTCATTGGCAGGAACTTAATTTCATGTGCTTCCCAAACTGAAAACTACTTCAAAACTCAGACTACTTAGTGGAATTTTTGCACTAAACTTCTACTCAGAGCCAAATTGTTAGTGTAATTGTGTGGTCTTAATCTGCTCTGCTCGGCATGGCTGTTAAAAAAACGCACTAAGCGTATTTGGCTTCAGCTGGATATCAGCCGATTTACAAAGTTGGGGTGGCTGTTGTCACTGGACATTGTGTTTTTCTTATCAGTGAGCATGCCAGGAAACTCGCCTTCTATATAACGACTTTGTAGAAGCTGCGGCGATGTGGATGAGGAGGAAAGCATTTCTTACCGGCTCTGTATACGATACGCCCTGCACTAGCAAGTAGGGGAAGGTTAACCTTTGGAGACTACTTTTAAATCATCTGGAGGAACTAGCAGAAGCGGGGGTTGATCAACTTCTTCAATTCGTGACGTGATTCGGAAGATATAAAGGAAGGCTTTTTGTTTCAGGAATATCCTAGCAATAGACCTACGCTTGGTATACAGTAACACTCTAACCTTAACCTATGGGGACCACTTGTTGCGAGGACAAAGAGGAGGAGGAGTTTGGTTTGAATAAGGATCAACTTTAATAACTTGTCAATTAAAACGATCATAACATTTAGGATTCGAGCAGTTGGTCGACCAAAGGGAAATTCATGGAACGATGCGAACCATATCAAACTCATGGGTTATCAGTATCAGCCATATGTTGCTGACTTCCATTACACTTTTTTTTCCAGCGTTAAGCCTCTGATAATCATAGCTTCGGGAACTTAAAAATACTCTCCGAAAAGTACTGACCCAAAACTTTTCCAATACAAACTCCCCGGATGGACCTTTCACAGCATGCGAATGACAAATTTATCGTCGTCCTCTTAATTTTCAATGTACCATCGCCTCACCATGCTATTGATTTCGCCAGTTTCAGTAGACTCCTTCGAGCGATTTCTTGGCAAATCTTTGACGTACATAATTTATACACACCTCAAAAACGATTAACACCATGTCACAGAGAAACGAAAGAATCGAGATTATCTGCTGATTACACTGCCGCTGTGTCCCTTCTGCTATTATGCGAGCCAAGCGAGCTGCTAAGGTGCGTTCTGATTTATGACATATGCACGCAACAACAAAATACTATTATACTATAGTAATATAAAAATAGCAACAACAACATCAACCCAACTTGATATTGTGTGGAATGTCGATCGGACCAGGTTGGACCTGGGGCCTGCTCGCCTCGGCTCGAGCAGGCACAACTCTGAGAAAATAAATTACCACAACATTACAGTCAACTTGTAATCAACTTATATGCCGATTCTAATTAAATTAATGTTGGTGAAATTTGCATACGGAAGTCATCAATGAAAATGGTCATCGATAGGTTCGTAGCATTCGTTACGCGACGATCTTTCATCTCATGTCGTTTAGGCTCAAATCATAGACCGTAGTACCGTGAAAATTGGCAAAAATTGAAACAGATGTGCCGTATCAGTGCGTGATTGAGTAAAATATAAACGCCCTGTCCGGAAAATTTCTCCATTATCCGGGACAGGGCCCAGGGGTTTTCTCACACAGAAACTCCGGAGTGAGGTCGACGATCAGAGTAGACTCGTATACGATTCAGCGATAATGGGCAGGCAAAGTGCCTATAAGCCCTCGGCTCTAGAGTGGTGTGGTTCGTGGTTAAGATTGGAAACGTTTGTTATGTTGTATCTTGAGCGCAGTCAAAACGAAGAAAGAACGAACACGCGTGGGTAGACGGGTTAAAGTGGCTAATGTTGATTTGAACCGTGTTATACATGCAACATGGAGAGTCATCGAAAAGTTGAAAAAATATTACGACAAGTCATACGCCATATGATTCTATACTTTGTCCGGAGCTCAAATAGGTTCTCTTTTTTTTTTGTTTTGCTTTCATCTTTGCCTTCGAGTCACTTGAACTCATAAAATCACTATGCTACGACATGGAGTGTCAGGGTATAACGTTGGGAAGATCTTGGCGTATTTTGGACGCAAGGTTTTTGATTTTGTGGTATCGATACTGTGGGGATGGATTTTTATGTTATAAGTAGTTTCAGGATGTTGTGTGATGTGGTTGTAGTGCTATGAAAACGTTAATATTAGACACCATTCTTCCAAATGCTATCAAATATAGCTATTACTTTTTTTTCAAAAATTGTTGAATATAAATGGAAAGATACTCGTATAGTAGCCAAGCTAGATGTTGCAATTTCACGTGTCTCGAAGAACTTGGTTTGCATAACTGGCGCCTGACTGACAGAACCCCATGTACATTTGTTCCGAACCGATTGACTTCACGATTATGGAATGTCTAGCTTTGCCCAGTTGGCACCCAACGTGGGACAGCGTTTCCACGTCTATTATTTCCGATTTATTGCCGGTTAACTGGCGTCCAATGTGGGCTAACATTTACTTGCACGACGCTTTTTTCGCTTCAATTGACGACGTTTCAAATTTATGTGAGGGAAACTTTAAACGCTTAAATGCAGTGTTAAGTTTCTTGTAATTACTTTTCCATTTTTTTCTCGTTTATGTTGTTATTGTACGAAAAAATAGAAGAGAAGAACCCTTAGATCTCATGCAGTATAGACGGATCTTGACATCCTTCCTAACTGAGAGGTATCAGATGCGGTGCCTGATGAGTTGATGTCCCATGTCAGTGGACGAAACCGATGTTTTTGAGGGCCATGTCATGCAACTGGGTAGTTGAGGCCAACACTAGATTCCATCTGATGGGTGCCTGGTGACCTAATGCGTTTTGTTAGCAGACTAAATCAGACTATTTCTGGGCCTTAGTGCTGTCTGACTTTTTTGGAATTAATATTTTCTTCATGGTTGCACGCAAATAATCTGGATTCCATATTTTTTTTTTTTTAATTTTGACTTCATATCTTTTATAAGTAACCGAAAAAACTGGCTTTTATTTTTTTTCCGTTACTAATAAAAGATATGAAGTCAGCATCTGTCGTGTTTACGAAAAGAAAGTGTTGCCGTTCTGGATCCGACATTATGTTTTTTTTTATTTTGACTTCAGATTTGCAATTAGCAACCCAGAAACCCCCTTTCAGTTCTTTTTCCAGGAAAGTCGAGTCACTTGAACTCATAATGCTATCAAATTCAGATTCGCTGTTTTTGAAAAAAGGGTTGCCGTTCAGGATCCCCGTTTCGTTTTTGATTGTTTTCAATTTTAACATCAGATTCGCAATCAGCGAAACAAACAAGCCCTAATAGTTTCTTCCATCCGTGTTTATGACAAAAGTGTTGCCGTTCAGGATTTGGATTTTTTGTAATTTTGAATTCAAATTCGCAATCAGTGACCCAAAAAAAAACCCTATAAATTTTTTCTAGCAAGACTAAACGTAAAATTCCTACAAAAAATCAATCGATAATTTCTTGACATATTAAATGAAATACATAATCTATACGCAGACCTGTGGACTTACCCAGCACATATTCTGTTCTTTCGAAACCTTCGTATTCGTATATACCCAAATCCGCAGACCTACTCAGACCAGCATACCTATTCGGACCTGCATCCATTCCGAGACCTGCAAACCTATGCAGCACTGATCTTCCGATCCGTTCTTTCAAATCTCCGTATCTGTGGACCTATTCAGACCTGGAAACCTTTATATTTTTCGAATCGTACCTACCGGTCCTAGGTCTGGGTGAGTGACCTAGGTTCAAAAGAGTGGGACCGATTTTGAGCTACCAAAACAAATGACAACTATTGCTCATTATATTGTGTACTGGGTGTGATGACTGGTCACTGTCTTATTGGTGAACATACTAGGAGGATTCGCCTTGGTTTTAATGGTTTCTACAGAAGCTCTAGAGATATTGATGAGGAGGAAAGTTGTTTCAATCTCTTCTGCTCTTGTCCGGCTTTGGCAGGAAAGAGAGAGAGAGAGCTGACTATCATATTTTTTCTCAGAACTGGAGGATCTGGAGAATGCCAATATCGGTTGCCTCTTTTGCTTTATCACCGGCTCAGGGTGTTTTAACAATTAGTAGTGGTTATGGATTGATAGAACCCTGTGGTATCACAATGGACAGGCTAATGGTCCAGAGGTGCTGTGCTTGAAAACCAGATTACCTACCTACCTAAAAAATAAGTAACTGGTGCAACGGTCCCATTTTTTACCAAGGCCTCGAGATAAGTTAGTATCATCCCACTTACTAGATCGTAACGGTGTGTTTTATGTAGAGGTTGTGTGATCAGCAACACGCTCGACCGAGTTATTTCTCCCAAATTAGTACTCATTTAACAGCTGAGTGGGCTAACAGACCGATACGTAAATCCCCTTTTTTATCGAAGATTACCGCATTCAATAGGAATCAAACCGGGGCCTAATGCATAGAAGGTGAACGTGCCAACCGTTACGCCACCCGGGCTACCTACCTGCCTACTTTTTATATTCAATTGCTGTCATTTGGTCAATTCCCGTAGTTAACAATTTTCAGTATCACTGTTTTAGCAATTACTATTTGCCCTAGTTCTATTGAGGTATAAGCGCATCAACTACCTGGCTTAACTAACGTTTCTTTAGCATATAGCTTGTTTTAGGACGATGTATGTTGCTAGCATACACCTTCTGCCGCTTTCTGCAACAAGTCTGGAATGGCTCTGGCTTATTGTCAAGCCTCATCCACCATGATCACGGTGCGATTTGAACAGCCAAGAACCGGTATGATGAGACATCAGACTGATGCTTCAACGCACTGTGCTACCGGCCTACCCTGTGCTTACAATGACCGTCGTAAAGAAACCCGACTTTCCTTTTCAGATAAATTTAGTGAAGAAGAGCTACAAGGTAAGTTTTTTTTGGGAGAAGAAGGCAGAGGTCCATACGACTATAAAGCAACTCCTCACCATGTTTATGGAGCCTATAGGTATAGGTGCCAATGGACGTTCACGATCACCATAGTTGCGTCTTGATGGATAAGCCAAATTACACACATCCTAGACGCATAGTCCTACTTCAGAACCTCATGTTTTTCATGCAGCGATTCTCTAGTTCCGATACTTCTATATTACCACCGATCCCGCAATTCAATTTGCGTATACTTCTCAAAGTGCTTCAGTTGGTGCTCAACGTACATAAATTTCAAATCCAACGCAAATCAGCCGTTTTAATCGTCGTCACGGAAGATTGGATTGTTTTTCAGTGTTGTTGTTATTTTGACTTCAAATGATGTTGATGATGATGATGGTGGTGTTGGTGGTTTCTTAAGACTTAACGTCGATGCTGACGATTATGATGACTGTGAAGACGACGATAATCGCCTAGAAAAAGCAGTCAATCTGGCCAGATTAAGTTGCGAAGCATGACTTTGGGTCATTGAAATTTATAATTATAAAAATTATTTTTAATAAGTACAAACCACAAGCTCATATACGAGTATGTATCGAAACAGATGTGAAGCTAATTGAATTGGAGAATTCCAATCTAGGCGTAAAGATGTTAATTATTTGCATATTACATGTGACAATTTGGTATAAGTGTATCGATTATGCGGTATTTCTTGGAGTAATTAGCTTGACATGAAGCCACGATAGGGTGTCAAACCTGCACGTCTAGATCATAAGTAATCCATAGGAAATTATGAAGCATTCTTGTTGATAAGAGTTTAATACATGACCATCACTCTTAAGGCTCGGAACCAGACTTAATTTAATAGAAAATCATACTGGACTCTCCTTACTTGCTAGAGGTATATACCGACTTAAGACGAACTCAAAATAACGAGATTGTTGCATAAAAATCGTTTTCACAAAATCTAAAAAATTAAAACTAAAAACCTTGTAAATTACGTCCAAAGTAACAAACAAAAACAAAATGCAACGCAAATTAACTCCTCCGCCTCCGATTTTTTCTTCCTGAAATTTTAGTATGTTTTTCTCCAGATGATGCTGATCAAGAGTATATACACGTGTTGGGCGCTGAAACCATTTCTTCACATAGTTTTCGAGCTTCGAAAAAGTGGAACGATGTATCGTCAATATGTTGCACCCAGAGCGAGCGTTCTTATTTGTGCGATACTGAGGGTTGTGATTAACGGCGGAACGAGCGTAGCGAGCGGAGCGCGCACAAGATACTGTTGATTCACAATAGTCTCTTGTGTGGGTCCTAACCGCTACGCTCGCTCCGTGCTTCGGGATTAAAACCCTCAGTATCGCTTCGGTTTGCTCTGGGTGCAACATATTTAGCATGCAAATTCTTTATGCGATGAAGTCATTTTCATTGAACGAAGTTGTCTAATACAAGTGTTTCCATACATTTAAAAGCTGCGTGAAGAAATGATTTTCACGACCAACATGTATACACAGGGTGTCCCGCTTCAGACGGTAAATACTTTAATGGTAGATAGTACAGCTTATTTCTGGAAAATTGATACCAAAGGGGTTACTCTGTCTTTAACCATTACAAAGTTACAGAAATTTTTGAAAATTGTGTCAAACAGCTTGACTTGCCGAACAAAATCAAAGTTTGCACCCCCCCCCCCCCCCCCAATCCCGAGATTTGTCCTCACTATGGTGCGGTTTTTTCCCGGTTGCGAAATTCACCGTTACTTCAAAGATACAATTGCTCAAACTTAAAGAAGTTTCCAAATTGATTTTCCATTAAACATTCAAATGATAATTTTACGACACTTTTAACTCACCAATCTGCAAATTTCACAAAAGTTGGCACGATGTGTTGGCTTTCCAACGGTATGTTAATTCTTTGATACATTTGGATTTGAAAATTTTGGAATATTATCAATTGAAGGATAAAAAACATGGTCTGGAGATGAAAGAAATTTAATTAAAAGTTAAGTTAAAGTAATTTTTACGGTTTTTCTTAGTATTTAGATTTTTCAGTGTAAATATCGATATAATAACAGCGAAAAAATTGTATAGTTTTGAAATTTTGCAAAATCAATAAGCGCTGTCTTCTGAGTATATTATGCAAAGTTGCCGTCGATAGGGGTTCAGGAAGTGTAGGAGAGAGGGGGTCAAAGCCCCTTTTCTCAAGTTTTCCTTGAATATTCTAAACACTATAAAACTAACTAAACTATAAGCTCTACAAAAAAGATAAAGGCGAATTTAAGCAGATAAATTCCCTACAAAATTATATATCCTATGTTAGACCATAAAATGGCATATAACACCCTAGACGCCTAGACCATAAACCAAGGAAAACTGAAGAAAAAAAAAAGACTTTGAGAAAGAAGGAGAGGGTTCGCCTCCGGATGAAAGGAGACTTTAGAGCATATATTCAGAAGACTGCTTTTATTAATTTTGTAAAATTTCAAAACAACATAACATTTTTCCTCTTATATTTCCTGTTATTATATCGATGTCTAACCTAAAAAATGAAAAAAAAAACTTTTAACTCCTTTATCCTACACTTTCGGACCCTCTATCAACAGGGACTTTGGAGCATATATTTAGAGGACTCTCAGCATCAATTGTGCCAAATTTCAAAACTGTACGATATTTTTCTTTTCATTTTTCATTCGTAGCGTGAACAACAACAACAACCTGTAAAGTCAAGTTGAAATAATTTTGTTTCATCTTCAGGCCATGGTTTTTTTTCCTTTAACGGTTAAAGACGAAGTGTCTATTTTGGTGTCAATTTTCCACAAATAAATATTACTGTCTACCATGTAAGTACCACCTGAATCGGAACACCCTGTATATTCCTCATCAGCATCATAAGGAGAACAACATACTAAAATTTCCGGAAAATTTTAGTTGAAAGAGTTAATCTGCATAATGATCAAAAAAGAAACGTAAAGCGGCACACTTGAAAAGACCCTCGTTAAATACGGTTTCCGAAAAAACGACCGTAAAAAATGTCATCGCTCGGCTTTTAAAAATCTCATGCAAATTTTATTTGTTGCACTGATTTTCCCAATTTGCATACAACAATGTTTTAATTGACGACTAATTGCGTGTGAGTGTCAAGTAATGTTTCTCTCAAAAAAAGAAACCAACGTCTGATTCAAACTCATTTGCATGTCATATGCATACTGACATTATATCGTAGTGGAGTGTCCATCAGCACGCCTTATGACATCACGCACTGACCGTTCTTGTATCTTCCGCAAATATCCGAACTATGTACACAACATACTCGTACATACGACATGTATAATAGTTGAAACTGGACACATGAATAAAACAGTGCAAAATATAAACGTAAAAACATTCTTTCGTTCAAATAACGTGCATGGAATTTTGTAAGTAATATTTTTATGACAACACTTAACATACCATTCTACAAGAAAATTCATACGCAGAACTACCATCATTAATAAGAAACGAACAAACAGAATGGGCCGTTAAACAAAAATGCAAAGTGTTTCGCCTGGGTGCTGACTGACCGAGCCCCAAAGATTTATATTCAACAATACAAATCTTACAATATTCCGACAACGTCGCGTCGTTCATCGACAAATCTGAATAGTGTGGAGGATGGCGTGAAGGAGGTGTGGAAACGATCCAATGGGGTGCGCTTCATTAATTATTTATGTCAAGAAGTTCAATACAGGTATTGACAAACGAATGCGGACAACAGACAAACAGATGGACTTGAGTGATGGGTGTGCAAATGGTTGGGGTTTGAAGCACTCACGCACCCAACACTGCCCGCGTGCCACAATCATTCAATATTGCGATAACACACGACAATTCAAATTCTTGGCCTGTCACAAATTGAAGTGCCTATAATATCGGCACTGACGATTGTGTATCGAAAAAAGGTGTCAACAGGTAGGCATTTTGCTGAACACACTTCAATCAAACTGGCGCTAGACGACCTTCGTGCAAATTAGTTTCGCAAACACAATCGATACGGAGTGATATCATAGACAAAAGGACTTCCTTCATAATAAGATGACGTAACAAGATAGGGAATAATATTCCGGTTAGCTTCGGTCAGGAAAATTGCAAGAGTAGAAAAAACTCATTACAGGTATTCTTGGCATTAAGGCTTCTGGGGCACGTAACCAAATTTCGACTCTACATTCCATATTCTCGTCGAACAATTGGTTGCAAACATGGCCGTCCGCATACGAGAAACTAATCCATGGGTCACGATCGGTGACTGCTACTCACCAACATACGCGTTCGCCAAAAACCTTAGCGACCTAATCCCAGAACGGCGTCGAAGGGATGTCGATGGATTCTACGCCGGGCTCAATATACGTATATGTATGTATAGGCTGCTTTTACACCGAAAAGACACGTCTAGTAGACCGGCCTAAAGCAGACAGCAAAACTTGGGTGGAAGGAAGTGTTGATCCCATATTGGGCGCCGGAGTATACACTCTTACAATAATATTGTTTAATTTTGCCCAGCAAAATAAATTGTTTAGGGTGGGAATACTTACTTTGGTCCGTTAAAATATAATTCTGTAATCCAAACTAGGCAGTTCGTTTGCCCATCCAAGGCCCCCATTTGCCCAAGAAAAAGTGTCGTTTGTCCACCCTACATCTTTTTTCTTTACTTAAAAAATAAAAATGCTAGTGCCACTTGGAAGCCATTGGGGGGACAATACTGATAGGGTGGATAGTGCAGTTTGTTTGTGAAAAAATGGTACCAAAACAATTGATAAATCTTTAACCGTTACGGGGTTATTCGTGATGGTCATCAAAACGCTTGACTTGCCAAACAAAAGCAAAATTTGTACTTTCCAAATGATTTAATTCGAGATTTGACCTCACTTTCTGAAACTACATAAAATCTCATCTAAAATGACTTTTCACCTGTTTTGAAATCCACCGTTACTTCAAAGCTGTTCAAACATTAAAGAAATTTAAATGTAGTAGTAAATGACACAAAAGGAGCGATGTTCATCGGCATTTTAGACACTTCCCTTAACCTTGATTGTCTTCGAGAACATTATGTCTTTCGGTCCTTTATGTCCGTTATGTCCTTTATATCCAATATGTCCCGCTTACGTCGAGATGATTGGTCTTACCACCCCATCAAAAAATTACCGATGTTTGCTGGGTTTGGCTTCTGTTTTAATTCATGCCCAAAAAGTTGCTGTTTTCCTGACCAAAGGACTCAAAAAAATGCCATCATTAGTAGTTTGCTGCATTCGCATTACCCCCAGTCATAAGACAAGAATGCCCTTTTTCTACATCACTCTCTTTCTATCTCTCTTTTTCTACGATACATCAAAAGACTAAAAATGCATTCGACAGTAGTCTAGTGCTTTCACCCCCAGTCATATGATAATGATACACATTTTGCCTAGATATCACTTCATTGCCAAGAATGTCTTTTTTTCGTCACCAAAGGACTCAAAATGGCATCAGTCCTGACGGAAGGACTCAAAATGCCTTCAACACAACAGTAGTCTATTCCATTCGCCTCATGACCCCCAGTCATATGATACCCATATTGCCAACATATTGCTTCATTGTCCAGAATGTCATCTTTTCCTCATCAAAGAACTCAAAATGGAAATCGGAGAAGCGATTTTTGAAAAGACGCGAGTAACTCTGGTTTGAACACAACAGAATATACCGTTAATCCAGTCGATGATCAGAACTGCGGTCCCCGATTTTTGCTCACACAAGGAGCCTACGTTCCAAATTTGGTTAAGAACACGGGAAGTGCCCGGACAAACGAACAAACAACATGCATCGTACTATGATATATGGCCATTATATTATATTAAAATATGGGAAGGGCCAAAAGTAGGAAAAAATCGTGTAATATTGAAATATAGCACACTGGATGCGGAAATTATTTGGGGTTAATTACTTTTCTGAATTTGGGAGACCCAACTAACGTGTATGCCGTACACATTTTGACAGTTTATTAGACTCAACTAAAGAGCGTATTATGTATTGTACAATACAATAGATAATTTCTTGACTACGTTGATCCGGGTGGTCCTAATTCCCCTGACTTTCTCATCTCTTTGGCTTGCCTATAACCAATTTAAATTCAATTCCAATCTACGCATTCTCAATCAACATATTTTGCGCACTTTTCCTTCAATACCCACAATGTAACATTAATTAATCACGACAAAGTCGTGTTTCCAGTCAACAAAAATTTTCAATGCAACTCTGACAAAAGAATGGGCAGATGGGGTACGTTCGGAAGGTGCCGAAAATGTCGAACGATTGTGGAGCGGTTAAGCGACTGCTCTGTCATGCATTTTGGGCCGTTTGAACGAAATCCAATGTTTGGATTGATTCTTTCCGAACTTTCCTTCACTCATTTTTTGTGTGTGTGGATTCACAGAAGTTCAATCTCTCTCTGCTAACAGACACCGCATTGCGAATATCATCTGTGAGCTGTTAAAACCGTTGTCACCACATGGGCAGAAATATTTTCCGCTCTGTGAAATAACATCTAATCACAACTTGTTCAGCTGAGCAGAACTTGCTCAGAAGATAGTTAGCCATCCGTTGTGCCTGCCGAAAGTACCCATTGGTAGACAATCCTTTCACGGATTTGCCAAGAAATCGAATTACTACTCTTAAAACGCAGTCGATGGCAATGTCGTGGATGATTCTCCGTAAACGGCCACACAACAAACATACTCGTATATTTGAAAAATGTATTCATGTTCAATGCAGTTAATTGATAAACAACGAAGCCTAATTACAATGGCTGTCATTGGTTCACGTAGAAAACGTGCTGCGACAGAAGAGTTCCTCATTAGATACATAGTTTTTTTTCACGAAAGAACAAAAAAAAAACAGAAATTCACTTCGAAGGTAGCGGGTACCTGTTAAACTGTTGTCCTTTCTTTTATTTTGATGTGACAAGTAATAAGGATTGCTTCATACCAAATGAACAGACGATTCTCCGTAAAACAGGTAGCGTGCAAACGTTCAGTAGAACAGGTTGTAATTTTTAAGGATATTCCGCTGATAAGCCAATGTACGCATAAGAGAGGTAAAACAAAACGAAATTCTCCGTTTACGATATCCTTAGCAGAAAAGGACAATAACATGTTGTACGTCTGTATCTGCAGGTTCTCGGAAACACCTTAAACCTTAAGAAAACTTCCAATTAGTTGTAAACATTTTGTTCCATAAGGACCTACTTGCCCTTAACAAGACAGTATTCAAAAATAGCGCCAAGTAAGTTCATGTTTTTTTTTTGCTCCGAGGATTTAAGGGTATTTTTCTGCACCTTATAAAATTTTAGAGTTCTAACACAATATTCGTGTACGTACACAAAGTTTTCTCGGATGAAGAAAATCGTTTCATGATTCTGGAATCAGTTAAAACTAAAGATGTTATTCTATGGCCGTTTTAGTTAATTGTGTTTGCCGACAAGGACACAGAAGGATGTTTGTGGTTTATTGCTTTAATCTTGAGCGTATAAATAAACGCAACTTCCATGTAGGTTGAAAGTGTGTAGGTATCCGTATACCGTATCCACTTTATGTAGATTGAAAGAAACCATTACCAGATAGACGCCTAGATTACGCACCTCCGGCGAAACCTTATCAAGTTTTACGTTAACGACGAAGACCATTAATCTCCAACCTGGATATTCCGATATTGTGTTGGTAGCCAGCCAATTTATTATATCGTTCCTGATCCTCCTTCAGATTTTCTCACATTCGCAACTCCCAAAGCACGTGAACTGTCTTGTCGTGTTCGATCGAATGGGCAGCTAACATCCAGAAGATCTCTTGGATCAATCGCGTCCATGCTGCCAATATCACTGGCACCTTCGATTGATAATTTATAGAGCAACAAGAATAGTAAGTGGACCACTTCAAAGATTAATGGCAGCTTGAAATCAGTCGGCGGCGACGTTGATCTTAACCAAAGACACTGGTGCTGGTACCTTCCACATAATGTTGCTGCAGCAAATATGTACCAGCCCCGTTTGCGTGTACTAGTCGAGGTACATATTGTAATAATTATAAATCGACCGGAAACTGCGGAATGCGGCTAAGTCGATCCAATTTGAATTTTAATCTGGGATAAGTGCCTTCTTGGCTTGTCCATCTATCCAACTGTCAGGCTGTCGGCCTGTCGTTGCTCCGAGCCGCGACCGGTTGATACGGACAGCAGCCTTTGGTGTACCGAGTCTTCCAATTGTCTTAATTTAACATTCATGTCTTCATCCCATCAGAGGCGCAAAAACCCGCGACGATCGCGAAACTAGACCCCAACATTTGCTGCCCAAGCAGTCAGACTTTCAATTTTTTTTAAAGACGAACCAGAATGTCCTCGATCTGGTTAAAAACTAGCATCGGAATGCCATCGATTTTTATTATTAATTGGCTCTAATTACAGACCCTGTAATTATATATAATGATGAGGGCAATGGCGAACTTTCTTCGTGTATCCATGGACTTGCATTTTATATTGCGTATCTTTGGATATGACTGGCGTACGGCGGCGGGACGAGATAAGTGGCGCCAATCTAATTGCAATCAATGTTTCATATGTAAATTTGCCCGTACGAGTGGCAGGTGCAATGCACTTGAAATATAGCTGTAATTAATACAAAAGTTGCTTGATATGGCTTAAGAAGTGTTCTGATTTACATTAGAGTAGATACAGCTTAGAAGCTGGTAGGATGGCGTCTACACATGACATTATTTATGGCTGTCGTTGCCTATTGAATAAAAAGCGGTTAAAGTTATACAGGCAGGAAAACCGATGTTTCTACGTGATCAATTAGCAGTGAAGGATTCGAGCCAAAGTACCCAATAGGGAGTGCAGATAAGCACTGCTTTAAGTCTGCTTGAAGATGATCAGCCCGTCAACCGGTACGTCGGTAAGTCGTTCCATGCTATTGGCAAAGAACCGAGTTCACCAAAAGTACAGAGTTTACTCAGAGCTTTCACATGATCAGCCCGTCAGTCGCGTACCGACTGATGGGTTCACCGACGTATGGCTTGCCCGTCAGCCCGACTGACCGGCTGACCGGCTGACCGACACAACCCTTTCACATGATCCGCGGGCAAAGAGGATTGATATTCTACAAGAGTGATCACTCCATAGACCTTTCGCCTCTGACAGTCGATTTGTGTATGCATTGACCAATAGTATAGACTAAATAAGAAAGCTCACTTCATACAACTTTAGCCTTCGCCGATAGATTTGTATGTATTGATTCTCTTGTGTATCTATACTGTGTAGTCTATGTCAATACATACAAATCTACTGGCAGACGGGAGCCGCTGATCCAACGCTGTAGCGAATACATCTGCCCAAGCTTGGTCACGAACTGCTGAGCCAACGCTTAGCGAATACATCTGCCCAAACTTGGTCACGAACTGCTGACCCAACTCTGTAGCGAATACAGCTGCCCAAGCTTGGTACAGCTTGGATTCTAAGCTCGCAATGTTTTACCGATTCCCGCAAAGCCACGAACCGCTTCTGGCCAAGCTTGGATTCTAAGCTCGCAATGTTTTTCGCGGATTATAGCTAAAGTATTTCGCCAATTTTAATAAAATTGCACACCTTCGAAAGAATACCTTTCTAATGGTGTATAAATCATTAAAACCGGTTCAGTAGTTTGGGAGGAGTTCCCGTCACAAAATTCCCATACAGAAATTGTTAGCCTATTAATATATAGATTAATATATAGATGTAAAGCTGTACACCGCAGGGGACCCCGCAGCTTCTTACGCATGTGCACAAAACAACATACCATCTGTCTGCTTTTTTTCAAAACCTTTTCGCCGTTCAAGTTCGCTCGATAATTACGAGAGCGGAAACGACTTGATTAAAAATTCGAAAAACTTTCACCTAATTTTAATTTTCCACAAAAACTGCATCAGACTGTACAAAGCGGAAAAGCTACGCTTCCAAAAACCTTGCTCTAGAAATCATACACCATTGTGCGTGATACATTTTCGATGCGTGGGTATCTAACAGCTGCTAATGCTAACTGGGTTTTCTTATCTACGAGATTATTGTAAAAAGCTCGTGCCACAACGTCGATAACCATTGTATGTAGTGCACACTTCAGTATGCCCTAAATTCACTTCTTCCATATTCATAGTCAAATAATATGAATCTTTGTATTCATAAGCTGTTAAGTGTTTCATATGTGAAATATGTGTTTTGTAGTTAGTACGTAGATAACATTAGGCTTAATTCAAATTGAAATACTCCCATAAATGTAGATATTGACAGGCTATTCAATTTGAATATAAAAATGTCGAGTTTTAAGTCACTACTATCTTTGGGATTTGAATAACTCAATTTATTCACAGCAGAGTTTTGGAATATTAAAAAGTAAATAAGAAATTCGAATTACACATCATACAAATTTGTAATAAGATTCTAATACATTAAGGCTATGCATTAAGAAATTCTAACTGCTTTTTTGTCTGGTTAACTTATCGATGGAATTTATCCACAATGGTTAGGCTTTTGGTTAGATTGATTATGAAAATTAGGGTGGAGTCCATTGGATTTTGTTGGTTCATGTGACTGTTTTCGACACAAAACAAGTAGCACTGATCCACACGCCTCGTGGGAGAAAAAAGCTATGATGTTGTTGAAGTCGTTCTATGGTGCTACTTGATGGTGCGTTCTGAAGTCGTTTCCCGATTCTCTTCCCGTCGACATTGGATATATTAGTGAAGAAAGCACTAACCTATTCTCGAAATCTCGTCATGGCTAGAGTCGGGCGTTTGCACAAGAAATATATTAGAGTTTCCTTGTCCACCCCATCCTTCCAGTGACAGTGGAAGTTGTAATATCCAATCTGGCCGTTCGTTGCCTATGGAATTATAAGGCTTTAAGTGTATTAGGAAATATTTGTCAACTTTAATCGAATTTTCCGGGGTAACCATCACTTTTTCCCAAATATGTCTTACAGATAAAATTGCAGAGGACTATATTCCGAAGCATTTGAGACCAAATAGATCGTTCTACTATTAACGGTAGTTCAGCTATGAACGATTTTCGAAATTTGTCCAGCTTAAACGCCTGCTATCTTTTTAATCTTCTCTCTCAGGATAACAACCACGATGTCCGCCGGCACCCTGCACTTTCCTAGTCTGCTACGCCCCCTGGACAAGAATCCACAGAGAAAGCGAGGTCTACTTATTTTGCATACACAATTCATACCTGTCAATGCCTAGCCTAAAAGCCTTTATCACGGCTTGGGCGGTCAGCTCCTAGTGGTTGCTGAGATCCGTTTCAGTATTCGACACGCTTCCTTAATTGCCAGCATTTCAACATTTCAACCCATTTTTTTAGCCATGAGCGAAAATTTTACAATCGTATTTTCCATTCTTTACCTCCCTCGTTCCATTCCGCGCTTTCGTTGAGAAGCTAGTTGCGAGGGGCTTCTCGAAGTCTACTCGGTGCCTATGTAGTGCGTTGAAAACATGTCTCGTACTTCGTACTGTTGGAGTACTACTGTGCCAAAATGGTTTGAAAGTCCAGCCCTCCGGCTTCTTTAGCCTAACCGCGTTACATGCGACCTTTAATTTATCGTAACACCTAGTGGGCCATGATTAGATTAAGTACAAAGGCTGCTTCATTAACTACAGCACACATGAACCGCGATAGCGTCTGTTGTGGTTGTGATACCTGAGGCGACTTCTCACCATACCACCCTACTCATTGAACCAGCCAGTGCTGATAATGAAACGAGTTTGCCAATATCAACATTTACCAAGTCATCCAGTTCGAAGAAGAAGTGGGATTCAAGAAATTCCCTTCTCCTTCTTGCAAGAGCAGGACAGGAACAGAGGAGACGAAAAATGCACTCCTCTTCGTCCTCATCATCGCAGCTTCTACAGAAATCATTGCGTGGGCCCCTAGTAAACAATGCCAAGTGATGACTCCCACGACAGTTCTGATGTCTTGCATATTCAGCGACAACAATTTAGCGGAGCGCCTAGAATCGAATTTAGGCCACAGTTACTTTGTTGGCATGTGTTACCATTTACCCATCTTGAGTTAATTCTGTTAGCCGCTTCGGATTTCAGAGTTAGCTTACAAGCAGGCATAGGCATATATGTAGATGGTCCGATGAATTAGTGCAACCTCACTTGTTGTGCCCTGCCTGGCGAGCTCATCTACCCTACCCGGACCCGGAATGCAGCATAAGTAAATATTAAAGAAATCACTCTTCTTCCCAAGTGTAAAGCGACATTTCGTCACGGTCTTTGACGTGGTCAGACCCGGTTCGAGGGACTTAATTACAGCTTGGCTGTCAGTGAAAATTATTATATCTCTAACTGATACTACGTGACACCCCAGCCAACATTGCTTTGGTAATCGCCAAAGCTTCAGCTTGAACAACACTGGAGTAAATTGAGACACTAAAGGAAAAGCTGATGTCAAATCCATCAGAGTAAACTCCTACTCCCTCCTCCATCTTGGATCCATCTGTATAGATTTCAATTGCTTTGGGTAGCGAAATTGCGTTCTCTTCCCATTCATTGCGTGATGGTTTCCCCAGAAAATGCGGTTGAAGATGAAAAAATTTCTGAGACATGGATGTGGGTAAAGTTGAGTTTCGACTTTGATCGATTTTCCAATCATTTAGGATGCATATTTTTGAAAAGGTGAATTCAAAAATATGATTTCTAAACGTTTGAAAACTGGGCAGATTGAGATAAAGTTGTGTTTTCGCTGATGAAGAGTTGAGACTTATAGCTGGTTTTTCATCAGACACTTTCTTTCCACTTACATCACCCTCCACTTTCAAAGCACCGTTTTCCAATGGTCCATTTGCTTTCAAGTTGTCTATAAGTTGCCTTGCAAAATGCTGTACTTATCACCCTGATTTATGAGACACCCTTATGTACCAGGCGAATGAAAGAATGTCCTTTTTCCTGACCAAAGGACTCAAAACACCATCAGCAGTAGTCTAGTTTATTCGTCTCATGAACTCCAATCATATGATACCCATCTTGCCTAGACATCAATTCATTGCCTGGAATGTCCTTTTTTCATATCAAAGAGTTTACCCTGTAGAGGAAACGGGATACACGATAAGAAGTTTGACGCAGTATGTCCCACAAGGGGTTAACTACTAATATAGGTGCATTCGGGGTGGATTAACATAATCACTCCCGAAACCATATCAACGTTCTAATTATTCTATTATCTGATTCCACACGTGTATGCCCAATTCACTGATGTATCCAAACCACCATAAAACCATAAATATTGTTTCGATCTAAATAGTCCCGATTAGCCCACAATCAATTCAAATTGAATAAAATTTCAATTCACAATAGATTCAGTCAACGATTTTCAATTGAATTAATCGAGCCAATTGATTCGATCCAATTTATATGTAGTTAGCCGAGAGAGGACGGGCTATTGCAGAAATTTACACACTGAATTTAAAACAGATCAAACAGCTGAGGCTTGTTTGCAAAAACGAGCCATTGAACTTGAACGCGAATGGAACAAGACCAACTATGTAGCAAAGTGCTAATGGTCGAAGAAGGCTCTGAGCCTTGGATGATGTCGTTAGTAAAGAGATATGCACATTCCAGAAGTATTCGCGTTTGGTGATACTTTTAGTAAAAGGTATCTAGTTGCAAACTAAAAAGTCATACGTGTTTAATGGTAATGAAACGACATGTAATTTATACCGTTGTTGTGGTCTACAAGTTTTGGATATAATTCTCGTCCAATTAAAATTGAATAGTGATTTTCTAAAAGACCCCATCTCGGATTATTTGTTAAAATGCATTTTTTTTTTTGTTTTTTTTTTCTACTTATATAGAGGGATGTTTTACGAATTCGCTATTTAAAACAGATATTACCCCATATCTGTTTTAAATAGTCCGGATGGCGCAACGGTTAGCACGTTCGCCTTCAACGCACTGGGCCCCGGTTCGATTCCGGGGATTTACGTGTCGGACTATGAGCCCAATCAGCTGTTAAATGAGTACCCATTATGGGGTAAATAACTCGGTTGAGCGTGTTGCTGATCACATACCTCTGCACAAAAACCGTCACGATCTAGAAAATGAGATGATGCTAACTCATCTCGAGGCCGTGGTTCAAATTGCTCTGTTGCGCCAGTTATTTATTTTATTTTATTTGTTTTAAATAGCGAAATAAAAAACATGCCTCTCTGAAATGAATTTCGAAAAGGGCACGTCCGTTAAGCTGGCACCTCCACAACGAAAAATCGGGATGTCATACTCGTATGTCATAATTAGATGCTAATTAGGTGCTGAACTCAAAAATTTATGCTCCAGCCGAATCGTCACAATTGATTACTTTACACTAGCACCCCACTTATTTAAAACCGCATATGTAAACTTCCAAATATGAGTATCATAAAAGCTGGACAGGCGTTACGTCTAAAACCTCTTTACAGGAAGAACATTTGGACATATATATCCTGCGGATTGGATTTCGGCATACATTTGAAATGCTAGTTTCCAACCCATCCAAATTAACAACATTTCCGTCCAATCTAAGAAAGTCACATCATAAAATCACAAATTTGTTTATGCTAACTACAAACAACAATTGCAACGTACACACTTTTGCGGACTATTATTAAAATTTATTATGTTTGCAAGCATGCATGCATACTCGTATGTTGGCAATTATGTACAAATCTAGAGCCCTCCTGACTATGCCTTTTCAGTACGGGACGACGTTATTCGCTTCGTCTTACATTTGGGTGTTTTGCATTGTGTGTGCATTAAAGGTGAAAAGTCAGCGAATAACTATGATATGAATTGCATGGGATTGCAAGTTTAGTATGCAACATGCCGTTGTGTGATTGCAATGATTGCACACGCCCACAATTGGATGGAGTGCAACATATGTATGCAACTTTCAATATTGTTGCTAGTATGGTACGCGCCAATAGTGAGTCGTCATCTTAGAAACAGACATTTATATTTCCGTTACTTTGATTAGTTGTTTTTATTGCACAATTTTTGCAGATATTTGCACTTTAGATCGCACACATATCGCAGAATGCGTTCGGAATCGGCAACGTTGTTGCCGGGAGTATGCAGCGCGCTGATAGCCCCAGTATCCAATTTTGCTGAATTTGACTTATGGATGGATAACTGCTAACTTGCATCCATAATGCACTCTGGTAAATACATTGGATCTAACCATTATTAGCAACTCTGTTGGAGTAACAAAGAATATAAAATTTCTTGTTGATTTTGAGATATTTCTCCATTATCGGGCATTAACGCTCATTATATTTAATGGCGCCCAACGTGGGGCTCCTCTTCACACCAACATTTATTTGGCCAACTATAGTCCTGTTTACGCCACGTCTTTTTGGGACTGAAAGCAATATTGGAAAATAGTCGTACATACAGCTCTTGTGCATACATCCAGTGCAAGCTAGGGTAACGATCACACATATTACACAAACAACAAGCAACTTGTTGTCTCACTCCGTCGACTTTCGTCTGTTCATTACTTTTTTAGGCATGCGAACATCGTTTCTTCGTTGTACATGCCCATTGAAGACGTTTGACAATTTTGGAAACTTCTAGCTCATCGTACAGTTCATACAACTCATGGTTGTACCGGATGCACTATCCATCTCGGTCGTGAACTGCTCCGAAAATTCGGCTTTCGCCTCGACTTTCCGTTTGAGTGTGTTTAGCATGTTTTCGGAGGCTTGGGTTAGGGTCCAGCTTTCGCAGCCATAGCATAGCACTGGTTGTATAGTGGTTTTGTACATGTGGAGCTTCGTGTTTCTGTGCACATGCTTCGATTTCATTATGGGGAGAACTGAGAAAAAAGCTAACTAGGTACATTCGTCGCTTGATTTCGTTGTTGTTGTAGTAGCGATGCTTCGAATACTGCAGTTCTTCTTGCATCGAGGGGGTTTGGCAGCTCTTGGCCGTTGAAAAACGGGTCGTTCCGGTACGAAGAACCGGCTGCCGCAGGAATTCGTCAGTTTCGTGGGCGTCCTTTGACAGGTTGCTACACGGTCGTAATTCGGTGCTGATGTCCCCTACGTTGAGGTTCAATTGTGCTGGTGTGTGATGCGTTGTCCAACTTCTTTTGCAGCGGCGTCAAGAGTATGCAGAAGTTCTTCTGCGTCGATCAGTTTTCGGGACATGATGTTGATGTCGTCTGCGTACGCTATCAATTGTGTCGACTTGACGAGCGTTCCACTGGTGTCCGTATTCCTTACTCGAATGACGTATTCAAGTGCTAGGTTGAAGAGCGTCGGCGCCAATCCATCGTCCTGCTTCAAACCAGTACGTGTTTCAAAAAGATCAGTAAACCTATTCTGGATCGGATTGGCATGACATGACATCTAAAAGGTTAACCAGGATGCCTTCGATCGTTCTTTTCCTCCACGAGGTAACTTACCCTAGCCCGTTGTTAAAAAAACGCATCTACTCCTTAGATCAGTTGTGTGATATACTTAGATTTTATTAATTGCCGAACTCAAGCAGTAAACTTTGCTCAACGGATACCAACTACTGGTTGAACGTATGTCAACGCCTGTATATGGGTTGAGGTTTTATTTTATTTCATTTTTTAACAACTTTTTTGTATACTATTTTATATGCAAAGAGTAAAAATTCTTGAAAACAAGGATTCTTATGACTACCCCACTGTTTACTCTTCACAATAAAAAAAATACGTGGTACCTCCCGCTGTGAAATTGTTTGCCTCTGATTGGACGGGTTTTTTTCGACAGCAGAAAGACACTCGTCGTTTATCAGGGATGCGGGGCGGCAAAGGAAACAACTTTTCGGTGTCAAACATGTACGCTCAAGTAAGTGATAACGGCTATTCCATTACTACCAGTTCTATGCTGCTGAGGAGGTTTTGGCACTTCGGGACGGTCTAAACGACAATACCCTCAGCCTCCGTCCTAATCCAAGGTCAATGCATGTACAATTGGGGCACTAGGTATTCAGTTTGGAACTACAATATACATATATACATGTATATACATAAATGTATATGTTTATATATAGTTATTTGAAAATTAACTACTTTCGATAGCGATAACATTCCACTTCTAGAACATACAAGTATAACGTGAGTTTGATTAGAAATTCTTTAGAGTATTATAAAATTGCAAAGATAATTCATAGATTAGATCAGCAATTAACTTTTACGTACACTAAATTACAGTGAAAATGAACCACCTTACGTTAGAAAAAGAATTAATTGATAAATGACTGAACCGTTCATATTAAAATTGGTTTTATATAAAACTGAAAACTGAAAAAAAAAAAAAACCGAACCGAGCCGAGCCGAAGCTCAAAACGCTTTTGTTTCTTGACACAGAGTGATCACCAGAAAATGTAAAATAATAGGCGCGTTTTTGAACAGTCAACCAGACCAGAGAAAATCATTTCCGCATTTTGAAATTCAAGTGATGTCTTCACCAGGAAACGACACTTCCACCCACAATCCTCTTATCGTCGCAGCTTTGCAACAGGTTGTTCTGTTATGAGCAACAATGGCATCTAGTCATCCATAATTGTCAAATTTCATAGCTCAAAATTGACTACTGACAAAAAATCGTATGGCTATGACAGTGCAAGTGTCATTTCTCAATTGTCATCATATGCTGGTCCTAGTCAGCGGAGAAATTTTTCTGATGGAGAAAATGACATTTTTCACAGCATGTTGTGTCCATCAAAAACCCAGTGGAGAGAATTCATAAAACAAATTGACAACAGTATGCTAACAGTTGTGTGATATGAACTTAGCCAATGGTTAGGACCAGCATATGATGACAATCCTGAAATGACACTCGCGCTGTCATATTCATACGATTTTTCGACAGTAGTCAGTTTTGAGCTGCAAATTTGACAATTGATGGATGACTAGATGCGAGTGCAGTTCATTACACAACAACGTGTTGCAATGCTGTTTCGATACTGTTGCCACAGCGTGTTGCGATTCCGCTGTGTGTTATGAATTTAGCCAATATTTATTGGAAAAAATCAGGGCTAAGTCAACCTCGCAGTGACAGTTGGAATGACGTTCGCGTTAACGTGTGTGTGCCCAATTCGGCATTGGCGGCAATTTATCATTCACCGAATGATCATGGGCACAACGTGTGTCCAAGGTATAAGGTGGTTCATTTTCACAGTGGTTCACTGTATATTATTTTGTTTTTGATAAAGTCAGTTAAAGATATGTTCACAAATGTTAACTCAGAGTTGATAAATGTTAGTTAGATAATCCCGATCAGATCCATATATGCTTTATGTACTTATTATCATAAAGTAAATAAATATTATTATGTTGAAAGCTTAATGCTCCAGTTTGTTCAACCGATCCTTCTCACTGATAGTGGTAGTACAGATTGTATATGTAGTTAAGTATTTTCCAACTTATATTGATAAATTTAGCAATGAACTCATAACGGAAATGGAATGACATCTGTGTGTTTGGCGAATTCTAATTCTATATCGCCATATTATCTTCCAATGTTGACTAATGGGCACATATGTATGTATCATGCTTATTGCAAAATGCTTACTAATCGAAATGGAAAATATGGTATTTTTGGACGTTTTATAAGATAAAAAATTGAGGGGCGTCACCGTACATAATACGTATTTGAAGACTCTTTTACAATTCACTTGCTTAATTAAACCTAGCCTTTCATATAATAAATGAACAGCATATTGCATCAAAATAAAACACGAAACTCTTCCCTCAACCACATGGCAGACAGGAAAACCAATCGGGTCAATCAAAAGATTCCGATCACCTCTCATCGTCATTGCATCAACATCAGTCACTTCCCGTCCTTCAGCAAACAATGCTTCCAAAGGTGTGTGTTTTCAATTTTCCAACCGTCCACGTTCGACTTTTATTTATGTACTTAACTGTCAGAGCCACAGAGGTTTTCTCGGGGTATTTTCCTGCCTATCCTGGCATGGTTGGTTGGTAAGTACTCTGTGCAGTTGTTGTTTCTCCATAGCGCAGATGACGCCAAGATCTCAGATCTCCGATCTTGCTTCACAAACAGCAATGTAAACATACGATCTTGATAGTGCGATAGTGTAAATATGAAGAGATTAATGTAAAAATGTTGCCCTGTTTGTAGAGAATGTACTGCGGTCTTTCCGCTGAAGGCCTATCTTAGCACACTGTGTCACGTTGGTTTTGTCAACAATAAGCTCGTTCAACGGCAAGAAGCCAATTCGGTCAATACAACGAAGTGGAAGATATCTTGCGATTGGGTTCGGGGATATCTTGCAATTTCCTGTTAAACAAACGATAGCTCTAACAATTAGATGAGCTATTTGTTGAGCAGATGGTAGTCAGTCTATGTTTGTGTTAGACATGTTGGCGATATGTTTACTAAATTGATTTGTAAAAAATCTGCATGAGTTATCACTGTAACGTTATCTGGAATACAATTCGCCGTTCTGGTGGACTCCTTAAACATCGATTGTAGGGGCGTCTCATTGAATATTTCGAAATCTGGATACTTACCAATCAAACTTAGTATGAGTTGCGTTTGTTTCACCGGATTTCAGTCTATTTTCATACAAAACGACACCGATTTTGATGCAGGTCTCGTATAGAATCCTAACGGATCAGAGTTGAAAGTGAATTGGTTGAACGTCAACTTGTTTCGCCCCTATTGAAATGTATACTGAGTCCGCAGTTCACCCCCCACGCGGCGAAGTATCTGTATGGTGGTTGTTAAAGTTCGCTCGTCGCAGATTCGTGGCGTTCTTTTCACTCGTGGTCGGTCTGAGACCCAAATCCAGTGAACCGAACGCGACTAATGAAACACACTTCCTTAAGGATTTGATATCGGATCCGCTGGATGTTCTGTAATGCTTCAGTACACTTACCTGCAAACGAAAAATAGAAAAGATGGTTATCAAGTTGGTATATAGTTTTTTACCTTGTTGTGAAAAATATCTACGTAAAAAAACTATTAACTATCGCAAAATAAGAACTCAGACACACTCACCTCTTAAACCTATCTTAAACTACGAAACGAGTTGAAATGGAACATGGCTAGTGGCAAGGAAGTGAACTGACGTATTGTCGAAAAAAAGAGTAAGAGGACCATCAGACTAGCAAAAATTTGTACAAATGTTTGTACAAAAATCACTGTGGTTAGAACGTTACCAGTGGTTTGCAAATTTGTTTGGCCGTAAGCCCCTCAAAACTGCACACAGAGAGGATGGATGAGCGCGATTGCCCTCATACGGCACTTCATTCGCAAAAATGTGAAATAGTCGGCAAAAATGTGAAGTACAGGCATACCCCGACATAAGCGTTTCGTTTAAAGAATTTCGCATTTGAGTCGTCAAATAATTTTCACACCGATTAACGACTACTTTGCTTCACACTTACGTCGATCCTTAGAACATACAGTACATGGAATGAGCATTTCCCGTTTATCACTGGCTCCAATATCTGGTGAATAAGTCGACAGTCAGCCTACTCAGTTGGCGTTTAATACTGACAAATGTTGACTGTTCTGTAGAATTGTGCATAAACAAATGTCAATTTTTGTCAAATTATCGACAATCAGCCTACTCAGTTGGCGTTTCGATATTGACATAATGTTGACCACAATGTCGAATTGTGCATAAACAAACGTCAATTATTGTCAATATTTGAATTTCGTAAGTCTACTGAGTTAGCTGACTGTCGACTTAGTACCCAGATTTTTGAGCCACTGTTTCTATGGAGACATACAGGACAAGCTCATTCCATGGCTATATATTCAAAGCGTCGATCCTCGAAATTCGGAAATTTATAAAATAATTTTATCTAAGTTGCGCTATATTTTTTATACCCTAGACTTTTAGTATAGAGTATATTGCTTTTGTCACGACGAAAATATGTAACACCTTAAAAGAGGCTCCGGAGGTATAGCAATGTATTTATACGAGTATAAATGATCATGGTCACTTCCTGATTCGATTTAGCCATGTCTGTCTGTCCGTTCGCGCGATAACTTTCGATAGAATGAAGCTAGAGACTTGAAATTTTGGTCAAATGTTTGTAGTAGGATCTAGTTGGTTGGTATTGAAAATGGGCAAGATCCAACAAAAGAAGCCACGATTATGATGAACATGTTGGCAAAGCCCAGAAACTGACCTGGAGCAGACATGTGCCGCCGCTCAGACGGCCTTTGGTATACCAAAGCCCACCACCTATTGCTCGGCTTGTACTCTGCTCGATACCACATCGGCATGCTCTTGGTATCCAATGTAAATGAATGGGAGTCCATACATTGGTCAGCTCGACCTCGACTCGAACTTTGTTCGACATCAACTGGTACTCGACATGTTACCGGTAAAATCATGCAACAGAGATCGACCGTGCGACTTGCGAAAAACCTTTGGAAATATGTGGAAAGTGTGTTTACTAAAAGGGCGTCAGATACACAATTAAATGTGACATGCATTCTTTGCATGATATTCAGTAAATTGGTTTTTGGCGCGAAATTATGTGTTCCCGAGGACACTCATTGAGATGATGATTCAATATTAATGGCAATGAGACGATGGCTAGATGATAATGTTTGGGTGAAGATTTTTTTAGTGTGATGATGGCGCGGTATGTATGTATATACTATGTGGGTGGTCCCTAACCGATATTAAAATCCAGGTGAAGTTTATCGAGACCATGTCGAGAACATTTTGAGAGAATGTGGTGAAAGTATCGAGAGCATGTCGAGAACATGTCGTGGACGACCGAAGGTCGAAACTAGTGACGAGTAGCGAGCCTAATACATCCTTTCTGACATTTTGAAAGTTTTTTTTCGCATTTTCGTCGTTTGGGAGCTTGAATCGTAGACTTCACTTCGATTCTTGGCATGGTATTGAGCAAATTGGTTTTTGGCGCCAAAATTATGTGTTCCCGAGGACACTCATTGCGATGATAATGATTTAATATTAATGGCAACGAGATGATGGCTAGATGGGCTAGATGATAATATTTGGGTGAATATTTGTTAATCTGATGATGGCGCGGTGCGTATGTAGCACGTGGGTTGAGATCAACATTGAGGTGCAGTTTATCGAGAGCATATCGAAAGATTGTCGAGAACATTCCGAGAGTATGTTCAGAGAATGTCGAGAACCTTTCGAGAACATTTCGTGGACGAACAAGGGTCAAACATGTCGAGGACGACCAAAGGTCGAAACTAGTAATGGGTGACGGGCCTAATACATTTATTTCGACATTTCGAGAGAGTTTTTTTTTCGTCGTTTGGATGCTTAAATTGTATGCTTCACTTCGAGGCTTTATTTTTTTTCACATCTTCCCCGTGAAACATCGTTTAACCTTACTAACGATTAATGACTGGATTACTCCAATGACTTCTCACACCTTGATTATTCATCGTTACCAAGAGCCAAATTTCTTGCATTTCCGAAAACCATTATTTGTCCAATGACTGCCGATGATGAATCCATTGCAAATAGCTACCCGGGTGAGATCGACAATAAGTTAACTCTCCACTATAATCGCAACACTCAAAAAGTAAACACTGAGATGGAGAATTCAGAAGTTCATGGAAAACCACTTGAAATTATTAACTGATTGCATTTTTCATTACGTTTCACTACCTCTGAGAGAGCGCACGAACCGCGATGAGATCATCTTATCTACAGTACTCGTATTAAATTTTTTTTAAATATTTTTTCCCCCAGTATAAGTACATATTTAGTTATTAACATTCCAGACGAAACCACTTGACATGAAACCACAACAGCATCACTCCTACCTTGAACAGAAGACCCAGTAGCACACCAAGAAGAATGCATCTAAGATCTCATTAGAGCTCTTGTTATTATAATTAGCTCGGGGTGGCGCTCAAAATGTATTTTCTCTTTAGAGCTGAATATTGTTCAAATGAAGAGTACGTAAGTATCTTGAAATCTACCAGAGATACGATACGTCGCGTCGTTGTTTGCGCTATGACAAACGAATGCATAAGTGACAGTCATTATAATGAGAATTAGTGATTTTTCTATAGTGTATCATCGTAGATGTTTCATATCTTCGATATATCTGAAAGATTCTCATATCTTACCTGGCATGCACACTCAACTTCTGAGAAAACATGTGATCATCGTCAACATTAGCTTCATCCAGCATCCACTTTGTCATCTTTCCGGTACCATATCATCGATATGTTTGTTCATATACCACACATCGACCGATAAGTCGGCCAAAGAACCTTGGATGACCTCAACGGTCGGAACTAAGGTCCATGCTGTTTATAAAACGACCATCACTCTCGAGAGGAAGATGAGCCTTTTTAAAATTCAAATTCGTGACCCAACACTTAGAAACATTTCATTTATGCGATTGTGTCTGCGCTTGTGTGAGCCTCGCGCGTCATCTTGAGCAATCGAATCCATAGGAGGTTCTTTATATGTCTCAAATCTTGAAAATACATAAAAGATCGCGGGATCCGCTTGCCACATGTTAGTTCGGAACAATAGGACGCTGGACACGGCTTAAGAGCTTGAAGACTCTACCATTCATTTCCTTTACAATTGACCGCGACAAATCAGCGTCAACATATCGATAGATCTTTGTAAGAAAAATATGAAAGAAAACGAGTCCAATAAGAATAATGTTAGAAGACATTTTTAAATCTTATGTTCTTTTCACCTTATTTTTTTCTCAAGAATACCACTAATGTATGCGCGTGTATGTACTGCTGCGGTCGTAGTTGTCCACGGGGCTCTTATGAAGAAGAGAGATTTTGTAGCTGATGATGAGGTTACGTCCAAGACAACAAACAGATTCCCCGAGATATAATAATGGTGTGTTGGACAGGTTTTCTACAGGTATCCATCCACACGGAGCTCGCGCGGTGTTAAGCATGTTGAAGCTGGTCTGCACTACACCCGAGATTATGATGCTGACGAGAGTTGAGCCGGTTTTCTTCACTGGTCACACAAATGCTTTTTTTAACGTTTTTTTTCAGCATAACATCTTCACGGCCTTAGAATGTTTAGACTGTAGCACGTTGACCAGTCCGCAATATTGGCGGTCATGTTTTGTAAAAGTGTCGGATAATCAAACACGTAAGAGATCTTTGGGAAAGATATGAAATGTTGAAAATTGTGTTGGGCGTAAAATACATTGTGACCGATATGTTGGATGTATGACTTTGTTTGATCGGTAACATGTATGCAAATGCAATAAATTTAGTTCTCCGAACTCTGAAGAAATTTGGGATTTAGTTTCATCAATGGGAACGAAAGAAAGAAAATCTCGTTTGTGCAGGTTTAGCTTAGGTTCAAGGAGTGCTGATATGCAGAGCACACATAGACCTCAATTGAGTTCGTTGTGATACCATTATTGGACTCAAACTCAACAACCTCCGACCAAAACCTAATCAGCAAACCGAAGAATGAAACGATGGAGCTAACCGACACTCATCTTCTTCAAGTCAGCCAAATCGGCGAAGTAGTGGGTCCCAAGGGTGGTTTTTCTACTACCAGCCAGGGCACGACAGGTGTAGAGCTCCTCATCTTCATCTCTACAGCTTCTTCAATCATGATTGTAGTGTATTCAAATTCAAAGTCTGCTGGCATGCTCTCCAATGAGGCAATGGCCAGTGATAACCACCATACAATTTTTAATGAACCTTATATTCAACAATAGCAACCCTGTTGAGTAGTTAAGCCGGCCGTATATGTTCAGGTTTACCTTGAGGTATACCTTGACATATACATGCAAAGGTATAACTGTGCAGGTCTCGATGCCTGTTCAAATCTGGATGCCTGTGCAGCGCGACAACACACACTACGGTAGACCTGTGCAAGTATACCTCATGGTATACCTGCACAGGCATACCTCAAAGTCGCGCTCGGTGGCCATGGTCTTTAGGTCACTGCTCTACGATACTAATCTAGAGCTCGGAGTTCAAGTCTCGGGGCGATCAAAAACTGCCTGTGGGTACTAATAGAACTTCCACAGTGTTGCGAGCCCTGTGGGTACTAATAGAACTTCCACAGTGTTGCGAGCTTGTCAGTATAAAGACGGCGCGGATAGTGCATTCATGCGATTTCGAAAAGTAGATATGCTATCGAAACGTCAACAAGGCATAGAAATACTAGGGATGTTGACGCGCTCATGCCCCTGGAGGGGTCAAGGCAATTAACAACAACAACATCCTCACATAAGCTCACAAGACGTTACAGGGTCACTTGGACAAGGGTGCAAGTGCTCCAACGATATCACTGATCCGAGGAAACTACGAAATCGCTCGGCTTTGCTTTTTGACGATTTTTTTATGAACTACTAGCATTAGCTTCGGCTTTCACCAGGAACATCTGAAACTGAAGATGGTAAACGCCAGAAAGCTTCGAACGTAAACCCACTCTGTTCGGCGGGCGTGCATGATCTTTCCGTGAAAAAGGGAAATCGGAAATGTTTTTGACATCCTGACAACAACTGACAACACAGTCTACGCTTTTGCACTTCTTGTTCTAGGATTACTCTGTATCGCTTCTCTAGGACGTTGTTGTCTACATAATTCTGAAAAGAAGAAAAAGAAAAAAGAAAAAATCGGACTATTATTCCGAAAAAAAAGTGGATCTGTCCGACATTCGTAGTCATATAAATGGCACCATCCTCCACACTATCCGCACCCAGATTTTTACTAGTTAATATGGCGTAACCTTTCAACATAAACGTAAGGCAGTAAAGTAGCATCTAATCCATCCATCCAATCATTGCCTTGCCAGAACAATTCGCACAGGTTCTAGGATCATGAATCCAACAAAACGACGAAAACACCCCGAGGCCATTATCACAACCTTTACGGAAAGGTGATACAACCTCGTTGATTTGTACCTGTCTGTGAGGTGAAAAAGTGTGAAACAATATGAGCTCCTGTAATTTATGAAACATTTGGCGTAAAAGGCTCGTAAATCTTGCGGTTTGTAGGCACATTCGCCTTTCATTCTCGCGGGGCAAATTACCAAACCGTGTGCTCTATGAGTTTTACCAACGGATTCGGATTAAATGGGTGGAGTTCGACATACCTCCCCAGTGTATGAATTATGAGCTATTGCGACGAATGTGCAAGATACGCTAGCATTGTGCCTACTTAATGTCCATTAAAATTTTTATGGCCGATATTAAATCGGAACTTGAATGCCTTTCTGGGATAGGTGAGGTTTTAAGGCGGTTTAGTCAACCGGTTATCACTTTTTTTGTGGAATAGAATGACTTGGTCTCTATTGTTACCTAAGAGCAAGAACGCTTGGCGTGGAAAATAAGAAGAAGAATCAATGACCCAAAGTGAGAAAAGATGTAGTTTGTCTAGCGGTTGAGCCGACTAATTGGTTTCAATCTGACTATGGTAATTTGCTGGTTTGTGGTATATGTTAGCTGCTTAATGGGTGTTAAGCCAATACCATATGGGATAGTGGAATGTACTTAGTCAAAGAACAAAACAATCAATGATCAACTGGATGACAGGAACGTGGTTTAATCGAAAATATTTTTTGGCTGATTATGGCGTATTTATATATGAACACAATGATATATAAATACGCCATATTCAGCCAAAGAATATTTTCGATTAAACCACCTGGAACTTTTGCACAATTAGTAATTTCGACATAGGTCCTTTTCACAATCCCCCAATCGTACAATTTCAATATTACGCTAAGCACAAATGCCGCATACCTCAAACTTTTTGTTCAAAAAGACTGCAGTGTCGTATCAAATTACAAAAGGTCTGCAATGGTCGTCTTCACAGCTTGACAAAATATAAACGAAAACGTGTTCTTGCCACAATACTCGTACTTCCCTTGATTGAATATGCCTCATTTCCTCGACCTCAGCGGCGTGGTAACCGACTACGCAAGAAATCCAAACAAGGTGGAAATTCTACAGGTAAAGAATATCATGTTCAACAAATTACTCAGAACACCCATTGTTCGTGGATTACAGCGATGAATGGATTGAACCAGTAAATCCAAGCCTAGAGTGCACGTTTCACCTTTATTCAAATCGACCCCGAACTCCCAATCCTTCCTGAATAAGACGTGCGTGCTGTGCATATGTTTCTCTGTGTGTGTTCAGACAACACCAGAATTTTATGGATTTTCATCCCGTAAATTGTTTTCAGAGACATCATTTTCATTTCAATTCATTCAACGGATTAATCCAACAGCCAACACCACTTGAAAAGTGGAAAATTTAGGATAACCATTTGAGGAGTTTAAAATAAAATAATGCAGTCTCACCATCACCACCACTCACCCCTATCCAATTAGCCCCTATGCGTTTTGACTTTGAATTTATGATTCCCTACGGATTTTTGAGATCTTTTGTACATACTATACATACATAATTTAAAATCAATGCAGCGACAATTTTTGGAACGTGCGTACGTACATTGAATGGAATGTTGCCGAGGTCGAGAGACGAGGCCCCATTTAGGCCATTTATAGTAAAAAGGGTCATTGGTTGAGGTCAGATTGAACGTAAGGGACGAAAAGCTGAGAATGACTTTCGAATGTGCATTTTGGGAAAGAATGCATTGAGGTTTGTTAGGCTACTTTCAAATTGTTACTCATAAATTCCGATAAATTGCCTTTAATTGAAATCAATAGAAGTCAATAGGAATTTTGAGGGAAAATATGCTACTGAGATTGTTGTCCTGATAATAGATTTGGTTCTTTTGACGTTGATCAGTTTGTAGTTTAGATTAAAGATATTTTGAGGAAGTTTCAATGGGAGCGCAGATGTGCGAAATTTGGTGAAGGGATATATTGTGGGCAGATGATTAAAATCAAGAGGCTTAAGCTAAAATTCCACTATATGTACTCAATTGCCCTAACCCCTTGTGGGGGCATAGCGCGTCAACTGTTCCATGTGGCCCAGTTGACGTTTCGTTGGCATAAATTGGTTTCAGATAATGCAGTTGCCAGCATGCACCTCCTGCATATCCATGGCCACGAACGTTGTCGTGGACGGGATTCGAACCCGAAACGCCGGTAGTCAAACAAGAGACTGTTGCCTCAACACACTGCGCTACCGGTCGCCCCATGCTCAAAAAGTGTGTGTGAACGTGCTCAGTTTCACCTGGTAACCCATTCAACTGCGGTATCAAAGTTCATACGTTCGTATAGCACGCACGATTCAAAATAAGGAAAATTGACCGCCAGGAAAACCGCCTGGAAAACTGTTGGAATAGCGGTTGTAAGCCCCACGTTGGGCGCCAATGTTAAGAATTTTCCTGCCGGTCCTCGACGGAATTGCTGGCGGATACCAAGTCCTCCTCTCTTGTGTTCACCGCTTCTCTTCTCCGCCACACATGGGCCTGTAGGAGCTGCTCGACACGATCCTCTTACTCGTACTTGGCGACCGTTACTCCACGGTCTGCCATCCTCCCCGTGGAATCCGAGAGGAATTGAACCGTCTGAGTACCGCGGCTCGTCTCGCGCTGAAGAGGGAGAATTCGTACCCTCCGGATGGAAACAACGCCCGATGCACAAAACAAAACCAATTCATACCGTCACAAGTTCCACCGCTGAATTTCAATTGGGACCCATTTTTCCGGTATAGCCCAGGAAGACGGACGTGGGCGCCACGCGTTTCAGTGGGAAAAAGGAGTCTCTCCTTGGGGCGGCTGAAACGCAAAGAACGGCGCCAATATTATATATCAACAGCGTCGATTGGTTTCGTGCGCCAATTCGTGTATAATTTGTGGATGGAGTCAACTTTATTTAGATTCTTTAGACACTAGCCTAGGGAATTCGATCCTTTGTGTCTTCCTTCCATTTTCAGGTGCCGCACGCGTAGAGCATCCGGATCACATACTTCCTGGGACTTGGATGCCAACGAAGACGATAATGATCATGACGAAGTGAAGGAGTTTTCTATCAAGGTAAATACCGGCCTATATGCCGCCACTAAAACTATGCCGCCAACTACAATAGGCGTGTTTTTTTGTACTGCGGTGCAGGTTAATTGGGAGCTATCCGGGTTAACTTACACACATTACACAAACTATGTTGTTTGTACTGCGGCGTAGGTTAATTGGGGGCTATCCGGGTTAACTTACACACATTACACAAACTATGTTGTTTGTGTAATGTGTGTAAGTTAACCCGGATAGCCCCCAATTAACCTGCACCGCGGTTCAAAAAAACACGCCTAATATAATAATCTGATTCTACTTTTTCAGCTGCTTGACGTGATTTCAACCGGATAGTAATGAGTTCGTATTCTTTTCTTGTAGGATGCCGCGGTGTCATGACATTTCGACCCCTCCACAAAAAAACAATGCGGGTCTAAGCGCCACGCAGGACTTACTCGTATATAAGAGCGTCTGGGATACTTCTGGAAGCCGTCATTTTCTTCATGCAACTGCCGGGTACGACATTGATTCAAATTACTTACTTTTGGTTTCCTACGACAAATTCTATACCTAACTCTATGCTAACTTACTTGCTAACAACTAACTACTACTATTAACCATCACCATAGCCTATCATACTCGCTAATACACAGCCTCTTTCTCAATTTAACCTTACTATTCAAAGTAGGGTTTCAGGTCTTTGGCGTGTCAGACGCCATAGTTGATGTTGATGTTCTGGTTCGTCCTCTCTACAGGATTCGTCTAAGGGTGTAGAGGTCAGTAAAGGATATCCGGATACATACGTGTTAGCCAGTGCATTAAATTTCCGACTTTGGAATTCGACCCTATTGTCGCATATTACTACTCGTGGTGCCCCAAATGCAGGAATACCTTATCTTCTAATATTCGCACGATCTTCGAGGCCGCGGTTTTTCTCAGAAGGAATATTAAAGGAAACTTTGAAAAATAATCCAATACGGATAGAACATAATTATATCCCCTTGTGGAGCGCGGAAGTGGTAACATAACGTCTTAGGCAATACCTGCTTCCACATTTGTCCATTACTGTGTGCATCACTGAGCATACAAAAGTATGCGCATGGCTCATATGTATAATGGAATCACTCTAAATCAGTTGAGGATAGCGTATGTACAGCTATGCTCAACTTTGCACATACAAAATTGTATGCTCATACAAGAAAAACCGCAGAACATACTTTTTTTGTATGTGTACATGAATTCTTTGTGTTTTTCCGTTCGTCCGTGCACTTCCAGTGGATCGGTCTTAACCGAATTTGGTATGTAGCTTCTTTGGGTGATCCTTAGTGCGGCCCAGAGGTAGAAGTTTAGCATATCGACTGGAAGATATATCCCGATCTTTGAAAAGACTGGAAGATTGTTTTGTAGAGTTAGGAGTGAAAACTCTCAGCCACAAAGCAGGAATATAAAGGATAAATTGTATGTTCTAAAGCAAAGGGCATGTTTTATCGGTGGTTACAATCTTATCTCATGCATTTACTTAATGAACTTCACACCTCTTCCAGAACTATCAAATTTCCAATTTACAGATCATGTACGTCTAATACAATAATTATTACTCACAAAACAGAATTCAATCATCATATTAAGTCATTTATCATGCATTGGAAATTATTAACGCAAAGTCAATTAGTGTTCAATCATCCATATGTATCTTTGAACTCACGCTTGTCTGTTAAGTCCGGCGGAAAATATATGAGACAACTTCGAGCCAACTACGTGTAAAAAAGTTAAAAGCCGTAGTAAAGTATCTATTAAGAGGCCCGATAATATAGAGCCTAGGCTAGAGTATCGTACTGTGAAGCTGAAAAGCGGGCATTGGTGCTGGAGTCACAGTAGATACTTACACGACACTTGGACACTTGAAATGCAAAGCATAGCAAAACATACCAAAAGTATCCAATTACTCATAAATAATGCTAGTAGACACTAGATAGATGCGATCGTAGCTTTGACAATGACTATAAGCCGTGGCTTCAAATGGACGGGAGAGCACCAGGCCGTTTTGTTGAGCACCCGCCAGATTCCGAATAGACGGCCTAGGCCACATTGGTATGACTTACGAGTTCTAGGCAAACTGTAACCATGTCGGGACTGACCTAAAAGTGAGATCAACCAGTTGATGTTTTCAAGTGTCACGCCGAGTAAGCATTGTGTCATTGGAAAACTTCTATCTTTTCTTGGTCCATTTCGGAACACAATGTCGGCCAGTCGTTATGAAATTCATCAGTTGTCATTAACGAGTAATAATGGCCGTTGTGACTGAACATGGACGAGTTCAAGGAATGAATAATTGTTCAAGAATGAGAATGGATAATTGCGTTTGTTAGGTGCACTCGATTCTGTGCAAGATGGCTAATTGAAAAAGAAGGAATTTTGTAACAAGGTCAAAGAATGGTTAGTAATTACAGTTGTTACTTGAGAGTCGTGGCATACGAGTATGTTCTGTTGAGAGAGTCGATAGTGTAAACAAAGGCGCCGCCAGATACTTTTCTAAGGTGGGGGCATTCATTTGAATTTTTTTTTTTAAGTCATCTTGCGAAAAAAAAATTTAGTCTAATTTTTCCTATCCATAGACTCAGCCCTATTTTAAACGTCGCCATCTTATGTAATGAATCATATTCTGGTCGTACTGCTTCCACCAACAATTCGAAGGCAGCACCTGATGAGTAGTAATCTGTCGGTGGTGCGTAACCAGAGGCCAAGGGTCCCATTACACCGGACTCCGATGTGAGCGCGAGGGCATCTGAACGCTGACCGGTCCACCAAAAAACCACGCCCACGTCACCCGAACTAAGCCACAGCAAGCATAGGCCGCTGCTTAGCTCGTTGAGGTCACTATGCATGCTACCTTAGGCGCCGTATTCACGGGCATTTTCGGATGACCATCAACCCGTCCATTACATTTGATTATACAGACCGGCATTTTACGTGACCGAAAGTACTTTGACGTGATACGAAACAATCTATTGACATTTGATACGGTAGCTAGATCCTTATTTTGTATGTGGGTTCCGCTTATTGTGATCACGTTTGGACTGACCACAAGTGACAACAATAAGCGAAAACTACCAAAAATCATAAAATTTCTTCCAAATTAGATGAAATATTCAAACAAATAGTCGTTACACTAGAATTAATTAGATAGAAACATGACTTAATAATAGCCACAAGCTTCTCAGGGATGCGTTTCCTGCGCAAGTCTACCCATCTAGAATCCCGGTTCAAATGCCTTCTTGAAATCGATGAAAAGTTAGTGAAGCGGAAAATCGTACTCAGCGCATTACTCGATGATCATTCGCAAGGTGTTAATGTAATCGACACAGGAGAATCGGGATCGAAAGCCAGGCTGCTCTTCATCAATTGTGCTTTCTAAGTTAGCCTTTAGTCTTTCCAGAACGATTTTAGCTATTATCTTGGCATCGGCAGGAAGCACACAAATGCCTCTCCAATTATTACCGTCTGTGAGGCTACCCTTCTTCAGCAGTTTGATGATCAAACTCTCCTTTCACTCTGTGGGAAAGGTCTGTGTATTTTACGCTTTATCAACAAGTGGGTGCAGCAAATCGGCAATTACGCTTGGTGCTGCCTGATTAAATTCGGCAGGGATACCGTCGAGTCCGGCGGCTTTTCTTCGTTTTAGTGCAATAATTGCAGCGACTATTTCCTCTTTATGTCTAGTACTAACCTTTTCTTTTCGTGCGAAATTTCATACAAATACTGTCAAAAGTTTCGTCCTGTTGACAGTATTTGTATGAAATTTCGCACGAAAAGAAAAGGTTACTACTAGGCATTAGTCGGGGCAGTGAAGCGTATACGCACATTTTGATGGTTAGCTAAATTATCTATGTGAGGAGAAACTTCACCAGAGGTTACACGGTTCAAGACCGCGGCGAAGTGTTCTTCATACTATACATATTGACTGCGAAACTAAAAGAGCAATGGGCCTCAAAGGGCTGCTTAAAGGATCGGTTTAGTTCTCAATACTTTGTAACATGCTTAGTCATAGGAAAAACTGACAGTCTAACCTCAACTGAAATGAGCACTAAAATAATCTGCTAAAAGGCCCTGAAAATACAGTGGCTCTGGTAAAGTTCAAATTACTACTCAAGTGCCCTAACCCCTTGCGGGGCATAGCGCGTCAACTGTTCCATGTGGCCCAGTTGACGTTTCGTTGGCATAAACTGGTTTCGGAGAATGCAGTTGCCAGCATGCACCTCCTCCACATCCATGGCCACGAACATCGTCGTGGACGGGATTCGAACCCGAAACGCCGGTAGTCTAACATGAGACTGATGCCTCAACACACTGCGCTACCGTTCAAATTGGCATTTGATGGATTCTAAATTTATATCAAATATAATCAGCTGTTCTATAAATCCAAAGATATTTCCTATTGTTCACAGAACAAACCAACTACATAACCGCTGAACAGGGAGAGAACAATAGGAAACTCTTACAAACTTTTGCGGATTAACTGGCCATCTGGCAGTGACCCTCCGAAACCAACAATTAACTTGGCTATTTAACTTTCCACGCAGAACAACAGAACACCCGTGCCTCGTCCACAAACAATAGGCTTTTGAAAAAAACCTCCGAATGTGATGAATTTTAGATAGAATTTCATATCTTCGTTAACCGTGAAAGTAGACAAACTCCCACAGTAAAACCGACGGATCTATGGAATTCAACAAAGCCGCCGCTGTGTACTCGCACTCGTCTTTTTTTTCAGTCCCACCCCTCGTTCATTCGTAACACCTCGATATTTTCTCTTATCTGTTAGCACCTATCAATGATTGATGATAGTTGGGACAAAATGATTATTATCGCCATAAGGACGGAACTATCTAAACATCATTTCCTCGCCTTCAAAAATAAAAAGCTGTCAATCGTATGGAACCTACCTAATTATGAATTCCTGCAAGGAACATGCATTCATGCTCATGGATGAGTGTTGAATTACGTCACAGTGTGATTCGTAAAAAGCAACAACAACTTGGTGATGAAGCGTAATGTATGAAACATGATGTGAGGCAAGTGCGCGGGCGGGCTGTTTCTGGCGATAAAATCATGAAGGTAACACATAATTCTCCGAAGATTCCTATCAGCGTGAATTTGAATGTGTTCATCATACAAATTATTGATACAGGTAAAGAAAAAGAATGACCTGCAAAATTTTCATATCTCCGATACATTTATAAATTCAGTACTAGTTTGCTTTAACCCCATCGTATTCGATTCTGGGCAATGGGTTGTATGTAACTGCCCCACGACTTACTATTTCGCCACAGATCGCCTTGACTTTCTAGGACGCCCCCTTGTTCGGCCTTCATGGGGAATAGAGTCCCATTTTATGGCATGTCCAGCCAGGGCCCGCAAAGGGTAAGGCGAAACAAGCGCTCGCCTAGGGCGATTTTGAAACGGCCCTAAGAGAAAACCAAATTTGTGAGTGAATTTGATATCCATTTACATATTTATAAATATTTGCCGATTTATCCGATCGAGTGTGATTCTCACAGTTAAAATTTAGGCGGGTAAACGATTCAATTTCGAATCTTGAGCTTCGTTCTCTAGCAAAACCTCCAGCCTGGAATCATGTGAGGCATTCACAGACAAACAGACAAAAATGTCAAAACTGATCTTAACGTATGCTACTAGTGGCAATTATACTGCAGTTACCTTTGCCACCAAAATTTACAAATTTATTATGTGTAAATAAATAGTACCAAGCGAAATCGACCAGGCAGAAATGGCGCTTGAAAAGTCCTTCTCACAACCGCCCTTGTCCAAGTGCCCCCGCCCGACCGTTGTCCAGCTCCGTACCGCTATTTTCGGCAACAGATAGCATATCTAGGTAGACGAATTGGTCCACCTGGATTCTGGTTGACATCAAAGAAAAATATACTATTAGACTAGATGGCAATTGCAACGGAAGCTATTCAACCGATCTAAAGGACGGCGTTGATAGAGGCGGAAGTTGCGTGCAGAAATAGTAGAAATATTGAATGGCAAATTTATCGAGTGTCCAGTGTCCAGCTCGATTCCGGAATTTCCATCCGCAGAAATAGGCGAAAAAATTTAAAATAAAATATGCGTGTAATATCGTTAAATACCTATATTAAACGATTGATACATATCATATACATAGCTGCCAAATGATAAATAATATCATGAAAAATATTTCTGTCATATCAATCACTTATCACTTATATTATGAAATTCGTATTACGTACTTTTTTAAATATTATGCAATATTTATACTGCTCTCAGATATCAAATATCAGTGGGTTTCGTCTTTTTTTTACTAGAAAAAAGGCAGTAATTAATCCGACTTTTTTTTAGATAATTCGAATTACTTAAATTTAGGTTTATGGAATTCGGAACACTGCTACTTACATACAAAATTGTTGTTTTAACTGATTGAATTCTTCCTTTCACTTACCTGTAAAATAGAAAAAAAATAGAAAATTAACCTTTGCCTTAGTTCTCTTTGAATTTAATAAAATATGGCAAAGTACTGAATAAATAAAAATGAAATCCGGGTTAGTTTCTCTGAACTCGAGGTCTATCTGTAAACATCACATCGCATGAATCGACGCTCAACTGGAAATACTGTGTGAATATTACTATTTTGCCAACTATTCCGACGTTGCAACGTTTTCTGTTTACTGTCATATTAGATATTACATATTTCAACCCAAGGACGTCCTGATCCATTGTCTTGGAGAGTAGGCATATTCCAGAAACCAATCTTTGCAATTAAACGATATCCAAAAGTACATAAATTATATATATATAAATTATAATATTAAATAAATAAATAACTCGGGCAACAGTCCAATTTGAACCATGGACTCGAGATGAGTTAGCATCATCACATTTTCTAGATCGTGACGGTCTTGTGCAGAGGTGTGTGATAAGAAACACGCTGAACCGAGTTATTTACCCCATAAATGGGTACTCATTTAACAGCTGAGTGAGCTCATAGTCCGACGCGTAAATCCCTTTTTCATCGAAATCTACCACATTCAGTAGGAATCGAACCGGGGCCCAGTGCGTAGAAGGCGAACGTGTTAACCATTGCGCTATCCGGACTACAAATTATAATATTAGTTGACGAATATGTATTTTGAAAAAATGGGTACGCTGAAAACAGTCGCTCGAAGACAAATTCGAACCAAATTGACTATTAACACACAAAACTGTCTCATAACGACTGCCGCAATGTTGCAAAATCTTAGTGCTGCGTCTTCGCAATGTTGGTAACTACATACTTTATAATATTTTGTTTCAATATGTATGAAATTCTGTTGGTCGGTTATAGCGAAACTCGGATATAACGAACATTTTCGGCAATCCCTTGGAAGCTCGTTATTTCCGAGTTTCACTGATTTAGTTTTGCTTACTCAGCACAATTTCTAAATACAGAGTAAAAGTACTCGTAAGTTATTTAAGTTGTAAGTGTAATTTGTAAGTTGTCCCTTTATAAGCCTGACGCTATGGGAAGCGGGAAATCTAGCAGAAACATTAGAAAAACATTCTTGCACATTTTGTCGATCATTTTGCACCAGTGACGTGCAGTGGAAATTTTTCATAGTCAAGCAGTTGGGCGCCCTAAAGCCAATTTAGCATAAACAAAAATGGACTGTATAATAGAATATGGACAGTCACAAAAACATTTATACCAAGCGGCTTTAAGCCTTAAAGAAGAAATCAGGAAAGATATAAATAAAATATTGGCACATATATTCGCAATACAAAAAAAAAAAAAAAAATAAAATATTACTAATAAAAAAAATGATAAATAAATATTATGTTAATTAAGACTAAGAAAAATTCAGGGGTATTTGAAATAAATAAATATTCTTTCGCCATTGCCATTTATTTGTATTCCAAATCTTCTTTAAGTAAAAACTCTTTAATCACATTATCAAAAAAAACGTTTTCTCTTCGCATTTGTATAAGAAGATCCTTTTCAACCGCAATTAAAGCAAGATCCGAAAGTCGTTCTTGGGATTGGCGATTTCTCAAAAATGTGTGAACGCGCTTTAGTGTTGAAAATGACCTTTCCGCAGTTGCCACTGTGACTGGAATTGACGTTAATAATTTTGCTAAAATATGAACTTGCTTAAAACCGTTTGCGACATAAGGCCGTTTTTGAAAATAATCGAGAATTTTACTAGGATTCGCGTTTTTAAACTCATCTGAAGAATAAATAACTTTTAGCTCATTTTTCAACTTTATTCTGTCGAAAAATTGACCGTGATATTCAATAAGTGAGTCAAAATTTTTATGGGGAAAATTTGACTTGAATTTAGAAAAATAATTCGGTTCAAGCAACTCTAAAAATGAAAGATCTTTAAACGAATGGAATCGATCTCGAATTTGCCCGAGAATAACATCTATAATCTCCCCAAATATCCGCCGTAAATTTTGTAAAGGATCTATCGCATTTCTACATTTCTTACGTGGTGGCTGATATTCTGCTGTAACTGTCGAATAGAAATTATCAAACTTTTTAGAAAAGTCATTTTCAAGCCAATTTTCAAATTCAATAATTTTTTGGCTTGCATATGAAATGTTTACCACTTTGCTCTGAATAATATTAAATAATATATCAGTTTTCGAAAAAATTTCAGAAAAAATTAACAGATATAATTGAAAATCTGACTCTGCGAATTTTTGTAAGTATATATCGGAAAAAGTCAAGGAATCGCCATCCCAGTGTTGAGAACCATTCGAAATTGTCTCAAAAACTGTACAAATTTCATGCTTATGTTCAAATATAACGTTAATATTTAATACGCGAATGATAATGCCAACGCGTTTTGGAAACCGATGGTAAACGGTAAATCGTCGTATATTTGCAAAAAGGTCCGACCTTTTAGTGGATGTATTAAAAAATGATGCGATTTTATTGATGTGCGCGAAAAATAATTTAATTTCCGGAATAAACTCAACTGCTTTAGACAATACTAGATTTAGTGAATGAGCGTAACATGGAACGAAAATTGCCGATTTATGTTTTTCCCGAATTAAAGTCTGAACTCCAGGAATTTGAGAACTCATTACTGCTGCGCCATCGTAACATTGTGCAATTAATTTCTTATCGATATTAAAATTTTGCAATTGTTTTAAAATGTGAGAGCTTATTGCTGTAGCTGTACGATTAGCGCTTACATCCAAAAATCCGATAAATCTTTCTTCAATCTCATTTGATATTGTATATCTAAAAATCATCGTTAATTGTTCCCGACCGCTAACATCTGGCGTTTCGTCGACCATTACAGCTACAAATGGAGCCTCCTTTATTTCCAAATTGATTTTATTTCGAACCACATTAGCTATAGCGGAAACAAGATCGTTTTGGATTCTATTAGACAAACCCGAAAACGCTGCATTTGCTTTTATAGAATCTATGTGGGACTCAATTATCGGATCGTACAAACTTAAGAAATTTACGGTTTCGATAAAATTACCACGATTATTTGAAGAAGAGTCTTCATTATTTCCGCGAAAAGGAAGCTCCTGTTTTGCCAAAAAAATTACAGTATCGATTAAACGTTTCAAAATATTACGATTACGTTCAACTTTTTCATTATGCAAACTAACAGATATTGCCACCTGGTTACTAAGCATAAACTCTATACGCTGAGAACCAAAATTATGTAATTTAATTAACGACTGAAGATGTTTTTCGGAACTTGAATGCTTTGCTGCTGAGCCCGTAAAATTATTCAAATCACTAAATCCAGCTTTATTCCAAACAGATTTTTCATTCGTGAACAAAAGACACGGCCAGCAAAATAACTTATTTAATTTACAGCTTCCCGTTAACCAAATGTACTTTTCATACGTATCGATATGGAATTTTCGCGTAATATTTTTTTAATTTAAACTCTAAACTAAGATCTGGCTTCGGTCTATCCGATTCTATAATTTCTCTTTTCTTGGCAAAGGAAAGAGTTGAAAATCCCGCTTTTAGTACGAAATCCGTCGCGCAGCAATACTCCGACATAATGCGAAAAGAAAACTTACCACTTTTATCACAAATCAAATCAATTAAATCACTACAAACGGTCAAAAAAACTTCAAATCACAATTTAATCAAAATCACCCGATTGCACTGATTTCCTCTTTTAAATTGCAACGGAAAATCCATTACATAACAAAAACAAAAGCTCTACTGGAAAAATCAAATTCCCATAAACATTCCCTGCATTGGCAACATTTCATTAACAAGCATCATTGGGCTTTATCCCACACACAAAAGCAGTCGCGCCAGTGCTTGACTTGTCTCATATAAATTTGCGAACAAAACAAAAAAAAATCGTTGCCCAATGTACTACCGAAATCCAAGATTCCCATTTTCTGGAATCAACATGTCTCTAGTATTTGGATGCACACATGGTACATGCATCTAAAGATCTAGGCACATTTTCCTATTCTAAGTTTGGTGTCTATGGTGTGCAAAATGTGGGAGGTTTGAATATTATCTAAAGTAATTGAACGAATGTTTTTTAACCAAAAGAAGGCGCGGATCAGAATTTGAATGTGTAAAGGAATATTTGAATGATAATATGTATTCTTCAGCTTAAAGAAAAACATTGACTGAAATGATGATATGTGTATTGGTGTAAGCAAAGTTTATTATTGAATTGCTTATTTCGGTAAGTCAAGCAGTTTGGAATTGCTTACTACGAGTGCACGTCACTGTTTTGCACATGAGTTGCACAGTTGTTGTAGTAGCAGCGCCTTCTGGCGTTGGAGAGGATTTGGCAGCTCTTGGCCGTTGTTAGTGAACGGGTCGCTCCGGTGCGTACAACCGGCTGCCGTTTTTCAGAGTTATCAGTCAAAGGCTTTGGCGTTAATCCTTCAGAAATTGTACACATACAAGAACTTCCATTTAAAATTAGACCTCTTTCTCTGCAAATAAAAATTACATTGCAAATTGTGTAAAGCCGCCGATTTTTTTTTTCTTTTTTAACTTTTACTTTTTTTTCCATCCGTCGTAGCTTTTCGCAGGGATGGCTTTTGTTCCGCGTGAGTTAAAAAATTAACAAATTCGTCGCAACTCAAAATTGAAATTGAGTTTTGCCAGAAGTTCTGCCTTCACCAGTTCTACTCTCATTCGATCTCTCAAGTAGAGATGGTATGCTCTTTTCATACCTGCGATTTTTTCACCGCTCTTTTAAAAAAGCAGTAGCATATTGTGATTGAAAACTGAAAAGAGCTGCGATTGGAAGAGCAGAAATAATGAGTACTGCAAACTACGTATTATTTACGGTCTATCGCCAATACAATTCTCGCCACTTCGTTTTAGCTCGCTAGGATCGCAACGCAAGGTTTTTGTTTTTATTCGTATCTCTTTTCTACGAAAACAAATTGAAAAAAAAAATTCGGGCGAAATACCACGAGCAAAAAAACCACGGACAAAAAAACACGGGAAAAAAACCACACATTAAACCAATGTGAAAACACTAACAACGCTATACGCCACGAACAACAACAACAAAAACAATGCTGTACAGAAATGAATTGAATGCGAGCATTCTTGCATCATCTACGTTTCTTGATAGTGTCGGCGCCAGAGCCCAACAATCATTTCGCGCGCACTACCAGCTCTAAACTCGCCGATCTGCTAACACACAGCTCGCAATGTGCTCCTGCTCAGTTTCGTTCATCGATCAGCAATCTTCCGACGATCAGTATCAGAATTTCTGATCCGATCTCAATACCAGAATTTCTCATCAGCTATCTTCGAGCAGTACTGCTCGTCGGAAGAGCTGATCGGAACTTAGCGCTTTGCGTTGCGAGCTGTTAGCAATCACTATTTTCCATTCCTTTTCAATAAAATCACTGCTATTAGAAGAGCTGCTCTTTTTCACAGATATTGAAAAAGAGCAATCGCAGTTATCACTGCGATTGAAAAAGAGCAGGTTTTTGCCATCTCTACTCTCAAGTCTGTCCAAACATTCTTCATTACTGAAAAACCTTTCTCCACGTATGCGTTACAAATGGGCATTGACTTTTTTTTTGCTCTTGTCTTCGTTAAACAAATTATACAATTTGGATCTATGATAAGTCTACGAGTAAATCCCCAAAAATTCATCACGCGCTGAACCCTTAAGCAGATTTATATGTTTTCTTTCCTTTTTTTAAATTTAAAGGAAAATATCTATAAACTGAAATTTCTTCTCCTAATCTCTCCCCTGTAGGCACATCATCCACTCGGTTCTGAATTTCATCTCAAAACAACATGCACCTCATCATCTTGATGATCAGTACATCTAGCTAAAAGTGGACCAACAAATGCTATTTTTAGCTAGCAATCCCGGAATTACAATGCATTACGCTGGTGAATATATCAGCACTAATAGTGTACATACTGAAGAACGAAGTGCGCCGGGTATAAGTGTGTTAGTAGGGGTACTTTTGCTGCAAGCGCACATTCATTAGGGAAAATAGCGCCCAATCACAGCGATAGCACAAGTACCAAAGCCGCCGGATCGCCGGCACCAACCACTAGAATCTAAGTACCTCATGTCTGATCGGATTTCACTTGGAAGACGAGAAATGTTTCCTTTTAATATCACGCTCCACCAGAGTTTGCCCGATGCCCCACATGCAGCCATAATGTGGTGTTGGAAATGAGTTAGCCATGCTAGCGCACATGGGGCACGGTCCAATTGCTCCATATTTCGTCTACTCTAAACAAAACATTCACATACAAGTTGAATTTATGACCCTGCCGATTGTAGAAATGTGTACACGTTCCTCATGAGACTGGCGGTCAGCGGTTCGAAAGCTGTGGTATGAAAGTTATAGGGGCTGTTCCTAGAATGAGCCTTAACGTGATACCTGCGGAAATCCGAATGATACAGCTTGAAGACCCAAAAGACAAATAGGTTCATAACTCTTCCGTCCTGAACCACATCCAAGAAGACCTCAAACGAACCTGTCTGTCTCTTATTCCTGACTCCCCCAATAGTTTGTCGTCCTAGTCAGTAAAATTTATTGCCTGATTCTGACCTAACCGATAAACAAATTTTCTATTTTCCAATAAATTACATTTCAAACCAGCCATACCTCATCTTGCAAAGCCGATCTGCCTGCAGCTCACTGGAGCCACCACTGTCATTATGAGGAATCATGTTGTATCGAAAGGAACACATATTGAAAGCAGGTTTTATCCGCGAGCTCGCATTCTTCATGTCGTTTTCGTATAGTCAGTGGACCTGGACACGCTCCTCCAATCTTCCTCCAAGACATTTGGAAGCATTTAAGCAGTCTGGTAGATGTCAACATTGCAACCACCAAATGGGCGTGAACTTATAGCCTTGAGAATAATTAATGAGTGAACGATAACAAGACTTCTGCAGCAGGCAAGTACCCTACAACTACTGCGGATAATAGATTTGTCGAGTCTATCGTTCCAGATGTTCTTGCCTTGCCTCCGATTCCCATTTGGGGTGGCATTGATGAAGGTTCCACAGTGAAAATGTCAACAATGTATCTTGAAGGATGTGTTGTTTAGAGATTTTCGTATGGGATACATGTTGTTAAATATTGTATCTGTCACTATGATATTTATCAAAATGTGGGAGAATTTATGGCTTCCAGATTTCGCGCGTAAGATTCCAATCTGACGTGAAGTATGCATAGAATTGGAATCGGCATTTAAGAGAAAAGAATGCCAAGCTTTTTGTCGAGTTTTGATTATTGTGGCATTGGTATTTTGAGTGACGCGCTCGGTGGCCGTGTTTGTTCGGTCACCGCTCTACGATCTAGACAGGGAATGGAAGTTCGATCCCGGCACGAAGAAAAACTGCCTGTGGGTCAAATAGAACTCCCACTGCGCTCCGAGCTTGTCATAAAGACGTCGCGGATAGGAGGTGCATGCTAGCAACTGCACGTCCGAAAGGTAGGTATGTTATCGAAACGTCAATAAGGCATAGAAATGCAAGAGATGTTGATGCGCCCATGCCCCGGGAGCGGTCAGACAATTAAAATAACATGTGCGAAACAACTACAATCTGAACTCCGAAAAGGACCTCATCTCTTTACCAGAGCTGCGGGGTATTTTTCTTGAAATATTTTCATTACTTTTGAGACAGAGAGCACCAACCATCGCTTCTTGCTGCATGACATGACAAAAAATCCAAGAATCCTTTTATAGTCTACGATAAAGTTTCGTCTTCCAAATGGGCCACAAATAATACGATATCTTCCCATTCGAATGGGTCATTGGCTTTATTCTCATTTTCAGATATTCCGCAATATCTTTTTTGCTGTGCCAACTTTTCGCAGACATTGTGGAGCCCGGAAAAAAAGTTAATGTAGTTGACGACCGAATGGTAGAGCGCTCCCTGTGCCTCCTTGTGTTGTGTCTCACCAAAAATCATTACGGATGCATTAAGATCAATGCCCACACAACCGCCTATCATCATGTGAACTTGAAGCAGCGATTCGACATTACGCACAACATCCAATGTTAGACGTTACGTGCGCCATATGAATAATTACCGAGCAGTACACGTACTCGTATGTAGGTATCAACTATCAGGTAACAAAGACAGCTCCTTGATCCATGGTGGAGATACCTGGAATATAATAATTTCTTCTAGTCATCGGCTGAGTTAGTGTGCTGCTCCGCTGCAGCAGTGCTATGGAAACATGCCCGAAATGGTAAGGGCAAGTTCTTGAGTTAAATTTATGCGACAATTGGCTATCTAGGGCTTGTCATGTGTGCCCAGACATTGTTACTCCGGAGTAGTTTGCGTTACTACTTTTATAACTATTTTTTTTCGCCAGGGGGGAGTTCCGACTAAAGGAGTGGCACGGTCATACATTCGTGAAATAGTCAATCCAGCTAAAACGACTAGTCTGCATGGCATCACCCGCATACAACGTACTCGTACTACGGTTATACTACGCCCGCTGCGGCTCTCCAACTAGCTTTGCTTTACTGCTATGACTTTAACAATGAATGGAAAAGGAAAAATTGTGCGGAGGTTGAATGGAGGATAGACGGAAGTACAAACTACCACTCACTAGTCCATGCCATTATTGTTGTGATTAGCGACGGATAGTTTGAAGGCGTTTAGGGAATTTCGTGATACATCGCTATTTTTGGCGACTAATGGAGTTGTTCTTGGCTGTTTGCTTGGTCTTCTGCAAACATTTGCAAAAGTGCCAGACAAAGAGCACTTTCATAATTAGACACATTGGAGTCAACGCGGGGAAACAAGAACTAAACAACTATCATGGAAAAGTGGTTTAAATATCACTCTGAAGATATTTTAGCTATTAACATATGTATGTAGCTAAAAAGTGAGAATTGTCTGAGAATCGGATTAAGTCGTCTATTTTCTTTTAGAAATACGAGGGAGCAGGATATGAAACGAGTGAGATGACGGGACAAGGTCACTTTAATTTTTTTAGTAACTTACTACACAGTCAAAAATTTTGCACTAATTTTTAAACCAAGCCTTTTATTACAGCACCTTTTTAACACAGTGCATACTAAATTTGATACTTTTCAAAAGAGTACTTTTTTTTTCTCAATATATGTATTATGTATTAAAATGCACACTAACTTGAGACTCGGAAAACTTCAGTTTTAATTTCAATGTCCAAGATTTGTCGTGTAGTGATAAATTTTTATGACGATTATTGTCAACACCAAATGGTTTGAAGACTGTGGTCAAATTACCTAAAACTTTTTGTTTGATTGTCCGTTGCCACAGAAATTTTCCCTTTTCAATTTTTTTTAACTGTTTTAACTAAATATCTAAGAAAAACATATTTACATATCTGCTCTTCGAAAAGTGCATTATTTGCATTTCCCAAAGTCGTAAGTGCAATCAGAGTATACAGATCTCAGATTTCATCATTGCGGATGGCGACCATCTGTTCGTATTCTTCGTACTAAGAAGTTTTTCTACTTATTTCTCGTCATTTGTTGCCCTCTTTTTATATTTATCATTTTGACGTAACAAAACACCATTCTTACTCTAAACGTTTCTCTAATTCATCAATGTCTACTTTGTGCGCCGCTTTATAACATCCATGTCTCTGATGAATTTCTTTTATTTCAAGAAAACGTGCTTTAAATTCAAATCGTTTGAGAGAAAATCATACAAAACATGGAATGAATTGGCAGAGGGCGGCCCACGAAGCCCCAAAGCAAAGGCGCGTTTAAACAGATAGTGAGGGTCTCCAGATTTGTCTTTCATGAAGCTTGTGGGGTTTTCGGACCTTTTCTTTTGCAACAACCAGACATTGTAGATGTAGATACTCTTTTCCAATATGATCGTCTAATGATCATGATGATGATGATGAGCAAGTACTTTGAGCCCAAAGACCGCGTCCGCTGTACTTTGTTGATGCATTCATTCAACCTTCTTAAACGGCGACAATGCTGTGAACTCGTTAATTTTAATTGGCCCTGCACGAAGACATGCCTTGAATATTGTTCAACTGGTTAATATTGAAGATGGGCTTTCTTATTGTGGACAGCGAAAAAAAAAATTATTGTTTGGTAAAAGGGAGTGGATGGACCGACCAAAAGAACAATGAGCGGAGGATGGTTAAGCGAAGTTCTTTCATTGTTGAGCACAGCATAATTGCAGATTGGACGCCCACGTTCTGTATTGACAAGTTCTAATGAACAAGTGAAAAAAGTTTTATGTTTTGGGCTTGCGGAAGTTGGCAGTTTGGTTTCGAGCCTTTGATCGAACGACTCCTTAAAAAAATAGACATATTTTCCATTGAATTTAATCAGGGGGATTGTCGGCAGCGTTGTTGACTAAGTACATGAAAAGCTGGTGCGGGGACTGGACGATCTTGATTTTGAGGTAGGTTTCGTATCAATTGTCGCCCCTATATTACTCAATTGCCCTAACCCCTTGTCGGGCATAGCGCGTCAACTGTTCCATGTGGCCCAATTGACGTTTCGTTAGCATAAACTATTTTCGGAGAATGCAGTTGCCAGTATGCACCTCCTGCTCCGCCATTTAACCGCCTACCTGGGGAGATGCTGTGGCTTATTATTACGCCCCGCACCACAGGGTGAAGACAACACCAGTAGTAACACATGAGACTGATGCATCTACACACTGAGCTACCGGTCGCCCCTATATTGATAAACTATGTACTTTATTTGTAGTATAAAGGACAATGTGTAGGTCTTTACTATCATGAGAGTCATAGACAAGCAATGAATAGGTCCTTACTATCATGAGGGTCATATAGGAGCAGGGCTCCAAATTGAGAAGTGAAATGACATTTCGACACTTATCTCTGAATCGACCCCCTTAACTTCAAACCAATATAAACAATAAACCCATTGAAAATATGTTTTAATGGCATGTAAAGTGTTTCAGCACTATAAGTTCAGACCGATGACCTCATTGCTCTATTGATAGCATACGTTCGTAGGTGCTGTGTGCAATCTATGTGAAGCCATCGCCGTCGTTGCCATTCTTCTCGCCCTCATCTTATTTATATTGTATTATTGTACTTCGAAAAGATTAACAATCTTTTGGATACTATAGAACGTACGTGTTGTATCCAACACTTTACACAACTATTTTTCTATTGAATTGTATACATAGTGTGAATCTATTAACACTTCTTGGAAGTAATCGTGCCGTCGATTCAACTCAAATTAAGATGCTTCTTCTCTCGTTGCACTATCAATTGATCATAGAGACCAAGAAGAGAATTCATCATTCATTATCCGAATGTTAGGCTTGAGGTTTAAAGGTTTACGAGCATACAATTGCCAACCTCCAGAATGTTGAGCTTTGCTATAGTGGGATGGACCTACTCCGGCGAATTGATGATAAATTCAAAAAGTTTTGATAGCAATTCAACGGTTAGTTGGTTCGTTGCCAATGAAGAAGTAGTTGATGGTGCTTATCTCACCATCTTTAAGATTTATTTAAGAAACAGATGTTCGATTCATTACAATTGGCCCCTATGCGAAGATTTTTTGAAGTTTAATGGAAGCGATGAACATGGAACTGGATTAGAGGGTTTCAATTACAATGGGTTCGTTTAAGAGACTGGGGTTGTGGCGAGCTAATGAGATTATCTGCACAAGGGGGGTTCAATTTGGTCGAATAAAAGCTGAATAAGAATATGTTAATTGCCTTAACCCTTCCAGGGGCATGGGTGCGAATTTCAATGTCTTGCTGAAGTTTCGAAAGCATAGCTACTTTTCGGATGTACAGTTGCTAGCCTGCACCTTCTATTCGCGCCGTCTTTATACTGACAAGCTCGAAGCGCAATAGGAGTTCTATTAGTACCCACAAGATTTTTTTTTGTTCGCGCCGAGGATCAAACCTCTATTCTCTAGAAGTCTAGATCGTTGAGCGGTGACTCACTGTTTGTTCTGTGTATATACAAGAATTAAATAAATAAATACCGAAAATGACTTGGGAGCGAATGTAGCTTGAGGCTCTTAAAGCAACTTAGAACAATCATTCGTCAGGCTTAACTGCGTCGGTAACGATTACATCTAATCTGCATGTTATCCCTAGATGCCCTATTATCAGTAAAACCGGAATTTGTTTCCGCTACGCCATTAAGCGAAAATATCTTCTACTGAATTTCACGAAGCTTTTGAAAGAAATTTGTCAATGTAAGAATGTGTGGGTAATTTAATTACCCATACCCAAATTTTCGCTGTCGGTAGTCATTCGCCTCTCACTGAGGCGGAGAGGTTTTTCAATATCGCCATGTGCTTGATTTCTGGTCATAGTGATTTTGATGACAACTGCCTTGCAGATGAATTGGCTAGGCAGGGGACTATGAGCGAGCATCTACAACAATATGGTAATATTTGCATGCCATGTAACTAAATTGATGTGGCCTAGCATAAATCCTATCCGCTCCTCTCATCGTCTATCGTTAAAACGGCAAGCATATTAGCCTTTTTGGAGAGCATGCTAGAAGGCTTCGCTTTCCTGCTAATGTTTTCTGCAGAAGCTGTGAAGAGTAGAGTTAATTCCACCATGTCTGCTCTTGTCCGGCTTTAGCAGGAAAGAGGAGATCTGTAGAATGCCAACATCGGTAGCCTCCTTCGCTTTATCACAAGATCAGGCTGATTTAAACATTTTTAAGGGTATGGACTGATAAAACCTTGTGGTACCACAATGGATCAGCTTATGGACTAAATGTGCTGTAGTTGTCATGGCAGCCTACCTATCTAACAGGCTATATTAAGCACGCTCCCTCCCCAAAGATGCAAAATTATTGTCACCGGAATCGGTGTCAAACCATAGTTTACGGGGCCAATAATGGCACTCCTGATGCCGTTAAAGTCCAAATTGAGTCGCCATCGGCATGGTGATAAGAAAGGATGAAAACAAGCACGATAAATTCTGAAGTACGACGATACAAAAAACGTTTATATTCTTTAATTGTTGCGACTTTAAAAGTTATTAATAGTTAGCAGTTATACCTGCTATTTGGAGGTTTAGCTGTTAAGCGAAATGAGAACTTTCGTATTACCACAACATTCTAGATTATATTTGTGATGGAGTGGAAAGTGATAGAATAGAAGAGCAAAGCCAAGCGATACGAAGAAAACACTTCCACAGTGATTCATTGATTGATTCGTTAATGTTATTACTTTAGATATTCTTGTTGTAGATTCCTCACTATTTGGTATGATTTTTCCAAATCGACAAGCTCTCATCTTCCCCTCGCTAACAGGCGAATTTCTCGTCTTCGAAGTTCAAACCACCTCTAGTGTGAGGCGTAACTATAAACCATAGTAGTCCGAAATCGCCATTGGTTCAGTCCTGCAACAACTCCAAGACAACCGTTGGCTACCGCTGGCGTTTTTCCAACGGAAAAGAGCCGGTTAGGCCCTGCGTACTGTAAGGACCAAGGAGCTCAATTTGAGTCCGCTTTCGACATCCGAGGATCCAGCGCGGTGATGCTATACGGGACGATGCTCACGCTCCCTGGAGAAATCCTTGTGTCCGAGGATGAACACATCGAACCACATGCGTTTATCGAGCAGCTTCGAAAAACGATGTGGACCTTCCGACCAGTGCAAGCAGCGCACCACTGCCGACGAAAAGTTTTCAGAAACAAAACTTTGGGATCGAGCACTCACGTCTTTCTTCGAGTCGACTCGATCCGCAAAGCCCTTGCCCAACTGCACACTGAACCTCATAAGATACTGAGCAGAATATCCGAAGCCGTGCTTAAAATTGACTTCAACGCAAGAGAGGTCAACGTTTCGACAGAACGGTTGAAGCCAGCGTTCCTCAAGGCTACAGCGTCTGAAGGAAGCAGCAATTCAACATCTACAAGCAGTGCTACACCTGTGCCAACCCAACACGCTTCAATGGGCGCCAATCAGCACACTCCAAACATATAGCGCGGGTTAATCCACCAGCTTCTAGAGCGATTCTAAAGCATCCCAGACTTCCTCATCCAAGGGGGAGTAGTGTGGCAACCAACGCACGCATCGATGGCAGCGGCACAGCCAAGCTTGCAGCAGTCGCCGAGTTCCGAATAGATAACAAACGCTGCAGCGATCGGGACGACAAAATAGTCGGCGACAACTTGTTACTTGACAGCTGCCATTGTTTGTGAAGTGTCGAGTTTGTACTTGGCGATCAAATAAATTAGTAACTGCGCATTCATCGTACCGCGTTTTATTTGTGGTTCATTATACGGCCGCACTAGTGTGAATTCCCATACTAGCAACATGCATCGTCCGAAACCAGTTCACGCTAACAAAACCTCAACTAAGCCACATGGGAATATTTGACGCGCTATGCCCCCCCCCCCCCCACTAGGGGTAGGGCAAATTGTGCCATATTTTAGGCATCAGCTAGGTCTTAATAATTATCCAGCATCAATAATGATTAATTCTAAAAATACTTGTTAATAAAATTTCTCCACTCAATCAGTCAACAGTGTCACACTTCCTATTAAATTTGTGTCGACGAAGTTGACGTCAATTCAATTTTTTAAACGATCTGACTTTTATGCAAATTTTCTCGTTGTTTGTGTCGACAATGTCAACTTGGGCGAAACCAGTGGCGAGGGCAAAGTATTCGAGCTTCTTCTACATTGTCATACATTACGCAAATTTTTCTGATTTTCTTCGTGCCTTTTTTATTTCTGACTCAGCTTGGGATTTCGTATACAGTACGTAGACAACAAGTAGGGTAGATATTATGCCGGCAACAGAGATACATTTAGCTATATGAGAATATTTATGGAATTTCTGGTTCACACGTCTTATCAGTGGCGCCAACATATTTTTGCAAGTTTTATTATGTACATAAGAATACGGAACCAGAGTTGAAATGCCTTCCTTCCTCTATCCAGTGGGAGTCCTGCCTGAGAAGATGCGAATGCGAAGTATGCACATACATTTGTCTCACAGCATGAATTGAATTCTTTCAACCGATATTGTGCATGTGGGGGGGGGGGTCGCAAAAATTCGTTTGGCTTAAAGCCAACTTTTAACAAATTTCTATTGCAATTTTTTTTTTGCTGATAAATTTTGAACGATGTATTTGTGTCTCCAATTCCACTTTCTTTCTATTCAATCTAATACCCAATAAATCGTATCATCTGGCCTCTTCGTTGTTTGCTGGTTTAACACTACAATAAAAATGTCAAAAACAAATCCATAAATCTTACGAGGACATGACTCCATTTAATATTTATCCCAGACTGGTGGACTGGCAGGCTAAGCCGGCGTCATCATAAAAATCACTTGAATCCATGGACGACTATTTATTTGAGAAGACATAAAACTTTTTCCTGGCGATGACGAATTCGGGGGCGAAAAGTGTTTTGGATACACAAAATTGTCATAAAAAAAAAATTAAGGAAACTTCTTCCGGTACTTCCAGACAACAAGTAGGGTAGATATTATGCCGGCAACAGAGATACATTTAGCTATATGAGAATATTTATGGAATTTCTGGTTCACACGTCTTATCAGTGGCGCCAACATATTTTTGCAAGTTTTATTATGTACATAAGAATACGGAACCAGAGTTGAAATGCCTTCCTTCCTCTATCCAGTGGGAGTCCTGCCTGAGAAGATGCGAATGCGAAGTATGCACATACATTTGTCTCACAGCATGAATTGAATTCTTTCAACCGATATTGTGCATGTGGGGGGGGGTCGCAAAAATTCGTTTGGCTTAAAGCCAACTTTTAACAAATTTCTATTGCAATTTTTTTTTTGCTGATAAATTTTGAACGATGTATTTGTGTCTCCAATTCCACTTTCTTTCTATTCAATCTAATACCCAATAAATCGTATCATCTGGCCTCTTCGTTGTTTGCTGGTTTAACACTACAATAAAAATGTCAAAAACAAATCCATAAATCTTACGAGGACATGACTCCATTTAATATTTATCCCAGACTGGTGGACTGGCAGGCTAAGCCGGCGTCATCATAAAAATCACTTGAATCCATGGACGACTATTTATTTGAGAAGACATAAAACTTTTTCCTGGCGATGACGAATTCGGGGGCGAAAAGTGTTTTGAATACACAAAATTGTCATAAAAAAAAATTAAGGAAACTTCTTCCGGTACTTCCAACCAGACATCGGGGCTGAAATACTCCTACATATTCCTTTGGTTCGTCCGTATAAACATGATACTCGTCTGTAACGAAACGGATACTGTAAACTTCACCAACTCTGAAATGATTCAGAATTCGTCATGCATCTGAGAATGTGTAGCAGTTTTTAAGATAATATGCGTCTTCTGGACTAGACATTCCATTCATTCGATATTTGTTCAAGATCCGACGGAAAAACAAACAAATTCCCAAGACAAATGTCAGTGTTTCTTATTGGTTCAGCTAGCAATCCACGTCTTTGTATTTTTTTGACTTTCCACAATAAACAATTAAAGTCATTGTGTATGCCCTAATGTTTACTATACACAGCACACCGTTCATTTTTCAAGTGTCTCCTGTCTGACGAGTACGCTGTTTTGGATGCGGAGGGTACGTACATAAATGGGAAAAAATCATATTTCATCTTTTTTATCATCATCGTCGCTCTGATAAGAAGATACACGGCTGACTCTAGTTTGAAAGTTTCCCCTCTTGAGTGTGCAATATGTACGCATCATAACATCCGTGGTGGAAGCTGGAAAGAAAAGGATACCAGCCAATTGATTCGGATGAAGAACTTAAGCGGTTCATGTGATTGAAACAAACAAAGCGGACATACTGTTTGTCGAAAGATAAATTATTTTTTATGCTGGTACTTGAGATGCCAAATAATAAATCATTTTTCTGGAAAAATTTATTGCGTACGTATGATGAGGAGATTTGTATAGGTACGTTGTCTTGAGGACTTTCTAGATGGAGGTAGACGTCTAGCAGTAGCGGCTAGAGGAATGCGTTTTTTTTTTTCAGATTTGAGAAACATTCATTTGGATTTCGGTCCAAATGATTCACAACCCCTGTCGAACTATCGCGATCTAGCTGCGGCAAAGTAGGATGATTAGACTGTTGAGCTTACAGGCTCCAATTAAACTACAAAGAAAAAACAAAGAAAACGGCTGCTACCCAACCTAACGTAACCTAGGGTCGCAGGTTTACCCAAACAATCGATGAGCCCCCTGCGTCGATTAACCTGATGGGTACTTGTGTAGTGAGGTACAATGCTGAGTCATCATTAGGGTACCCAGTTTCGATGAAAACGGTTGTTTATACACACACATGATTAGATGACCCATCCCATCCCCATTTTGAAATCAGCCGAGGTTTTTGTTTTTATCCTGGAAGTTTGCGGTTCAGGAGAGCTTGAAGTGGAATCCGTGCTTTTAACTCAGTTACCTCACATCCTACCGGATAACATTGATTACCCCTCCAGGAAAGCCACATGAGAAGAACTCCTTCCAAAGAAGTTCTGAATTGAAAAGATCATCGCAGAATGTGAGCAACATAAAACAGAGCCAGGCGATGGAGAGATTGCGGGCTCTGGAATGGGATGAGGGCGCCTCTTTGGAGGTTATCGCAAGTCCGAGAACAAAGCCGTTCCACCTATCAGAACAGTGAACGGGAAGAATAGTAGCGGATTTAAACTGCAGTCTACCGAAAGAGAAGCGGCGACTGGGTCTTCAAAATGTCACATACGGGGTGCTCAGCGCTTTACCAAAAGAGGGGTTAAGCGAGGAACTGAAGAAGGAGTGAAATCAGAATCCGAGGAGAATGAAAATAAATAAATAACTGGCGCAACAGTCCAATTTGAACCACGGCCTCGAGATGAGTTAGCATCATCTCATTTCCTAGATCGTGACGGTTTTTTTGTGCAGAGGTATGTGATCAGCAATACGCTCAACCGAGTTATTTACCCCATAATGGGTACTCATTTAACAGCTGAGTGGGCTCATAGTCCGACACGTAAATCCCCGGAATCGAACCGGGGCCCAGTGCGTTGAAGGCGAACGTGCTAACCGTTGTGCCATCCGGACTACAGAATCCGAGGAGAAACCTGCGGAAATTCGGACGAAGTCAACTCCTGCGCCCACGACCAGAGGAGAAATCCCCTTTCGGGAGGTAAAGTGGCGAAGAAACGGCGACCGGAGACAGCGACCTGCTCCTTTGCGAGTCACATCAAGCCAGCTGTCGTCAATAAATTAAATGGAGGCTCGGTGAGGAGGTGTTCAAGAGAGTTTTCAAATGTATTACCGTGGACTGTTGGAGTTTACCATGTCACCGGAGGTAGAATCGCCACGATTGAATGGCAGCGACATTATCCGCGGTTATCGTATCCACATAGCGGTGACTTGCAGCGACGTTTTCTCGGCGAATTGGCTTTGGTCTACAGTAGGGAGGATCGCTATAGAATATCCGGGACTGGAGGTGGCGGAAGAGACGACCGTGTCAAGGCTAATTATAGCCAAGGTAACGGTACCCCACTCAAACACGTTTGATGCTCTGAATCTTATAAACAGATGTACGGCGACCATCAGAACGTGGTTGCATCGAGGTCTAGCCTCAGTCCTGGCAGCAGATGCCATCGGGCTCGAAAGAGGCTGAAGTTTAGGGAGTTAACGAGCAAGGTTTTTGTGGAAGCTCCCTGTCGTCTGGTGGGGGAAATCGCTGGGTAATGAAAACTGCGGTTTTACAAGTTCTCAGTGTAGCTGGCTAGAGGCTTGTTGTAGTTTGGTGAACCATTATTTGAATCTTGAGCTTTAGATTCACCGAGTATTTCAGTCTCATGCTTCTCATTTTTTTGTGTTTTGATGAGGCCGGATTAGAGAAAAACTCCTTGAACGCCTGGTTGTAAGCTCTCACATTTTAAGAGGTGCAACGAGTTCTGAACCAAGAAAGTCTGTGAGACTTCCCGGTAAATCATTAATAGAGATTGAATAACATATGAATATTTCTTAGCTCCATTGCACTAACCATGCACATAGCATCACAGAATCCAATTGATTTCGATCATCTGCCCCATTCTCAAGACCTATTTCCTATCAATTGACAGCCTAATGGCGAAATCCAATCAACTGATAAACCATTCTAGTACGATTTCATATAAGGAAATTATAGTTGGCAACAAACTCCCAAGCACAAGACACAGAAATACATAAATGCGAGTCCATTATCGTTACGTTTCTATTGATCATAGATCTGGACCGAACCGGCATGGCATCCAACCGTGAGAGAATTGCCTTCGGCACTATTTGCACTCAAGTTTATTAGTTGAAACTACCGTTCATCGTATGGATATCCTCCGCCTCTGGATACTGAAGTCAGTCTCGGTATACTTGCACACTATCTGATCGATTCCTATCGAAATGCAAACGATCCACGAACTTAACTCTTGAGAGTGCTTCCCGGGCAGAACAGTTATTGAATAGCATAACATGCATATTCCCAATAATGGTATACGAAATCCAAATCATTGTACCATATCATACTTCCCAAACTGAGAACGAACGTTTGGATGGGCAATTCCTCTAGGCAGTCGCTAGTTTACCTACTGATCCTCGCACGATAGCTGACAACTTCTAACTTCTAACTTCCAATCAAGTGCTCCCCCGATCTATATGAAATTCACGAACGGCAAATCCATTGAATTAGCATAATTTTCGGATACATCGAGATCCCTAATTGGGACTGGGACTCGGCTTGGAGGAAATAAAAAAAACAGGTGATCGTGTCCAATGGATTGGAAGGGATCGTTACCGGCAATCGATCGATCGTTACCTGTTACGGAGATAACCAGCCATTATAGAATTTATGAAGATACGTACACGATAGATACTTCAGTATATGGAACTCGGGAGTAGAATCAGTATTGTAGGTTGCTTGTAGGCTTGTGGTGATCGTGAAGACTGAAGAGTGGTCTTGCACTTTGAAATCGGCGATCATAGTGCGATCGTGCCAAGGTAAAAAGACGTCCACAAAGATGTCTGATAGCATTGTACCATAAGAGTTAGTAAAGCATATAGTGAGGAGGGAGCGATATGTCCATTGTGGATAACATAGGCTTTGCAAGAAAAGCAACATAGGTCGCGTCTTGTTTGGGTGTCGGGACACTCGCTGTGTGTGACTACGAGATCGCACTAACGCGACAACTAAAAGGCCTACATACGTTACGTAGGAACGTGTGTTGTTAGTCAGATCGTTCAGATATTGTGTGCTAAACGAAGAAGGAATGCCCATTATGCAGCAATCGTTAGTTTAAACATAGGCTGTGTGCGAAGGCAGAAAACTCTAATAAACTGAACTGTAGACATAATTCAAAGAATCGAACCAGAACGAGAATTTATGCGAATGTTTTAGCGTGTGTAGGGTGAGTCAGAGACGAACAACTTCGATTGTTGGAAGAACACAATCTGGATCTTAGTATCCTGTTGGTATCTGAATCACATCAGGAGCGAAATTGAATCGCGCATAGGCAAAACGACCCCTCGCCACTCACGCAATCGAGCTTTGAAACTGATAAACTTAAGCAAGAGCAATATAAGGATTACCTTCGAATTAATCCTACCGAGTAATCTAAAGAGAATGGGCGGGAAAGTCTTGTGATCTAAAGGCGCGCGTCTGCACGTAATTCGCGTGCAGACGCGTGGACGCGACGGACGGACGAGCGTAATTGCATTTGAGTTTTATCACGGGATCAGAGACAGACGTACATAATTTCAATTCACTAATTTGTTTTCAATTTCATTCAACTGAAATCAATTATATCCTCTTTAATCGCTCACCGAAATTACTTTTTCGAAAATTCGCTGTGTTTGTAGATGAGGGACACTGAGCCGTATGGCATTGTTTCACGAGGCGAACATTTAAGAGCTTTGTGCTTGCATTTACCACCCACAAGAAGATGACTGATGAGAAACTCTCGCTCATGAGTAAGTAGATCTTCGATATCGAACATATTGCGGAGAGAAATGAAATTGTAAAGCGTTTGCTTACACGCACTAATCGAAAACACCATTACGCCCAATAAAATCTTGTTAGCTTGTGAGAAAAAATTAGAAAGCCGGGCTACTTCATTTGCACTTCATTCCGACAAATCCATCGAAAACGCTCTACAACCTTGCTAGTGATATTGAAGCGTCTTTGACAGCGAAAGGAACGGCTCTATGCGCGTTTCTTCAAATCAAACGTGCTTTTGGCAACATCTTTTTTGGTTCTATCGACAGCGCAGTAAAAGGTGCCGACACCACTACGGCAGTCTGAGTGAAACGCATGCCCGCTTCCAGAAGGGTTACCACTGAAGTTGTTTATTTGTGTCAGGGGTAAATTTGAAGAAGTTCTAGCAGATGTTATCCAGAAAGCTTTACGTTTAGTCCAAGAATGATGTGAAGAATAAAGTGGAGTGGGTCATTGCGAGTCTAAGTCAAAATGACTCAATCTCGGTATACACTATACCACTCAAAAATAATCAGCTAAAAGCCAATTCACCCTGTCGCTTGGTTTTGTCCACACCATGGATTCCACTCATCGGGACCTTGACCTTCCGCCATTGCACATTCATACTGAGATAAGTGTTGCTGTTAGGTAGCCCTTCCTCCGAAACCAGAGGACAGTTGTAGGATTGGCCTAGTCCTGGACAATTTTCAGTGGCAGCGGATAGCCGAGCTAAGTTATCATGATTGCTTAGATTGGCAATGACCCACTCTATTCTTAAAACAAAAAGTTAGTGTTGCGCGTATGCGTGATAACACAGAAAGATTTTTGATTGGACATGTATTATCTTATCTTAGTTCATTCGCTTATCGCTAGCGTGTGGACTACCTAACAAGTATACTAATCTCGTGTAAGCATATTTAGTTGTTGGTGTGAGTACTTCGCTAGTTCATGTCAGTGTTAAAATGTCAACGGAACTAGTTCGTGCGGGTGTCGTTGAAGCAACCTTCTGTTAGTTGGCTACTCAGCGTTTTTAAAAATTGTGTGTAGTTATGAAAACAGCGCTAGCTGAGTCAGCGGCTCGTAGCTGGTAAACTCCCCCAATATATATGCAATTTACCCGTTTCTCATTACGGTTTTAATAATGTACGAATTCTACGATTTTTCTAAAAAAAATACGATTTTCATCTTCTTCTTTGGCATCACTGGATGTCTATATGAAATTTGCATGAATCAACAGTTGATCAATGGAATATTGCCGTCCTTCCGTCCCGCCCATTCGTCTGCATGTAATTTCACCTTAAACGTCCACACTGCCGATTTAATCTAATCTAATCAAACTAAAGAGCCATAGGTTCTTGAACACGTGACGCGGATACGCTACTGCGTAATTTTCACCCGTGTAGCGTAAACGCGATTATTGTTTACACGTAAAGGTTCTGATATACGGGACGCGTATACGAGATCGCGGATGAAACGTCAGAAACGGGTATCGGCTATTTATATGAGGTGCGTTTATGATTTGACAGCATATATGCTTATATGCGAGTACTGAAATCAGCTTTTTTCATGTGTTTGTTGTTGGATTCATCGACTCATCAACGGCGGAACCTGTGGGGACCTGTCGTCAGCTAACACGTTACGCATTGTCGTACACCCGTTTGTTGTTTACACGGGACGGCTATCGTATATTTGACGCACCCTACGGGTTTACGCGTCTCGTGTATTAGAACCTTTAGTCGGGTAAGCGCATTTATACTTCGGTACCCGTCGTCGTCTAAAATGTTACTAGCTGTCGTATACCCGTTTGTTGTTTGCACGGGACGATATCGTGGATTTATTACGCGCGACGATAGTCCGGATGGCGCAACGGTTAGCACGTTCGCCTTCAACGCACTGGGCCCCGGTTCGATTCCGGGGATTTACGTGTCGGACTATGAGCCCACTCAGCTGTTAAAATGAGTACCCATTATGGGGTAAATAACTCGGTTGAGCGTATTGCTGATCACATACCTCTGCACAAAAACCGTCACGATCTAGAAAATGAGATGATGCTAACTCATCTCGAGGCCGTGGCTCAAATTGGACTGTTGCGCCAGTTATTTATTTATTTTTATTACGCGCGACGCGTTTACGCATCTCTTGTATCAAAAGCTTATAGTTCACCCCTTTTAGAAGTTGGAGATCGCTGCTCGATCGACAATCTTCATCCACGCTATAAGTGGGACACTCTAATATCTTTGCTAAGCACGCTTCAAAAAGAAAAACAATCTACCACTTGGGACAATTGAACGACAAGACGGGGTTCATCTTCGACCCGTAAAAGACCAAAACAACCACCCGGGAGAAGACAGCCACGACGATCTTTTACTTCTACAAAGATAGTGCGTTTGTTAGTTCGCTTTCATCCCATTTCATCCAGCAGGCTAACTCAAGCTGATCCAGCCCAAGTTACTTACTTCAATGTAATCCACCGATGATCGTGAGCCGACTTTGGCACATGTAATCATTTTGCTTGTATCAATTCGATTCCAATTAACGGATTTCTCGACGAGTTGTCTCTCTGTGCATCTTGTCTTGGCAAAAGATTTTTGTGAAAAAAGATACTTTTCCAGAATGATAGATGGTGGTGGCAGTTTGGAGCCTGAGTTTTTAGTACACTCTGTGCAGATCACTGTAAAGACGGCTACAAACGTTCAAGCGTTCCTTTTTTGTTTATGCTAAAGCTTAGGGGATACCCTTTGATGCGAGAGCACAGCCTTGACGGGGAGGAAATTAGGGTAGTGGGGCTGGGATGGGTTGAGTTTGAATGAAGTGCTGATGTACTATACGTTTAGTTTAATTTTTTGCAGATCATAATTGCAGGGGAAAACAATAGATGGTAGGTGGTTCCACATTTGTGTTGTTCTGGATACGAATGAATCATAGAATTTAACGGTACGACTCCTACTGAGTTCAAGAAAATGAGGATGGGCACGGCTGGCTAGCCGAGTGCTACGCAAAGGAAGAGCAGTCTCAGGAATAAGACTGAATATTTCGTTAGAGCAACGGCGCGGCGGTTGTAGTGGTGATAAAGAAGTGATAAACAAAGCAACCGACATTTCGCCAAATGGCTCGATATGAGATGTTATGTATTCATCGCCAATAAGCTCGAAGGCTTTCCGTTGAATTTTATCTAATGCGGATTGAGCGGTTCGACTTGCTCCTGCCCATATGTGGGAATTATAGGTATACAAGTCTCGGTCTTATGTGGGCTTTATATATTTGCGCCAAATCAGAAGAAAGAAAGAGCGTTGGTGATGGGACAGTATCTTGAGGGACCCCTGCGTTGGTGGTATGGCAATCGATCGATTTAACTCCATCAAGGACGACTCGAAGCGAGCGGCTGTGGATGGAGCTTTCAATCCATTCAACTATGATAATTTTGGGTCCAGACCAAAAGCCCGAAGTTTTGCTAAAAGAGTCGGATGTCAAAATCTGTCAAAAGCTTTCGAAATGTCGAGGGCAATGATTTTAGCTTCACCAAATTTATGAATACAGCGATTCCATCTTTCGGTGAGATACATATGTCAATAAATCCCCGGTGGAGCGGGAAGGACGGAAACCGTTTTGTCGATCGCTGATGAGATGTTGTAAATCAAAATAGCTCATAAGTTGGTTCTTAACCAGGGTTCCAAACACTTCTGACTTGCTTCACCTTTTTTAGGGATTGGTTATACATACATGAGCTAGCTTCCATGATGATGATTCTTGACAAGTTTGTTTGATCAATCTTGCAGTTCAAGTAAGCAAAATTGCAAAGTATACGTGAACGTCTGTAGCCACCTTAACATACAGAGCCACTGGAGAAGTGGAGGAGTGTCCCGCGCGCATTTCAATTATTTTCCAGTACAAGATATAAAACATGCGAAGATGCACAATTTAACGAAGTGATTCAATGAAAATGCGGCCTCAAGATATGGATTGTTTGGATGTAGGCAGACGGTTGGTTTTTTGATTGCTGGGATTGTTGCTGAGAAAATTTTTATAATGAAAATGTGACGCCGCACACACAACATGATCATCATTAAATTGGACAATTTTATTTTTTATTATTTGGTGTTCATTTGATGGCAAATAAAAGCAATTCACAGACAGTATGTGTCCGCAAACTCGTAAAATGTTGACATAACAAGTTGAATTCAATAATAATAAAGTTATTTAATAATGAGGAGTTGTTTGATAAAGCCGATCTTGAGTTCCAAGAGGGGCCTTTGTCGCGTTCTCTTGTCAAGATGGTCATAACTGTACATTGTTCGCTAATAGTCCAGGCAACAAATCCCAATGATTAAAAAAAACCGTTTCGGTAGCATATAAATTTCAGATGGTGCAGTTGCTTAGGCATACCTCCTATCTGTATAGCCGTCTTGAAACACTGTAGAGGTTCTAATAGGTACTATCAGAAGGTAGTTTTTAGCCCGTCCCATATAAAAATGCAGACGGGCATGTAGTCCGATGCATGCTGTACGTTTGTTCCTTTGTGTGTTTGTCCGGGCACTTCCCGTGTTACCAAATTTGGTATATAGGTTCCTTATATCACCCTGAGCACAAATCGGGGACCGAAACTTTGATCATCGACTGAACTAACGCTATATTGTTTTGTTTAAACCAGAGTTTCTCGCCTAAGTCTTTCTAAAGATTGCTCCTCCAGGCCTTTCCCGAGGTCAGATTTCAATCAAGCTTTGTACGTAGCTTCCTTCGGTTATTATGAGTACCATGCGGTGATATTTTGGTCCTTCTGCATGTGTGCATCAGAAGAATAGGACTCTCTTCATCGTGAAATGAAACGGAAATCAAACCTAGTAGATATGGGTATCTCCTTATCCGTGGTGATGAGACCAATGCACTTGAGAGCTGTTGAAGGCAGTTTGAGTTCTTTGGTCAGGACCGATACCATTTTGAGTCTTTCGGTGAGGAAAAAAGGGCATTCTTGCCAATTAAGAATCTAGGCAAGATGGGTATCGTATAACTGGGGAGGTTGAGGCGACTGCACTAGACTACTGCTGAAGGTATTTTGAGTCCTTTGGTGTGGAAAAAAGACATTCTTGGCAATGAAGTGATAACTAAGCAAGATGGATATCATATGACTGGGGTGTTGGTTGATGCGAATGCACTAGACTACTGTTGATGGTATTCTGAGTCCTTGGGCCAGAAAATAAGAACATTTTTGCATTCGCCTGGTAGATATGGAATATCTCTTGAATCAGGGGGATACGTATTACTTTTTTCATGGGACGGGCCTAAAGTGCCGATGAACATCATCGCTCTTTTCGTGTCATTTATTTTATTAACGCGTAGGGGAAAATTCCCCCCCCCCCCCCCCCCCCCCAATTTCTAGATGCAAGCATCGTAGAGTGGCGACCGCGACCTCACGGCTAACGAGCGCGTCAAATGTGTTCACTATGTCTTCGGAGGCCTGGGTTAGGGTCCTGTTTTCACAGCGACAGCATAGCACAAGTCGTATGATTGTTTTGTATTTAGGCATGCGCAGCTTCGTATTTATGTGTACATACTGCGACTGCATTATTGGAACAACCGAAAAGACGATCTTATTTGCCAACTGCATCTGTCGTTCTTCGAGGGATCGAGTCCCGCCGAAGCCATGTATAGGTTTATACTATATTCTCTTGTAAAAATGATATCGATCCGTTGCAAACCAAGGATACTTTTAGCACAAAGAGCCCCTTACTACTTTACTTTACACTTTTCATGTTTTTTGTCTATGAACGTAGCGACAGGCCTGATTCGAAGAAGGGGACGCCCATCTCCCCTACAAATGCCAAAAAATGAATTATACCTGTAACCACGGAAATTTTTAATAGAACGTAGCTAGCGAGTTAAAAATTTGGTTGAATGTTGGTAGTAGGATTTTGTTAGTTGTTATTGAAAATGGGCGAGGTCCGACCAACTCCTCTGCGAATACTTCAAAATTCAAATAGAAGATAAGTTTCGATAGAATAAAGAAATTTTGGCCAAATGTCTGCATTATAATCAAGTTCATAGGTATTTCAAATAGACATGATCGGACCAGAGAAATTCCTAGTTTCACTACAAGTGTTATCCCAAATATCCGATAGCTTTTCATTGAATGGAGCTAGTGACTTGAAAATTTAGTCAAATGTTGGTAGTGTGGGTTAGTTAGTATGCGTCTGTAGCATAGCTCGGTAACGCACCGGGCATTTTTTGCTACTCGAAACACGGTCTCTGCGGTTCGCGCCCCGCAACGGGACCAACGGGGCGCGAACCGCAGAGACCGTGTTTCGAGTAGCAAAAAAATGCCCGGTGCGTTACCGAGCTAAGCTACAGACGCATACTAAGTTGGTGTGCAGAATGAAACCAAGTGTCACAAAAAATTCCAATTTAAATTGAAAATGATTCGCACTTGTACATTTGCAAGAACATTAATACATAAAAAGTGGGTTAGTTAGTTGATTTTGCGATCCGACCAAATGAACGCATACCTTCCTTAAATGGTCGTTGTAAATTTGGGAACATTCCTGTTTCGCAAAAATTAGGAGAATTCTATTCGATTAGAGAGAATTTTCACAAAACTCAAGAAATTTCCGCTTTAGGAGCTTCAACTCCGCCCGCGTGGGTTCTAGGTTCTTACCACCTAAAGCGGAAATGTCGCAATTAAGGAATTTTAAAAATTCCCTTTATGCAATAGAGAGAATTCTCCTGATATTCGCGAAACAGGAATGTTCACAAATTTGTAGTTTTGGTATCACCATTTGGTCTGTATGGGTACCAGGGTACATACTCGTATGCTTCGGATTCGGGAATCATTTTATGAAGAACTGTATGTCTCTGAATATGATGTAATGAAGTTCTAAGCTGATTGACTATTGTATCCCTTTTGTCTGGATCATCGTCCACTAAGGCACCTTCCCAAAGATCCATGTATCATACAATCGACCTTAATGTCAACTCACCATTTCGACGATCCACCGCTGGTGGGATCTTCAACGACATGCTGGGCGACCGAGTATCCAAAGTACGTGCCCTTTTCGCCGTACTTAACGATAGGCAATCGATTCTCCAGGTTGAATCCATGGGCAAAGTGTTGCGCGGGCCCGATAACGAATAACGCCACTATCAGCCGCATTATTAACACCGAGGCCATCAGACCGACGGTTCTATCAACAATTGATGTTGTCATTATCATTTACACACCTTCACAGGTAGCAACACACTCGCGGCCTATTTAACTATTTTATTATTTTCCACAACACTGGGCCCACAAATTATTACTTTTTGTCATACAACAGTAGTGGCTGCGAGCACTGATGATACTCGTAACACTCATTCGAAGTGGGTCGGACTCGGATCAAAGTGGCGACGACAAGCAGGCAAACTGATAACAATATTTCATATGGAATACTCCAACCGAGAACAGATAGATCATTTACCGCACAATAATAAAAAAAGATACAAAAAAATAAAAATTGATGACGGTGCGGATCAGGGGCACTCAAACAGCCATATTAACACGCACTGGGACACAGAATACCGGATCAAGTAAATTTACATTCTCACCGTTAATTCACTGGGCAAATTAGCGAAATTATGGTAAATTGGCTAATAATATTCGGCCAGGTTAGATTCGTTCCTCTGCATAATTGCCGCGCTTAAAACTCGGTGTTAGACCAACAGAACGGCATACTCGCACAACCACCCGCGCCGGCATACACTCAACGTCTGACTGAATTTGAATAGCAGCAACTCGTTGAAAGTATCTTCGTATCTTGTGCTTGTGCAAGTGCTCGAGGAAGAACGAAATACCAAAGAGAAACTGCTGGCGAAGAGATAGATGTTGGAATTCATGTGACGTAGATAGTATTAATGGCGTCATTATAGTGCACCAAACCAACCAAACAGTTCAAATGAATAGATGTGCCTGGCTGAATCGGAAGGGGAATTGTTGTAGGTGGGCTGGAAAGTAGTTCCGTTTTTAATGTGTCCTCATGAACATACGAGTACTTACTACTTTGTCCTGAGCATAATAACTTTAGGTGACGAGTAAAAACCGAGAGAAAAAATAAAGGAATTTTGAAACTTGGTTCGATTTGTTGGTTGGTACTAGGGGTGTGAGTTCGCGCGGAGGGAGTGGTTAAAGGGGACTGTTTATACTCTAGATGAAATCTGAGAGTTAAGTTTGCCACAAAGTTTGTAACGCTAAGAAATAAGGCTCGCAGAAAAAAATGAATGATACAGAAGTTCATATTATCACTCGAATATCTCAAAACCGGATGTCCGTCTGTCCGTCCGTCCGTCCGTGACCTCTCTAGCTCGAGAACGCGTTGAGCTATGAAGTTCAAATTTTGCACACGTTAATTTTGACAAAAAATGAAGGCTAAGTTCGTGAACGGGCTAAATCGCTCCACCCCTTCTACCCCCTCCCATACAAAATGACACATTTTTGAAAATTTACAATAATCAGATTTTCTCAGAAACTATAAAACATATTGCTTGGAAATTTTTAATATATCACTTTTATGATAATTGTAACCTATGTTATAAAACTTATTGTAATCCTCACCCTCCTTCTACCCCCTCCCATACAAACTGCACTATTTCATGAAATACGTTAAGCCAATTTACTCAGTACGTATACAATTTATCGGGCTGAAATTTTGTACTTAACACTTAATTAACAATATCAGTTAGATTCAAAAAAATTAATCGATTACCCTTACTCCGTCTACCCCCTCCCATACAAAATGACACATTTTTGATAATTTACAATAATCAGATTTTCTCAGAAACTATAAAACATCTTGCTTTGAAATTTTGAATATATCACTTTTATGATAATTGTAACCTACATTATAAAATTTATTGTAATCCTCACCCTCCTTCTACCCCCTCCCATACAAACTGCACTATTTCATGAAATACGTTAAGCCAATTTACTCATTACCTATACAATTTCTCGGGCTGAAATTTTGTACTTAACACTTAATTAACAATATCAGTTAGATTCAAAACCAGGTTCAAATTCATCTAGAGTATTGCATGATTGGGGTTTACCCCAATCGTAGTTCTTTTATGTTTTTTTTTTGCTTTTATCTCCGTAACTATTAACTCTAAAAAAAGTCTAACTAAAAGACTAACTTAAAGAACACAAAAAATATATAAAAAAGGTTATTACGCTTTCTCTGTTTCAGTTTTCGAGATAATCACACTTGAAAATCACTTTTTGTCAAATGCTCGTTGGTTCCCACTAAAAGTAAAAATCGTGGTTTTTGGTATGTATTTCATCAAGTGTAAAATACTAGTCGCACGAGTAAAATGAAATGAGTCGATTTTTTTACAACTAAATAAGCTTTAATTTGATATATGTATGTACAGTAAGTCACACTCAAAATGAACCACCATATGTTAGAGAAAGAGCTACTTAAAAATTGACTGAAAAACAATTCAGATTAAAATTGTTTTTATGTAAATTTATTGTCTCAACATGTAAGTATCTTATTTCAGGGAAATTTCATATGTTTTGTATGAAATTTTAAGTAGTTTCAGAAAGTGAGGTCAAATCTCGGATTGAATGATTGGGAGAGAGGCAAATTTTGATTATGCTCGGAAAGTCAAAATTTTTGACACAATTTACAAACTCTGTGACGGTTAAAAACAGAGTGTCCACTTTGGTGTCAACTTTCCACAAATGAACGGTACTATCTACCATTAATGTATTTACCATTAGAGATGGTATGCTCTTTTACATACCTGCGATTTTTTCACCGCTCTTTTAAAAAAGCAGTAGCATATTGTGATTGAAAACTGAAAAGAGCTGCGATTGGAAGAGCAGAAATAATAAGTACTGCATACTACGTATTATTTACGGTCTATCGCCAATAAAATTCTCACCACTTCGTTTTAGCTCGCTAGGATCGCAAGGTTTTTGTTTTTATTCGTATCTCTTTTCTACGAAAACAAATTGAAAAAAAAATTCTGGCGAAATACCACGAGCAAAAAAAACCACGGGCAAAAAACCCACACATTAAACCAATGTGAAAACACTAACAACGCTATACGCCACGAACAACAACAACAAAAACAATGCTGTACAGAAAAGAATTGAATGCGAGCATTCTTGCATCATCTACGTTTCTTGATAGTGTCGGCGCCAGAGCCCGACAATCATTTCGCGCGCACTACCAGCTCTAAACTCGCCGATCTGCTAACACACAGCTCGCAATGTGCTCCTGCTCAGTTTCGTTCACCGATCAGCAATCTTCCGACGATCAGTATCAGAATTTCTGATCCCATCTCTTCCGAAGAGCAATACCAGAATTTCTCATCAGCTATCTTCGAGCAGTACTGCTCGTCGGAAGAGCTGATCGGAACTTAGCGCATTGCGTTGCGAGCTGTTAGCAGGTCGGCGAGTTTAGAGCTTTGGTTGAACGTGCGTGAACTGCTATTAGAAGAGCTGCTCTTTTTCACAGATATTGAAAAAGAGCAATCGCAGTTATCACTGCGATTGAAAAAGAGCAGGTTTTTGCCATCTCTATTTACCATCTGAAGCGGGGCACCCTGCATATGCTTTTTACTTTTATTTAAAATAAGTGGTTCATTTTGACTGTCAGATGTATTTTAGAACTTTTAAAGTTTATATAATTTTTTGTGTGCTAAGAAAAAAATAATTATAAAACACACTGAAATAAGATACTTACATGCTGAGACAATTAATTTACATAAAAACAATTTTAATCTGAATGGTTTTTAAGTCATTTTTTAAGTAGTCCTTTCTATAATATAAGGTGGTTGATTTATTATTATTCATAAAGAATGTAAACTGCTGAAAGGTAAAATGCAACTTTATGAAAGAGTATTGAATTCCCTAAAATGTTATATATAAACCTGCTCCGTTCGTGGAAACTTCACTGAAAAAATCTTTTCAAAATTGAAAATACTTTCCGGAAAGCGAAAAGTGTTCATTTTTTGGATGCATGTTGTCAAATATCAAGAAAACTACTCATCCTACCAGGAAACATGTCAGAAATGAACTTATAGAAAATTAAATTATTTTTAATTTGATATATGTACGTGAAACGCCTGTAGGATAAGTAGTTACATAGAAAATGGAAAAAAACACAACAAAAAGGAATTTGGCTTTCCGAGCAAAAGAAAAGTAAAGATCACTCAATACCTTCTAAAGTATTGTAATGTTTCCTCTGCTGAGCGAAACCACGAAACCAAAGCAGGTTCGTTAGATATTCTTGTGCTGAATAATGAAACACTTCGATTGAAAAACACACACTTTATTTACAAAACGAACTAACTACACACGCGTACTAACAACGAACGTTAAAACTAGCAATAACAACCACGACGGCAGATAACGAATATTTCCTGAGTGTCGAGTCCGACGACTACTTCTTCACTACTGCTTTACGACTGCTCCCTCGTTCGGTGACATCTGCCTTTTATAGGTGGAGATCCATGCTTTCGCCGATTAGCGAAGACTCTAGATTTTTCGAGATGTTCGAGTCACGGGTTTCACTACTCAACGAAGATTCGAGAATCCCCTTCGTTGTCAATGGTTGTAAGGAGAAGGCTCTAGACTATAGATGGCTCGAGAATCGCCTAGTGTCAATTCAATTTGTACTCGCCATCGATCATTCGAGATTAGTACAGTGTGGGTCGTATAAGACGCCCACCCCGTACACGCAACAGTATGTATTCCACATGTTCACAACTTTAAAAGAACATTAAATTTTATAACCATCTCGATACGTGCGAAATTTTCCGATAAGCAGCTCTTCGAAAATGGAAAATTTTTTTCCAAAAGATTAAACATTTTCTTTTCGATGTTGCATATCGGTCAAAGTATTCGTTTTACGAGATAAGTAATCAAATCATTTTCTAGGCAATTTGATTAGCTTTAATTTGAGATATCTGGGACGTCGGCACCAATAGTTACTGAGAAAACGACAAAACTTATGCGGGAATTTCCTTGCCGGCAGAAGCCCAGCAGCAGTATCGTCAGTGTCTATTGGGCAAGTGTGCTTTCTTAAGGTCCCACGGCAAGCATTTTGGTCGCGAGCATGCATCGAACCACGTCAAACTCTATAGAAAAAAATCTCCTCGTTTCCACCGTTCTATGATATTTGATGGTTCGATGGAAGTTTGGTCGTAGTTGTGCTCGTCCATGGGTGGCGACCTTCACTACAAGTTATGCGGAGGAAAGCAAAAATAGCCATGTACACACTTTCGTTTTTAATCGAAATTGAACTTTGGCATCGTTTATGCCACGGAACTATCTAGGAGCATTAACAAACTCGAGCTAACTCACGACGACATAAGCATGTCGCATTAGCTAGCTCCACTTGCGATGCAGAACTGGACTGAAAAATTGGGACTAGATGGTGTTGGTGTCTTCGCTAATGGTGTTGTTGGTGAAAATTCTTTTTTATATGTTATATAAATACCTCATCCTTTCCTGGAACTATGCATTCGTTTCATTCTTTGATTGCGGTATCAAAGCAGTTTTATTGGGAGGCCTCTTGACATTTTCTAAACCAAAGTCACTGAAGTCACAATACAACAACTGACATCTTTCATATTGAGTACCTCTCCATATGGTCGGTATAAACACGCCACAACAACAACAAGTCTCTCTCTCTCTCAATTGCCCTAACCTCTTGTGGGGCATAGTGCATCAACTGTTCCATGTGGCCCAGTTGACATTTCGTTGGCATAAACTGGTTTCGGAAAATGCAGTTGCCAGCATGCACCTCCTGCACATCCATGGCCCACTAACGTCGTCGTGGACGGACTACAGACTCTCCCGATAGTACTTGTAACGGACGGTTTGGGGGCATCTGAAGATGCCCGTGGGGACGGAACCAAAGATAGCATAGTGACCGTGAAGGTCGGGCCGTGCCATCTGGCGAAGGAAAAGGCTACTCAAGCAGCGGCCTATGCTTGCTGTAGCTCAATTCGGGAGACGTGGGCGGAGTTTTCGCCGCTCGTTGCCCCCTGTGCTTTACATATTAATAAAAATTCATAGACCTGGGGAAGCCATCACAAATGTGGGAGGCAAAAATGGGGAATAATAAAAAAATGGGGCGATAAAGAAGATGGAATGATTGGCGGACGGCGTAGATTACCTTGTAATGTACGGTTGACCAAGTCCAATTCGGGATGAATAAAATTTCATCCTCAGTCTGCGAGGGAGAGAGGCATCTGCTGGTGGGCGTCTCAGTTCAGTAGAGTAACGGGGTGGGTGTCCTCGCTGATGGACCAAACACATTACAACTAAACTTCAGATGCCATCGGGGTAGTGCAATAATAGAAATGACATAAAAGATAGGGGAAAACCAGGGGCGGCAACTCCCAACCGGTCGACATACGGGGGTCCCGGTATATTTCCGTGTTGACGGCGTCGCACTTCCGCTCTTCGTTCACCAACGAATCCATGGAGCCGCTGACCTAAATTGGAGAAGGAAATGGCGGCAGTGTGGAGTTCCCCGAGGCAACCAGGCAAAAATACCCAATGCAACCTAGCGAGCCTAAGCTAAGTAGCTGCTAAGGCGCCATCGCGCCAGACCACCCTCTATAAGCAATTGGTGGAAAGCGAAGGGGAGGGCTAGGGCAGGACATCTTTTCTTCGTATTATTAACACATTTTTCTTTCTTTTCAAATCAACGGTTTAATTTTACATTTTATAATATACGTTGCGTGCCGAATAAGTTTGAACAAGAGCACCACGACACGGGCGAATAACGCGGTTACGTAACTGAATAAATTATTATTATCACTGATACAGATCTCGAATAAATTACTAGATAATACTAAGTGCTCCTGGGAGCATGTTCTCGCATCACACAGTAATGTATAATATAGATAATATATATTTTTTTTTTTTTTTATTTACTCACGGTTTTTTTTTTTAGCCTTTTTTTTTTTTTTCGTTGTTGCAGGATCCGGTGGCGGCCGCTACGGGATGATGATTCGAAAAATAAACCTAGGCGAATTTTCCTTTTTTTTTTTTTTAAATAGAAGAAATTGTGATGCGAGTCGCTCCTTAAAACGAAAACAATAACTTAACTAATTATTTAAATTAATCACAACTACACAAAACACATAATACCCCAATCCAGGGTTTGACCGGGCTCTTGCAGTAGGGCGGAGGCCGACTCGCTCGTCAGATATATGGTGTCGGCTGAGCGGAGCGCCTATGGGGCTCAGTGTGGGTCGTTGGCTTGGCGGAGCACCTATGCGGCTCCCTATGTGGTGCTGGCTTGGCGGAGCGCCTATGCGGCTCCCTATGTGGTGCTGGCTTGGCGGAGCGCCTATGCGGCTCCCTATGTGGTGCTGGCTTGGCGGAGCGCCTATGCGGCTCCCTATGTGGTGCTGGCTTGGCGGAGCGCCTATGCGGCTCCCTATGTGGTTAGCTTAGCGGGGCGCCTATGGGGCTCACTAGGTGGTTAGCTTGGCGGAGCGGGATTTTTTCTTGGGTTTCGTCCCTCCCGCTAGGACGAAGCCCGCTAGGGCAGGCCTAGGGCCTGTTGTCCCGCACACCAAATAATATCGCAACCACCGCACGCACTTTGCACTTTGCACACCAGATAGCCGCGAAAAATGCCTAAAAATCAGGATTTTTATATTTATTCTTCCTTAAATTTTATTTCTACTTACTCTTTCTTCTTTCTCTATATCGAATTTCTATAATTTGCTTTTATTTCCTTTAATTTCTTATTTTCGGCTGTACTATTTGATCTATTCCCCTGCCGGTCGAAACTAACCATGCGGCCGTCCAAAATTCTCCTCTGGCCCCCTTTCCGGAAACGCCTTTTGAATGAGGGAACACAAATTTCCCTTTTTCCTGCAGCTTTTCCCCTGGGTGGTGAAAAAGAACATATTTCTTTCGGAACACCACCCAGAGAGAATTGCCACATCGCACATTCCGTGTTCCACATGCCTTGCCAAAATTCCGGTTCAGTGGCGTCAATAGAATGAACGTCACTGATATTATGACAGTTGGTAAATTGTTTACAGGCAATCTGTGTTGGATGGAGACTCATCTCTTTGATGGAGACAGGAAAGGATTTCAGCGAGGCAGTACGTCGGGGAACCCATCGAAACTCCGGGAATCTTCTTCCCAAGAGGTTCATCGATAAAGCCGGTAAGTCCTACTTTTGTTTATGATGGTGTCCGGTCCTTTTTTTAACTCTCTTGTTCTCTTAGAAGCTAACTCGCGAAGCAATGGAGCGCTACCTACACGGCGGAATGAAAGGGTTGTTGTCATCCTGCCTGCAAAGGTCACTCAAACGTCCTATGGCAACGAAACCGGGTCTTCTGCTCGCCACCATGCATATATCTTGTTCAGCAACGGTTGGCGCGACGTCAAGAGAAGTGCTACGAAAAGGAGCGCCTGCCATATAGAGTGGCAGGACCACGTCCGACTAGCTCGATATGGTGTGGTGGTGTCACCTTGGAACGAGCGTCAGGTAATTCTTCCCTTTTTTTTTTTTTTACTTTTGAACTATATTAGATCGCCAAGTGACAATTCAATTTTGGAGTGTATTCGTCTTCCGACTCGATGGCCTGTGTAAATACTATTCATGTCATCGATTGGAATCCGAAATTGACACTTTAATATTTAAAACATCATACAAGCTGTCATCATCATTAATGATACATTACAGGGCAGGAAATTTTACCTCAACGACTCTCAAGCCTACATCTTCTTCCTTCCATCTTAACTTAGAAATAATATTTCGATATTTGACTATGGTAATACTTTAATACTTTTACGTATGAAAGTTGATAATATTTGATCTGACCGCTTCAAACATATTTAAGCCTAACTTATTTTACAATTAACCTAATACTACTCTAAGGGAGATGCTTCCAGGTATTCCGAGGATGATACCGCATAGCGTCGGCTGAATCCTCCGAATGAACATACTTAATGTAAACTACAGCTAAACTTAACAGAAAGAAAGAAGAGGGACCTATAAAGAGTCGTGGAAGGAAAAGAGCCTGAAGGAGTACTAGCAACGTCTGATGTCTTTCTGATTATATTTGCCTAAGAACTTGCCCGACAGGTCAGACAATAAATAATCCACGGTTCCGACTCTTTTGACGATTTGCGCTGGTAAAAACTTTTTGTCTAATTTTGCATTGTAATTGTGGGCGAAGTTGCTTTGCGAGAAGTTGCGCCTAAGGACGATATCTCCCGGTTTAAAGGTGGAAGGGTTGGACCGGAGATTATAAGTTTTTGCATTTACGTCATAAGCGTGTTTGATAGCTTTCTGTGCATTTGATCGAATCAACTCTGTTTTTAGGTCCGGCGTTACATCAGCAGAAGGTTCCTGAAGCAGATTAAGGTTGCGCAACAAAGAGTACATTTTCCCATGTGTGATCATGTTCTGTCCGAAAACAGCGAAATATGGCGAGAAACCGATGACGGAGTGGTACGCAGAACGAAGCGCCATATTGATGCTGGATAATTTTGCATCCCAGTCCCGTTGCGATGGGTGAATGTAAGACCTAACAGCGGCAATAACCGACCGATTTAACCTTTCGGCTGCGTTTGATTGGGGTGAGTAAACGGCTGTAAAATTGTGTTTCACTCCATATGTTTCAAGCAGTTTAGCCACCAATGCCGACTTGAACTGGACTCCATTATCGGAGATCAATACTTCGGGGACTCCGAAAACGTGAAAAATTTTACGTTCGAGGAACTTAACCAGGTTATCAGCTGTAAGCTTTCGTACTGGTTCCACGAACGAGAACTTTGATAACTGGTCTAAGGCAACTATTGCCCCGATATTTCCCGACTGGGATCTGGGGTATGGTCCAATGAAGTCCACGTACAGACGCTGGAATATGCGCTCCGGAATAACTAGATTCCCCATTGGAGGTCTCAGAATCTGGTTGGGAGCTTTAGTCTCCTTACACTTGATACACGCAGAGATGTAGTCTTTGACCGCCTGAGCCATTTTAGGCCAGAAAAAGAACAGTCTAAGGCGTTTCAGGGTTTTCCCAACCCCACCGTGAGCACTCAACGGGTGGTCATGTGCGCGTGCTATCAAGGTCGACGTCAGCTCCTCCGGAATCCAGAGTTTCCAAGAACTCTCCTCCTGAGTTTCATCGCCGGTCGCATATTCCGAGCGCCGGTACACAAACCCGTCAACAACTCTCGAATCCGGAAGCAGGTGTTGATTTTGTTTCACCCTTTCGACCAAGGCGGTATATTCATCCGTCGAAAAATGTTCCGATGTTAAATCCACCTCCAATGACGAGTCAGACAGTTCCAACGAGTCGATGCACTCAGTAGCATGCACTCTTGACAAAGCATCCGGAACGACATGTTGCGTGCCTTTTCGGTGCCTGATGCTAAATGAAAAGCCTTGAAGCTTTAATGCCCATCTGGCAAGCCTTCCATGAAGATCAGGTTGTGTCATAAGCCATTTCAACGATGCATGGTCCGTGACTACTTCAAATGTGTGGCCTTCGACGTACGCTCGAAATTTTTTTATTGCCGTCACCGCTGCCAGACACTCTTGTTCCGAAACCGTGTAATTACGCTGGGCTGAGTTGAGCTTTTTAGACATGTAAGCCACTGGAGCTTCCGCACCCTCTTCGGTCATCTGCACCAGAACTGCGCCAATACCACATTGGCTGGCATCGCAGTGTATAGAAAACGGTTTTGCAAAATCTGGGCTGTGCAACACCGGTGCGGAAACTAGTGTTTGCTTTAACGTGTTGAAAGCCGTGAGCCCTTCCTCCGTCCAGGTAAACACACGTTTTTTTTTCAACATGTCTGTCAGCGGAGACGACAATGTTGCGAAGTTCTGCACGAAGCGGCGGTACCACCCGCACATGCCTAAAAATCGTCTTAACTGTTTGACCGATTTAGGCAAGGGAAACTCAGCTATACCCTGTACCTTACCCGGATCAGTACGAATAGTACCATTACCAACAATATACCCCAAATAACGCACTTCCTTCATCAGGAAGTTGCTCTTCTCTACATTCAGAGTGAGCCCAGCCTTCCGAAGACAAAGAGCGACCTCCTGCAACAGCGACAAATGCTCGTCAAAGGTTTCGGTAATCAAGAGTAAGTCGTCGAGGTAAATAAACACTTGATGACGAAGGTGTGCAGGGATTACCCGATCCATCAATCTTTGCATGGTTTGAGGCGCGTTGCACAGTCCGAACGGCATAGTTACGAACTGGTACAACGGCCTCCCTGGTACAGTGAAGGCGGTTTTATCCCTAGAACACTCATCAAGAGGTATCTGCCAAAAGGCATCCTTTAAGTCCAAGCTTGTTATAAACTTGGCTTTAGGGAGCCTGCTCAGAATACCTTCAATGAGTGGCAAGGGATATGCGTCCTTCACTGTGACTGAGTTCACCTTTCGGGCATCCAAGCACAATCGAACTTTCCCTGGCTTCACTATCAATGTTACCGGGGACGACCAAGAGCTTTGGGACTCTTCGATTACCCCTAGGGCTAGCATTCTGTCGACTTCCTTATAAAGCTGCTCTTCTATGGCCGGTGATACAGCGAAATGCCGCTGTTTAATGGGCTTGTTATCGCCGACATCGATGACATGTTTCGCCAGCTCAGTTCGTCCCAACCCCTCTACAGCGAAGGAAGGGAATAAAGCGATGGCCGCTTTGAGTTTGGCTTGCTCTCGAGAATTGAGGAAGTGACAGTTGTCGCTATTACACGTGGACGCACTTAGCAGGGACTCCGAATGCAGAGAAGATACAAATAGGTCAGCAGCCAGTGCAAACCTTCGTACAAAATCCACGCCGAGATACAAATTTTGAGACAAAGATGGAATTATTAAAAAGGTAAGCGGATGAGTTTGTCCTCTAAAGGATACATCTGCTGTCACTGCACCCACAGCCGAATGTGTTGTCCCATCTGCCGTATGAACGGAGACAGTAAAACGTTTCCAAGGAGATGTATTTGCCTCCAAAAAGTTCTGGGCAAAGCCTGCTGATATGCAACTGACGGTTGCGCCAGTGTCAATCAACCCCGATACATTTTTTCCCAGTAGGGAAACTTCCGCATAAGGGCGAATATCATCTCGCGGAGAACCCGGACCAACCGCCGAACAATATAAGCGCCGAGCTTGCTTCACCTTCCTCCAGAATGCCCTCAATCGCAGGGTACTTCGCTTCGGAGTCCGAGATTGCAGAGTGACTTCTGCAAAGATTCGTCGCTTAGCTTCGGAGTAGGCTCGCAACCGTACATGTAAAGGCAGAAAGCTGTGATGTATTTTGTCATGACTTTGCAGAGCTTCGGGCAAGACATTATTAGAGATGGAAGTCATTGTTTTTGATTCGAGGGTCGTGGTGGAGGGTCGACCCTCGACGCGTTCCAGTTTTTTTGGTTTTTGGAACACTTGGCACATTGCGGTTTATAGGTGTCGGGAGCCCCGCAGCCATAACAAAAGATGGCACGAGGTGCCATACAATCTGCAAAACAATGACCGCTTTCACGACAATTCCAGCAAATGTAGGAGCCGGTACGGCTTATAGCCTCTACACAAACTGGAGTGTCAAGTTCAGCTGATTCAGCGCTACCCAGTTCCGAAATATTCCTCTTTCCACGATCAATGCGAGGATTATGGGATGTTGTTTTTATCTCGTACTGCAAATTTTCCCACTGGTAGGCATAAAAACGAAGCTGTCGAATAGAATTTATCGGCTGATACAAAAGCTCTTGACGCAGTTCCAAATGTAAATTGCGCTTCAAAATCTCGATCAGTTCCCATTCTGGAAGAGGTCTTGTCAAGCGATCCAGCCACTCCATTACGCTATCATGAAATGCATCAAACGTCTCATGAGGTCCTTGCTTTCGATTGCGGATCAGTTCCAATAGATCATAATTAGATAATCGTTCTTGGAACTGATCGCGCAACGCATCGCAGAAGGTGTTCCACTCTATGTACCCAACCCCTCTATGAAATCGCCAGAACCACTTTGAGGCAGGGCCAATTAGCAAGGTATGAAGATGTCTGGTAACCAAGGATAGGTCTCCGTCAAGCGTAACGGAAGCCAAGGTACGAATTTGATACAAAAATTTCTCAACTGGCATCCCTGGATCTTCGCCACTAAAGCGAATATTCCAGCCAGCAATTATTTTTCCTATTCGTTCATCAGGAAACTGACTCGACCGACGAACGTTACGAGTTGCTGTCTCGGATGGTCCCGCAAAGTCCTGGGGGCCTGGCAGATTATAATTTGAATGTGATGCCCTATAATTATTTCCGTGTACTCCCGAAAGATCGTGATCGTATAAGATACGGTTACTTGCTCGAAAAGGTAGATCCGTTCTGGCTTGCTCTAGGTTAACTCCATCAGATGGACGCAAGGAAGGCGGAGCGGGTTCATTTCTAACAGACTCCAGTTGGCTATCACTAGGCAATGAAGGTAACGAGGAAGGAGCAGGACGGTTATTTAATGATAACACTGCCATTTGTCGGCTTATAGCCTCGGTAACTAACGCGTTAATTTGAGCAATTACATTATCACTAATCCGATCCGAGGATATATTAGCAGCTTGATGAACGGGCAAGCTGGCTTGGTCTTGTGGAGGTGGTCTCAGAGATTGTGAAGTCAACGCTTCCTCTCGGGTTCGGGACCTGGTGACCATCCTGGGTTTTGGGATTGCGCCTTGATTATTTGCCACCCCAGCTTCCTGTGTAATACCACTAGAATCTTTCTTAAAAAGAAAAGACTCTAGATCGTCTTCCCGAACAGACCGTCTGCAAAGCGGACAAGTGGAATGGTGTGTTAACCAATTGGTTAAACAATCCCGGTGAAAAACATGTGCACAAGTGGTCACAACCGCCTTGTCAGATAACAGAAAGTCGTTACTGCATATTGTACATTTGGTCGGACTATCTTCCCACAGACTTGGCAAGTCTTCTGTGCTGTGCCGAACAGCCATTATTACCAACACGCTTAAATAATGTACTCAAAGCAAGAAAACACTTATTTAACAAAACGTACGGAATGGAAATACTAAAACTAAACACCTATTTCGTTTTAGACAGTGTACGCAACATCAAAAAAAAAACAGACAATATTCGAAATAAGCAGCAAATTTCTTCAAAAAAAAAAAAAATAATCAAAAGATGTCCACGCTCATGCCTTTCCCCAACGAACGAGTGTAGATACTTGACAGTATAGAAATCTACATCTCTATGGCTATAAAAATTTTGGATGGCTCAAGCTACTCTGGTCTAATATTAACAAAGGGATTCTGCAAGGTAATGAGAAAAGAGAAAAAAAAAAAAATGAAAATTTTTGATCTGTCTTGTAGCAAAAATAAACATAAAAAGTATCGGTCATTAGCTAATGCTCCTTATCTTTTTCCAGAAGAGTCGAAATGGGGCGTAAAATAACACCATCATTCCGCAATTCTCAACCATCAAGCGAAAAAGAGCACGAGAACTAGTTTGCAATACTTCCTATGGATCTAGGACCACGGAAGGAGAATCACCCATACAAAAAGGCGAGGAAAGACCCAATCCGAAGCATACCAGAGACGAATATTCGATATAAACATCAAACAAATCGTAATTCTCCAGTAGCAGGATGGAATCCACCGCAGAGTTTCAAACTCTAGGACAACACGTGAGTGGTTTCCTGTAGAGATAAAAAAAAACGTTAATACAAGACAGACTTCCGCAGTTCTCACGGCCCAAAGAAAATGCGTGCAGCAAAGCTAAAGAGACAAAGCTCTTGAATTGTGAGAACCCGGAAGTGGAGCAAAAAAACCGATTTAGTCAAAATCTATCCTTTTCCTAATTTTTTTAAAGTTTTATGACTAAAGATGTGATATAATTCGATTTTCGGGCCCCACGTTGGGCGCCATTTATGTAATGTACGGTTGACCAAGTCCAATTCGGGATGAATAAAATTTCATCCTCAGTCTGCGAGGGAGAGAGGCATCTGCTGGTGGGCGTCTCAGTTCAGTAGAGTAACGGGGTGGGTGTCCTCGCTGATGGACCAAACACATTACAACTAAACTTCAGATGCCATCGGGGTAGTGCAATAATAGAAATGACATAAAAGATAGGGGAAAACCAGGGGCGGCAACTCCCAACCGGTCGACATACGGGGGTCCCGGTATATTTCCGTGTTGACGGCGTCGCACTTCCGCTCTTCGTTCACCAACGAATCCATGGAGCCGCTGACCTAAATTGGAGAAGGAAATGGCGGCAGTGTGGAGTTCCCCGAGGCAACCAGGCAAAAATACCCAATGCAACCTAGCGAGCCTAAGCTAAGTAGCTGCTAAGGCGCCATCGCGCCAGACCACCCTCTATAAGCAATTGGTGGAAAGCGAAGGGGAGGGCTAGGGCAGGACATCTTTTCTTCGTATTATTAACACATTTTTCTTTCTTTTCAAATCAACGGTTTAATTTTACATTTTATAATATACGTTGCGTGCCGAATAAGTTTGAACAAGAGCACCACGACACGGGCGAATAACGCGGTTACGTAACTGAATAAATTATTATTATCACTGATACAGATCTCGAATAAATTACTAGATAATACTAAGTGCTCCTGGGAGCATGTTCTCGCATCACACAGTAATGTATAATATAGATAATATATATTTTTTTTTTTTTTTATTTACTCACGGTTTTTTTTTTTAGCCTTTTTTTTTTTTTTCGTTGTTGCAGGATCCGGTGGCGGCCGCTACGGGATGATGATTCGAAAAATAAACCTAGGCGAATTTTCCTTTTTTTTTTTTTAAATAGAAGAAATTGTGATGCGAGTCGCTCCTTAAAACGAAAACAATAACTTAACTAATTATTTAAATTAATCACAACTACACAAAACACATAATACCCCAATCCAGGGTTTGACCGGGCTCTTGCAGTAGGGCGGAGGCCGACTCGCTCGTCAGATATATGGTGTCGGCTGAGCGGAGCGCCTATGGGGCTCAGTGTGGGTCGTTGGCTTGGCGGAGCACCTATGCGGCTCCCTATGTGGTGCTGGCTTGGCGGAGCGCCTATGCGGCTCCCTATGTGGTGCTGGCTTGGCGGAGCGCCTATGCGGCTCCCTATGTGGTGCTGGCTTGGCGGAGCGCCTATGCGGCTCCCTATGTGGTGCTGGCTTGGCGGAGCGCCTATGCGGCTCCCTATGTGGTTAGCTTAGCGGGGCGCCTATGGGGCTCACTAGGTGGTTAGCTTGGCGGAGCGGGATTTTTTCTTGGGTTTCGTCCCTCCCGCTAGGACGAAGCCCGCTAGGGCAGGCCTAGGGCCTGTTGTCCCGCACACCAAATAATATCGCAACCACCGCACGCACTTTGCACTTTGCACACCAGATAGCCGCGAAAAATGCCTAAAAATCAGGATTTTTATATTTATTCTTCCTTAAATTTTATTTCTACTTACTCTTTCTTCTTTCTCTATATCGAATTTCTATAATTTGCTTTTATTTCCTTTAATTTCTTATTTTCGGCTGTACTATTTGATCTATTCCCCTGCCGGTCGAAACTAACCATGCGGCCGTCCAAAATTCTCCTCTGGCCCCCTTTCCGGAAACGCCTTTTGAATGAGGGAACACAAATTTCCCTTTTTCCTGCAGCTTTTCCCCTGGGTGGTGAAAAAGAACATATTTCTTTCGGAACACCACCCAGAGAGAATTGCCACATCGCACATTCCGTGTTCCACATGCCTTGCCAAAATTCCGGTTCAGTGGCGTCAATAGAATGAACGTCACTGATATTATGACAGTTGGTAAATTGTTTACAGGCAATCTGTGTTGGATGGAGACTCATCTCTTTGATGGAGACAGGAAAGGATTTCAGCGAGGCAGTACGTCGGGGAACCCATCGAAACTCCGGGAATCTTCTTCCCAAGAGGTTCATCGATAAAGCCGGTAAGTCCTACTTTTGTTTATGATGGTGTCCGGTCCTTTTTTTAACTCTCTTGTTCTCTTAGAAGCTAACTCGCGAAGCAATGGAGCGCTACCTACACGGCGGAATGAAAGGGTTGTTGTCATCCTGCCTGCAAAGGTCACTCAAACGTCCTATGGCAACGAAACCGGGTCTTCTGCTCGCCACCATGCATATATCTTGTTCAGCAACGGTTGGCGCGACGTCAAGAGAAGTGCTACGAAAAGGAGCGCCTGCCATATAGAGTGGCAGGACCACGTCCGACTAGCTCGATATGGTGTGGTGGTGTCACCTTGGAACGAGCGTCAGGTAATTCTTCCCTTTTTTTTTTTTTTACTTTTGAACTATATTAGATCGCCAAGTGACAATTCAATTTTGGAGTGTATTCGTCTTCCGACTCGATGGCCTGTGTAAATACTATTCATGTCATCGATTGGAATCCGAAATTGACACTTTAATATTTAAAACATCATACAAGCTGTCATCATCATTAATGATACATTACAACCTCACGCACCCATCGGGGTCCGGATGTAATGGAACCTTTGGCTTCTGGTTTCGTACCACCGATTGGTCACTACTCATCGGGTGCTGCCTTCCATATACCGGTGGAAGCACGACGACCAGACCATAATATGGTTCCTTACAGGTAGTTCATTACATACTCATCATCATCATTGTGGCGCGACAGTCCGACGTCGGGCCTTGGCCGCCTGGGGGGCAAAAGACCTTTTCCATAGTCATCCTCGTGGGCGCCCCCTGGTAACGGCAGTGTTCTAAACCGCTAACGGCCAAGTCTTAGCGATAAGACATTTGGAAAAAGGCAGATAGCTGTAGCCTGAACGGCTGACCAACACCTAAGCGTCTCAAGTTTAGTAGGATGGAGTGACTTGCGTAGTTGGACCTGCAACATACTATAGTTGTGTGAACTACAGCACGTTTATTAAACCATCTGAAGCAGCTATCTTTCGAGACCATCCCCTGAGGGGTTAAGCGATGTGCTGATAACTCGTCCTTGTAAAAACCACTCCATGTCAAGAAACCTGGAACAAAAGCCTCAGATTGGACGGATCATTATACTCGATGACTTAAAACTGTTTTTAGATAATTTTTTAAATTTTATTTTTGTAATTTAGAATAAAAAACAATGGAGTTGGTGAAACGCAGTTCGGGAGTACATACAGTCTTCCACCGGAGGTGTGTTTTTAGCTCCCCAAGAACGAGCTCTTTGAAGCACACCCCGTAATCGATTCCATTCAGATTCGAGCTGTATTGCTGGCATTTTGCTTGCAATAATGCTTTCGAGGCTTGTCTTTTTATATTTTATATTGTATCTAAAAAAACAAAAGCTAAGTGCCGTGAAATCGGAAGAGAGTGTGGGTCATTCAATTTCTGTATCCGTGATATTCCGCACCTCAGAAAATTTCTTTCAAAAGCCCCAGCCTGAACCTTGTAGTTCGTGCTATACTGCACGGCACGATAATATTAAAACTAAAGCTGAGCTGTCATCTTCATTTTCGAAAAGAGCACTTAATGATCGTGGGATTTTGGGGCCCTAAGATAGCAATTTAGTCTGTAGACACTCCCATTTTAAGGAAAATAGGCTTCATTGTTCATAATTGAATTCCAAAGTAATGAGTTTTTGTAATCGTCGGTTACTTTTGAGAGATTCTATACTTAAGGTGGACACACACATGCGGCCGAAATCCAATTTTTCCCGCGCCCAATCCAAAATTTCCCAGGTCGATGAATAGATTTGACAGGAAAATTTTGGATTCGCCCGTGAAAAATTAGGATTTTGGACCCAAGTATGTGTCGGGCTTAAGCTCGATATTTTGGATTGGACGCGGGAAAAATTGGATTTTGGACGCATGTGTGTGTCCGTCTCTATAAACTTACAGAGTAAATAACAAAACTGGAAGCATGACACACTTCAACCCAAACAAGGAGTTTGTAATTATGTCATATCCATGGTAACACCACAAGAAAACTGGTGCCAAACCTAGAAAACGTTTCGCACCTCCCACACCAGCTGCCCCTATTGATTCTCCCTGGCCGCCTATGAGGCAGTAGGCGCTGTTAGAAATAAAAATTAAAAATGTAACAAAAACCGCCACAACTTCTCCATAAAACGTATTTCCGTGGTGTGTATTTTTATGAAAGTGTTTTTCTCGTTTATAGTATTGGTATAATAATAAGAATTTCCTTTTTAAACATAGATCCGTTTCTATCATTTAATATAAACTTTCGGCATTTGAGGAACGCGGTTTCTTCAGCTTCTCGAGATTTTTTATGACAATATCATGTAACGATGAGTAGCGATTTCGCACCTCGCACACCACCAGCCACAGGCTCAGATATTCCTTTTCGTCCAGCTCAACAACGGCTCGCCGGTAGTCGTCGATGTGCGGATACTTGGCCACCTTGGACACGACTTTGGCGCGGGACAGGAAGTATCTGGAAATCTGATCGAAGAAAGCGGCCGCCTCGGATTCAACTGCCTGGATCTCGGCGAGAGTGTCCTCCTGAACGGACACACCGAAATTATTACCATCCTCGATTTTCGGTATCATGAACGATATCCACATTTTGAGAAGATTTGCTGAAAAGATAGGGGAAAGGGGTGTATCGTTAAAATGGAGTCGGGGAGACGCAGCTCGGTAATACTTACAGTCTTCTACCAGAGTCCTGATGATGGGCTTGACGATTTTGATCATGTCGCAAAGCGGCTTATTGCACGGCACCGTTCCATTGGGAAGGGCCATGACTTTTGTGCCGGGAATGATCGTGTCAGTACGAGGCCGCTTGGCCGACGGTTCGTCATTGTTCTCGACCACGGGAATTGCTTCGGGCACTGGAATGTTGAGATCCTGGTGGACCTCGTTGAAATTTCGTTCGGAAAACATTGGCGTCGCAAGCATCTCATTCAGTTCGACAATTTTCTCGGGAAATCCATTGATGATGAGTTGCTCGGCCTTCTTGATGAGTGTGTCCTTGTAGTCCTGGACCTGTGCGGGAAAGGGAGCAAAGTATTATTAGGGCCCATCACTAAGCGACTCGAAGCATTCACGCCACGAATAGCGAACAGTGTTCGTGGCATGTGCGCCTTGCCGGGCAAACAATATACGCGGGGAGTGCATGCTTTCTTGCTGGCGGTTAATTGTCAAACAACCACCTTGGCGCGAACTGCGCCGACATATTTTGTGTGACCACCTAATCACTCCTGCCTGCATTCCAGTGTTTTCGTGTGTGAGCACGATGCAAGCGGCCGGGCGCCCTTGTCTATGGCAACATAACCAAACACACAGACGTCGGACAGCGATGGTGCCCCCAAGTGGTCGTCTGCCACGAACTTGACTCACCTTCTTGATGGTGTCCTGTGACATGATGCGCTCGTACTTTCCTGGCAGCGTGCACGAATTTCACAAATGTAGAACGTTCTCGGTGAAAAAAAAGCCGAATGAGATGTATAAACGCACTATTCGAAGCAAAGCAGAATAGCACCGTCAAAAGTGTCACAGTGCTGCAAGAGACAAGCGTATGCAACTGGTCGAGAAGATGACAGACAAGACAAGTGCGGCAATACATCGGAAATGTTGATTGTTGAAAGTCGACCAATTTGATGTGTGGTTTTTGTATTTGCTGAGCAGGCAAATTGATGGTGTTTTACTGGTGATGGTCCAATTTAAAATTTTGTTCAATGGGAAATGAGCTAGGCCGTTCTGAACAATCAATAGAAAACTAGAAATTTTTGAATTGCTGCGTGTTTGAAATATAGCATAGTTGAGAAGTTGCTTTATCGTAGCAGTGATCGAAAGCACAAACCATAAATTTCCCTATATAGCGAAAAATCTTCGGTACCCTGAAATAGTGCATTCGGAAATAATACAATCATGCAGAATTTTGTTATTGACTGTGCAATCCGTCGTCCGATCCATAGGCCTTTGTACACTTCATCGTGAACGTGAAGATAAAAAACGTTTTATTGGAAAATATCTGCGAAAATGATTTTTACATACGGGGATTATTTTGGAATAAATGGAGGATTCGACGAACTACATTTTGAATATATATTCACAATTTTACATTGAGATTTCTTATACTTTTTTCGGATTCCCCGTACATTCCACGACTAATTTTTTTTTCACGGTGAAAACGGGAAATTAAAAAAAAGTATTTGAAATCTTAACGTAAAATTGTGAAAATATGTTCTTCTTCTTCCTTGCCCTTTCATACCACTCTGCGGCTTCGCTTTACTCTGCCTGTGGTGTTGGCACTTCGCCCATTCTGGCGGTATAGTATAATCTCAGCTTCCTTCTGCAGGCAGTTCGGTCTTGGATCGTATCATCGCCAAGATTAACGCGTTGTAGTTGCTTTTTCATCTGATCGATCCACGTGTGTTTTCGTCTACCTCGGCGTTTGGGTCCAGCAAATGAAACATTCATTGATGGTGCTTTCAAGACAGGGTTCTCAGGCGGACGCCTTAGTGTCACCATACACTGTCGATCTCGAACTCGAACCTGGTACAAATTTCCTCTGGCACACACACACACTTCATATAGGTGTGAAGAAAACCGGTCCACATGTACTAGGTTCGTGTTCGAGTTCGACAGTGTATGGTGACACTTAGAACGTGGCAATACCAATCCATACGACGATCTTCGAGCTTTTCAGTGATCGGTTGCACAACAAATAAGCTACCTCGGATGTGGGTAGGTATACAAGGATAAAAAGAGAGAGCTGTAAAGAACCCTACGTCTTCGCAAACGAAATACGTGGAGGGAATTCTGCTCTATCATGAAAGATACGTCCGGATGGCGCAACGGTTAGCACGTTCGCCTTCAACGCACTGGGCCCCGGTTCGATTCCGGGGATTTACGTGTCGGACTATGAGCCCACTCAGCTGTTAAATGAGTACCCATTATGGGGTAAATAACTCGGTTGAGCGTGTTGCTGATCACATACCTCTGCACAAAAACCGTCACGATCTACAAAATGAGATGATGCTAACTCATCTCGAGGCCGTGGTTCAAATTGGACTGTTGCGCCAGTTATTTATTTATTTATGAAAGATACGTCGGAAGTGTGCAGATTACAGAAGATGATATTCACTACGTTTAGACCGCGGGACTATCTTCGAGATCTAACTAAATCGATCTAACTCTCGACGATATAAACGTATCGATTTAGTTAGTTTTGGACTTGACTTATCTCTACTTGCGATGCGGAACTGGACTAAAAAAATTGGGACTATGTCGCTGTCATCGCTAATGTTGACGTTGTTGTCGTTTTTTTTGTTCGGCATTTGTTTTGTTTGCAATTTCAGGAAAGCAGTGCGTGATCGCGGGCAAGAAAAAGCCTTTTTCTGTCGTAAAATTTATATCTATCAAATTTATCTGTGCTGTGAACGGAGAAAGAATAAGAAGAAGTACCTCTCCGTATGGTCGGTACAAACACTCCACCAACAAGTGCTAACACTAAAATGATTTAGTTAAATCGACTTTTAGTTCCACGGTCTAAACGTGGCCATAGAAAGACACTGCTTTGAAAATGGAGCTGATACGCAAAGGTGATAGTACCATGACAGAAACAGTGGAGGAAACGTTTCAGTCGCTGATGGAGGTACATTTTCCTGGAAATTTCGAGTCAAACCAACCATGAGTCCAAACTAACAAAGGGGCTGGTGGGGGGATAAGACAAGAAGCTGATAGGATAATAACTTTAAATGGTGTCAAAAGCGCTATAAACTCTTTTGCCACTGAAATTTTCGAGTGGTGCTGGGTGGGAGAGTTCTTACTCCATTGTATCGATGTGAGTATGAAATTGGTATGTTTTTGAGGTTGTTGCCGCATGCATTTGAACAAAATATTGAGCATAATTTGCTATAGTGTGATTGATCTTCAACTTTTTGTTCAAGGTGAAGGACAATCATCCAGACGGTAAAGGGCTTTAGCGCCACTGTGATGATAAGTTTCTTCGGATGAAAAGGAAGTTAATATCAATGGTCCGGACGGACTTAGCTACTCTAGCCGGTATTTGCCAATGGTTTCGGGAGTTCCAGTGTCGTCTTATGAACGTTGCCAGCATATCTATCCAGTCCGTTGAGTCGCCTTTTACTTTTTTACGACAAGCCTGTTACTTATTCTTACACCCCACAGCACACAGAAATATATTAATAATTATACGTACATATGTATTTTACAAAGATGAAAGAGTTTATTATCTTCTGAACTAAAATTGCATACTTTTGAGTCCATTGCATATGTTTTCGCCCGACTCTTAACGGAAAGTCGTACTTATGGACTGGTTTCAATGGAAGTAAGCCAGCTTTTTTATAACCAAATTGCACCTTCGTGCTTATTACGGTATTATCATTAACTGAATGAATTTCATATAAAAAGCTTTCACTATTTATAGGCAGAATACACATAATTTGTTATTACCTGAGCTAATAAAACATTGGCACTCCAACGATTTCCATGAATTTTGCGAAAAAGGAAATAAAATGGTTTCACCACATTTCTTTCCCCAGCACTTGTGGGCGGCGTATTAGATTTTCGCCCCGGGTGCCAAATTTCCTTCGCACGGCACTGCCATCAACCCACAGAGAATAACTATGGAGGAGCAATCCGCATATACTCAACACTAAACTACTTGAAGCAATTCCAGTCGTAAAAAGTAGAGAGAGAGACACACGCCCTCCACTGCGCAACACCCGCGCAGTCTATATAAAAGCACAGGAAGCACGGAAGATGTCATCCCCTCTCCTACTTTTCCAATCGGAACAATAACATTCCAGTCTGTCTCTCTGCCGCGGAACACCCGCCCGGTCTATATAGAGCAAAAGCGATGTCAAATTTTCATCCCCCTTCCTACTTCCTCACTTGTGCCAAATTGCGTCGTTTCTCTCGCTCTTTTTCATCATCATCATCGTGGCGCGACAGCCCGACGTCGGGCCTTGGCCGCCTGGATCATTGTCCTCCAATTATCTCGGTCACGTGACCGCGTCCTCCAATTTTGGGAGCCCAGCAGCTGCGCGGCGTCCACACCTACTGAGCTCTAACAACGAAATCTCGGTCGTCCTCGCAGTCTCGCTCCGTCGACTCGTTCTGCATTCATTACTCTCTTAGGCATGCGATCATCGTCCATTCTTTGTACATGCCCTGCCCATTGAAGTCGTTGTAGTTTGACGATTTTCGAGACTTGCAGCTCATCGTACATTTCATACAACTCATGGTTGTACCGGATGCGCCATCCATCTCGATCGCAAACAGCCCCGAAAATTCGCCGTAGAACCTTACGTTCAAAAGTGTCTAGCATGTTTTCGGAGGCTTGAGTTAGGGTCCATGCTTCGCAGCCATAGCATAGCACTGGTCGTATAATGGTTTTGTACACGCGGAGCTTCGTGTTTCTGTGCACATGCTTCGATTTCATTATGGGGAGAACCGAGAAAAAAGTCTTATTAGCTAACTGTATCCGTCGCTTGATTTCGTCAGTTTCGTTGGCGTCCCTTGACAAGTTGCAACCCAGGTAAATGAAGTTGTTCACGAACTCGATGTTGAGGTCTCCCACATTGATGCTCGGTTGTGCAGGTGTCCTTGTCACCGATTGCATCATTATTTTAGTTTTACCCTCGTTAATACGTAATCCAACTTCCTTTGCAGCGGAATCGAGCGTATGCAGAAGTTCTTCTGCGTCAGCCAATCTTCGGGACATGATGTTGATGTCGTCGGCGTACGCTGCTAATTGTGTCGACTTGATGAGTAGCGTCTTGCTGTTGTCCATATTCATGGCCCGAATAACGTATTCCAGTGCTAGGTTGAAGAGCGTCGGTGCCAGTCCATCGCCCTGTTTCAAACCAGTGCGTGTTTCAAATAGATCAGTAAGTCTATTCTGGATCCTGACTTGTGAGACGGAGTTGGTCATCGTCATCTTTGTCAGTCGCACTAATTTTGCCGGTATACCAAATTGCAGCATGATGTTGTACAGTACTCCACGATCGATACTGTCGTATGCCTGCGTGAAGTCGACAAAGATTTGGTATACGTTTACGTTGTATTCCCAGCACTTCTGGAGTATCAGTTTGACTGAGAAGAGCTGATCGGTTGTGGAGCGCCCAGGTCTGAAACCGCTTTGATATTCGCCAATGACTCGTTCTGCGTACGGTTTTATTCTATTTTCCAGAATTTTCGTCAAAATTTTATAGGACGTACAAACTAGTGAGATGCCCCTGTAGTTCTCACACCGCAGTTTATCTCCCTTTTTATGAATTGGACAGATGATGCTTCTGCGCCAATCGTCAGGAATCTCCTCGTTCTCCCATACTCGCAGGAGTAATTGATGTATGGCATCAACTAGACTCGTTCCACCGAATTTTAGCAGTTCAGCTGGAATCTCGTCAGCTCCCGGCGCTTTATTTCGTTTTAGTGACTGCAATGCGAGATCAACTTCCTCTACTGTCGGGGGTTGAATGGGTGGGCCTAGATCAACAATATCGTCGAGAGCTTCCTGTGTGGGGATGTTAGATGGTCGGTTTAGAAGCTCTTCAAAATAAGAGGCCCATCGCTTGTTAATACCATCGGTGTCGCTGATGATGTTTCCATCCTTGTCCTTACAAAGGCTAGTCCTGGGTTGGTAGCCGTTCTTAATTGTATTTACTAGTTTGTACGCTTGTCTGGTGTTCCTATTAGCTAAGTTTTCGTTTATGTTCAGCAACTGCTCGTCAAAGTATTTACGTTTCTTACGTCTAATTATTCTATTCGATATTCGCCGTAGCTCGTCATATTTTTCTCTTCTGGCTCTGGTTCCTCGTTGAATCCATTGTCTGTAGGCCTCGTTTTTCGCGTCAAGTGAGTCTTTGCATTCTTCGTCGAACCAGTCATTTCGCGCTCGCCGGGCTTTATATCCCACGACCTTCTCTGCGACATCCTTGATGGTACCCTTGAGTTCTTCCCAGAACCCATGGACGCCTGTGTTGCTGATGTTGTGTAGCATAGGTGATAGTTTTTCCTCAAGGGTGGTAGTATACGCCACCGCTGTAGCATCACTCAAGAGCTTATCAACCGCAAAGATTTTGGGTTGATTCTTGATTGGTGCACTGAGGAAATTCTACATCTGTAGGTCGTCTTCACCAAGTGATGATCTGAGTCGCAGTTTGCTCCTCGATAGGAGCGGACATCCATGACACTAGATGCCCATCTCCTGCAAATGAGGACGTGGTCAATTTGGTTGACGGTATGTGCGTCTGGAGACTTCCAGGACTGCTTGTGAATGCGTCGATGCGGGAAGCACGTAGAGCTTACGATTAGATTTCTGCTGCAGGCGAAGTCGATAAGTCGCTGGCCGTTATCGTTACATTCTTCATGGAGGCTGTGGCCTCCAGTGGTCCCCCGGTGCCAACTTTCATTTCCGACTTTCGCGTTAAAGTCTCCCAGCAGCAATTTGACGTCGTTTGTTGGAAGTGAGTCGAAGAGAGTTTCAAGGCGGGCGTAGAACTCGTCTTTTACTGCGTCTTCTTTAACTTCAGTGGGGGCATGCACATTGATGAGCCAGAGATTGAAGAATCGAGTCTTGATGCGCTCTTTTTCACTTCCTCTTATACTCTCTCTTCAAAGCATCAACCCCAACCAAATCCATTCATTCACAATAATCAATTATGTACATACGAGTATGTATTCGTATATAATATACATATATGTATGTATCTTTGTAATTACTGCAATATGCATCCCGAAAATCATAACGCACGACTGTATAAAACAAAAAGACCGCTCGTGCCCCAATGCAGAAACCGCGCATCAAGCCGTGTATGTTAAACGGCAACGATATCCGATATCCAATGACGATATCCTGTAGTATATTGACGTCATTTCCGTAACACCAAAAAACCAACGATGTACCCCCAATAGGCTGTACAGTATGTACACAAGTATTCAACTGGTTCCCTATAAACATTTTCAATGTTAATATTTGGAGAAAAATCTAATTAGGAGTATCGTCCTATGGTTTTGCATGTGACAGATAACACATAATTATGTAGACCTTCCGGAAGCAAACATTTGTTATACAAATCCTTAAATGTAGCTCGCCCCAAATGATGCTAATTAACTGATCAAGTCCATTAATTAGAAACACAAGCAAACACTACAGAGACAAATTAATGTCCTCCGTCCATTTGTATGTCCGTGAAAATGATGAATTATACGATTCTTTGAGTAGAAAACTGCGTAATTCAATTTCCATTTGTTGACTTTTTGTTTACAACGTTCATCATGTGTGTTTTTGTGTTGGTAATAGCAATTTACTATATATTTCTTAAATTAGCTGGTTCATGTGAATATGTTTATAGCATTGAGAAATAAATGTATGTATTTCAGTTTGTGAAAATTTAATTGAGATATTTGACTCAAAGTATTTGATTAATTAAGGAATTGTATTTATGGTTTTGACTGGCAGTCTCCTTGGATTGTCCTGGTGGCAGAAAATATGAATCCTGTCTATATGAAAAGTTGTCGACGTGGATCGGAGATCTTGAAAAACTCAAATAGTTTTTGGTACATATTAGTGGTTCTCTTGTTCCATTGAAAAATATACATATTTTAGACTTTAAACGTGAAATTTCACAAAAATAATCAGCTAGAAGCCAATTCTCCCTGTCGCTTGGTTTCGTCCACACCATAGACTTCATCCATCAAGAGCTGCCTCAATCCATGTGGCAAGCAGGTTGAGTCATTTTGACTTATACTCGCAACTACTTAGTCCACTTTATTCTTTAACGTAAGAGTACGTTCATGCAAAAACTAATTTATGTACGTATTTTCGAGCCCTACTGCCATAGTACTGGAAGTGCCAAACTAAGTAAAACTAAGTTCAGTCTAAACGTACTGAAAGATTGACGTCACATAAGTTCTTTAATCCCTGAAAATTTTGCTAATCTGAAAAAACTCTTTAGAGTTCACAAATCTTCGTAATTTTTCCTAAGCATTATTAATTACAATAAACCAAACACTTCTCGAAATCCATCTTGAACAACTTCCAAACAACAATGTCCTTGTCCAATTATTAATCTCATCTCAACAAACCGGATTTATCTTCTCGTCCAAGTCGCACTTTCCACTTTACGACAATTTATTGTCCATGCACACACCAACAAATGAATTGAAAAATCACGAAATCTTCTCTCAAAGGACATCTTTCCACGCGCTTTACAAAATTCCCTTTTCACAATTTCGCGAGAGCGGATTTTACTTAAATTGTCGCGACGAATAATCACGCAAAAATCTTAGACCTGGATTAGAGAAAAGTATCGCGCAAAAGTCCTTTGAGACAACAAGCGCCTGAAGCGCTGAAGGTACTTGTAAGCTCACGAATATAGTTGGCCTTGCGTATAGCCTGAAGGACTATAGTATCTTCTAATTTCCAGGATTGAGTTCTTTTGGGAAGGGAATTTGTTATGGTGGGTTTTTGCGAGTTTAAACTGTAAGGCGATCCTATGTGGTAAAAATTTAATTTTTGGATTAGGAGCGGATTTGATGAGGTGTCGTTAAGAGTTGGAATCTCGGCGGATTGTCTAAAGACAATCGTTCTCTGGGCATAAGTAATTTCGAACAAATGACTGCCATTTTGGGGTTGATGTAAGTATGATACTTATGGAAATTAGGCGAATTCGTTTAAGAGCCTATTTGAATGAAGATTAACTCGCGAATCATTTACTTTGAATGAATTAGCATTTATGGAGAGCGCTAAGATTTAGGTATTTAGGAAAGTTTCAATTATCTCAATACTCTATTCAATACGAGTTTCTAGATAGAAATGTCAGTAACACAAAAATGGAGCATGGTCTTTTGTTTGGACTCGTTAGGAGGTAGAGATACTAAAAGTCCCCCGACCTACGAGGTATGGAAAAGGTAGGGGGACGAAGAAGGTGCTATTTTCCACCAATAGTGATTATCACACAGACGCAAAAAAAGTCGCACGGCGGATCCACAGCGTCAATAATCTTAGTATCTTACACCGCCATCTTACGAGGATTTCCACACCGCGCTGCGAATCTGCAGCGGATTTTCGTGCTGCGTATTTTTTCGAGTCGATGTGATGTCCAGTTTTATCTCGAAAACGGTTGTGGTTCGAATTGAGGAGATTCTTCAACTTGGACTTGTCACAATATCCTGACCGTAATCGCTACAACTCCCACAGCACTACAGCAAAAAAAGTTGGCCGCAGGGCAAGTTACAGTGTTCTGATAGAAAGAAGGCTTTTCCGATCTCAATATTTAATCCTGACTGGACTGGACCTTATAGCATGTGTCTGTTTCATCCCCTCCACCCTTTGAAAATGCTCCCTTTATGTCACTAACCTACCCTGCTCCATCCTACTCAAAAGTCAAAAGAAAGTTTCCTAGTACTTTTGGTTTCGATACTTTCGAACGGCATCATATCTCGCTTGTAAAGTTTCATGTTTAAAATCATAATTTAAAATTAAAAACTACCCTTATTTCAACAATAATATACGAGTCGAATGTCCTTTTTAACTTCGTAGAAGTGCAATAATTTAAATTTATTTCAAATTGTCATATGTTGCAATTCCCACGAATAAGACATAAAAGGATGCAATTTCTCCCAGTTGCTAATCAGCTTAGTTAACAAAGTGATGCCACAACTCTGGAGAAAGTTTAGTTTTTCAACATGATAATGCGGCCAACGAGAGCGAGTGCTCCGCTTCGCTTGATATAAAATTAAAAGCGTATATGTACATAATATTTTAGATATGGAGATTGTGGAACAAGTGGATAGCTGCATAAATTGAAAGCAATATTTTTGGATTTCTGTGCGCCAGTTGAGGGATTCCGAACGTTGAGTAAAAGAAACAGAAAACTTTCCAAACTTTAAAGCGCACAAGAATGACTTCACCCCAGTGCAAGGTCTAATTATCTCCTTATCACTTGGAAAAGAAGGATAATGTTCACATCCATGATAATGGTGAAACTTTAATTTTGAACTTTCGTAAAATAAATTTACAGTCAAGTGAGTGATTTAATGGAAGAAAGCCACTTGAAAGCAGTGCCATAGCATTGCTCTATCTGGCGCCCGAGGGAAATGTTAAAGTATTCACCCCCCCCCCCACCCCCCCCTCTCTTCTTCGTGAACAGAAGATACGAGTACAAAGTAAAACAATGCACATACAACAATTTCTACGTACCCAATGTATGCATGACAAAAATAAACCTTGCATGGAATATCGTTCAATATTAAACGACTGATATTATTAAATAAAATGGGGAACACAGAATGATAACATCTCTTTTTTTAAATCATGGCCAATCATGCCGGAAGAAACATTAGAGGCTCGTTGTTGTAATACCAACACTGGCGTTGAGGAGGTTGATGATAAACGGGTCACTTCGGTGCATAGAACAGGCTGCCGTGGGAGAGATTATTAGGGTCTCGCTGATTGCGAGTCTTAAGTTATAACTGCAAAAAAAAATCCCCATGAAAACAGGGTTGCCATTCTGGGGTGTGCAACTCCATTTTTTTTCTTTTCTGACTCCAGATTCGAAATCAGCGACACAAATTTACCTTGTAGTTCGAGCCAGCCCGATCGGACGAGTATTTCCCCATGAAAACAGGGTTGTCATTCTGGGGTGGGAAGCAGCCAAGTCGGACGAGTGCTTCCCAGCAAAAGCATCGTCACCTGACTGAAACATATTCTTGCAACGTTCACATTATACGAAATCGGAGACTGAGTCTTATGTAGTTGCACACGAGGAACTCATAGCGAACTCACCGGGTGCGTCACACCGAAACTTTCTCGCGCGAGGTTAGTTTCGGGTGAGGAACACGTTCAAACAACGCGCAATTTTCTCTCGCGAAACAGTTGCGCGAGTGGTTTCGCTAAATCCAAAAGCAAATTTATACTTAACAAACAGGACGTTTAATTTTGTTAGGGTTCTGTGTTGAACCGAAGTAGTTTTTAGGGTTTTGTGGTCCTTAAAATTGCCAGTTTTTGCAAAATTTAAGGTACACGTACTTTTTGTTTTTATAACAAAAGTTGAGCTGTATTTAACATCATCGCCATAGTAAAAATATGTACTTTCATTAAATAAATTTTTTGATCTAATATTTTTTTTAATTAATTTGTGACGCAAATTTTTGCTATTTCTGTGTATTGATTTGTAGTAAATACATTTGTTGCTTCCTAATTTGTTACTACATAAAAAGTGCAGTACATACTACTTTAATTCATACCAAATCTACAAAAATTCTCATTCTGTAGTATAGTATGTTCGAAAGTTGTAGTATAGGAAAGTCACTTTATTCATACGAACATACCTTTACTACAAAATAACTACAATAGTATACTAAACGTCACTACCTTTTATACATACCAGCCATTTTTCTGGAAAGAATTTCATAAAGTAGTGAGTAAATATAATTCACCAATACACTCCTTATTCGCGCCGCGCCATTGATACGCAATAAATCGAGTCCTTTACCAGGAACATTACATCGAACCATACTAACTGAAATCAAATACGAGAATATACCCTTGAAGTGTAAAATAAAGCATTTTCATGCCGATTTTTCCGAAATAAAAATCCACTTGACCTGACGATAAGTACTAATAAATTGCACAAGGAATGTCTGTATCAGATATGAGTCCTTTTCTTCTTTAACCATTGAGTAACAGCTATGAGTGACAGCCTACTTCACGTTCCGTATTCCGATTGAAATAAATCGTTATGCGAACTCAATTATTTTATAATCGGCTCGATATCAGAGAGAATGCTCCGATAGAAAGCCAACGTCTTTTACGAAAGTGCTGAGGATAAACCCTTGGGACACATACACTAAATATGACGGATACGACTTAACTATTAGAATTTTTATTTCGGTTCAAAATGTTTTGTATGTGTCTGTTCTCTGTTCATGTACGGCAAATGTGAACGTTATGGGAATTTATAGAACATAAAGTATTCGAAATTAGGACCCCAAGAGATAAAATAAACCAAGAAAACGACACATATATCAAAGAAAGGTACATTAAGTATGTACCTTTCAATGAAGTTATGATAAGGTTTAAACGTTCCGACGTTACGTTCGGATCTTTTATACAAATCAACCGGAATGGAAGTACTAAAAATCAAGCTTCTTAAATAAAAACTACGATATCAAGTATTGAACTCTTTGAATTATTCACTAAATGTTAAGGCAAAAAATAAGATATCTATGCGAAGGGTGTAGAAGATTTCAATGACGATAAAGGTTGAAACTGATGCCTCAACAACCAATAAAAATCGAATAAAATCGGTGGTAAAGGCCCACGATATTCGACTTTCATTCTATGAGGTCCTATGGCTGTTAAACAAATGAATGATATTTGCCATTGCAATTTTCTGCATTTTCCCAAATATGTTCATTCGTGTACGTACTTAACCCTAGAATACTAACACTACGTCAGATTGACGTGTTCGCTCACACAATAATATGCATGTGCAAGTTTGCGAGTCCGGGTGACCACTTACTCTAGCAGTGCTTTCCCCAGTTAGTTATTGAACGCCGCTGTGAGCATCAACATTCTGTCTCCAATCTAATACGGGAAGTTCACAAATTTTCTAGAAGTTATGCGGTGAACATACGATTAAAAACTGGCATAATTGTCAAATTCTAATTATTTAACTTGATTTGTATTGAATTACTTGTTCTCTTTACAATTTATAGCCCCGTTGTTACCTAAAAAAAACCATCTGCTTTGAAATCACGTCAAACCCAAATCTAATGATTACATTCTGTCACGCATAATTCAGATTTGAATTTTTATGAACGCCAAAAAATAAAAGTTGTCAACCAACGTCAATAAGTTTTACATCTCCCTTCATGTAAAATACAATCTATCATTCCCCCGACACTCATCCTCCATTCACGATACATATTCCAAACACATCAGGATGCGAGACCACATTGTTCGCCTATAATTCCTCGCGTTCTGATGAAATTAGCAATAAAACAGCAAAATCATCCTTGTAAGCCTATTTAAGTCTTCTCAAATTACATTGGAAACTTGCTTTCGGTTGAATGCTTTGGCAGAGCAGCCTTCCATTAGCTTGACTTGACAAACGATTCTGTCCCGTCCTTATTTTTTCTAAAATAAAATCCTGCGAAGAAGGCTTGCACCACCACCCGCACTGCGCCAGCATTACTCGTGAGCCTTTCAAAAATGAAGTCATCAGCTTGCCGCTGATGAGAGAGGGATGAACGGCGACGCTTCCCGAATGAACGTTTTGAAGAGATAATTTACATGGATCCTTTTTTTTTGTCGCTTGTGTAAAGATTTTCATTTCGCTTTATTTCGTCACTTTCAGTTGTCTCGTTTTAATGACATGCCACAGCCATTTCAACGAAAGCCTGGAACAGATAAAATAATGATGATGGGGAACGTTAAAAGGGACGGCTCAATTGTTGTGGAGATATCTAATGATCCGGCGGGAGAATGGATCTCGTGAAAAGGAGAACGACCCGAGATGTAGACTTTGAGGCGCAATGGGCATGTAATGGAGACATTAGTATTCAATTTGACCGAAAAGCTTGACTGTGCATATGAATGAAGGCCCGTATTGTGTTGCTGCCCAATTTCCATATTTCTTACACATGCACAATGGGAATACAGGAATTATGTTTGTTTTTTGTTATGACAGGTTGGGATATTTGCGGAAATTCATCTATTACTTTCGTCATGAAAAACGGCAACTTCACATTACCAAGAGACAGAGCGGACTTCATCATCGCCGAATGGGTAAGATAAATGCTCTCATTGGAAAGAATCATTACTACGATTGGAGGTTGAACCGTAGCAGCTAGTAGCACTCGTGAATGCCCACCAGGAGGAGTTTAATCTCCGCTGTTGTACTGTATTGTAGTGGAAAAATGCTTTGGAAGCTTACATCGCTTCTCTTTACAAGGATAGGCAGATGATGATGGTGATCACGGTTAAGGGTAAATTCGAAGAAACTTTAACAGATATTCCTCGAGCAACAATGAGTACAGTACAGACACCATGTACTTGGGCGTCAATGGGTGGGTTCAGGTCGCGCAAACGTTTTAAACGCAAATGCAAACAGTTCGACTGATTTTGCTCGTGGACGGTCCGTTCCAGTTTGCGTTTAATCAACCACACATCGGGGAAATTAACCAGAAATTTTTCCTGGTTGATTTCCGTTCAATGGGGCGTATTTGACAGTTCTTAGTTGACGTATTGCATGTGACTGTGAGATGGTGTGGATTTTCGTTTTCGGATTATTGATTTGAACATGGCGTCTTATGTGCTTATTTACACCGAAGCAACACAAATTTGTGGCGATTTTGCAGTGCTTTTCATTTTTCCTGAAACCGTCGCGAATTTAATTGAAGTTTTGTTTGAAACTCAATAGCGAATCGGCTGTCAGCTGTTTAATACATGACAACTACAAAACAAGTCGTTCGGGTAAAGAGTTTATGGTTGAGTGGAGGGAAAATCCTTACCGCAATTACAACATTGCAAACGTGAACGCAGGCAATGTTGATAAAAAATAAACGGAACATCTGAAAAAAGTAATACCAGAAAAAGCTGATGAAGCTCTGTGGATATACAGGCAGTTTCTAGGCAAACGTGGGGAACGTCTCTGGATTTACAAGGCGATCCTGAGATCCATTTAAGAATATGGTGCATTAGTTTGGGGGAAGAGATCCTACACCTTAATTGGAAAATTCACTCTATGTAAAACTTAGAGACTTGCTTGTCTTATGGCCATCGGTGTCATTCGACGCTGCCCATCCGCGTCCCTAGAAGTTTTCTACTGTCTTTCAGGCGGACGTTCACGCCATTGAGACATGTGCGGCTGCGACGGCTACCTGGACAACGTTGTGACTTTCAGTTACATCCAGTCTAGGGTGTAACTGCCAGACCATACTACATACCCTGACCATTGGGAGAATCTCCCTGGTCAAATTGTTCATCTCGGGTTACTCGCGTAACATATCATCGGAACTGTTCACGCTTAACAATGAAATAGTTAGAACAAAATGCAGTCTTCTAACTAGACATTCTTGTTTTAATTGTAATGTAATAGATCCTACATTGAGCAAGCTCACTAGCAACACACGAGTTAGGTAGCGTCCTTGTGGTTATCACACACAGCTTGTAAACTCGCTCAGTAGCCAACTAGTAAAAAGTGACATCAACTGTTCTACGTCGCTCGTGTCATCGCGTTTCTCTAAGTAAATTGCTTCATCCACCACAACTCCCCCACGAATAACTTCTGATGACATTTTTTGGCTGACTAACAGCCAGCAGGAGCTTATATATATTATATTATTTCAGCTGCTTTTTGAGCAAGATGGTTGTTATTTTGTTGTAAGGCAGCTGGATTTTTTAGTCGACCGGTGTTAAATTTGCGGCGCCAGGATCTTTCGTCGATAAGACGGCGCACGGCTGCAATACGCAATCGAATATTAGCGATTATAAGATAATGGTATCTTCCCATCCCAATACCGTTCTTATTTCGCTCGTCCATGAGGCAACTCTTGAATCTTTTACTAATGGCAAAGTGGTCGATCTGATTTTATGTTCCGTGCCGATCAACAGAGGACCAACTGATTTTGTGTTAGTTCTTATGCTCAAACATAGTACCACCGATGAAGAGACTGTGAAAGTTGCATAACCCTACAAATTTTTCACCGTTGTCGTTACGATCACCAAGACCGTGTCTTCCCATCACATGTCTGAGCCGATAGTTATCAGTGCCAACTTTTGTATTCTAATCCGCCATAGACATTTTAATTTCACCTTTAGGTTTCCCGCTTTGGAGTACGTTTAGTTGTTTGTCTTTCGCCAAGACATTGTTGGGTTAGGTTGGAGCATAACATTGTATTATTGTGATGTTCCTTATTTTTATCCGGATCCTGGTGATCATGATTCTGTCGGAGACCGGGTCCCAGGATAAGAGCCATTTTCGTGCGGTTCTGGTTAGCACCTGCTCTCCAGAGCAGCTGCTGTTAGTGTTAGTGTAACGCGTGCAATTGTTGTTCTGCTATGATCTGTACTCTGCAAAAAAAACACCGCTTACATATCGCTATGTTGCATTTCCACTGCTTTGGTGACAGCGGCGCCCGTGTCATCTGTGCACTGTCGAAATCGCTGATTCCCTAAATTGACCAAAAAAATATTCAGATCCAAAAATTGACAGTTGACGGCAGATGTTTTACCGGAGGGGAAAGTATATGGAGGAGAAGTCGAAAAAAAAACAGATCCATATTTTATCAGGCGCTTTCCAAAACCCGCCTATGATCTGCTATAAAACAGAATGAATTTAATCATCATTGTTTATTTTAACTGTCGATCCAATGACAGCGTCCCCCAATTTCGAAATCCCAGCTGTTGTTCGGCATCCGCATCAACTGAACTGAATTTCAACAATCTGCAATATCGATTCCCACTTTCACTGTTCCAATTTTATTTTTATTCCCAATTAATCTACAAGTGATTTTTAATGGAAAATTTATCACTTCCGACCAGAAGTCGTAACTTTTTATTCGTCCCGATACGTCATGTCCGCAAGGAAGCAATCAAACGGATAAAACACAAGTAGGGCATGTCGTTGCCTACAAATTGGAGAAAGTGATTGCCGATTCCAGCATTATAGTGTCAGTAAAATTACGTGTTTCCTCCTTTATGGCTTCCCTCAGTACGGATTTAAGTGAGCAAGCGTAATGTTTTCTGGCTATAGGCAAGGACATCATAGAATCAATAATAAATAGGACATTAATGGATCATTGATACTTCATCCTTCATTCGTCAATCAAAGAATCTTCCGCATTTCCAAGAATAGAAAAAAAAATCAATGCATTGCCTTTACAAGCACTAATGCCTGTATTTGGTCTTATACGTTCTGACAGCATCTTTAGGATTGGGTTTTGATTTTTTTAAATTGTTTAGCTACCATAAACATGCCATATACACATGACGTTAAATATCGTCAAACATTTGCCTTGCACTTGAATTTGTTTTGTCGAAAATCAGGACATTTGGGCACTTAAATCGCATCGTTTTATTAGTCGGTACGAAATTTTATGGCATCTATCAGCCAATTTTGGTCTGGGGAACAAGCAGAAAATTAGATTTCATTTCGTGACACGGTCGTAAATTCGCTCTGAATTTATCCCAGAATTGGGTGACAATGCCTGCGTTCACATTTTTGAGCGTTTCGGTTATTCAGCAATTGAAATGCATGTAGACGGAAAAAATCACTGATTTTTCTGTTTACATGCACTCGAATTGCTGAATAACCGCAACGCTCAAAAACGTGAACGCACACATTGTCGTGTCCTCAGTCACGTTGATTTGGACATGTCTTCTGTGGAGTGGAACCCTATCGGCAAATAGTAGGAGTCTCAAGTCAAGTGAAACGAAGATGATTATTTCGGAAAAACGTGCTAAACATTACAATGAGTAAGGAGTGAGATGTTTTCGACTGAAAATGGAACGTATTCGTTCGTACCTGAAATCAGGTGTGAAAATTAGGAGAAATTGTTTGTAAATAATTTAATAATATCTGCAACTAAAGAGGTTTTGGATTCTGGTTTTCAAGAAATGGATACCTTTCACTTTCAGAGTACGTACACACCGGTACATATTTGGTAACATTCAGGCAAATACAAAATGGAAAACCCACTTACGAGAAATTGAACAAAGTTTTTTTCCGCTCACAGTGAGACTTCAGCTTTATGTTGGTACCTTTTTTATCAATATTTGTTGAGTACTTTTCAGATGAATGCTACCTGGAAGAAATCGTAGGGTAAATGGGAATTTATGAGAATGGTTTGTGGTTATTTTAAAAATTAAACAAAAACTGTTGAAAAAAACTGGAATATTTATTAGCTCAGTCTTTGTCATTGCCTCCCCTAGCTCTAATAACATCTTGCAATCTGTTCTGAATTTATCTGATAAACTTTCTGTTGGTATCTTGAGAAATACCATTCCACTCCTCTGATAAGGCTGCTTTCAATTCTTCAGTGGACGAAAGGACTGGATTTCTGGCTCGGACTCTTCTCTAGAACTCGTCCCACAAGTGATCAATAACATTCATGTCTGCACTCAGTGCAGTGCAGGCCAGTCGATTGTCGGTATATTCGCTTCGTCTAGGAACTGTCGAGTGAGACGCGACGTGTGACACCGAGCATTGTCGTGCATCAAAGCGAAGTTCTCGTCAATAAGTGCTGCGTAGGGCCCAACGTGGGCACTGAGAATATAGTTAATGTAGTCAACAGCTGTCAGCCCTCCTCCTCAGCCTCCCCTGGGTACGAATATGAACTCGATTTTTCCCTCCAAGGAAATACCAGCCCACATCACGCAAGAACCCCCACCGTATGCAACTGTTTCAGCGAAACAGCACTGCGCAAATCGCTCACCCGGATGCCTGTAAACTAGGCCTCTTCTGTCATTGCCATGTAGACACATTCTGGAATCGTCAGTGAACAATGCAGACCGCCACTGCGTGATGCTCCAATTGAGATGCTCTCAAGCAAATAAGAGGCACGCTTGTCGGTGGCGTGCAGTCAATTTGGGGCCCGTGGCAGGCCGTCTTGGAGAGAGGAGAGATTCACTTCCTTCAATCGTCTTCTCACTGTCCACTCGCTGAAATCTACTCCGCGAACAAGCCCCAGTTCCTGCTGCTCATCAACAGCTGTGAGGTGGTGATTTCGCTACGCGATGATATTACTTCCACCGACAGGAAAATTATTGTATTTTCACATCAAAGTTTAATTTGACCAGTCTAACATACATTTCAGTGATACGCTTTCATCCTTCTCAACCTCCAATCGGAATCATCACGATTCGACGTATAAACGTTACACATATACGAGTACCAGAGAAAGTGTAAGCACGCCACATGTTTCTTCAGGATATTCACCATCTGGATACAACTCATACGAAATGCAAATTAATATAAAAGGGACAGTCATTCAAGCCCGGAGAAAAATGCAAACCGAAATCATGCCTGCATGAGAGAAACATGGTTCAAAATCTGGCAAATCTCCAGCCAGCTTTTAACACTCCAATTGAATTAGAGTCAATTTATCATCTGATTAGTCCCGCATAAGCACAACTGAGGGAGTGTACACATACAATCCTTTTCCTCTCCCAATGCACGGGTCGTCCTGTCGTTGTTTTGAATGCTTCCATACGTGACTATGCTTCCCGGTAGAATTTTCCCCAGGGTCCTTTCTCATCATATACTTCGCGGCTATACGTTGTCGCGTCCATCGTCCGAAAACTGGGTCAAACTTTTTACACCCGGGTCATTTGTAGCTGTGGAAAATTGTCAGATCCTAAGACGAGAAAATACAAAGTTTATGATGGAAATTATTTTATTGGGTTCCTATTGAAACCGGGACAAGCGGAAAGAGGAAACCAACCCTTCCAATTCATTCGATCCGTTCGGTTGAGAAAGGGAGTGTCGTGTATACAATTTGTGACTACTAAAGTGTCGATGAACTTCCTTTCGAGTGGTTTTGGGGTCAGGGATAGGATGTGGTGGATGTTTTATGGCCAAATTTTAAATATTTTCGAATTCCTGTGGGAGCATTGTTTGAAGGAAGATAAGATGCTTTTAACGACAAATTTCTCTCGTAACTTATGGTACTTTTTGTAGGAGAATTTAGTGTGTTCCACTAACTAAAAATAGAGTGATATCTGCCTTATCATGATCACATTTAAAAATAAATATTCCTTAATTTCTTTGCACGCTCATCATATCTCATTCATCTCTCAGTCGGAAATAAATTAATTCCGTGCAAACACCAATCATATTTATACCCTAGACTTTATAAAGTATACGGTATATTTTCCAATATTTTCATTGTGATAAAATCACAATGAAAATATGGGACGACCGGTAGTTCAGTGCGTAGAGGCGTCAGTCTCATGTCTGACTACGCTCGTTACGGGTTCAAGTCCCGTTCACGGCGTTCGCAGCCATGGATGCTTGCGTTGTCCTCCCCCTGTGGTACGGGGCGTAATAATAAGCCATAATATCTTCCGACTTGTCGCAAGTAGGCGGCTAAACGGGAGCATCAGGTGCATGCTGACAACATGCATCGTTCGAAACTAGTTTATGCCAACGAAACGTCAGCTAAGTCACATCAAATAGTTAACGCGCTATACCCTCAAAGGGTTAGGGAAATGGGTAAAAGAGCCTCCGTAGGTATAGCAATGTATTGTAGTGTGAACACACCATCATGCATACGAATTCCATTATATTTCTATGTTTGAAGATAGGATAAGTTTAGGTTTTAGTTGCTATTAACATTCACAGGTCTATAGTAAGTATTAGCTGCTAACCACATTTATACAATTCACAATGCTAAGCGTATGTTTATGTATTTGCTACAAAAAAACCTAGCATAGATTCGAACCATGTAGTAAATCCCTATAACTGATATTCAAACATGTAACTGTACATTTGAATCCAGTAATTATTATTTTGAAGGATACAGTTATGTACTATAGTATATAAGACGGGTTGAAGATGCAATAAAATCAGTTCTAACCAGACGTTTGACTGCGTCCCAAAAACGTCCTCCTCCTATTTGCCAAGACTGGGCCGTAACAAAGAAGATGAGGAACACTCTCCTCTCCATCGTCATCATGAAAACTTCTGCAGTAATCGTAATGATGAAGGCGAAGCCTCCTGCATGCTCGCCGCTAGGACAGTGTCGTGTAATAACCCCCACTACCCTGCCAATATGCTTCCTGTTTAATGAGAGCAATGAGATAGAGCGATTAGGATCTATCCTGGGCCATATCATCTTCGTTGTTTGGCAAGTACTACCGTCGAGCCATCTAGCAATGACCCTACCAACCGCAGCGGACTCGATTGCCATTTTTAACACTGTTATAGGTGCTTTAATATGGTTAAGATACGTATCAGTGGACCCAACTGCTCTTGTCGGGCCAGCCCATCAGCCTTGCAATTGCCCGTGAAACCACTGTAACCCGGAATCCGACAAACAGTAATAATAAGGATACTTCTCATTTCCTTGAGTGTCGAGTGACAATTCACAACAGTTTTTGATGTAGAAATGATCGATTCAAGCGACCGTATCGCCGCTTGACTCCCCGTGTAGATAGTAATGTCCTTAAAAGTAACAATTTGCCTGCCCAGATAGGGCAGAGTTTCAGTGATTGCCGAAATCTCCGGCTGAAAGACGCTGCAGTAGTCAGGAGGATGTGCCGATACGTTAATACTTATCCCCACCGAATAAATACCTGCACCCACCGCCTTCACAGGCCTTGGAGCCATCTGTGTAGATGTAGACAGCCAAGGAGTCGGGTGTAACAGGGGTGCTGCCCGCCCGTGGATCTGTAGAGGACAGCCAACGTATATTCCCTGCAATCCAGGCACTTTTCAGTGCAGCCAACCAGAGAGTGCAAAGCCGTATCAACTGACCTTCCTTCCAGTAGGTATGCTGCCAGAAGGTGGACAGAAGGCGTGACGGGAAGGTGTTACGAAGATGGAGGTCAATCAGGACATTCGAATGAGCATGTGAGCTACTGCCCGCCTTAGGAATAAAAATGACTAGTATCTCCGTCCAGTTTCTCATAACGTAGATTAATCCACGAGTACACAACATCTACGGAGTTCTGAAGGTCCGTAAGAATGATTCCATCGGTTCCAGAAAATTTAAAGGGCTCAAAACTATTAATCGCCCACAAAATCTTTTCCCTTGATAGAATAGATTCGTAATCGCAGAGTACTGCACACAGGGCTTGGATGAGTCCCTCAAAGAGTTGTCTCTTTCGCTTCCAGGGAAATGCGTGTCCAACAGAAGCACAATGGTCTCCCTGCTTGTCTTCGCAGGGAGCTGCCCATGGATGGATCTGAAGACAAAACTTTGCGAAGCATTACTTTTTGCGAAGCTTCACTTGACTGTTTGACGCATTCGCAGAAGCTCCTCCATGAGTTCAGTTTAGCTCTCCTCAGCTCCTCTCTGTAAGAAATCAATTGCCTTTTATAGGATCGTGAGTCCGATACTTGTTTAGACCTGTTTACCTTATTGCACCCTTTCCTGCAAACAGCTCTAAGCACGAAAAGTCTATCATTCCACCAGGGTGGTTTCATCTTGCCTGTGTGCGTGGAATCAATACAAGATGTAGATGCCGCCGTCATAATTGCAACTCGAATGTGTTGCCGGGTTGGCATGGTAGAGGGGGCGGCACCGCCGAAAGAGTGTCGCGGTACCTAGGCCAGTTGGTTCTTTTACGATTTAAAGAGTGCGGTTTGGCTGCAGGGCCCTCGGTGAGTCTAAATTTGAGATAACGATGATCCAAGAAAGAGTGCTCCGGCGACACTCTCCAATCCTTCATCAGGTGCAGAATATTCTCCGAAGCAAGGGTAATATCGAGGACCTCTTGCCTATTACAAGCGATGAGAGTGGGCTCATTGCCCACATTACAAAGCAGAAGGTTAGCTCCCAATAAGTACATACTCGAGCAGCGATTCACCCCGCTCATTAGTGTTGAAACTGCTCCAGATGTCATGGTGGGTGTTTGAGTCGCAACCAAGAATGAGACTAGTTTCAGCAGCTCTAGCCGTTGTTATGGCCTCTTTAATGTTTACCGATGGAAAGGTACCTACTTGATCATATGGTAGGTGCCGGAGCCACCCAATAAACTTTGTCATTGAGTTAAATACAAACTAATCGAAGTCCGTATCACTATACATTGACAGAAGGAAACCCTTAAGAGGTTTCCTCAGAAGAATGCACGACGGAGATTTATCCTGGCCCTTCACGTAGAAAATAGTGTATGCAGGAGGCCCCAAACCTCTTATTGAATCACTTTTCTTGTGTCTATAGCTTTTGAGCCAATTGACGTAGAGAGCTGATTTTTGTCATGCAAAGTTCAGATGAGAAGCTGCTTTAGTTTTAGTATGAGGGTAAGAGGTAGTAAGGCATAATTAGACAAAAGGAGCGCCTATCCCTACCAATGTCAAAATATGAAATAATCATCCAACTACGAAAACTTTCGATAGAATGAAGCTAGCGAGTTGAAAATTTGGTCGGATTTTCGTAGAAAGATCTAGTTAGTTGGTATTTTGAATGGGTAAGATACGATCAAAGATACCCCTACAAACGATATTTAAAAATGCAATAACATTCGATAAAAACAAGATTGGAAAATAAAATTCAGGTCAAATGTTTGTAGTGTGCCTTATAGTTAGTTCGTTTTGGGAGTGGGTAAGATCCTATCTCCCCTATAAAGTTGTTGTAAGAAGAGCTCACTCGTCTCAAAATAGCGCCTACCTTCCCTACAAAGGTTCCTTCATTGCAGCTTAGTCGGTTAAATTTTATTCAAACTGGCCAAATAAGAAATACACCTTTAATGCATATGGCTGTTGCCTATTTAAAGTTTTGGTGCACCACTAGGTCTGCACAAGTCTGGGGTATATACGTTCGAACTCGTCTATTTTTTAACTTGCGGAAAAAAGCGTCTGCCGTCATAAATTTTCCACGAACTCGATCACGCTTCCATTATAACCAATGACTGATTATGTATTGTTGGGATATAATCGCAGAAAAAAAAAATAATATTTCAAAATTTTGCATCAAACAATGGTCAACATTCGCATGTTTATCTCAATCAAAAGCAGATTTATGCTGTTGGTAGCCAAAACCAATATTTTTCACAAAATCCCGGCATCGAGCCAGATTTCTATCAGTCTGCCAGTGCCAGTTAGTCAATTGACCGGAGAAAACTTTAATCAACCAATCAGTTAAAAATAGCAAAAATTAAAAAAAAAAAAAATAATTTTTGCAATTTATCTCACACACACATGTGGTTCGCGGCTCAAAGGCGAAATTCTTCGAGTCGATTTTCCACAAAGTTTTTCCACAAGGCGTGCATACCCTCAGTCAATGGAAAACACATTGTTCGAGGTGTCGCCGCGCTGCTACGATTGCAATTTTCTCTAATTATTTCCATCGAGACGATGGTCACAAAATTCACCATACAGCGGGCGACGAGTCGAGTGGGAAATTCGAACTGGGGAATTTCGAAATTTTTCGCGAAGGAGATTGACGCAAGCGTATTTCGAATGTTTACAATTTATTTTCACCACCCAAACATATTTAGCCCGTCCACGGTCCTGTTCTGCTTTGCTGGGAAAATTCACTTTTGCTTTTCATATAAGTTTTTCCTCGATGTTGAGTTTCACTAGATGACTCGGATTGAGGCGTTGCGAGCGTCTAGTGTTCAGTTACGAATGGAAAATTGTTTGCGGTGGATGCATTTTCCGAGCGACTTTCCAAAAGCCGGTCGTGTATAGTTGGTGGTAGGGAAATTCTTTCCAAGTATTGTCAAAAAGTTAACGGTCGTTTTTTTTTGGCGGGCGCCTTTGAATTGGTATGGAATGGACTATCAGTTTAGTGAATCTACATCATTTGTTTTTAAAGCGTTTTAACTGATTAATTGATTAATCGTTAGTGCAGGTTGTCTCCGGAAAACTTGAATTTTCTGTGAATTTAAAAAAAGGGAAAAATTAACGTAAATCCTTCGTGGAAATTTATCTTAATATCTCGAATGGTCATGCCATTCCACTAGCCCCCGGGGCTACAATAGCGCCATGGTGTCCTTGTGGTGTCTGTAATCTGTCGGAAGTGTGAGCGTATTATCCTAATAATCCAAAAATATAAATAACGACCAACGAAGGGAAAGAAAAGAATACGAGACGACTACGAAATATCCGGAAAAATTGATTGTGTGCTATGTGTAGATTTTTGTTGGGTTTTATTGATTTCGGGTGGTCTAATGGACGTTTACTCATTGAATGACCGAAACATGTGAAAGTGTTCAAACGGCCGATAATCAGAGGAAATTTATTTTGAGCAACATAAACATAAAAGGTAAGAGCAACATCCAACCGACATGTCCTACGATTAGTATGTATTGCGTTCGTTTTCTTTTCACACCAATCGCCCTGAAACTAATTTTAATGGACCCATAAATGTCATAAGCAATTATGGGAAGTCTTTGGCCGATTTCACTCAATGACACTACGAATATTTTGAAGTATTTCTTGGTAATGTGGTAATTACGTTGATTGGACTGGCGCTGTTGGTGTTTGCAACATTAATTATTGAGCGTTAAAAAGTAATCTGTTACTCGCGTTTAGTGGAAACTGTTGCTAATGCCTAGTTAGCCATCCGGAGTGTGAGCCTTTTCGCACGATCGAAGACTTATCGGCTCATCGCCTGAAGGACTACACATGAGCCCAAATGGAGGTGTTCACATGGTCAGTCCGTTAGTCTCACTCATCAACTCAGCATGTGCAAACCTTCATTTGAGCCCGTGAAAAAGCAATCGGTCAAGGATCGGTCAGAAAAAAAATATTAATTGTGGCTAGTAAATTTGATGGACGAATCTCGACCGACTGAAAAATTAAACTTAAAAAAAAAACTAGCTAAACTCAATTAGATTCAAAAATTAAAAATTACTGACAATAAAGAAAAAACCTAGACCTAGTGGTGAGACCAAAACTTCAAATTGGTGACAGCCATATGGATTAAAAGTGTGTCGCTTTGAACAGAGGTTAGCCGATGAAGCTACGACGAAGGAACCTTTGTAGGAAAGGTAGGCGCTAGTTTGAAGCTAGTGAGCTCTTTTTACCACAACTTTTAAAGGGAGATAGTGTCTTACCTGAACTTGTTCTTTTTACCAGGAGGTATAAGGTACCCTCTGTCGTGCCTCCACAGTTGGGAGGGACTAGATTATTTTTTCCGGAGACAGCAGATTTTCTTGGACAAAAGGTTGGATGGAATGTGAAAAAGGCTACTTTTGTTTTGTACTCCTGTGGGAGAGCCATAGGTAGAAGCCTGAGTTTACTCCCAAATGTTGTGCACTGGTTTAATGTTTTTGTTGTACGCCCCATACGCATTCATGGTATTGTGATTTGGTGGAAAGCTCTCCGTATTGCGGCCTATTGCAACCGGCTTATTAAAGTTGAAAGAATTGCTGGTATCCTTATTGGCGGGGCATTGAGAACTACTTCGTCTGCTGCCTTGGATGTGCTATTCAATCTGCTCCCTCTGGACATTATTTATATTTGGGGAGCAAACCGCTGTTATCACTGTCTTACTGTCTTAGCAATGAAAGGACGGTGATCTTTCACTTTCTGGCTTAATTGGCATCTATACAAACGGATCCAAGACAGACGGAGGGGACGGAGCTGGTGTCTAATCCGACAGGTTCAGTTAAATTTAACCTTAAGCCTTACTTTCCGTCTACCTGTTCACTGCAGTGTTTAACAGGCGGAGGTCACGGCAATCTCGGAAGCTCTAATCTTCCTGGGACGGTATGCCATAACTGTTAGAGATATTAGACACAGATAGCGAAGCTGCAATCGGATCGCTGGAATCAGTTTTGATAACGTCTAAGACAGTGGCAAATTGTCAATCATCCCTCTTCGAAATGGGAGATATTTGAAAACTATTCGGACCTTGAAGGTCAGTATTCAGCTCCTTATTGGTGAGATAGAATTGCATATGCTCCGAAGAATGGCCAGAAATTGAACCGACCAGGATGTGCTTCGTCAAAAACAGGCGCGGTCGCCATTTGTCGTAAGTTTCGTTCAAAACATTACTATTTACCTTAACCCCTAGTGAGGCATAGCGCGTCAACTATTCCAATGTGACTTAGTTGATGTTACGTTAGCATGAACTGGTTTCAGACGATGCATGTTGCTAGGATGTACCTCCTGACTCTTTCTCCTATTTAGTCGCATACCTGCGACAAGTCGGGAAATGTTGTGGCTTATTGTTACGCCCCACACCAGAGGGGAGAGGCAACATAAACATCCATGACCACGACGCAGACGGGATTCGAAGCAGTAGCTGAACGCCTGATCGGTAGCATGAGGGACCAGACTGACGCCGCACTGAGCTATCGGCCGCCCCCGTGTTGAAAACAGAATATAAATTACTCTCAATTATTATTAAAAGAAAATCGATGCAAATTCCACTCCACAATTAATTAATTAAACGCGGGACGTTCGTGATACTGCCCATGTCCACTTCCAGCAGGTACCATCTTCCCCTACAAACGGTCTCGGTATATGTATTATATAGTATACTTTAACCATTGTGTGACATGTCTAGAATGAAAGTTGATCGGTTAAAATTTGGTTCGTCCAGCTGTGAAAACTTCATTTTAATCTATGTTAAAAGTCATCGGTCGGTTGATCGATGAGCCAACAACGACTCCCTAATTCAGCATCTAATAGTGCTAATTAAAACTATGCACTAATGATGGGCTCCAACTTATGCTAAAAGCGTCAAGTATGGAGCGACTAACCGATTCATGATCTATGGGAAGGCACTTAGTTTTACAAGAAGTTCTCCTTCCTATACTACCGGTATCTGGAATATTTTTCATTAATCAGAAAGGATTCTCTGACGTAGTCTTTCATATTTAAACTCGTTGTTAATAGATCCATATACCCTACCTTGGATTACTTCATCCTAAATTTAGTGTAATCGGATGAAATCTCTGCCTACCAAAAATCATATATCCTTTCAATCAATTAGACAACTCCCCAAAATACACATAATCCAGGTACAAATTTCGAGCTACTCGTTATGTCTACCTTCAAACTATGTTCCAACACTACTATAAGACGAACCGGATACTATATCCTGTTGGGAAAATTATGAAGAAATCTCTTCATTTAGATGCCTGTGTATCTATGCCCATTGTCCATTGTCATCGAAGCAGGAACGGACTAAATACCTTCATTTCCGCTTCACTCGAAGAAAAGGTCATGACAGGATGTACTTCGGTATTTAGCACTAAAGAGGCCATGTTTACTGCCACCTAACATGAAAGTGTTATCAGGAGCGTTTTAATTACAACAACCGAACAACAATGTGGAGATAGAAAAGGAAAGCCTCACTTACCGCCTAGGCTACAAGTATTGTAGAATGAACACGATACAAATTCCTTGAAATCGGTTCCGATTTACACTTACGTTTAGAGTCCTCGAGGCTAGCTAGTCGGGTGTTAAACTAGCTTTTAAGATTTAATCAGAACCGAGAGGCAAAGTGTGTATGTATGCGAGTGTGCCGAAAATATTAATGGAGCCTGAAAAGTTTATGAATGTAACAAATTAGGATATTTGATAGTTTGTTTCCAGGCGGGATGACCATGAAAAGTTAGTCCATTCAATGGACTCGGATCGTTGAGGGAAGCGATTTGGATTGTACTCGTGTCCACTTAAATTTTAACATGAAAATGTTTATTGGAACGCTACTCGTACAAAAAGCCACCGGAAAAAGCATCGACCAAAAAAGCGATCAGGCAAGTGATGGTTCTAAAGGAGAATGAGACATAAATTTATATGTAGGGTGGAGTAGTAGAGGTGTATTTGGGGTATGTAATTGATGTGGTGTAGTGTGTTTGAAGGGTATTGTGGAGACGAACCAAGATAAACAGTTAAATGTGTGATACGCATTCTGTGTAAGATTATTGTGCGTATAATGGCTAAATAATTATTACAAGGTGGCTAGTAGTACGATTAATAAAGGTGACGATGACCAACTCAGCCTCACAAGTCCAGAACAGGTTGACTGATCTTTTCGAAACACGTACTGTACTGTAGTACTTGAATACGCCATTCAGATAATGGATACGGACACCACCAGAACTTCTGCATGCTCTTGATACCGCTGCAAAAGAAGTTGAACTACGCATCAACGAATACAAAACAGAAATAATGATGCAATCAAGAACCAGGTCGCAAGAACAATCGAACGTCAACTTAGGGGACTTCAGCATTGAATTCGTAGATGACTTCATACAGGTAACAACCTGTCAAAGGACGCTAACGAAACTGACGAGATCCAACGACGAATACAGCTAGCAAATAAGACTTTTTTCTTGGTCCTTCCCATAATGAAATCGAAGCATGTGCACAGAAACACGAAGCTCCACGTTTACAAAACCATCATACGACCAGTGCTATGCTATGAAATCTGGACGAGGCAGAATATCAACAGAATAGACAAACTGCTGTCGCTGACTAAGTACCAGATTAGCTCTCCGTTACTGGACACTGCCTTATCGGCGGCTATGCTAGGAGGCTTCCTTTCTGTGATTACTGTAGAAGCTACAAAGTTTTACTTATCTGCTCTGATGCCCTACTACTTTTACACAGTTGTGGATGTAAACTCTTTGTAAATGCTTTTATAACCATCTTGGGGAGCTGACAGAGGTGGAGGTGGGAAAACTCTTTCGATTCGTCAATGGCTCCGGCTGGTTCTAATATGTCGTTCTAGTTCTCCTAGGGTATCCCAATGGACCAATGTTTCTGGTCTAAGTGTGCTGTTTCAACCCTGCTACCTAGCCTAACCTAACGGCCTAAAAAAGATTTTATGTTTTAATAATTCGGGCTCCCTCCGAAAAGCGGGGTCCGGGAATAATGACCGCGCAGCGCTTCAGATTGTCTTCAGTTATTCCTTTCGAATTATCGTTAGTAAGTTTCTAGTTTCTTGACAGTTTTTCCTTCAAGATTATTTTTACTTCATCCTACAATATTATTATTATTCAATTTTCTGGTATATGATATTCCTCGTCCGTTTGACTAACACTTAATGAATGGGCTCTTTAATGCTGGACATTCACGGACGGTTCAAATCCAAATTTTTCCTGATCAAAGCCAAAATTTCCCTGTCAAATCCATAGTACGACACCGGGGAAATTTTGGCTTCGACCAGGAAAAATTTGGCTTTTGGACGTCTGTGAATGTCTAGCATAAAGCTGGACATTCATGGAGAGACCATTTGGCCTACACCTTGCGAATCATCATCGAGCAATGCGCTGAATACGATTCTCCGCTTCACTTGCTTTTCATCGATTTCGAAAAGGCTTTCGATAGTGTGAACCGGGATTCTATCTGGGCGGCCTTGCGCAGGAGAGGCATCCCTGAGAAGCTTGTGGCTATTATTAAGGCAACCTATGACGGCGCGAAATGTCGCGTTCTGCATAAAGGTAAGGTGTCGGGGGACTTTGAGATTCGCAGTGGAGTTCGGCAGGGGTGCATCCTCTCACCGATCCTATTCCTCATAGTGATCGGCGATGTGTTGCATGCAGCCCTATCCGGACTCGACAGAGGAATTCAATGGACTTTGACATCTTATCTACAACATCTTGACTACGCTGACGACATATGCCTACTCTCCCACAAAATCATGGATCTGTCCGCAATGGCGTTAGATCTCGAGAGGGAGGCAAGCAAGGTTGTGCTAAAGATTAATACCAACAAGACCAAGGTTCTTAGCCCGCCGTTGCGAAAAAGAAATCGGACACCCATTGCCATCAATATTAATGGGCAGCCTGTGGAGAAGGTGGACAACTTCGTCTACCTGGGTAGCATTGTTGCCGAAAATGGTGGAACGGAGCAGGACATCGCTCGTCGTATCAACCAGGCTAAACGCGCATACGGCATGCTGTCCAAAATCTGGCAGGGCAGTTATCTCAGCATCAAGACCAAGCTGGGCCTGTTTCGCTCCCTGGTACTGCCTGTGCTTTTGTATGGGAGCAGTACATGGAAAGTTTCCGTAGGAGTTACCAGAAAGCTGCAAGTTTTCGTCAACTCATGTCTTCGTCGAATTTTAAGAATTTTCTGGCCCGAAACAATATCAAATGAAGAGCTAAGTCGGCGTACGGGTCAGATGCCAATCGACGAATTGATACGCAGGCGAAAATGGCAGTGGATAGGTCACACATTGCGGAAGAGTGATAACTGCATTGCTTTGCATGCCATGAAATGGAACCCCATTTCCAACCAAGGCCGACCAAGAGGGGGTCCTCGAATCACATGGCGTCGATCTGTGGCAAAGGAGTGTCAGGTACTGGGTAAGTCTTTTGGGGAGTTGCGCCCCATTGCCCAGCACAGAGTACGATGGCGCGCAGGAGTAGTTGACGCGCTATGCCCCGCTAGGGGTTAAGGCAAAGTAGTAATAAGTAGTATTTGGCCTATAACCATTTGACCCTCGTCAATTGGCTTCGAGTGCAAAATTGGAGGTCATTCAGGAAAGAGCCGAATCGTTCGAGCCGAACAACCACCTGTCAGCTAACTGCCGCCATCCCGTGCTTTGGCAATTGACCAAATTATATTTGTTAGTGTTGTTTCGGTGTTTCGGTTATTATTCGTTTCCAGCATAATTGCTTTTTTGTCCGGACAGTTTTTTTTTTTCAATTTGTGTGAGTAGTAACGTAACGAAACATAAACATAAAGAATTTCTGACACAGTTTAGTTTGGGTGTCGCCACCAGGCAGCAGGGTATTCGTGCGTTTCGAAGATTTTGGCATCGGGATATTGGCTTCCGCAAACGTCGCTTGGATGCCGAAGCCATCAGTTGACCCCCACACACGGTGAGTTTTGGCTTCACCGAAGTCATTTGGTTCCGTGGCGTCGCCATGAATGTCCAACTTAATACATCCTGTAGTGGTTGGCTACAAAACTCCTTAGAATAGTAAGTAGATAACACTTATCGAAGAACTTATAAGATAAAGGGCGCCACACATGATCGCGCAGAACTACGATCGAACCTCCATCGAACCATCAAATATCATAGAATAGTGGAAATGTGGAGATTTTTTTTATATTAATTTTGACGTGGTTCGATGCATGCTCGCGACCTAAATGCTTGTCGTGTGTGGCGACCTTGAGACTACTGAAGTCATAGGTAATCCGAGATGAAAAAGGAAATACATAAATAAATAAAAGAACAGATTCAAGACAAAAGTTTTTTTTACTTTTATACCGTTGAATTCTTCCATTAGAATTGTAACAATGTGTAATATGAGTATCTTCCTTACATTTGACGTCGTTTTGATATCTTGGGCCATGAACGCAATAACTGACGCCCACACTAAACAACAACCTTTCAACCGTCCTTAGATACAAGTTTCGAATTCCATTCCAAGCAAACCTCTGTATCTTTCCTGAAACAATAATTAATAACTCAAGTCGTAAAGCTGAATAACGGTCGTGAAGTCCTCAGATTTTCTGCTTATAAAATCACGAGAATACGATGTCTTTTGCAACTCCCTGAAACATTCGCTTCGCTTCTTCAAAAACGAGGATATTACGTGGATTGTCACGTTTCAATCTCCATGCTAAAACTGATTTATGGAAAACGATTTCAATATTATTTCGCAAGAGTGGCAATACGAACGTGTTTCAATTCAATGTTGTTTTTTATTTTTCGTTTTAATCGCTCCTTTGAATGTCTATTGACGTTAAAAGAAATTCGTTTCATCAAAGTTATGTCATCCTCAGACTTACCTTGAGCAATGAGAAGCGAAACACGTGGCTAAAGACAGGAAGACTTCTGCTTTGTAGTGCATGAGAAATGGAGCAAGCATTGCAAAGCTTTTCGTGGAGTTTCTCAAGTAACGAATCCTTTAACTATTTCAAGTATGTACATATATTTTTCTAGGGTACCACGAAGAGGACTGTTAGTGGGTACTGTGGTCCAAGGAATGCAAGCAGCAGAAATGTTTTATACAATAGAGATAACAAGGAAGAAAAGCTACAAAGGATTCAGTCAGCCAGAGCAACATATCAATTCTCGTCCGCTATATCACCGGAAGGACTCTCAGTGGTAACAAGCAGCAATGGCACACGAGGCAACCCAATACGAAGGACGCAACTATCACCGCAAAGAGGAACGCGAAAGCGGCTTTAGCAAACCAACGTGATTTATCACTCCGAATTTCCTCCTGTACATATATATATATACTCGTACGATAATATCTCGATGCAACTGCATTAAAGCTGGCTTCCCAGTCGTTCCAGGATGGTGAGCCCTAGCGTTACTACATCCTTTCTGCCATTGTTGTATGGAAGACTTAATACGTATGCGATTCAGTAGCGCCATTTTCATCGCTACACTACCATACACTACGACTTGCAGCTATTTTCCATGGTTTTTGATAAAAGGATTCTCTTGTGCAAGGTTACCGCGGGGACAAATTAGGTGGCATCGATTGCATATATTTCCATATTTTTCATGGGGTGGCAAAACCTCAATTTCGCGTCGAATTATTCAAATGTGATGCCACACGAGATTCCGTAATGCGGTGGAACAAAATTAATATTGTAAAGAATGGCGGATATCGAATGGCAAATTGGATGCAAATTAAAGGGATCCGTTTATGTATACACATTTGATTTTAGCATGACATGGCAAATAGATGTACAAACCGATATTGAGGTTATTCTATTTGTGGAAGTGTTTCTTGTCTCATTGAAATTTTAGGTTGATTTCACGTTTACACAGAGTGTGCAATTTTCAATTCGAGTGCAATTGTTAGGTAATTTGAGTTCCATTGTTCAATTAGTTTCTTGCGGAAGGCGGATAGTTGCGAGGTTCGTTTAATAGATTTGAAATTAAAAAAGGAATGAATTCATTCCCAGTGGGGTATCGTTGATGGCATACTTTCCATGAATATCCATTAATTGGCTGATGTTTTTAAAATCCAAATTAAAAATGTGTTGTTGCCTTGACCTCTCTAGTGGCATGGGCGCGTCGACATCTCTTGCATTGTTTGGATAGCATATCTACTATCCGGACGTGCAGTTGCTAGCACGCACCTCTTATCAGCGCTATCTTTAAGCTAACAAGCCCCAGTGGCGTAGATAGCTTTCATCATCGGAGGGAAGGTATATCTTGTTGGCAATATTTTTTTCAATATGTGCTCGGGGCAGAATTTAAACCCTCCTCCTTATGACTGAAAATCGACGCAAAGACCTATCAAAACTGTCCTTTGGATGAAAATCAGGTAAATATCGAACATCTCACAAATGAGTTAGCTGATGACATTTTTCAATACATGTTGGAAACATTCACTGAGAACGATTATGCATTTGTGTGAATTTAAAGAGGGTGTCATTATAAGGGGCACAAAATTTCCGCCTTAATTGAACAATGCGCTACATTTTAAGAACCAGCGGCACCATACGCCTTTTGAGTTGTTCACTTCGATTTCATTGACCACATAAAATCACACCGAACCCACATTGGGCGTTGAAAATGTTCAGGCCTTTTCGTCCAATTTTGCGACTATTTTCCACTGCAAATTTTTACTAACGTAGGATGAAAAAACGTTGAGTTTACTTTAAGGTAGCGTATGGTAATCTTAAGGTAGATTAAAGTAGCCTGATGTTAAGGTCCAGAAGGTTTCGATTTTTGTGTCAAGTGACTAACAATGCCTTGCGCCTCGCAAACAAAAACAGTTTTTTGTTGTGAAGTATCTATGTCGATTATATGAAGATAAATGCCAATTTGGGAGATACTTTTCCACAAATAAATGAAGAGCCAGCCAGTTTATGTTCGCGCCGAGAATCGAACCTCCTTTCTCTAGATCAGGGGTTGGCAAACTTTTTCTGGAACGGGTCAGATCATTGGAATTTTCGGTTCAGCGGGCCGGATAAGAGACCCGAAATGTAACTGCTTACCAATATGGTCAACCCACTGCTAATTGAAGGTTTGAGTGAGGCAGCTCAATTATGCACTCAAATCGACCTTACTAGATTTGCTTAACATATCAATATCCGAAAAATATTTTTACTTTCGCAATGGTATTTAGAGTTCTGAAAATATATCCGTCGCGCGCTGTGACATTTAATACTAAAAATTTGTTGCAGCATGTAAAATAATCAAATCGATTAGTGGATTTGATGTCTTTCAAACAAGCCGATATATCGTTTCATTGCACATCTGTCTGGGGTGATATATCACTCAGTGGTGTCCAGATAGATATCCCTCTGGCAGCTCAGCTTTATTCATGTTGATAGCGTCGATAAAGTGCATAGAACTAATTAAGTCAGTTGTTCCAGTTCAGTTCAGCCTTCTGGCTGAGAACCAGCGAAGGCCACGATTGGGTTCTGACCCCTAAAAGTTCACAGGACGACTAGCTTGGAGGGTATCACGCATTGAACGCCTCAAAACACTCTTTTACCAGCCTCGACATGAGACTGCACTAATGGCTATCCATTTCTCCGTGCAGATAGCAATGCCAACTCTCAAAGCCTCTGGCACAGAACTCAATGGCATGGATCTCGGATCGGATCGGATCCCTGGTAGAGCGTATTTCAAATACGCTAGGCCAGGAATTAAGATCCTGGTTTTCAGTCCAGAGACTCCAGCACCAACTGCCTCCTTTTCCCATGATATTTCGGAGAACATGACGTCTCTAATTTGTTGTATATCGTAGGGTTGGCCTATTGATTTTTGCGGCCTCGATACGAGCCGCTATACATATGTCACCACTGGTCGTACCATCAGTTACGAAGATGTGGTAACTTTCGATTCCCACAGGTCTACGAGATCCGTGTCGTCTTGCTGATTACGTAGTTTACATTATTGTTACTCCCATTGAACCTCCAGTCCGGCGTGATTGTATCATCCGACAAAAATAAAAAATAAAAATTACACATTGCGATTTATGTTGCAGAAGCAATACGATTTTTTTTCAACGAATTACTCTTGCGACAAAAGTTACATGTGTAATTTCGTATTTAGGTAGATGTTGATGTGGGAAGGGGAGTTTCAGGGTGCTAGCGACTCGGCGAGTACCTATTAAAAGCCAAGTAATCGCCAATTGCCGAGGCCTTGGCAAATGCCGAGAAACTTGTAACAGAGATGTGCATTTTCCCGCTTGAGTCATCGACTGGAAAAAATATTAATTAGCTATGATTAATCAATAATTACCTGGCGAATGTCGAGGAAATATTTGTCCTACCCACACGCTGCGGATGCTCGCCAAGCAAATGCCTAGCTGGCCTGGTGGCCCTGTGATGGCCTGGTATAAGGTCACCGACATTCGGTCGGCATTCGCTGAGTCGCGAGTAGTATGGTAGCATAATTAGATTAGTTGCGAATTTTGAACATAGTAAAATAACGTTTTAACGAAAAACTATTAAACAATTTTTCTTTTTAATGTCTTCTGATTAAAATTTCGCTATCATATATTTTAAAGGGTTTTATATTATTCGAAATGATAGTCCGGATGGCGCAACGGTTAGCACGTTCGCCTTCAACGCACTGGACCCGGTTCAATTCCGGGGATTTACGTGGCGAATACCAATGCGTGTGCGAGGGCACCTGAGCAGCCCGACAATCATTCCCTCCTTATCGCCTCATTTGTTTTTATTCCTATGAATTTTAATTAATAAGTAAAGGACTGGAGCAACGTGCGACGAAAACCTCGCCCACGTCTACCGAACTGAGCTACAGTAAGCATAGGCCGCTGCTTAGCTCGATGAGGGTCTATTTCTTCGCTAGATGAAACTGTCCGACCTTCACTGTTATTATGGCAACCTTACCAACCGTCGATTCCAACTGGTATCATCATTCCACTTCAGACACCCATAGCTGCTAGGATTTCCTGTTGTCTTCACGGGCACCTGCAGCAGCACAAAATCGGCTTTGATGCAACAAGCTGTCAATGGGTGGCGCTTTGAAACACTCCAGGAAGTTACGTACTAAATTTAGTTGAAACTGAACCACGAGTAAATCGAGTAAAATGCTCTTTTTTATAACACAGGGTATTTAATTTCGGCAAGATTACTTGTTACTTGTTCCAAGCAGTTCGCACGGTTCGAGGCGCACGGACGAGTACATCGATTCGCTTACGTGCCGAACTATGGACGACCCGTGTGCGGATCTGGTTACATTTGCCTGGGGAGTGGAGTTCGAATCGCAAACGAGCCGATTACGAGACGAATATGAGACGATCTGTGTTGGCGGAGGTCCTTAGATTAGAAATTAATAATTCAGCTGCCTGTTTTGACATTTCAGTTAGTCAATTCATCATCATCGTGGCGCGACAGCCCGACGTCGGGCCTTGGCCGCCTGGATCATTGTCCTCCATTTATCTCGGTCACGTGACCGCGTCCTCCAATTTTGGGAGCCCAGCAGCTGCGCGGCGTCCACACCTACTGAGCTCTCCCAACGAGATCTCGGTCGTCCTCGCAGTCTCGCTCCGTCGACTCGTTCTGCATTCATTACTCTCTTAGGCATGCGATCATCGTCCATTCTTTGTACATGCCCTGCCCATTGAAGTCGTTGTAGTTTGACGATTTTCGAGACTTGCAGCTCATCGTACATTTCATACAACTCATGGTTGTACCGGATGCGCCATCCATCTCGATCGCAAACAGCCCCGAAAATTCGTCGTAGAACCTTACGTTCAAAAGTATCTAGCATGCTTTCGGAGGCTTGAGTTAGGGTCCATGCTTCGCAGCCATAGCATAGCACTGGTCGTATAATGGTTTTGTACACGCGGAGCTTCGTGTTTCTGTGCACATGCTTCGATTTCATTATGGGGAGAACCGAGAAAAAGGTCTTATTAGCTAACTGTATCCGTCGCTTGATTTCGTCAGTTTCGTTGGCGTCCCTTGACAGGTTGCAACCCAGGTAGATGAAGTTGTTCACGAACTCGATGTTGAGGTCCCCCACATTGATGCTCGGTTGTGCAGGTGTCCTTGTCACCGATTGCATCATTATTTTAGTTTTACCCTCGTTAATACGTAATCCAACTTCCTTTGCAGCGGTATCGAGCGTATGCAGAAGTTCTTCTGCGTCAGCCAATCTTCGGGACATGATGTTGATGTCGTCGGCGTACGCTGCTAATTGTGTCGACTTGATGAGTAGCGTCTTGCTGTTGTCCATATTCATGGCCCGAATAACGTATTCCAGTGCTAGGTTGAAGAGCGTCGGTGCCAGTCCATCGCCCTGTTTCAAACCAGTGCGTGTTTCAAATAGATCAGTAAGTCTATTCTGGATCCTGACTTGTGAGACGGAGTTGGTCATCGTCATCTTTGTCAGTCGCACTAATTTTGCTGGTATACCAAATTGCAGCATGATGTTGTACAGTACTCCACGATCGATACTGTCCTATGCCTGCTTGAAGTCGACAAAGATTTGGTATACGTTTACGTTGTATTCCCAGCACCTCTGGAGTATCAGTTTGACTGAGAAGAGCTGATCGGTTGTGGAGCAACCAGGTCTGAAACCGCTTTGATATTCGCCAATGACTCGTTCTGCGTACGGTTTTATTCTATTTTCCAGAATTTTCGTCAAAATTTTATAGGACGTACAAACTAGTGAGATGCCCCTGTAATTCTCACACCGCAGTTTATCTCCCTTTTTATGAATTGGACAGATGATGCTTCTGCGCCAATCGTCTGGGATCTCCTCGTTCTCCCATACTCGCAGGAGTAATTGATGTATGGCATCAACTAGACTCGTTCCACCGAATCTTAGCAGTTCAGCTGGAATCTCGTCAGCGCCCGGCGCTTTATTTCGTTTTAGTGACCGCAACGCGAGATCAACTTCCTCTACTGTCGGGGGTTGAATGGGTGGGCCTAGATCAACAATATCGTCGAGAGCTTCCTGTGTGGGGATGTTAGATGGTCGGTTTAGAAGCTCTTCAAAATAAGAGGCCCATCGTTTTTTAATACCATCGGTGTCGCTGATGATGTTTCCATCCTTGTCCTTACAAAGGCTAGTCCTGGGTTGGTAGCCGTTCTTAATTGTATTTACTAGTTTGTACGCTTGTCTGGTGTTCCTATTAGCTAAGTTTTCGTTTATGTTCAGCAACTGCTCGTCAAGGTATTTACGTTTCTTACGTCTAATTATTCTATTCGATATTCGCCGTAGCTCGTCATATTTTTCTCTTCTGGCTCTGGTTCCTCGTTGAATCCATTGTCTGTAGGCCTCGTTTTTCGCGTCAAGTGAATTTTTGCATTCTTCGTCGAACCAGTCATTTCGCGCTCGCCGGGCTGTATATCCCACGGCCTTCTCTGCGACATCCTTGATGGTACCCTTGAGTTCTTCCCAGAGCCCATGGACGCCTGTGTTGCTGATGTTGTGTAGTCAATTTTTAAAATATTTAATCGCGAGTTGTTTAGGAATATTCCTAGTTGACCGGGCGACGGATAGTGGTGGGCGTCTTTGACCATTGAGGGGTTCCAAGTTTCAAGAGAAAATTTCGCACTCCCCTTAAGTGGGCTTCGCTCATTACGCGAGCTCCGCGGCATAAGGCGTTGATACCCTCTGTACACTGGTCTAGAACGCTCGCTTCACTGGCTTTACTAGCTCTATACGTTACAGCGGTGAGCCACTATTATCCACGGCGCGAACCACGATGCGTTACCCGGTGATTCCTATTTCACCATTATACTATTTAGAATATATGTATTCCCTCGACCTTAGGGTATAGAAAACGAATAAGTATAGTAAATATATATTTCATACTTCCGAGTATACTATATTCTGTCCCAGAAGCCTCATTGATAGCTTTTATATTTGTTCAATGCCGCCGTGTTCATTCCATTCTACTGCGAAAATATAATAAACAAACATAATTCTCAGTTTTCATCGTTTTTATATTGAGAATCAATAATGACACCTTTCATTTGAAATGGTTTTTGGCAGGGGTAAATGTGTTCATACAACGCAAAACTTTCTGTTGATAAATCAATTCTTTTCCTCAATTTTATTTATTATCGAAGTTCATATTTACCTTAAATATATACCTTACAGAGGCTGGTCCTGGGTTAATAACCATTCTTAATCGTGCTTATTAGGCTGTACGCTTGTCTGGTGTTTTTATTGCTGGGTTATTATTATAATGATCAGCAATTGCTTGTCAAAGAATTTTCATTTCTGACATCTAACTATTCTATTTGATAATCGCCGTATTTGCTCCTCGGTATGATCGGATATCCATCACACTTGGAGCCAATCTCTTGCATATGAGGACGTGGTTAATCTACATAGTAGACGGTACGTGCATCGGGAGATTTCTAGGTTTCTTTGTGAATGCGTCCGTGCGGAAAGCATGTTCAGCTTACGACAAGGTTTCTACTACATGCGAAGTAGATTAGCCGGCAGGCGCCGTGGTTTACAAATTTACATTGAATTTAAATGAAATTTTGCCGCTCAACAAACGGCGGCTCCCGCGGCGGCTGCCGCTGCGGTTTGATGAGCGGTTTATTCCATTTAAATTTGTAAACTGCAGGTGCAGGCAATTCCAAACTATGTACTTGTGTGCAGATAGTTTGCCGCTTTTGAAAATTCTTTGCGACTATAAATAAAAGAACGAGCACTAGCGAGGTCTCGAACCATCTGGAACACGTTCGAAAACAAGTGACAATAGAACCGTTTAGCAGCAGAGTCTCGAACCATCTAAATTGTTCTGGAATCCGACATCAGCCAGGGTCATCAAGAGCCAGTAAGTCAGTCGATCGTTGTAGAGTATCCGCTCGGAAGCGGAAACGGAAAATTCAGTTGCAGTTGAAGTGTCGTTTTCGAGATCCGACGGAAACGAATAGTTAGAGCTAGTTAACAGTTGGTTGTTAGTTACGTAGTTACGCGTGTGTATGGTTCGTTTATTAAATAAAGTGTGTGTGTTTTTCAATCGAAGTGTTTTCATTATTCGGCATAAGAATATCTAGAGAACCCGGCTTCGGTCGAAACATTAGAATATCAATACATTTCCGCATTATTTATTCATATTCATACTTGTAGGTGCTTTAACATTATACGCCTATCAAAGCACTGACAACTGATATACATTTCCCGCTGTTCAATATATTTTTATCTATATCGAATGCTTTGTAATGCAAGACTTGTTCGTCTATTCACGGTCGTCTTGAATGACTATAGGTATAATGCTCCCGACTATGTATAATATTCGCTAAGTGCTCAATAAAACCATTAGCCCAATTTTCCACCCTATTTCGAAATCACAACCCTCCTCCCCATTTGGACAACTCAATTTCCAATAATCTAAAGATAATAATACTTGTCCATATGAGAGATAATCTAACCAGACGGGAGTAAAAGCATGTAAAGGGAATGCGTAAATGTGTACAAATTTCGATAGAATGTTATTGAATACGAAATTCGGTTGTTGTCCTTGGTATGTTGTTAAGCTGTCACGTATCTCGTATATACGTAGAGTCTGCATCCTTTCGCTGAAATTGTATCGGTATAGTTGTCGATAATACGATCTACATTTATAAGCACACTGATGATATGATAATTACAGCTTTTAGCTTCAATGTTTGCAAAGGGTTGACCGCAGTGCATGCATAAATGGGTATGTGGTCAAGCACGTACACCTTGTGCAAATAATTATACAATATATTAGCTGTGTTCCTTTCACTGGATTTCGATCTCAGACCGAAAAAGATGCCACGCAATTGCGACGAGAGAGTTTAAACAGCCATCATAAACATACATACTTCGCCGCGTTGGGGCCGAATTGCGGACTCAGTATAGGGGCGAAAACAGCTGACGTTCAAACAATTCACCTTCAACTCCTGAGATCCCATACGATACCTGGATCAGAACCGGTCGTTTTGTATGGAAATAGACCGAAATCCGGTGAAACGAACGCAGCTTGAGCCATGCGATATTAGAAGCAGAGGGAATACCCACTTTGCCTGTATAGTGTAGCTGTAAACTGTGGTCATGGAAGTGGTGGGGATCTAACTACACATTGGCTTACGGAGCTCTCTTCGCAAAATGAAGGTACACAAAAGTTCTTTTGTATGAAATACCTGAGGGACAGTAAGCTCCCTCCATTGGATCGTAACCAATTTCTCTCCTAATGATGTTATAGCCAATTTCGATATTTCTGCTCGTATTGAATCAGAAAAATAATACAAGATGATTGAACATGAGACATACGAGGTAGGATACACTTATCCCCATTCCCATAAATAATGAATCAACAAATAACATTGATCACTCTGTCGTGAATCCATAGTGTTTGCTTTTACCCATAAGGATACACACTACAAGCACTCGTCGGGGCTTAGCTCTTTGTTACAATAACTCGATTCACTGTTTAAACATACTATTTTTGATTGTGGTTTCGGATGGTTTGACTCGACGGGCTTCAGTTGTTATCATTACGTGAAATGGATCGATTGAAATGTTGACGGCAAATAATAATTTGATTTCGTTAAATACAACCCTGTCCCCTCATGCTGGCATATGGTGGCGGCAAGCAGAAGCCATCGATTTCTGATAAAAAAAAGAACAAAAATTACTCTGATGAATTTCAGTTGGCGGTTATAATGCTCGTATAATCAAATTTTAGGGCTGAATAAATGATGTGTACTTGTCGGTTTGGTGGGGCTCCGTTTAATATTTCACGGAATATTCATTCAATTTGCTTAGGTGACTCAGCTATGATATGGTTTATTGAAATTATTTCTAAAGTTTAGTATTAGATTTTCGTGCGAAAAGGTTGCCCTTATCTCTCCTACGAAAAAGAGACAATGGAAATTTCACATAGAAGACATCCGCGGCGCTCTACAGGATACTTCCCTTTTTCACTTAAAATGAGAGGGACCGGTTTTCACGCGAATTGAAATCAAAAGGAATTGTTTTCGCGGAGAAATTGGTCATAACGGTGTGGAGATTTTTTCATGTATCCGGTTTCGTGTGAAAAATGTTAGTACCGATGCAACGACGTAGCGAAATTTTGTTGTGCGAACGAAACTTGGTAGTATGAGATTTCTTAGTACTACGCTTAAATAAGAAAATGAAGGATGGAATTCAATAATATTGTAGTAGTTCGCTCCAAAATTATCTATTATAAGGCATTTTTTCATGTAATAATAATTATATTGTCAATCAATTTGATGACTTTACCTTTTTTGTGGCCCTGTTTAATCCATAAAGGTAGGTTTGTTGCTTCAAAGGAGTAAAACTCTACGCACAAGAATGAAATACACGATATAGAAATAATCGAAATGATACAAGGACGTTCTTTGACCTGGTTGCGTACGACTTTTTGCTTTACCTTTTTCGGTTAGGCACTATATGGATGTGTGTTGACGCGCTCGGTGGCTGTTCTCGTTAGGTCAGCGCTCTACGATATAGAGAATAGAGGTTCGATCCTCGAAGCGAACAAATCTGCCTGCGGGTGCTATTAGAACTCCCACTGAGCTTCGAGCTTGTCTGTATAATGACGGCGCGGATAGGACGTGCATGCTAGCAACTGCACGTCCGTAAAGTAGATTTATATGCCATGTTGATATAAGGGACTTGCGTCATGATCACAATATCGTCAGATCGATCTGACGACGGATCGCAATTTTAAGGGAATTTCCGCTTTAGAAAGTACGAACCTACTTGTTTATATAGTATCTCTTGTCAGCAATAAAATAAATAAACAAATGATTGCAACCAATGAAATGAATTTGACAAGTAAATTTAGTTCGAGAATTCGACAGTTTGTATTATCGTCATCAACCTAGTGAATTAAAATAAAACGAGTTCGAGAATTTGCTGCAGTTAGCAGATATAGGCTCTTGAAGATCTCCAAAAATAACGGCCAAATATACAACGTATTAACCGTATAAAACAATCCTGGAGACAATGTTAAATAAATTAAGTGAATAAGTAAAAATTATAATATTATTATTATAATTTTGTTTTGTGAATTTTTGTTAGGGGATTTTGTGTTTTGGGATTCTGTTTTTGGGAATTTTATTTTGGGGATTTTAGTTAGGGGATTTTATGACTAAGGATTTCGTATCCAACCCGCTAACGGTGTTAAAGTGAAATTGTATTCATAAAAAATAGAGAGACGTTTGTCTGATATTTCCATACATAAGTACAGAGAGTTAGCAGCAGCGACCGACCGTAACGCGTAACCCTTTTTCAAATCAGTATCATGTTCCTTGTTTGGTCTTATAAAAATGATGCAATCTCCTCGCAATCTCACTTGATCATAATTCAAAAGAATGAACGATATGAACAACCAGAATAAGACACGATACTCAGCTGTAATATCACAAATGGAAAATGCTGTATTTGATTGTCTGCCACAATTCAACAATTTCTGTACCACACACCATTCGACTAAAACCGCTCATGACTTTTATATTGTAGCAAGTTGCAAGATTCTGCCCGCAACTATTCTGTACTCCATTATTCCGTTTTACAACACTTTCTTTTACCATCGTTTTGAGTTCTCCTGTTTTTCTTGGACAAACTGCGAAAAACAGAGGAAAATTCCGCAATGGAAGGAACTGGTGCTCCTGTCAACGTCCGTTCCCCCTGTAGGATATGTTAGTCTGTTACCCGAGTAATTGTACCTAACATCTTCCCTGCTGTTGCTTTTTTCAACGACTAAGTTTGATTCTCTTTGGGAAACGAGTTCCTTGTTAGGAATGGAAACCCAAGAACCAAACACTGTACAATCATCATTTTTCATATTTCATATTATTCCTGGAATAAACGAAAATGTTTTCCCTTCTTCATTTTCATCTGGCGGAAATGTTAACAAATGTGTTTTTCTGGAAAGGTATATATCAAACAAACGCAACGTATCAAAAGAGTTTTCTAGAGGGAGGAAGCTTGTTTTAAATTTATTTTTTTGCACAGATGTAGTCTTCTCAATTGGTGAAATCAAATGGAGAATTATTCCGTTTCGTCATTGTGATGAATTGAAAATGAAATTGGAAGTAAATACATTATCGTTTTATACTTTTTTGGAAATTATTGTTTTTTTTGCTCTTTTAATAATTTAAAGTTAGTGACATTTGAGTTAATTGTTGTCCGCTTCACGGTAACAGAGAAAGAAACTGAACATACAAGTAAAATTATTCATTAAAGTTTTACTTAATCTTATCAATCTAATTTTTCATTGATGAAGAGAACTTGACCCTTAAATCCTTGTAGGTTTAAAGAAACGTGTTCCTCGAAGCGGTCATTACGGCTATAGAACTGCCAAACAGTAAACTTAAAGCTCGCTGGACACCATTGAGCTATCATCGCAATGATCGCTGAGCTTTATAAGCTTATTATTCGCCTTACCCAGTTGCCAGTTGGCTGCAACCGCTGTGTGGGAATAAAATGCATTCAACTCAACAATGATCGCTCAGAAAAACATATACCGATTGGTGAGAACCCAGTCTCGATCATATTTTGCGCCAAGGTAAGGATGGTTGAAAATACACGGTTAATGAAATCCGAGCTTAAATAAGACGCAGCATAACACAGGGAGGCGACCGGTAGCGCAGCGTGTTGAGGCATCAGTCTCATGTTTGACTACCGGCGTTTCGGGTTCGAATCCGGTCCATGACGACGTTTGTGGCCATGGATGTACAGTAGGTGCCTGCTAGCAACTGCATTCTCCGCAATCAGTTTATGCCGTCAAAACGTCAACTGGGCCAAATGGAATAGTAACTATAAACTATCCAGAATGGCAACACTTCATCATAAATTCCTGAGACGAAATTCGGTCGTCCATCACAATCCTTTGAGTCATCCAGTGACAGGTCTAAGCGCGAAAAGACACAAGATTAGCGCACAAACCTATCTCCAGCGGAATTAGCATACGCAACCTAAATGAATCCTAGGTCAGAAAAAAAGAATGTTATTAAAATTATACATTTATTTTTCTTTCTGAGCTTCCTTCATAATTCTAAAACCACCCGTATACTCTGAGCGAAGAAAATAGTTGCCATTCTTGATCGATTGATGATTGATTTCAAATTCGTAATCAGCGACCTCAAAAACCCCCAGATAGAAACTTTTAACAAAATAAATTGTATTTATAAATAACAGTGCTGCCATACTCGCCCCCATTTTTTTCCATAATTTCGATTTCAGATTCGCAATTAGCGACCTCAAAAACCCCCGGATAGAAACTTTTAACCAAATTTAACATATTTATTGAAACAGTGCTGCCATTCTAGATCTGCTGTTTTGGTTTTTTTTAACAATTTTGATTTTGTATCCAATATTTTATTTTTTCACAATTTTGATTTCAGATTCGCAGTCAGCGAGCCCAAAAACTCTCAAATAGTAACTTTCAGGGAGATCGAATGTATTTTTTGTGTGTCAGTGTTGTCATTCTGGATTCGCTATTTTGTTTTTTACATTTTTGATTTTAGATTATTTATGTTATCAGTTATCGGGAAGCTCGTTTTCTCGCTATACTTGTAAGTATCATAGATCCGCTGATCTATAGCAGGATACTTTCAACTTTAAAGCATATTATTAGTGTACTACTAAATTTATTTTCGGTGTACATATTCCACGCAAAACCTACTTTTCCAATTTTTTGTAAATATGAACGGAAAATAAATATTGCCCTACTTTGTCTATTTATCTCAACTGATTTGTTTTCCGATAAATTTTCCATATGCTCGTACATACGTGCAACAAAAAGAGTGTCGTTCGTATAAAGCATCATAAACTGATGCAATCAAATTACTCATACATCACGAAAAGGGACGAGCATCCAAAACGTTGTTGTTAACAAGCAGCAGGAGCTGCGCAGGTTGTTTTCTTCCGTAGAGAACATCACCGCAATTTTTCCAGGCGATGCTCTATGCAAGCAGCCTTTTCGTAGTAAATTTAATATGTGTGTAGATGCCGAGAATTGCTCTCATGCCCCCCCCCCCCCCCCTCTCACTCACATATTCGCCAGTACGTAATATCATATTTACGTATTGCCAATCCTGCTGCAGATGGAACAAACTTGTGTCAAGTCCTTGTCTAATAGTTCTATTAGAGTGCAGTAGTATCAACATCTACTCACGTTGATGCCCCGGAGTAGGTCGCATGAACAAGATAACTTCAGGTTGTGTACAAGAAGTAATCAATCAAAAATTAGATTGTATGCACATAGTTAGCACGCCTTTGTGAACTACTTAACGATGTTAAAGTTCGAAATATTGTTGATAAATTCAGTTTAAGACTTGAGTATGTCGGTTATGTGTACTGGGCCATTGAAATGTATAAAATGAAGGATGTGCTTTTCCTATATAAAATGCCTTTTTATCAAGTAAGTGAGATGATTACAGAAGTTCGCTCACTGATTAAATCCTACTCATTCGGCGCTCTAAGAAGGATTGTTGGAAAAGACACTGTGAAGGAATCCAGTCGCTTCCTGAGGATTGAACGTTTGGTGTAAAAATTCGAAATAACTTAAACGGGCCATTCACGTTGCGACGGTCGCACGGACCGTCCGACGGACTTGCCAAGTTCGACTGTGAATGGCTTGGTTCGTACGACCAAGGTCATGTCGCACGGTCCGTTGAAATAGTCATCGAACCTTGCGACATGAAACCGAAGCGACACGACGTGTACCGAAGATACGATCTTCGGTACACGACGGTCGTAGCGTGAGTATGGTGATGTTTGCGACGGTCCCTAGGACCGAGTGGTCATTCTGCAGGTGAATTTCTATTGTGCAGAACGTTTATGTATTTTGCATCGTGGATTATTCATAAAAATAGCAAGACAGTGCAGGTAAAATGGAACATCAATAGGTGGGGACCAATTTATGTGTCTATAGGCCTTCGAAAATTGTGAGGTCATTTTTAGTGCATAAAATTGCCATGGGGTGCAATTGCATCGCCCTCATTTTGGAATAGAAGACACGACGACACCACTTCACACAAAAGCAATCCAAAGACTGAGCATTTTTTATCGGACCGTCCGTACGACCGAGTCGCAATGTATGTGTGCATATCGAACTGTGCTTGCGACGGTTCGATCGACAGTCCGTACGACCGTCGCAACGTGAATGGCAAGCTTTATGCATTGCATAATGTCTCAGTGCCTGTGCGTCGTTTCGCCACAAAGATTAATGTGTAAAACCCAAAGTCGGTAATTGAAAAGTTTCAAAAAAAAATAGGCCACTGGACCAAAGTAACCGCTTATTAAGTTTGAATTTCGAAATTCATGAAAAAATACTCAACAAGAGCGGAACTTGTAATGAATGACTTTTCGGATGGTCTATACGGATTGTTGATTGTCAAATATTTTTATAAAATATTTGCCACCTAACAATTCGAATAGTTATGTTCACTTATGTGTCCTGTAAGAATATACTGTTTGATCTGGTGTCATCGACCTCATATTGGGATAGGAGAGATAAGCGGGTTAAGCATGCTCACTCGTCGCTTCAGCATCCACGTCAAGTTCTATGCGAACGGAGGATTCCGTTTCATAGAACTTGATTCGTGAGAAAATTTATGTCGATGCTTATGCTGCAGAGAAACCGACTCAGGAGTCCACTATCACCCAGCGTCCGGTGAACATCGGCGCGATCGCCCAGACAAGGGGTGCTATTTCACCCGCCGCCAGAGCCATATCGACAATTTGCCACAATCGATTTTTTTGAGGAAGATTCGTGGGGTTGTGAGTTTTTGGACCCAAAGGAGCCGTCGCTTCGATTGCGTCAGTGCCGGGACGGATGGATTTTTTTTTTGTGGAAGTCGGATTCAAGCTGCATTCCTTGGTATTCACGAACAACAATTTTGAGTCACGATGATACGGGCGGTTTCACTCGAAATCTTTGGTTTGAGCTGTCGGAGATCTCACCGTAAATTGCCGTTTGTCACGGATTAAATCAAAGATATTGTATCGCAAATGTCCCAAATTATTGTGAGGTGAAAAACACGACGTGAATAGCTGTCTCTCACTTGACCAACTGTCCGTCGGAACTCAAAAGAAAACCGCTGCTTTCGGCGATGTCGTGCTGATGTACCTGCTCTAACGGGTGAAAGTCGACCTCGTCTCGGCGATCGCGCCGATGTTCACTGGATGGCGGCAAAAGTGGACTCGCCTTCGTGATTGCCATCGACGAAAAAAAGGGGTAATGTTCCTAGCACACTATAGAAGATTTGGTTAAATCCCGAGATTTAAGCAAATCTACCCCCAAATCTTCAAGATTTACCATACATTTGTTAATCTAGATTTCGACCGAGATTTAAAATAAATCTTGGTGAAATCTTGGTGAAATTTTGCTTTTCGTCACATATTTGATCGATTATGTCCATTTTTTCTATTAGTTCTCTCCTTTAGTTTTCTGTACTATTTAATTTCATTATTCAGTTTGGCTCACATACATTTTGCTTCTTTCTTTTGTTACCGGTTTATTTATCGTTTTTTTTTTTATGATGGAATAATAATGTTATACGTATTTTTGTTCGTTTAGGGAGGTACCAGTAGTTTGGCCAAGGTACCTCATCGGTAGGGTGGTTATAGAGGCCAGGGTCTGCTCTATCTGGACCCAGAGCGTGTCAAGGTACGTGAGCCGGTCGACGGCCATTGCCATTAGGTAATTTATTTTTCTTTTTATACCCTAGACTTTTAGTATAGGGTATATTGTTTTTGTCACGACGGAAATATGTAAATGATCAGGGTCACCTCCTGATTCGATTTAGCCATGTCTGTCTGTCTGTCTGTCCGTCTGTCTGTCTGTCTGTCTGTCCGTCTGTCTGTCCGTTCGCACGATAACTTTCGATAAAATGAAGCTAGAGCCTTGAAATTTTGGTCAAATGTTGGAAGTGTGATCTAGTTGGTTGGTATTGAAAATGGGCATGATCAGGCCAAGAGAACGCCTACCTCCCCAACATATGTAAAATACATAAATGTATCTATAACTCCCGATTACAGAAACATGAAAAGCTCTAGCTTTGGTAGATTACTCATGAGGGTAATCTCATACTCCCCTGAGAAAATAAAACTGATAAGTTGAAAACTAACGGTAATTTTCTTACAAAGAACCCCATACTACCCTACTTTTCAGGTTTTTTGTCTATAACTCCTGAACCAATTGACGTAGACACCTGATTTTTGGCGTGTAACCTTGAAGTGAGAAGCTGCTTAAGATTATGTAAGTTGGGCATAATCAGATCAAAGCAACGCCTACCTCCCCTACAAATTTCCAAAAATTAAATATTCCTTTAATTACGATAACTTTCGAAAAAATGATACTAGCAAGTTGAAAATTTGAAAGAATGTTGCTAATAAGACCTACTTTGTTGGTATTGAAAATGGGCAAGATCCGACTCAAGGAACCCCCACCTCCCCTACAAATGAAACTTCAAATAAGCGATAACTTTTGATAGAATGAAGCTAGAGACTTGAAATTTTGTTTAAATGTTTGTAGGGGGATCTAATTGGTTGATGGAAATGCTGGCCAAGATCCGACTCAAGGAACCCCCACCTCCCCTACAAGTGAAACTTCAAATAAGCGTTAATTTCCGATAGAATGAAGCTAGCGACTTGAAAAATTGGATAAATATTTGTAGAATGGGTTAGTTAATTGATTTTGAGAATGGTCAAGACCCCACTGAATGAGTGCCAACCTCCCCTATGAATTGGCCATATAAGAGACCCACTTTTAATGCATATGGTCGTTGCCAATTGGGACTTTTGGTATCACCACTAGGTCTGTACAAGTCTAGGGTATATACGCTTCGGCCTGGTTATTTGTTATTTTTTTTCAGGTCGTGGGACCTCTGGTACCTTTGTGTGTGCTGTTATCCTTAGGCACGAGATTTTTAGAGTGATAATGGTACAAGGCAGCGAGAGGGCAAAAACCCCGCCCACATCTCCCGTCACTGAGCTACAGCAAGCTCGAAGCCGCCGCCTAGCCTTGCTGAGGAGTTTTCGCCAGATGGCGTGGCCGGAACTCCATGGTCCTTTCGGCAAATATTGACTTCGTTCCCATGGACACTGTAGTGTCCCTAAGACCTATTCATTACAAACTTTTGAATAGTTATTATTAATTTAATAAGTTCTAATGTATTTTGTTATAGAACCCTGAAGGTGGGCATATGCCCGAAATATGTATATCGGTTAAACAAAAATCGTTCAACTTGAATTTTTCGTGAATCGCCCTGGAGGAAGTACAAAATTGCAACAAGTAAATTGCATCGATTTCGGCAATAAAAACAAAAAATTATCTAAAAAAAAAGAAACTTGTCAAGTTAGCTATGACGAATAAGAAGCTTCCGGAAGTCAGCGACTTCAATCTCGCTTCCCTTCCTACAACGCAAGAAGCAGCACATCAACATAGCTTAAAGATGTACATACCTACAAGTTAAAATATGGTTAGGCAACAAAATAAATCACACAAAATGTTGGTTAGCAAATTACAAATTATGGTTTGGCTCCTATTCCATACAATACGTATATGATATATACCTATACACCAAAGAAGACCTTGCTCCACAGTCTCTTTTGAACACAATATTAAAACAATGGAACCTTTACCAGGCGAGCGGGAACACCCAGCCGCTGGCCTAACCGAAATTCGAGTGCCCATTTGAAAATCTTCAAGGGAACATAAAATAATTTTAAAAGCCTAGAAACTTGCGTATTTTATCAATGTACTGAATGATTTTCCCTTCAAAGTCTTTCCAATAGAATCATTTTTCAAACGTTGACCCCAAGGCCAACATTCCAAAATCAATTATGGCATTTCGCCATCTGTCTGTCAAGATAGATATATTCTACAGCATAATGATCAATGACGAGAAAATTTGAGAAATACGATATTGTATTTGCCAAAGGCAGACCTAGTTTAACTGCATTATCTTTATCCAAAAAAAAACCTGCCGCCTTTTAGCCGCCAGTTGCTTTTTATCACAATGACTCCATTTCACTTTTCTATTTCCTAAAAGCCGAATAATTTCATTTTCATCCAATAATGTCCACGCCCACAATATTTCAAGGACCATAAACTCGGCGAACAAAAGAGACAATAAAAATTTATCAAAATCCCCATTAAATCAATAATCGCAAAACCATGGGAGAAGGAAGTGATTCCTTAAAAATAATTTGGAGACTACCATTCATCATCGTTCAGACGACTTTCATCAATGTCGAGGGACTTGTATTAAATTTAATGGAGCCTGGCACTCAACCCGGCCCACCCACTACAGGTCACATGGTATGATCATAGCGGAGAAAATAATTTCTTCGCCCATTTATTCAATTGGAAAAGTTTTCATTGTCGAAGCGTCGACAACGACGATGACGACACGACGTCGAACAAAGGACAATTGCACGATTGACGGTGATGGTACTAATCAACTTATTCTCTCGTTGCTGACCCTTATAGTGGGGCTAAACAAGTAGTTCAGTCTCTCAGCTAGAGCCGGGCAGAGTGATTATTGGAAGGACGAAGCGGCAATGGTGACGAGGATAAGACGACACACGACTTAAGGCAGAGGAAAAATGAAGAGGACTATAGAAGGTTGCGAGTAATAAAAGGTGACCGGACTTAATATTCACCTCGAAAGGATTCGTTTGTTCCATGAAAGTTAATTAGTAGATAGTAGTTGGTAATTGGATTTTGCTTTGAAGTGATAGCTCTACCTTTAATAGAGGAGGCAGATTCAGATTTCGCTTTATAAACAATAAATTTAAAGAGTAGATCATTTAAATCAGCTATCATGCTCTCTGTCATTTTTCACTTCTGCATGTCTACACTTTAGGTACATTTTTCAAACCGGCATATATTATATGCGAATAGACAGAAAGGAGTTCATATGTTATAAAATTCAGAAGGGTCTACAGGGATTTCAAAGGAAAATTTATTTCCCTACGTAAACTGAAACATATTGAGAAGAATCCGAGAGAAATGTTTATAAATCATTTCTCATGTACCTTGAACATTGAACATACTACATACATATTTAAAAAGGATCCATTCCACCTACTTCGATGAAAGATTATTATGCCTAATATCTTACTAAGCATATCATTTTTCACTTTTCACGGAAGATAGTATCTAAACCTGAGAATATGAAGACTACATAAAGAACGGAAATCAGCTTAAATTTTTGGTACCCATTTACACACTGTGACATATTACACACACCACATAAATGTTCCCCCGGCTGTCAAATAATTTGTAGTGATTTTCAATCATACCGCAACCGAGGGAGCAACAGCTGATAGGAGAAAGTAGGCAATGAACAAAAAAATTTGAAAAAACCGACACAAATTGCAAGTTTCAGTCAATAAACTTCCATGTCAATAAAATTCGCTTCGATACCCATTTTTGACGTTTCGTTTGTGTAAACCCGACTTCGTGTCAACACCAGCAGCGTTTACGCGACTCGGGTAAAAATCACGCGATCGCGTATACGCATCTCGTGTACTAGAACCTTAAAGGAAAGAAGAGGTAATATCTAATTACCTGTGTCGTGTTTCAATGTAGCTTATAAATTTTTGCATAAATTATACTCGACGACAAGGTCAAAAAGCTTTCGAAATTCGGGGTAATTTTTTAACAGACTTCAATGTCGCAGTCTCGCACCCAAATCAATCAGTTATTGAATGCAAAATATCCACTCTACCTGACCTATACTCGCTTGAAATCTTTCATACAAATCAAAAGGTTTCAGTAATTATTCAAAATGTTCGAAATTCGTATTCTCGTTTATCAGATTGCATTTCATCATGTGTCGAGAAATGGGCGACACCATTATTCATGTCAAACTCAATATCGTTCACCGGAGCTTCAGCACAAAATTTTAGAGCAATTGACATCTATACGTGAGCATGTCCTGAATGAATTTTAGGAATGCTCAAGCTTTACGAATAGGAATGATCCAGTGCTGGAGAGTATCGAAATATGTAAGTACATGCATTTATGACTACCGGCGTTTCGGGTTCGAATCCCGTCCACGACGACGTTCGTGGCCATGGATGCGCAGGACGTGCATGGTGGCAACTGCATTCTCCGAAACCAGTTTATGCCGAGAAACGTCAACTGGGCCACATAGAACAGTTGACGCGCTATACCCCACAAGGGGTTAGGGCAATTTAGAGAGATTTATGCAGTGCTGCTCGTATGGCTGGCTATGCTCTGCGAACATCGGCTGTTTCCTTTATAACAAGAACTACATAACAAGAACTGGCCTGAACTGAACTGACTGACAAACCGTAGTCTTCACAGGATAGATGCTTACATAGTTGCAATTACTTCGCCCAATCAATAGTAGAATCGATCCCATTCCTTTACAATTGCAGTGGAAAATGAAAAGCCATCATCAATTTCACTTGTATCTCAATTTTCCTATACAGCGCCATTTACATATATACTACAAATGGAAAATGCTGAACACAGAAAACCATCCTTCAAACAATGTCTAGAGGCTCGTTTAATTTCAATCGTGAATAATTGACGTCTGGCTCAATGTTCAACATCCCACTATCCTTACGTCGAATGCAAGTCCTTATCGGCAGACAGGCGCCACCACTAGACCTGCATGGTCCGACAGGGCTTTAACAATACCCGGATGGAGAATATCTAAAGCATCACCATTCTGTCATCAAGAAGACATACGAAAAAGGCATCTTAATATGCTCCTTGGATGGAACGTTGATCTTTTCAAGTAGCTCACTCCACGACATTTTTAATTAAAGCACACCACCACCAACCGTCCATTGAAATTATGTGCTCGAATTTTCATTCGGTATGGATCAAGGCCCGGGGCACAAAGAGGTTTGCAAAATGATTACCGCTTGCCGAAAAGGACCACTATCTGAATAATATACACATTTTCACTAAGCCGAAATTGTATGGGGGATGGACAATGTTTCGCTTGTTTGCGAAAACTTTGAAGTTGTATTTAATGGGGAAATGAGCAATTTGATGTTAATTGCAAAAACAATTCTCCCCGAGATTGAGATTAAAGAGGTGACACTGTCGGTGATTTTTTGCAACTCTCTCAAGTCTAGTGTAGGTTTGAATAAGTCATTGCTCAAAAAAACGGTGTTTCCTCCCTTTGCCAAAATGACTGCTTCTATTCGTGCTAGCATGGAATCAATATTAATTGTTTCGATGGATAGGACCGTTCATGCCTTTAAGGCAAACTACAGACTAACGACATTTTCAGCACCGATTCCGAAACGCAAAACAGCTAAGCATATTTTGGTTCACACTTGGCCATGCCGCTGTCGCGACGACTCAATATCTATAGGCCTAACTGCAATGGTCATACGATTCTTTAAGAACTGTTTGTTTGATACCACAAAATAATTATTAAAATCTGATTTATCTTTAAATCTGAATATTTTAACCCCTCCAATCTTATAATCATATATTTGGCACAAAAGATCCATAGTTGACAGTATAATGAGCAATCATAGTCAAATTTAATGAGAAATCTTAAGTCGCGATTTGACTACGAAGCCTATGCTCACAGAGTGAAAACAAATCTAAAAAAAGAAAATTATGGCCGGGGACTTGGTTTGTACAAGTAGGTGATATGGAATTCACATGGCCGGTTAATTTTATACCGATAAAATACCGGAGCAGAATTATGTGCTGTCTGTGTAATGAGTCGTAGGCACGTTACCCTAGCCTACACCCGCCCAAAGTGCAAAAAGTGGACCAAGTTTGGATGTAAGGATTTAATTATGTAGTTATGGTTATTAGGCAAGTAGCACTTACATTTACAAAGTGCTCTAAAATTTAATTCCACTACGGTCCATTATGAATTGAGCTTTTGTTAGCTTAGTTTTGAGATCCTTCTCGGCAATTTCCGTTCCTTCAATCATTTCGACGACAATAGAACGTGTGTTTAAGTACGAGACTTTTGCGCCCCATACCGGAGCTCCCTTTCATTTTGCGCGAAAATAATAAGCTCTTGTAAGCGACCAAAAAGAAAACATGGCAGATGTTGCTGAATAGCCATCACCTTAAATATCTACATTCTCGCAAATATTGACGTTTTAATTTAACGACGGCCGGCGTCTTGCCTTACTACGGATAAAGTAATTATCGTCTGGACAATATTGCCATAGAACAATATTGAAGAACCGGTCGTCTTTATAAGTATCCTTTTTCATTCCTAATCTAATATTCGTTATGTTAACGAAGGTTGCGATACGTTTTGTTAGCATTTCTACGGAAAAATGTCTATGTTAAATATTCAAGGTTGCTGATGGGCGTGTTAAGGAGATGAAATGGATATTTACATAATTAGGTTTTCATACGAAATGGAAATCCGCGGATTCGCTCAAATGAAAAACACAAGCTACTATAATACTCGTATTTTGGTCTTTACACAGTTAAAATATTTGAATTGGTTTTGAATAACGCACTCATTATGATGGTTAAGTGTATAATTTTGCTTTCAAAAATTTCCTGGAATTGCTTGGGGGCAACTGTGTGATATGGGATTTAATTTTATTAAAGATAATTCCAAAATATAAATATAGTACCCATATCTGGAATATATGCATCTAATATGGCCAGAAGAGAGAGAGAGAGAGAGAAAGAGTAAACTATACTACCGTACCTACATCCATGGATTACGTTGTCGGTGGATATCTTAGTTAAATTAAGCAGGAATGCCTGAAATATATGTACATGCAAAATACTTATCCTCGTATGTAAAATGACTATCATACTCGTACATATGAGAAGTACCAATTAGGCATTATCCTTTTACATACACCAAGCAATGATGATGATAATTTTGATAGTATGCGCCCAACGTGGGTTAGAAGCTTAAATATGGAAAATTCGATAATTTATTTCAATGTAACATAAAAGTATGTATGTATGTCACTTTCAGTGACTAACATAACTCGACGGTATGCACTTGTTGCGATTGTGGTTTAAGGGTTGATGACTTATGAATTATCAATGAGTGGGTTATTCAGAATTTATTTTGATTATATCTTTATATATCTTCTCAAATCCTCGAAATTCTTAATCATCTAAAAAGTTCACCTTCAATTACACTGACCATAATTTTTGGTTTGTCCTATATGTTCATCATCATCGTGGCGCGACAGCCCGACGTCGGACCTTGGCCGCCTGGATCATTGTCCTCCAATTATCTCGGTCACGTGACCGCGTCCTCCAATTTTGGGAGCCCAGCAGCTGCGCGGCGTCCACACCTACTGAACTCTCCCAACGAGATCTCGGTCGTCCTCGCAGTCTCGCTCCGTCGACTCGTTCTGCATTCATTACTCTCTTAGGCATGCGATCATCGTCCATTCTTTGTACATGTCCTGCCCATTGAAGTCGTTGTAGTTTGACGATTTTCGAGACTTGCAGCTCATCGTACATTTCATACAACTCATGGTTGTACCGGATGCGCCATCCATCTCGATCGCAAACAGCCCCGAAAATTCGCCGTAGAACCTTACGTTCAAAAGTGTCTAGCATGTTTTCGGAGGCTTGAGTTAGGGTCCATGCTTCGCAGCCATAGCATAGCACTGGTCGTATAATGGTTTTGTACACGCGGAGCTTCGTGTTTCTGTGCACATATTTCGATTTCATTATGGGGAGAACCGAGAAAAAAGTCTTATTAGCTAACTGTATCCGTCGCTTGATTTCGTCAGTTTCGTTGGCGTCCCTTGACAGGTTGCAACCCAGGTAGATGAAGTTGTTCACGAACTCGATGTTGAGGTCCTCCACGTTGATGCTCGGTTGTGCAGGTGTCCTTGTCACCGATTGCATCATTATTTTAGTTTTACCCTCGTTAATACGTAATCCAACTTCCTTTGCAGCGGTATCGAGCGTATGCAGAAGTTCTTCTGCGTCAGCCAATCTTCGGGACATGATGTTGATGTCGTCGGCGTACGCTGCTAATTGTGTCGACTTGATGAGCAGCGTCTTGCTGTTGTCCATATTCATGGCCCGAATAACGTATTCCAGTGCTAGGTTGAAGAGCGTCGGTGCCAGTCCATCGCCCTGTTTCAAACCAGTGCGTGTTTCAAATAGATCAGTAAGTCTATTCTGGATCCTGACTTGTGAGACGGAGTTGGTCATCGTCATCTTTGTCAGTCGCACTAATTTTGCTGGTATACCAAATTGCAGCATGATGTTGTACAGTACTCCACGATAGATACTGTCGTATGCCTGCTTGAAGTCGACAAAGATTTGGTATACGTTTACGTTGTATTCCCAGCACCTCTGGAGTATCAGTTTGACTGAGAAAAGCTGATCGGTTGTGGAGCGACCAGGTCTGAAACCGCTTTGATATTCGCCAATGACTCGTTCTGCGTACGGTTTTATTCTATTTTCCAGAATTTTCGTCAAAATTTTATAGGACGTACAAACTAGTGAGATGCCCCTGTAATTCTCACACCGCAGTTTATCTCCCTTTTTATGAATTGGACAGATGATGCTTCTGCGCCAATCGTCTGGGATCTCCTCGTTCTCCCATATTCGCAGGAGTAATTGATGTATGGCATCAACTAGACTTGTTCCACCGAATCTTAGCAGTTCAGCTGGAATCTCGTCAGCGCCCGGCGCTTTATTTCGTTTTAGTGACCGCAACGCGAGATCAACTTCCTCTACTGTCGGGGGTTGAATGGGTGGGCCTAGATCAACAATATCGTCGAGAGCTTCCTGTGTGGGGATGTTAGATGGTCGGTTTAGAAGCTCTTCAAAATAAGAGGCCCATCGTTTGCTAATACCATCGGTGTCGCTGATGATGTTTCCATCCTTGTCCTTACAAAGGCTAGTCCTGGGTTGGTAGCCGTTCTTAATTGTATTTACTAGTTTGTACGCTTGTCTGGTGTTCCTATTAGCTAAGTTTTCGTTTATGTTCAGTCACTGCTCGTCAAAGTATTTACGTTTCTTACGTCTAATTATTCTATTCGATATTCGCCGTAGCTCGTCATATTTTTCTCTTCTGGCTCTGGTTCCTCGTTGAATCCATTGTCTGTAGGCCTCGTTTTTCGCGTCAAGTGAATTTTTGCATTCTTCGTCGAATCAGTCATTTCGCGCTCGCCGGGCTTTATATCCCACGACCTTCTCTGCGACATCCTTGATGGTACCCTTGAGTTCTTCCCAGAACCCATGGACGCCTGTGTTGCTGATGTTGTGTAGCATAGGTGATAGTTTTTCCTCAAGGGCGGTAGTATGCGCCACCGCTGTAGCATCACTCAAGAGCTTATCAACCGCAAAGATTTTGGGAGGGCTGATTCTTAACTGGTGCACTGAGGAAATTCTACATCTGTAGGTCGTCTTCACCAAGTGATGATCTGAGTCGCAGTTTGCTCCTCGATAGGAGCGGACATCCATGACACTAGCGCCCATCTCCTGCAAATGAGGACATGGTCAATTTGGTTGACGGTATGTGCGTCTGGAGACTTCCAGGTCTGCTTGTGAATGCGTCGATGCGGGAAACACGTAGAGCTTACGACTAGATTCCTGCTGCAGGCGAAGTCGATAAGTCGCTGGCCGTTATCGTTACATTCTTCATGGAGGCTGTGGCCTCCAGAGGTCCCCCGATGCCAACTTTCATTCCTTTCAGTCCTATATGTTAATATATTAATATAATAATGGACGGGCATATACGAGTAGTCTGAGACGTGCTGTGCTTTTGTCCGGGCACTTTCCGTGGTCCGATCTTAAGGGAGTAGACCCACTTGTACCAGTGGAAAGCCGCTCTTCTACATAATAATTGATATCTCAAGAATTCTTTCTTTAAACTTCTTGCAATTTTTTATACTACTAAAATTGACAAAGTCAAAGTAGTGTTATCAAAACTATATATATATCGTATTTGTGTTGAAGAGCAAAAGTTTATCCCAATGGTCACGTATTGGCTTCAGCAGGAAAAATTTTGAACTTTTTTAAGTGGCCCTTTAATTTGTTCTGTTGAGTGTATGTTATAGTACCTTATTGTCTTTCCGGGTTTCCTAAATGTCCAACCATTAGGTAAGGTCTCTTTTTGCAGTTTGCCTGTAAGTTATGCAATAAATACAAGTGATCTCTCCATAACGATGCGAGGACCATCAAATAAGATACCCGAGGAAAAGGACAGGAACTACTAGTTTTCCGTTCGCAGCCCGTCGAACTGTTGCTATAAAAGTTACACTGTAATTTATTTTTTTAGCTACATGGTCATTTTTCCAAGTCATAACTGAATATCGTTAATTTTCTAATTTCATCGAACAATCTTTCGAACTGAAACTAAATATTTGCAGTTGTAAAAAAATAGGCTATAAATATTTTAGGTATCTACGCATCCCATAACGAAAGAAGCCAAAGAATTGATAGAAGAGATTCGTCTCTTCTGATAGTGATGTTACACATGAAAACCGATAAAATACTGTTTTTCATTGTTTTCGTTGTTTCTCGTAAACATTTTCACAATAATGTTTTTATTTGTAGCAGACTATGCGTTCGTACATTGTGTATTGTGCCAAGGAAAACAGCTACAATTTATGATTTAACGATTTCGATTGATTCAAAACCAAAGAACTAAGAAAAGATAGTAATAAATTAAAAGAAAAAAATATGAATAACGATCATAAATTTTGAGAAAAAGAAACATGACATCTGGGCAACGGACTCGTTTTGCCATCCGCTCTTTTTATTCATTCATTAAATCCATTCATTCTGAGCGACGACGATCTGAATAAATAACGAGTCCGAAAATCGTTTCAAGAAATTGTACCAAATTAATAACCGACGACTTTTTTTTCATGGAAGAAGAAGAACTTAAGATCATCCAAAATAAGATGAATATAATCACAATCGACAAAATACAGCAAATAAGAGTCCGCCCTCCCTTGACTCCGTTGCCCTTAGGCAAGGTCGTCCCCGAGTCCATACTAGCCAGAGAGGTAGTAATTAAAAAAAGGGAGGACGTATCTGTACATTCCAAATACATAAAACGCCGAGCGAGGAACGAAGCTGGGGCTGCTGGATAAGGACAATACGTTTGCCACGCGACTGATCGACCACTCACATCGACCACCACTGTTGCTCAAAAATAATAAATAATATGCGTTTCAACCGCAGCCAAAATTTCACTTCACACTGCCAGCACAGAAGTCAAAAGACGCCTCACTCACAACGGCCGCCACGGTCACTTACCGACTTGTCGGATAAATAAAACATTTGCTTGACGAATTGAAAGCCGTTGCGGCACAGATTTTTGTAGTTGGAGATACATTGAGTGGAACTTTTGACAACCGCACACCAGTGCGGACAAACGACGGAATCTGTAAGGGTTGAAGACATTTTGATGCCAATTTTCCACAAATGAACGGTACTATCTATCATTAAAGTATTAGTTACAACCTGAAGCGGAACACGCTGTATAATACTATATCTTGGCTTGTTAAAATTCCACATACATATCTAGAAATCTGTGTCAACATAGAAATATCCAGCAAAAAAGTAAAAACTAGTTAATAGTATTAATTTTTACGTTTTAATGAATTTATTCTGACAATGCCCAAGGCAAAAGGACAGGACAAGTATAAAAATAGCTACTACTTTACACTTTTTCCTCCAGCAATAGCCAGACTATATGAATAAATGTTAGTGTCACCATACACTGTCGAACTCCAACTCGAACATGGTACAAGTGGACCGGTTTTCTTCAGAATTGTGTGTGACTTGAGCTATTCAGAGGACATTTGTAACAGGTTTGTGTTCGAGTTCGACAGTGTATTGTGACATTTACTTATCCAAATACGAGTATCTTATTTCTTAATGCTGAATAGATGAAATGTCTTATAGTATTTTCCATCCGGAATGTATGAAATGAGGAAAGTCACTTCCTTCCTCCTGTAGTGACGTAAACAAAACGAGACTACGAAATCCCACATTTTTCAGTGTGCAGTCGTTTTTCATTATTAATAAATGAGCCAGGGATGATAGCATTAGTCTGTTCAATTTGCAATTTTTTTTTCTTTTGTTGTTTGTGTTACAAAAGTTTTCGGTCAGTGGTCCATTGTTCGATGCAAGTCCCACACACAATGAAAACAAAAAGAATTTCAGATTGTCCTGGAGGAAAGCGAGAATAAAGAAGATTTGTAAAGTCTGTGGATGATAAAGCAATATTACAACTGTTAAAGATTTTTTTCGGCGAATCAGCCGTATTCCTTTTGAATTAATGGAATATATAATTTTGAAAGTTTTATGTGAATTTAAAAATATGTAATAAGAACTTATATCAGGGATTCGAAGCAGAGCGGCCTTAAAATACGGAGCGGTGGAGCAGAACGCGGAGTGGTTTTTTAGGGTTTTGTGTTATAGTTTCTTTTTTTTTTAAGTGAGAATATATCGAAAACTATTGAAGATACGGAAAAAGCGGCGTTAATTTTTTTTTTACTTTCATTCTGTCTTAGAGATTTTACGGTAGGGTTAACCGTTTTCATAATAGTTTGAAAAAAGGCGTTTTTGTTGATGTTTTTTCGCTATAACTCAAATCGCATGAAAAGTTTTGGGGGCAAAAACCTCAGATTCGTAATTCGCACCCCAAAAAATATAAATAGAAAAAAAAAAAACAAAACAACCACAATTTGTTTTAAAACAGTTCCGATAAGTACTTAATGACTAGGCTAAATTACTTCAATTCATTAGAAATAGGAGATTTATTCCTTCGCCATGTGCCAACAAGGGTGAGATTCGGCCAACTCAAATATTTTAGAAGTGCCAATGAAGTGAAAAGGCTGTTAGCTGTAACATTGCAGCCCGAATTTTCACATTAGTTACCAGTTTCATTACAACCTTTTTTTTCCTATATTTGATTGACATAACCCACCTGGGGTTTTCTCTTGGTAAATTTCACCTCTCAACAGGTGTACCCGTTTCGGTAGAGATAGGAATAAATTGTTGCCGGTACGACTAGGATTAAATAGGTGACTTTAAATGTTAGTACCTTTGAAAAGGGGAACATATTGACCCAAGTTCTACCGAAAGAAAAATCATCATACGAGTATTGTCTAATTCATATTGTATTATTTAATCGCTGAATAAATGAACCCCCTAACGTTTCGGCAGTTTTTGGTAAAACCTTAAATAATCCAAAATATCTTTCGATAATTGCAAAAGGACATAAATCCCAAACGTGAATCCGGCAATAAAGTACGAGTATTAAGCAGCTATAAACATGAGAGAGAGATTTCTAGTTGATACTTCCAATGTGTCTGCCGAAAATATTCCATTGAATTTTATTTTTATTAAATTACACTTATTCGATCCAGATTGCAAACTATAAAACTGCATTGTTGTGTTACCGATGCTTGGGCGACCACACAATGCCAATATCGAATAGACAGATAAATTTAAATTCATTCATTCACATAAAATCGGATGATATTAAACAAATTTTTCAACACATCTTGTGCGCTGGCAAACCTATTGTTTCCATTTGGATATCTTGTTTTCGAATTAGGCACCACATATCCATTTATCCAATTGGCTGCCTTAGCAAGACCAAAATAATCTGAACGTAAATCCTTTTCAATCCGCACATTTCACGGGTGAAAATAGAACCGTACCGTACTGAGACGCTAGATTTCGCTGCAGCTTCACCAATTCCTTGGAGCATCGTTCTGCAGATGCAACGTGGTTCAAACGAATCCAATAAATTCTTCGTGCTATTTATGTAGAGTGCGTACATGTACGAGTACGTGAGCGCATTAAATGCCAATGAAATAATGAACCCTTTAATTTGGCAAGGAGCCAATTCGTATCTATCTGCATCTGCCTGCATAATAAAAACATTAATGTTCACCATGTGCACTTAGTAAAACTATTCGATGTAACCAGTTGAATGCGTTTATGATCATCTGGGGAATTTTTGGAGCAACCTTGCAATTTAGGAGGGCATTGAATTGGCTATGCAAGCGATATTGCCGGAATAAAGAAACGATTACCGTAATTTAAAGTATAAAAAGGATCTATGGGTGGCATACTGAGGTTTGCAACCCCTGAAGCCGCTCCGGTCGCGAAGCTAGCACAATCTACGCAAGGGGAAATCCACTTAAATTAACCCCCTCTATAAGTCAAAGATGCGCACCACTATATGCTTCACCCGGTCAAGTAGGAATGTTCCGATGGTATTCTTTAAGAAGCTTTTGGCCGGGCGGCTCTAGAGTCGTAAATTACGGTGGTATTACTTACCCTTACGATTTTAATTACTCCGCTGACCTGCCGTAGCTCATGAATGACGACCACCGCTAGGTCGTCTTTAGTGAACCTAATAGAATGTTCGAGTAACAAAGAAACTTGGCTATTAATACTTTCTGCATCTTTTCCTTGCAGATTCAAACTGGACCGCGAATCAAACGACCAGGTAGCGCCAAGGGTTTCTGCAGGTAAGTACCCAATATCCATACCATATCGCAGCCCACTAATTTCAATTGCAATTAGTAGAAATAACCTACTACAAATTAGTTAATAATTTAATTTCAATTTCATATATAGAATGGAGCTCTTCGGGATGGTCGGCACCAGAAGTTTACGTGGAAATACAAGAGCCTGCAGCGAATCTAAGCAACGAAATTTACAAAATAAATTCAACAACGGACCTAATAGGCGGAGGTAATTAAATTATATACAAATTTACTAAGTACCTATATATACGAGTACTTGTGGCTACACGTTAGATACGACTACACTCTCAAATTGCACGTTCTTAAGAAATTAGAGAAATCCATTAAACGATATTTTGTCGGAAACTTTATCGTTTGAATTAAGAAATTAGATTGAATTGAGTTTGTTTTGTACATATTCAACGTATACAGGATACAAACAATATCTGACGCTCCTTTTGTCTGGACCATGTGAATTCTGGATGTGTACCTTAATTGCAATTGCTTTCCGGTGATATATGGTGTACAGAAGTAGTCCATTAAAATCTTGACATAAGAACTACAGCAACTTTATCCATTAGAGACTTATATAATCGGATTACGTTCATCTGAGACGTAAGTGCGGTCCTGGGTATTATTTCGTGAAGTGTGAGAGTAGAGACGAGAGAGAGAGGGAATGTACGAGTTAATTTCTCAACTGGGACATGGGAAATAAGTGTAATTCGTCTTGATGGCTTATTAAATACCATAGGCATCTATATATTAGCAGGCTAAGGATTTTTTATGCAACATATTTTTTTACATCGTGTACAGCCACCAATATTAATGAAATATATATTGTACAATTAGAAACATTAAACACAAGCTATGTTTCAGTGGAATTTCCAACTCTCATTATTATTGTTTGACGTGATAACGTCTTACTTTGGCCCCTTTGTTCAGAAAACGTAGAAAGCTGGCCTCATTAAAGTCTACTAAGAGCTTTAAGCTCACTATAACTCAAATTTTTTACATATGATGAGCTTTCTTTCAATTATTACTTGATAATATATAAAGGACACATGGAACACACGATACACGAGATTCGAGCAGAAAGCACCAGTGGCGAGTGAGCTTTGTATGTGCGACGATTCATTTTAAATTGCACTCGTATAGAAAGCTCGCTCGTCACAGGTGCTTTCTGCTAGAATCGTATGTATCGTGTGTTCCGTATGAAAACCGCCAAAGGATGTGGGCTGTGAGTCATATTGGGACCACAAACACTGGGACCATGAGGTCTATTATGCTATTGCCCTTTCTATCGAGAAGCTAGGATAGATCATTTGATTCAACCGGTTCTTCTCGATAAATTGACTGATCTGGTAAGGTTTTATAGAGATGTCCTCGACTAACGGAAATGTTACGCCGAAGCATTCGGTACATCTTTGAGCAACACCTTCACACTCGCAAAGCATATGCTGTGAGGACTCATCGTCAGCCTCGCAAAACCGACAGCTAGCGTCTGCAACGATACGCATGCTTTTAAGATGACCTATCAGACGCAAGGGGCCCCATTAAAATTCCACTAATTATTCTGACCCTGTTCTTGCTCAACCGCAGCAATTCCAAGGTACGAACGCGTGAGTGGCCCGAAATTAACAGCTTGGCCCGCCTCAGGCCTGGAAATTGGGGTAAGCCACTTGCGCTTTCACAGTCTCTTATATGGTTTTTGCAATAGCAGAGTAGTATCCCGAGAAAACAGACGTAGACGGCCGGCGCAAGCTCCGTTTGCTTATTTACCAGCTCATTGCATTCGATGCACGAGTGACCCGGGATCCAGTAAAGTGTGAGTTTGTTCGTTGAATCCACATTATGGAGGACTTCTTGACAGGCCAGCACTAGCTGAGAATTGAGAGTGAAGCTAGTTAGCGCTTTGTTAACTGCCTGACTGTGGATAAATACTTGCCATAAAAGCATGGCTTTTGATGCGTCCCTGGTGGCGACAGACCACTTCTTCAGACACACACGATTGTAGTCATTTCTAAATGTCGTTGGATTAGGGTTACCAGATTGGTCGATTGGCAAAAGAGAATATTTTCCAATATATCTATATTTTTGTTTTATAACCAGAAAATCAATTAAATAATGCTTCATAGAAACAGCAGTCTAGCTAAATAATACTTAACAGTGGTTTCGCGGGCTATCCGGTGAAGATAGAGGTTTTTACCTGAGTAGTAGTCAAATTAGTAAGATGGAAACCCGAAGTCATCGCGGTTGAGGATACCGGTTACTTCACTATGGGCGAAATGCAATGTCAACCTCAAAACTTGGGTAACCGAATTTATATAATCCTGTCTCGAGCTCAGAAATTAAAAAATACCACAGGTTTACCATGTTTACCGATAAATATAAAACTGATCTGCTTAGGTACTTGGACCGAACATAAGGGTTTCAGTTGTTATGTGTGTCGTCCACGGTATTTTTCTGTGCCAGGGGGATTCTGGGAAAGAGACCTCGATGCTGAATGAATTTGTATAAGTATGAATCTACCAACAGGCAGAGTTATCGATCCATATCTTTATCCAGGATAATGTTTATACGGGGAAAGTCTGAAGAGATTTTCGGAAAATCTTTCATGGCTGCGGCAGTCGGAGAAGCTAATGAATACTTGGAACTGTTAAAATATTACGGGCTATCACTCATCACTTAGAAAAATCAATTTCAAGGAAATTTCAAGACAGGATGTCGTCTTTGTATGTAATAAGTTGAGACTAGAAAACACATTCTGTGTGAATGCCCGGCGATCAAGTAGGCTAGGAATACGTTTCTCGGGAAGAGCAATGCCCTATGGATATCAGGAAACTCCAGCTAAAGACGTAGAAGCCTTCGTTTGGATTGTGGATGGCCACGAAACACGTTTGGTTGAATAAAATTGACTAAATAATTTGAATATTCTTTAATTTCAAATAAAAGAAAGATTAGTTTTTCGATTCAGCACCACCGAATTATTAGAAATCGAGTCTAATATCGGCGTGAAGTGAATGTTCCTAATTTTTAACAATTTTGGTTCAAAAAGCGCCTATATCCCTCTAGATATGAAAAATTCCGGTTCCGGACCATGAAAATATCTTGAAATTCGAACACAGCCACCACAAATTATGGGAAAACAACTCTCTGATATTCAAAATCGGTCAAGAATACCAATTTTACGATTTTGGGGTAGTTTACTCCCCCAGATCCCCCCAAAATCACCCCCTAAGGGACGAATCAAAAATTAATTTCGGCAAAATCGTTCTATTTGGTCCCAACAACAACTGTACCAAGCGGCTTGTCTTTAATATTAATTATAATAATATCTCTGTGTCCCGAACCAATTTACTTAAAGATTCAATTTTCAATTCAATTTTCTAATAACTTTTATGCTCGACTTATTAGAAAATCTAAATGAAAATTGAATCTTTCAGTAAACGGGTTTGAGTACCCTAAAAATACCATACATATATGTATGTATGGTACAAAACAAATTTCATTATAGAAATCTCGGGTAGCGCCTTTAGGTCTAAATTCCTAGACAGTTTCCACGCAATCCCGTGTAAGAAAAAAATTTGGTTTGGTAAATATTTGATGTGCACAGTTCACCGTGTACAAAAGCTGTTTAGTACGTTAAATATTTAAAGCTGAAATTCCTATTTCACATAAGAATCCTCAAATATCATGTTCTCTGACATTTTCTGAACTGTGTTTCAATATTAAAATCCCCAGTGCTAAGAAATTGTCACGACCTTCATAATGCTTGTGTCGAATTTTCCGAATAGAGATATTGTAGCCTTGGCATTCGATTTTCACCCCTACCAATGATACAAGCATACGCGCCTCTCTCTCTCTTCCGGTGGATTGATAAATTTCATCTGAAATTCAACAGGTGGTTGTGCTACCTGATCTACTACTACTCGTACTGGGGTTGGCGTTGGCCTTATGGCTGAACAATTATGTACTTGTAATATTCCATTTAGCTGCACGACCCCATTGACAGACATATCAAGGAGATAGGTCCCAAAGGATACGAGCATATTAATTTAAGATTAATTTAAGATTAATTTAAGAGCCACTATAATAACAATGCGCAAAGTTGGATTATTTTGAACTTTCTTATGAATAGGTTCAAATTGTAGTTGTGGGATACAAAGTCACTCTTTTTATAATAAAATAATCGTTAGTTGATATCACATGCAATCACAACCGATAATAATAGCCTCCGCCCTGAACCGACTTTAATTTTACTTTTTTGATTTTTCGTTTTCTTTGTGGAAAACAAAAAGGTGGTGATTAATAAAAAATTCAGTAATTTTTTTTTATTTCCCACCATCGCATACGTAGGCCAAGTTTCCACCATAATTGAATCCATAGCATCCGGAACAAATCCTATTCTACGTAACTGGCATCCGCTGTAATCTCAATGATCCCAATAAGTCCTCTAATTTTTTGTTGCTCACTCACTGCGTCACATATTAGACATACATGACCGCAGAAATGTATTAGTATTTCCAGCAATGTCAGGGGAAGGATGTAAATGTCCTGTTTCTATGCCGAAGTCACCCAGAACCATTTATTCGGCACGCAAGGGCTCCTATCTGAAGGAAGGTCGCACAAGACCATACACGCCAACAGCATCACAGTGCAGACATTTAATTGGATTTTTCCGACTGACAATTTTCCCATGCTTGTGCTGTCGTCCAGTTCATGCCTTGCGTGATGATCCTTATTTGAACATTGTCTGGCCGCCTCCGCACCAAAAGTGGGATCATGTACAGCATACGAATGGTTGGTTTTCTACAAGATAGTCTGTCATATGAGCCAGAGTAGCCCAATCCTACTATTCTGGGAGAATACATATGAAGTAAAATAATACTCTCCAGGCTTTTTCCGGATACATGACATCATACATTCAATTCATTTCGCCTTTCTATCTTTTTCCGTTTCCTGTGTCGTGAATTATTTATGCAGAGACAGCGACAAAAAGTCGAATATTAATCCGGCGAAGTGTCTTTGGTGGCTCTTCGTCCTGCGTAAAAATGCCAATCTGACTGAGATGATATCTGAAAATAATGAGGTTATTAGGAATTTTCGTCACATCAATCAGCCTATCGGGAAAGTAACTTGGTCGGAGTATGTTTTGATGAAGTCGTTCGTTCGTGCCTTTTTCACGCTAGTGTTGTGTTTTACTTCCTAGAAGCCTCCGTCGATAATACTTAACGAGGTATACCCGACGATGTGTCGTCAGCACATTTATCATATGAATAGGCGTTTTGCAATACATACGATTACTGCCTTAATGCAGAAGTTCAACATGAAAAATGTATGTATGTGCTGATGGTTACTGCCGTATATGTAAAAGAGACGTATAGCAGCAGGAAACTTATAGACGTTATTTGTCAAGTTTAGGAAGATTTCAAAGTCAATATAATTTAACGAAGAAAAATGACGGTTTGAAGGCGCGTGGATTTTTAGACACCTGAGGGTGTGAATATTTAAAGCGTTTTCTACTTTTAAAACGCAAGAGTCTCTAGAGGTATTTTACTGAATTCCCGGTTTACGAGTAACTCTTATGCTCGTGCTTATCTTAAAAAGTGGTCAATTAAGCTCTACAGTTTTGATCAAAGATAAATGGGGGGAGATTAATGGCTGCACAAATTAACATCCCAGGAACAGGAACTATCTCCCCAAATCGCAAATGAACTATCGTGCAAATTTTGTGATGAGAATTCATATGGAACCTTTGCCAAAAAACAGCAAAAGAATAATTGGCCCAAAATATTGGATTTATCACCACAAACCCATTTTCTTTAAAAAGATGAAAAATTGTCCCAAATTTTGGTACTGCCCAAAGCGGAAATTCTGTCTGAGGTTGCCGGGGTAAATTCCTGTTTTAGGCAGTGCTAACTCACGAAAATTTACTGTGGGAAATCCCAAAAGCCATTTCCGCTACAAACAGCACAAACATATAGTACATCCCAGACAACGAGTATGGAGACCCGCTTTAAATATTACGAACTTATGGAAATCCACTCTGGGCATTTCCAGACAGAACTTCCGCCTTAGGCAGTATGTTCTTAATGAATGATCGCACCAAACTCGTAAAAATGTTTGAGGCGATTGCTCGTTTTCATTTTGAGGCGATAGTACTCGTCGGTATTAATTTGAAAGTTTCACAACTTCTCGACACGGTGTATGTCTTTTTCGAGGACGAGGCTTTTTGCGATTTAGGAATTCTAATCAAATACTCAGTCGAGAAAACATTCCAAAAAACTAAATTAATGAGTTCTAAAAAATCCCTTACACATCCTTGTCGGCCAACATAATGCTGTCAACTTTGCTCGCAGACGTGATCCACTACCGGTTTTTTTTACTTAGCATTCGAACCAAAATTTCAAGTGAATATGAAGTCGAGAGCCAGTACTGCTACTTTGCCTTAACTAATCCTGCGCGCCATCGTACTCTGTTCTGGGCAATGGGCGCAACTTACCAAAAGACTTACCCAGCGCTCTACACTCCTTTGCCACAGATCGACGCCATGTAATTTTAGGACCCCAACTTGATCTTAATGCTGAGATAACTACTTTACCGGATTTTGGACAGCGTGCCGTATGCGCATTTAGCATGGTTGATACGACGAGCGAAGTCGTGTCCTGTATACAACCGCGGTATTGTAGTGATCCACTGGCAATCTTCTTCGGATTAGAAAAACAAAATGCCCGAAATAATCACTAATCGGTCATCCCTCTAGTCTAGAGCTATTCGTGTGAAACACCAATAAAATTTGACTCTGTAACGTATCTCACCAACTCCGTGATTTCGCTGAGGGACCAAGCTTATGAAGCTCTTCCCTAACGCAAATTTTTTGCGGATGTGCCACAGATGTATGTATATACATAGAAGGAGATGACACCACCATTTACTGTACACTGAATTCTAACCACATACGAACCAGTGAAAAGTAAACAGGGAGACACACGCCCTCCACTACGCAACACCCGCTCAGTCCATATAGAAGCACAGGAAGCACATGAGATATCATCACCTCTCATACTTCTCCTTTGTGAACAATAACATTCCATTTTGTCTCTCTACCGCGTAAAAAGTAAAAAGTAAACAGAGAGACACACGCCCTCCACTACGCAACACCCGCCTAGTCCATATAGAAGCAAATGTCAAATTTCCATCCCCCTTCCTACTTCCTCACTTGTACCGAATTATTTCATTTCTCTCGCTCTTTTTCGTTTCCTTCTAATTCTCTCTTCTGTGGGATGTGCAGTAAGTCGATGTAAGAATGCCTAGATTGTTGTTGAGTGGGCAGTACTTGACGATACGCATTAACTACAACTTGTCGCACAAAGGCGAATTCTTTCCATCCGCTTACGAAGAGGCTAAACTCGTATTAAATCGTAAGCGTGGGAGTGTTACTACCCAATTTACACTAAAGTCGGTAATTTTGGACATTGGAATATAGCAGTGGGAGTGTCAATATGAATCTCACCGACCTTAAAGTTACAGTTCTGACACTTATTTCGATCATTTTGCTGTTTTTTACGCGAGCACTCTCCTATGTTTGGGGTTATCAGAAGTACCAATTTCCACGACCCTCATAACTAATAATTTCAATAATTTCGAATATTATTTTCTTCCATGCCTACTTACTCCCTTGTGGTGGAGGGAACTATGGCATCGTGAGTGCCACCATCAATCAGCGATTCTGATAACTATATGCGTAATCTCGGTTAACTTACACATTATTACTTTTTTAGCGCCTACTTACCTCCACGTAGATGAGAAGGGGTGGGTACTATGGCAGCGAAAATGACACCATAAATTTCAGCAATCTCTAAAACTATAGATTTGATACTAATCTCGGTCATTGTAAACTTTTTTAATGCCTACTCACCATACATTCACCATACATTCAATCCGCATTGCAAAAGTTGCGGGAATAAAAATTAGAAAGAAACCCCACCCACTTCCTTTGCAAATGCCCGGGCCTTGCTAGGACTAGACATCGTACATTGGACAAGGCCTTTCTTGATTACCTAAAGGGATGTGTCGGGGGTCAGGCTTGAGGTGTTGTTTTACTTCCTGAGCTCCTCCGGTTCGATACAGGCGTCCTAGCATCCCTGAAATTACAATCATCATCAAATAACGTATCAGAGTCATGAAGGATTTGAATGACATTGCGTATATCCTATTGGGGACCCGAAGTGAACGTGACTGTGAGTCCTGCCGGGAGGCAACCAGACAATAAGAAGCCAACCTGGTGATGTACTCAGAATTCCGAGCTTAGGGTGTCTTACAGGAACAGTCTCAATAAGGCAAAATTCTTAGGCATGCGTACAGACTTCAGAACACTCAAAAGTATCCTCAGCGTTTATATAAAATAGTATAAAGAAACTAAGAAAGGCTAAGTGCAGTTCGTGGAAGCTCTTCTGTGAGCCCAATGACATATATGCCCCGCTTTATGCAAAAACAAGGCTACAACATGAAGAACCGACAACTAGCGCGAATGATACCCCGCTCCTAATGCCCCGGCATGCGATGTAGGTTAGGCAAGAGGGTTTCCGCTCGAGCATCTCGCATTAGGCCTCCGATTTGGTCCAATTTGCCACACTCCGCTGGCTAAGTAGAGCTGCCAGGTGACCACTCCGCTAAATTGAATCAGCCAGCCCATAGATCAGTGAGTCAACTGATCGAGATTTGCCAATATGGAACCGGTCATTTGAAAACGAACAGAGTTGTAATGCGAACTGTTCTGATTGAAGACTCAAGCTCAAAATTTAAAATGTTAAAAAATATTGAGATTGTCTCGACGCCAGCAAACGGACACTTTCAAAATCTCTTAATTTGTCGTCGAATTATTCCGTCTTTATCACCGTACCAACCATTGTTACTGCTCACTGATCCCGAAAAATCACTTTAACTTTGAAATAATTGACTCTCAACACCCGACAACTTTCAAGCCTGTAAAGAAACATTTCCAATTAGCCACCTCGTCTTATTTAATTCAACTTTCTGCATTTTTTCATTTTCCTTTCTCTCTCTGTTTACCAATTTCAATTTCAGGACCCAAATTAATAGTACGTGCCGAGGAAGTGCTCATTGTTCTTCTTGTTCTCATACTATGGGTGGCAGCCATTGCGTTGTTCTTTAACCGTTGGGGCAAAATACGAATGCTTGAACCGTATCAACCGAAATTCCAACAACAACACAGGTCTTCCTGTCCACTTGTAGATTTGGACTCATTGCAAGGACATCCGGTGAGTATTAGATTTTTGTTTAAATTCATAGCAAACGTTTGGAGTGGTTTAGAGTGTCGATTGACCTGATGCTTAATTTACATTGGCCGCGCCACAATCATCTACTTTGTTGTTGGTTGCCAATTTAGTTTGCTCATGTGACTCATCCGGTTCATCCGGTTCATGCGGCAATGCAAATTGAACCTTAGAGCCTTATGCAGAGTTTACACACAAACTGTCAGCAGCTGGGAAATTATGCTAGATGAATGGGCGTTGTCGATGTATATGTAGTATTTACCCGGTAAATATGAAGGCATGTACAGGGCTTTGTGAGTGCAATAACCCGACGATGAAAGTCAAAGCGAGAAAGCTTTCACAAAAAACCGCAAAACAGAAAAGAGAGGGATAGAAGCAAGAATAATCACAATCTATGTACACTAAATTCCCTGAACCTGAAGCAACTCCACCTCATTTCGTCTGGTGAAAAGTGAACAGAGAGACACACGCCCTCTACACCGGAACACCCGTCCGGTCCATATAGTCCCGAACCAACCTACTCGTATTAAACTCATATTCCCCAATTTCATTTGATTTCCCCGGAACACCCGTCCAAATAGTAGAGGAACCAAGCTACCAAACAATTGCTTCGGATAATTTCATTTCCATCTGTCTCTCTCTTCTCTGCCACAAAATAAAGCTAAGCCGACAATTTCGTAAGCACAGCTTTCTCGTGCCAGCTTTAGTTTCGGCTTTCTTTCTGTACGTAGCCGTCGCTAAACAAATGCCAACCTATAGCTTGACAATCATACATGTTCAATCATTTTTACAAGTTTTGATAACTTTCCTTCGCCATCACACTTGCATGCTTCAAACAAACGCCAGTTTTGTGTGAACTTTTTTAAGCTGGGACGACGATAAGCTCGCTTTTGTGTTTTCTTTTGCTATTTACTATTTTGACATCCTTCACGGATGTGATAGGGTATATTAACTTTGTCATGAAGTGTGCAACGCACAGACGGAAGCATCTCCCACCATATGTTCTTATTAGATTACCTTAGCTTTCGCAGTATCCCGACACACGATAACTCACAATAACTGGACGCCTTGCTTGTCAAGCATGCATAATCGAAATTCGTTCTATCCATCCATAAGCTGCTTGAACAGTCAGAATGCTTCTGCAATATTCTCATATAAATGCTCAAGTATGCTTGGAAAGCTTGATTGATCAAGCGAACTTATCAAGCATGTCTTATCGTTTGTAGAGACCTTAGGACAATGACAAAAAGAGCTTTCTGCCCATATTACTCGTAATTTTCTGCTAACGCAGGATTTAAACGAATTCCAGCTCTTCACCGTATTGATAGTCAACTGCGAGCCCTTGTAGGCTAGGCATTCCCTACTGCTAGCATCTTGCATAAATGACAAGTCCACATAAACTTACATCAAAATATTCAAATGAGTATGCCGCGCCACAAGTTTCAACATCGTAAAATGCATTACCTCCAAGCGTATGCTCTGTCGCGTTCATTTGCATATCTTCAAAGGACTCTAAAACAACGCCTCTGCCGACTAGCCATTCCGTTATGATGTTTCGCTTCAAGAATCTATTTTGGGTGTCATAACATGGACATAGGGTGTACCCACAAAGCAAACCCGTTTAGGGCCAGTTAACATGTAGCGCGTAGTTGGCGCGAACCATTCCCCGGAGTTCAATCATCTGAACCCGGGGCTAATGTTTACTGGACAAAGGCCAAAAGGTCAATCGAAACTCCACACTCGACATCGTCCTTGTTCTGTAACGCGTCTGTGACTATAATTTCAATAAAACGTTTTTTTTTTACATTTTTTCTTCTTTCTCCCTATTTTATCTTTTTTTTTTCATGTTGTGCTGTTTGGGCAATTAATGTCCATCGCTTGGCTCGTTCGGTCGGTGTCCTTCCAGAGAGCGTCTGTTTCAAGGATGTCAATGGGCATGGCTATACCTATACAAATGCCACCGTGTCAATTTTCTAGCTTTACTAGTAACATTGGAACTTTTCCGCATACCAGAGGTAAGTGATTGATTGAACCACGACATGAATTTGGGTAAAAGGATTTTTTTTTAAACGTACCTAGTTTTGGTATTGTTTTGCCGAATTGAGAACGATTTGAATTTCGTGAAAGAACTTGAAATTTCAACTTTGAATTGTGGAAACTAAACCTACTAGTTAGTTTAAATTAACTTTAAAACTGCAATTGTGAAATGTTTTTTTTTTTGCCGAAAATGAAAATAGTTGCATTAATTTCACTTTAAAAATATTTCAACGTCTTGTAGCAGAAAATTCCAAAATTTACTCGACTGAAGAAAATAAATAGAAAAGGTCGAAAAGGAATATCGGCAGGATGCCTCGTTCCTATAAAATCCAAAACATTTCAATAGAATGAAATTTAGTATATGGTATGTACCTTCCAAGCCCTAATAATTTTGCCTCTAGATTGTATCCTTGCCTTTCGTCCTTTCGTCGAATATTTTATAACATCATAATTACTGTCGCTGTATTGTCCTCATTCCTGTATCGTCCTGGTAGCAAAAGTCGGCATCACAACAGAATACGATGCCGACAAAATTGATTTGCTCCCATACAAGATGGGTGAATCCTTACCAATATAAATATTGAATTTCTCCCTTTTGACGTGCCTGAAAGGAAAACGGCTAGACCTGAGACAGGGATGATTTTATTAGATTTCATTATTAACATTGCATACACATGAAAATGTCTTTGGGATGCTCCTTGAAGGGAAACGAAGTTTGAATGATGATCGATGCTATCCATAAAGAGCAGTCGAAAGTCATGGATAAAATGGTTCATTTCAATTTTATTCAGAGTAGACGTTTTATTTAGTATCAAGGCAGACGCTAGCGATACGTTTAATTGGTTTTCTTATTTAAATATAGGCTGCAACAGGATAGAATATCACATTTTCATGGGCTGTAGAAACAAGAGTATACAAGTTAAACAATCAATCTTTTTTCTACTATTTTTTCTTTAATATTATATCTTTAAGAAGCGTCAATTACACTGTCGTAGACGTTCTTATAAGTTTTCTAGGACTTGACTTAGGGAAGGAGCCGGAGTTTTGCCAAAGTAACCGTGAAGGTCCAGTGTCGCTAGAAGCTGACCATTGCTAGCCAATGTCAAGCCTCCAGTAACGGCGGTGCAGTGATTTGGTTGAGGTAAACATTCCAACTATGGTGTGGGGCGTAAGGATAGTACCACGGCTTTTCCCTTTGACGACCTGTCGTTGAAACTGACAATCAAAGGACAGGATGTGTATGCCAGCAATTTGCTCTATCCGAAATCTTATATATGCTAACTAACTCCAACTATGGCTCTGATAAGGACTGGCTCAACGGTTACGACTTTTGGCTATCGTACAATGACAAATTTTGGATTCTGGAATGTGCGTACTCTCTTGGACAATAGATGAGAAGGTTCCCAGAACGCACGATTTCTTCAATTGGAGATTGAATTTCTGAGAAATAAATTAAACATCTTAGGAGTTAGTGAAACAATTTGGTGGAACAGCGGAGAACTTATCTCTCCAACGGTTAGCACTGTAATGTTGAACTCTAGTAGAGCTACCGGTAGTGGTCGTGAGTCAGGCGATGGGCTCCTTTTAACCAGAACCACACGAAACTGTCTCTTATCCCGGGATCCGGTCTCAGACAGAATCATGACCGCCAGGTTCCGGACCAAAATGAGGAACATCACAATAATACCATGTTATGCTCCAACTGAACCTGTGGCCAATGTCTTGCCGAAAGAAACCTTCTACGAACAACTAAACGCCGTTCAGAACAGAGCACCTAAAGGTGACATTATGATGGTTATGGGGGATCTAAATGCAAAAGTTGGCGCTGATAACTTTGGGCCCAGACATGTGATGGGGAGACACGGTCTTGGTGACCGTAGCGACAATGGTGAAAGATTTACACAGTCTATTCATCGGTAGTACTATGTTTGAGCAAAATCAGTTGATCCTCTGTTGATCGGCGCAGAACTCAAAATCAGATCGACCACTTTGCCATTAGTAAAAACTTCAAGAGTTGCCTCCTGGATGTGCGAAATAAGAAGTGTGCAGATATTGGAATGGGAAGAGACCAGTATCTTACGATCGCTAATGTTCGATTGCGTATTGCAGCCGTGCGCGCGCCGTCCTAGCGACAAAAGATCCAGGGCCGCAAAATTCAGCACCGCTCGACTAAAAAATCCAGCTGTCTTGTAACAATATAATGATCATCTTGCGCAACAAGCAGTTCAGATAACTAGTCACTCAGAACTAGAAGCAGACTCCAATTCCTCTAAGGTCAGAAAGCTCGAAAAGTTCAACGTAGTGTGCGACGCGATAAAAGAGTTTATGCGAATTCTCTTTTAGCCTCACCAGAAGAAACCGCCACAAGTAAAAACTTAAACGCCGTATACGGTGTCATCAAGAAGTTTACAGGTGGTCCTAACTCCTGCCAACATCCGGTGAAAGATAGTGATGGAAAGCTACTTATCTTGGATGAAGATCAAATGAGGCGGTGGAAAGAACGCTTCACCACAGCCTTAAACTGTGTAACCTCTGGTGAAGTTCCCCTCATATAGAGAATTAAGCTAACCATCAAAATGTGCGTATACGGTCCACTGCCTCGACTAGAGAGGAAATAATCACTGCAATTATTGCACTAAAACGAGGAAAGGCCGCTGGACTCGACGGTATCCCCGCCGAACTTTAGTAAACAGTGCCAGGCGGAACTACCGATTCGCTGGTTTTTGATCCGTTTTTCATCATCGAGCAGTGCGCGGAGTACGATTCTCCGCTTCACTTGCTGCTCATCGATTTCGAGAAGACTTTCGATAGTATGAACCGGGATGCAAGGTGAGCACACCGGTATTGATGACTTGAGAGAAGGACTGCCGGTTCTGGCGCAGGTTGAAATTGGTGTTAAAATCTAATTTATCGGGAAGGAACCAAATAAGTGCGATCAACCTCTATGCCATTCCTTCACTGTCATATTCATTCGGAACAGTCCCGTGGTCTGTCTGATGTACTTCTAGTCGACAAGACGAGCCGCTCTGCATGAATAATCGATGTTGCTTTCCCCCACAACAGCAACATCGATAGAAATCATACGGAGAAAAGGGCAAACTGTAGTGCACCGGCTCAAGAAATCCAACAAATTTGGCATCTTGGCAGTGTACAAATAGTGCCTGTAATATTGCCGGCTACCGGTATTGTACCAAAAGCTCTTCTGACTTCTCTAACCAAATTGAACCCGCCGCATAACCTGATTGACACTATGCAGAAACATGTAATTTTGCATACATGTACATTGTGCAGAAGGTGCTCGGCGGCCTCCATTAAATCCTCTTTTTTTCCAGGATGTCGACATGACACCTGTCGAAGTTTCCATACCTGTCAACTTGATGCTTGCATCCGTTGCGCGTGTAAAACCGGCCAATGGGCCGAGAGTACGCCACCAAGACACTAATAAATACATAATTAAATAAAATAAATAATTAATAATATTTTATTTCATGTAGGCTGTCACATTTACCACATTTCAGCATAAATATTCCAGGAACGATGCATATGTTGGGTGGGTAGGCGATAGGCGAAAATTAAAGTCAATTACAGTCCGCGCATGGTCGGTGTGGAATTGTACGAAGGGGATAGTTAAAAAAATTTCGTCAAGGTGGCAAGTATTTCACCCCCAATGTTACTAACCAAGTAGCCCCGTAAATAAAAAAAAAATAAAAACTAAATAGCAAAATCCGGTTAGTATACCTATTTGATTTTACTGTTGGATCATTTTCCTAATGAATAATCTTCCAACTTTATTTCGACATTTAAATTAAATTTTTGTGATCGAATCAGTGTCGGACGAGCGACACTGATTCGATCTTGATTCGTTGTGCTTCAGAATCCATCGTACTACCGCATATGCCATCGAGATTTGTAGAAATAATGCATTATATGCGAACCCAGCTAAAAGACCGGATGCCTTCGTGGGGTGGATACATCGGTAGGCGAAAATTGAAAATTATAGCCCCCGCATGGGCGGTACGGAATCGTTAATTAAAAAAAGGCCAGTAAGGTGAACCCATCAGAAATGCCTTTTAATATTACTAACCAAGTAGTCCCCGTGTTTACCGGTGTTATCCAGCTGAAAGTATGGCTGCCACATTGGATTGGTACATGGGTAGGCAAAAATTAAAAATCATATCCCCCGCATGGGTGGTACAGAATTGTATGGAGGGAGAAAATTAAAGAAGGTCAGGGTAGTTGAAAAAGGCCTTCCGGCTCCTTTTTTTAGCTACCCTGACCTTCTTTAATTTCCTCCCTTCATACAATTGCAAGTAACCCCCGTTTTTACCGTGGCTAAAGTCGCGATTTCGAATACAATTAAATGAATTCTCATTATTTCTTACACGTCTCACCCATATGGTGCGACGATGATACGACTACTGGGGAAATTTGAATTGAAAGGTTCGTTTCCATACGAAATTGAGGAATCTTAAGAAAATTTCATAGAAGAGGTAGGGTGGATGGTGAACTAAACTCAATTCATTAGCCCTGTTCGATACAATCGTAGAAAGATCGATAGTGAATCGAATGGCCTGTCCAGCGAATTCAAAAAAGCCTATTTACCTATATACAACAAATGTGAAAACCAACCTACATGGTGGGGGGAGGGGTTGGATGTGCGACTACTTAAAATCCTCAAACGACGATACACTCATAAAATCTGTTGCGTATCGATTATTATTAAAAGATATTTCAACTTAAAGGTGCCGAAAAAGAACATTACAAAGAATAATAAAGTCGAGCGACCATACGAGCATACTCCTTTCTCTCCCGTATCCTTTTCAATCCAAACAGCACGTCATAACATTCACGTGCACACTTTGAAATTTGAAAAGCTTTTCCCATGAACCTATGGTTGAGTGAAAAACAAATCGTTTTAAAATTTTCTCCGCAACTGTCGGAAAAGTTGATAAAACAGATGATGCTTTTTATAAGATAGATGTAGATGGCAAGGGTTACGTGGGTAAATAATCGTATCTGCTTTCATAAGAGGCAGGAGTAACAAAATAAAATATCAGCCTTGAAAAGGTGTTTACGGTTGACAGTACAGAAAGCTTTTTCAGAACTGTCTAGTATGCTTTTATTCACTGCCAGTTATATCACTTCATGTTGTAGCCAATTGCATTTAAGGATGTACTTCTGCAATTGTGCTTATTACATATTTTGGAATTTTCTTGGAAACTAAAGTGGGTCGTAAAATTTTCCATGAAGTAATTGAAGAAGTCCCTGTAGCTACTTAGCTAACGATGGTGGTAGATATTGCAAAACGGTAATAAAAAGTAGAGAGATTTAACACATAAAATAGAAAACTTTTATAATGAAGACAACGAAGTCCTTGTTATGGGAAAGAAGTGACTTGGCAATTTCTTTCACAATAAAAGTTGGTTGCGTAAGGTAATTATAAAATAACGATTTGTTGAAGTGGAAAACAGTTATACAGTCGAATACATTGTATTCCGTTTACATTGCAAAAAATATATTTGAGACGAATAGAAAAACTCATAAGAATCTCTTTATACCCTAGACTATATAAAGTATAGGGTATATTGTTTTTGTCACGACAAAAATATGTAACACCTTAAAGGAAGCTTCGGAGGTATAGCAATGTATATATATAAATGATCAGGGTCACCTCCTGATTCGATTTAGCCATGTCTGTCTGTCAGTCTGTCCATCTGTTTGTCCGTTCGCTCGATAACTTTTAATAGAATGAAGCTAGAGCCTTAACATTTTGGTCAAATGTTGGCAGTATGATCTTGTTAGTTGGTATTGAAAACGGACATGATCAGGCCAAGAGAACGCCTACCTCCCCTACATATGTAAAATAATTGAATGTATCTATAACTCCCGATTAAATAAACCTGAAAAGCTCTAGCTTTAGTAGATTGCTCGTGAGGGTAGTCTTATACTCTCCTGGAAAAATAAAATCGATCAGTTGAAAACTAACTGTAATTTTCTTACAAAGAGCCCCGTACTACCCTACTCTTTAGGTTTTTTGTCTATAACTCTTGAACCGTATTGACGTAGACACCTGATTTTTGGCTTGTCACCCTGAAGTGACTGCTTGAGTTTTAGTAAGTTGGGCATAATCAGATCAAAGAAACGCCTACCTCCCCTACATATTTCAAAAAATTAAATATTCCTTTAATTACGATAACTTTCGATAGAATGACACTAGCAAGTTGAAAATTTGGTAGAATGATGTTAGTAAAGTCCACTTGGGCAAGATCTGACCCAAGGAGCCCCGGGGCTCGGATTTGCTCTCGGCGGCGTGGCCCTGGGGAGGGACCCACGGCCGTGCAGAACACTATAAATTTTTTAACAAAAATTGTTATGTTAAATATATTATAGTTTACATAATAGCCATATGTTCCGTTATTATACTTGTAATTGAAAACAGGAGGAAGAGGTATGAGATACATGTGGATTTCAAACAGAGTTTTATGACGAGGTGTCAGATGTGACTCTCGCGGTCTTTGTATAAATTTGTACATATGTCATTTTTAAAATACGATATTGAAATTCCAAAATTTCAAACTCGTTTTTGGCACCCCCTACTAATGGCGTGCCGGCGGTCGCCCCTTCCTTCGCACGGCCCTGCGTGGATCTAACTATGAACAGCAATTATTAATTTAGCAAAAACATGTTCCCACTAGTGTTTATTTTCTTTTTCAAATAATGAAATAAATCATTAAAAATTATTTAATGTTAACATTTCCTTCTTTGATCTTTTCATCTATAGGCTATGCAACTTTTGCAAGACCTCGTCAAAATTCAGTTTTTGTTGGACCACAATTTACGGCACCCAGGGCGCCACGTAAAACACGCTCAGCTATGGATCTCCACTCAATGGTTGAAGAAGGACCAGAACCAGTTTGAAATTATCCTCCATCATCAACCAGCCGAAAACCCATCAAACCGCCACCAAAGTATCATTCAATTTATATTAAACTAAAATAAAATTAATTTGTTACTTTGTAAGGAAACGAATGGACTGTGAATGGAAAAAGCTTTAGTCGAAACGGAGTTTCCGAAAGCTTTCATTGAAATATGAGAACCTAAATTAGTATTAAAAAAATAATAATAAAATTCAATAAAACTTTACTATTACTATTTAAAAAATTAGAATAAAAAGAAACTATAAATGAATTAAAAAATGGAACAAAATAAAACAATGAAGGTTTTGATCCCTGTGATGATAGTTCTGCACGAAATAGATTCGTATTATATAAAAATTATGTGAAAGAAAAAAATGCGCACTAACTTGTTAGATGTTAAAATACAATTTCAATTACTCTTGAATGGATCAAAATAGGTTTGATAAGATATACTTAACTACAAGATTTAAAAACAACCAAAAAACAAACAAAAAAAAAACAATAGAAATTATCTGATAAATAATAATAATAAAATAAAAAAGGAACAATTCATTCGATATGAGTATATTATTGAATTTGAAAGGAGTTTGTTATTTTAGAGTTGGAAAATGTATTATGTAAGCTAGACCAGTAGTGACATAAGAAAATTTTCAAATAAGAATAAAAATCTGTTAATCAAATAGATTGTAATTGCTTTTTTCTATGCCTTTCGTAGAAATAGGTATATGTATTATGCACTCGGTAGCCGTGAGGTTTCGATCGCTACTCTACGATGCTTGAATCTAAAGTTCAGGGGTTCATTTCCCCGGCGTGTTAATAAAATAAAAAAAAAACTTGTGGGTACTATTAGAGCTCCCGCAGCGTTCCAAGCCTGTCATGTCGATGGAAGTCAGTTGGTAGTGTTGCAATAGTCATAAACTTCCATGGAACTGACTGTTTACAGATTGTTTATATCTCGTTTAGCTTCCAAGTTGTTGATATTTGCGTGCGACATGTTTCATTTCCTATTAAGGGGGTAAGCCCACTTGTACCGGTGGAACGCCGCACTTCTACATTTTAATTGATATCTCAAGAACTCTTTGTTTAAACTTCCTGAAAGTTTGTATACTACTAAAACTGAGTTTTCCAACAAAGTAGTGTTGTCAAAAGCATATATATCATACTTGTGTTGAAGAATAAAAGTTCATCCCAATGATAAAAAAATAACCGTTTTCGCCACGTTTGTCCCATTTTCTAAAAAACCATTAGAGCAAACGAATCCAAATTTTATGGGGCTATAACGCAATACTAATACAACAAATAGACGAGAGCAATTGACAACCTGACCGATTTACAAAAAATAATGTATAAAAACATAAAGTTGAGATTTCTTACAACTTCATAATTTTTTTTTCTCAACAAGTGTTAATTTTTCATAAAAACCCTCCCGTCCGGAAACCCGTCTACTGGTTCCTCAGAAAATGGGGCAAAAAGGGAGAAAAACACAACTTTTAGGAAAACTTTATTGTTTGAAAAGTACAGGTAATAGACGTTTTTAGGGTTTTGTATAAAAACAAAACCCTTATGAAATCGGTCATGCGTCCGTCTGTCCGTCTGTCTGTCCGTCTGTCCATGAAATATCTCACGAACCGCTGAAGCTACATGCATGAATTTTGGTGGAAATATGTAGAAATACTATAATTCTCTGGAGAAAGCGATGCGTCGTAATAGGTCAACTTTAAGGGGAGGTCGCCATAGAGGGGAAATGAAGGTCGAAATTTTTTTTTCGTTTGGTATAGGCAAGTGGGGTATCGTAAGGAAGGTACCGTTGAGTACATTTCATTTCTGGAATTTTTTTCAAATTTGAAGAAAGGGGAAAAGAGGGAGAGGGGAAAATATGTGATCCGAGTTTGTCCCCCCCCCCCCCCCCTTGCATTTCGAGACCGTTATAGCTAGACATATGAAAATTTACAGAAAAGCGGCATTTCACTAGCATAGAAAACCGAAAATAATAGAATTTTTAAATCTCATCCAAAAAGGTTAATAATAGTACATTTCTATAGTTGCAGTTAGCACACCCCTGCACCCCTTAAGCACACCCTAGGTCAAAAATATTGATGGCTGATGACAACCAACATCATAGGCAATAATATCTCTAAGTTTCATTACAATGACATGATATTTAATAATAGTACATTGACTTAAAGTTATGCATTTTGACACCATCCATACAAAAAATACACCTACCGGCCTCACGCACAGATATGCGTGTACTACTTATGTACATGTTGTTTTTCGTAGTGCGAATTGCAGTTATTTAATGAACCAACTTTGGAAGGGTGAAGATTGGTGATTGGTGATCCTAACAATAACTATTCACACAATTAATTTTTTTAGGGTTTTGTGTCTTAAATCTTCCAAAATCGGTCAAATACCTGTCTGTCCGTCTGTTCATAGAATATCTTACGAACGGCTGAAGCTGCACACATAATTCGGCGAGAATGTGTAGAAATGCTATAATTTTCTGGAGAAAGCGTTGTGTTGTAATTGGCCAACTTTAAGAGGGGGGGGGGGGTCCACATAGAGGCGAAATTGGGGCGACCGGTAGCGCAGTGTGTTGAGGCATCAGTCTCATGTTTGACTACCGGCGTTTCGGGTTCGAATCCCGTCCACGACGACGTTCGTGGCCATGGATGTGCAGGAGGTGCATGCTGGCAACTGCATTCTCTGAAACCAATTTATGCCAACGAAACGTCAACTGGGCCAGATGGAACAGTTGACGCGCTATGCCCCACAAGGGGTTAGGGCAATTGAGTAGTAGTGAGTATAGCCAAGTGGGGTGTCGAGTACATTCCATTTTTGGCATTTTCTTGAGATTTGTAGAAAGGGGAACAGTGGAGGAGGAAAAAATATTAGACCGTAATTTGTCCCAGCCGCCCTGAATTTCGAAGCCGTTACACAAGTTTGCAATTTTCAATGTCGTCTTAACATGAATGGTTAAGCATCTCGAAGAGTAGGACAGTTTATCTCGTATGCACACATATCTATCTACAGCTTCTCGTATTAAAACTATTACTTTGAGAGGTGACAGATGCAGTCTTTTTGTGAATTGGCATGTAAGATAGTATATCATGGGTAAGACATTTAATTATGGTGTTTTTATTCAGCTGAGTGGTACCAAGAAGAGCAGAGAGTCAATATTTAGATACCAAAATAAGCGCGTACTACAAAACCCTCGAATTGCGGGCGTAGCCCTCTATATTCCGGTTTCATTTTACATGAAAATGTGCAGGAGACATATTATTTGTTCTGATAAAAAAAGAACAAAAACAAAAAATGATGTTTTTGACAATTTCAAGTGGGCTTACCCCCTTAACAAAAGTTGCGTCGTAGCACAACTAATCTCCGACAATAAATTATGTTTTTCATTCAACCATTTTTATCCTTCGCAACTCTACGATTCTTTATCTAGAGAAACATAGGTCCAATCTTCGATACGTCAATAAAAACTACCTGTGGGTACTACTAGAACTAATACAGCTTTTCGAGCTTGTCAGTAAAAGGCGACTCGGATAGGAGGTGCATGCTAAGCAACTGCACCATCCGAAAAGATATGCTATCGAAACGTCAACAAAGCATTGCTATGCAAAAAATACTGACGCGTCGACACCCCTGGAGGTGTCAAGACAATCAGCAATAATCCAAAGTAATGTCATAAAACAATCGAAAAGTTTTAAATTATGGCCGAACTTTCTGCCTAAATAATGTGTCTAAGGAGTTAGAGCAAATCAAGAAATCAGAAATCGGTGAATTGTAGCAAGTTGTTCAAAGTTTTTGAAATCTACTCAAGTTGTGTACATACGCACTCGATAGACATTGAAGCGCCAGCTTTTCTAACAATTTCATGCTGGGCAATCTTTTTCTACGGTGGGAGTCTCTCTTTATTGACATGAATGACATAATCTGTCGCCTGTATAACTCAATGATGTCACAATGAATCCTTATAGACATCAAAATGTTAATGTGTCTGCCGTACTCATACCATAAAATTTAACAAATTTGTTGTTGTTTATACAACAGCTAGAGAATAACTTTACCTTGTGTTTTCTCTACAAACAGGAAGCCACAAAAGGATTTATTTTGAAAGTGTAATTTGATCTTTCAACCGCAAATCCTTTTGTCGACATTCGCGAGAAATGTTGATCTTTCGACCTCATTGTCTTTGCATAGTAAATTTCGAAGAAAACAAAAGTATTCCGACAAATCCGAATAAGATTTTTTCGTGTCCTTAGGGCTAAATAGCAGAGTCAGAAAGAAAAGTTTATTTCATTTCACAAACACCCACACATTTCATAGCCGGCTGCAGGCAGGGCATAGCGATGAAAGGGAAACAGGCCGATTGCTGCATATCTTTTTTGCGTGTAACCGTCATAATGACGACACGACGCCGACTATGAAATTGTGAAAATCTTATCATAACATTTCGCCAGTACGTCGAAGATGAAGGTATATTGGTATATATAACGTTCCTGGGTATGATATGTTGACTTTTGATATCAAAAACAGGACAACCATGCCTGACAAATGGATGCCGGGAGTAAGCCTTTTATTTTATTCAGCGAAAATATTTCATGCTTATCTCATTTACTTTTTACCACTTCGTCGGAGATATTGTTGGTTTATGATGTTGTCAGGATATTATACAGCCAGACTGAGAGATTGGAATGTTTATATATTTAGATTATATTAAGCGCCTGACAACGGCCAACGCCCGACATCGGGCTGTAGCGCTACAATGATGATAAAGCGTCTGACTAGCAGGGATTATTCTTTTGGCAGCACAGTGAAGAAGGTAGCTTCATTAAACTCCATATAAAAATTATCGCGAGCTCACATAACTATTTTTTTTAAATATGATATTATTCTCCCAAGATGTGAGATGTAATGGATACTTGAGTTACCTATTTGAAGAAACACCATCCTAACGGATAAGGCCTGATATAGACGATAAATTCAAAAGGATTTATTACATTAGCTTATACAGACATTGTTGGTTTTTAACAAAATTTATTAAACCATCATGTTGAATATCTGATATATGTACAATGTACATACAATATACGATTATAATAATCTATCGAAAATGAATAGTAAACAAAACCTTGAGTGGTAGGGTGTATATCTGAAATAAACCAAATTAAAATGAATCTATTTCACACTGCGGGCAGTAGAGTTCAAGTAAATATTGCACTTGGTCAAATTTCAAAAAAAATTTACTTAAAAAAAAAGCAAGCGGATAAACTTTTTTTTATTATTTTATTTTTCTATCTTTTTACCATAAAAATTTGACCTAATAGGCAAATAAAAATTTCGCCAAAAAATTATCCAAAGCCAGTTTGCGGAAAAACAGCGAAATTTTTTTTTTAAAGAAAGATATAAGAACGTTGCGTAAATCCGATCCAACCTTAATCTCTTAAGGTCGCCACGCATGATCGCGCAGAACCACGACCAAACCACCAAATATCATAGTATGGGAGAAATAAGGAGATTTTTTTCTGTTGAGTTTGACGTTGTTCGATGTATATGCTCGTGACCAAAATGGTTGTCGTGTGTGGCCGCCTTTATATGATCTAAAATCAGCATATAGGAAAGTGCTGCTAAGTAAGACACCAATGTAAAGAAAAGTATATAAATTTCTTTCACTCTCCGTGACATTCTCTCTATACATGTCATTACAGATAAAAATATATCGAACGTAGATACGATAGAAAAAAGTACAGAAGGCGAAAATATAAAAAAAAATCCCGATAGAGAGATTTTAAACCAAAACTCTGTTGGGAACTATATTTATTGCCGAGCTTATATCTTTCTTATATCTTTATTATGTCTTTCTTATATCGTTTATAGTTCTAACATATTTCCTTACATCGTTATTATATTTTATACATATCTCTTAAATCTCACTTCGGGCTGTCTTATTTCATGATTTAAGTACGAATAAAGATACATTTAAGCAAAAAAAAACGGTGGCTTTTTGTTCTTATATCGTTCTTATATCATACTTGAAGCGACATTTAATCGCCCTCGGTGGCTGTGGTCGTTCGGTCACAGCTCTAAGATACTAATCTTGAGCTCGGAGTTGTCAAGGCAATTAACAAGCTCATCTAAAGATATATAAGAGACAATTGAGAGAATTTGTGGCTAACTACTATGTACACTCAGTTAAAATAACAAGCTCCGTTATGATCGGACTTACCCATAACCCACAGGGGCTGGCCCATTTAGTATAGAGTGGACATTCCTTAACACCTTACTGCGAATGCTAAGATACTTGCCCGAGGTGGCAATGGCGACATCGTCCGCATAATCAATAACCCTACAACCCCAGTCCTTTCAGTTCTGGAAGCAGTCTGTTAATCACAAGGTTTCAAAAAAAAACAAAGATAAATCTGCTCTGCTGGGTGCTCCTTTCCACAGATATACGCGCAGACGATGAGTCCAGGCTAGTACAAAAAAGCGTCGATGTTAGCAGCAAATTGAAAAGTACGTCGGTTGCAGCTTCAGGTTTAACGTTGTTACAGGCGACCTCTTTATCCAAAAGTCGACCTGAAGGACCTGAAAATGGTCTGGATCTAAAGTAATACGCTATCTTAAGTGTGTTGTAGATCTACCAGAAGGATGGAGCAGACTTAAAGAACCCAACAAATATGAGTACTTTTTTATTAAATATATGCCAGTTGAACAGAATAAATTGTTACAACCAATAAATGTAAATGCACTCTTAACTTCAAAACGTAACAATCACCTTAAGCCACAGTGTTATTGCCTACAACAAAGTTACATCACATTCATTACAAAATACGTCCCTACGAGATAAAAAGGGGATAACCATAAAAATCTTCCAAGACCTCCATGGCACAAGGCATACTTTTCCCAAAGTTGTAAACCTGCTGAAGATGTTATCGTACCTACCGTTTCCACCACTCCAACAATGATGTTTTTCAAATACCAAACACCAACTCATCCTCTCTTTCAAGACAATAAGAAGGACGAACCCATTCCAAGAATAATTGATGACTACATGAAATTCCTGTTGGTGTCGTCTAACTTCGTCATAAAGAAGGTGAAAAGAATCTGCAACCGAAGAGAATTTAAGTCATCCGTTCACTTGATGTCACCAATTTCTACATCCTGAACGGGTGACTTTCTTCTCCTCATTTCGCCGAAGGTCGTATGTGAAAGCATTCCATTTACAGCCACGAAACATCAAAACAGGATATTCTGTTCAGGGCGCTCCACGGAAATATAAATAGTGGAGGATGTTTGGGTATAATAGTAATAACTTTTCGGCGGAAATAGTCCTTCCTCAAGTTTGTTTTTTTTTTCATGAATAATAGATGGCTGGAAGGAAGTCGTGGACGCTAAGAAGCTAAGCTAACGGACTCTTTTGGCTTTTGTGGGTGTGCTCTTTGGCGCGATTGATGGCCGCTTCATTAAATTGAAATGGTGAGATGACGGTGCTATTTATTAGGATTTGAAATTGAGACTATTTTTTCGAGTGGGGTCATTTTTCAATGCGAAATTAATTTTGTCTCTAAGTCCGTACTAAATAATTCACAAGCGAATGAAAGTGACCTAGGCCAGAAATATAATCCTCCCAGGATTTTGTGACTTAGCCGGCATATCCGATATGTTGAAAGCAAGATAAATCAAAACTACAATGTTTGTGTTGTCTTGCAACCAGAGAATATAAATTTTCACATTCGCTGGACAGAAAGACACTACGAGCACGAGTCATAGCAAACACTGTCAACCTACTCGTAGATATATACCGGACAAGCATATAGAAATAAGGCAAAGTATTCTCATCGGCCAACCGTCAGGATGTCTAAAGGAGCTTAACATTCACTTAACTTTATGAATATTTAAGATGTAATTTTCTCGTGAAATTTATTTTCTCTATTCTGTAGCAAACGTTTGGTCCAGACAGAATGTGGAGTGGACGTGTCTCTTGTGACCAGTTGGAATAATGTTGTCATAGTGTGATAGTGACAAATGAAATATACGAGTGTAAGACAGAAATAAGAAAACGGAAGCGAGTTTCTCGTCAGTGATGGTTGGCTGAGACGATGGAAGCGGAGGCTAGAAATCTATTTTTTCATATATAGGTACAAAAGAATAGAAAAATGCTACTGTTGCTTCTGGGACCATTGAGAAAATGTGTGGTATATAATATTATGGAGGGATATCGTACCTAAAATAGTAACTTAGAATATATGTAGGTCCCTATGTTACCCTTATTCTTGACTCCAACGGTCATCCTCTATTGAGAAGATGAGCACAGAAGTAGGGTCCATAAGTGACCTACTCCAATATACTAATCCTAATTGCGTGTAGCGTCGATAAAAGACACTTTCCTTCTCCACTACAACGCCACAGTTACTACAGAAGTTGTAGTATGGAAGTCGGCGGGTTCTGGCTTGTTTGCCGATAGCTCAACAACTACTTCTATCAAGCAGAAGTGGCATTTCGACAGTAGATTAGTTAATTTGTTTATATCGAGCTTGGACTAGACCGCAACAGTCCAATTTTTAACCAAGTCCTTGAGATGAATTAGCAAAAATCCAAAAGCTTAACTAGAAGTAATAAGTCACATATCAATCACTAGACACAAAAACGATAATATTTTCAAACCTTACCATAAGGCGATGATGATAATATCTTAAGGCTACCTCAAGGCTGTTTCGATCTTACATCGGTGAAAATTTGCTGGCGAGTGGGAGTGATTTGAACGAGTCAATGAAACTGAAATAAGCAATCAAAGTAGGCGCATGGTACGTGATCACCTGACATAAAAATCGAAACTTTCTTGGACGTTAACACCAAATTACCTTAATCTGTACTTTTAAGGTAACCATATGCCACCTTAAAAATAAAATAAATAACTGGCACAATAGTCCAATTTGAATCATGGCCTCGAGATGAGTTAGCATCATCTCATTTTCTAGATCGTGACGGTATATCTTGTGCAGAGTTGTATGATCAGCAACACGCTCAATCGATTTATTTACCCCATAAATGGGTGTTGTATATGATTTAGGTTAAAGCCTTTGATAAATAAATCCCTGGTAGCTAACAGGCAGTTTAACAGGACATTGAGAAAACGGGCTTTGAAGTTTTTAACTGTTTAATATGAATTATGATTTTATCTCCAGCTTCGTCTAAAGTTCCATCAACTAGACTAGTTTCGCGTACCTAGATCTTTGCTTCTAAGGGATATATTGATTACAACATTTTGCTGTTACGTTACTGTGATTTACTGTGTACATATGAGGCGCACCACTTGACATCAGGGTAGACAACTTGACGATTCGGAATTTAACCTGAATGCTACCCTATAGCGTTTCTTTGCGCAACCAAGGCGGGAACCGTAGACGGTTGCGCAAAAAAAACACTCCTATTGTTATTAACGGGTTTGGCACCTAACCTAATTTAACGCTTTTACCCACCCCGTCACCGGTTGCCGAACTCGCTCGATACTTGAACAAGTTGATTCTGTGTTTGTCAGAATAACACTACGTCCGCCGCTACTCCACTCATCAGTTGCTGCCTTCAATCTGCCTGTGGAAGCATCTCGACCAAATGTTGTCCCACTAAGAAAATAGATTTGATTGGGACATAATGACAGATTGTCATGGCTTTATGTGCCACACAATGTGTCAGGAGAGCGAATCATATTCAAGTTCTACGGTTTGTTGAAAATTCTGGAAAAATTTAAATTTACTAGATTTCGGCAAGACATCAAGCATTTTCCTCACATGAAGTTCACATGTGAGGTTACGTGGCCAAGTTGGGCGCGCATCTGTAAAACATTTTTTTCTTGTATAAAAAGTGACAAGTTATCTTGTATATTGTAGATAGTTCTACGAATACGATAACAACATCATCCCAACATGATTTGATTATTTTCGATATCGCCAGTCAAGTGCCCTTCAAATACCATGACCACTCCAACCTAAGGCATAACTGTATGAACAACATAATGTAATACCGAGCAGAGTAAGCACTCTCTAACCCAATTACTGACACTGTCTTGAAGAAACCTGATCCAGTGCCGTCCATTATGCAACCGCTATTTTGTACTTAATATATCACATATCACCTAGTCTCAGCAAAAAGGAACCATTCCAACAGACAGACAGTAGCTACGACGAAATTACACATACTTGTCCTAAATTCCCCCCACCATATAAATACTACTAAAAGGACAACCATTCCAAGCTAGACATAGTGTCTCTGCTGTTTTACACTTGCCGGCAAGATAAGGCTTCTCCTCCCCGACAAGAATCAGACGTTTAGTTAGACCATTGCCATGATAGTGCAAAAAAGTCCGTTTTTATTGTAAGTGTTGGCCATTTATCATCCATCAATCAATCATTGTCAATCAATCGATTTCGTATCATGTTCCTCGTTCATTTCATCATCCTACATTTTCCCTGGAGTATAATGTAAAGGACACATGAAGTGGAAAATCTTCAAGGATCGGGTATAGTGCCTGCAAAACAGTTGACTCATTCAATTGGAGCCTGTATCTTGCGAGTCAGTATTACCTGGTTGATACTTGTTGGTTGAGTATTGTCGACCTCAAGGATATAACAGTCTCGATGAAACCGATGTATAATCGAATACGATTTTGAAAACAAATATATTTTCACCAGAATAAAAACCAACAGTTTGAAAAGGATCATAAAACCCCGCACAAACTGACAGTAAATCTTTGAAACAGCCGAAACACAAATCGACATGCGAACGTCGGCTTTTCACGTATCATTCAACCACTTCTTATAGGCATGTCCTTGAAATCATCCCCGTTCTAAGGAATCAAACAAGCAATGACGTCATGCTACACACATAAATGGCGATGTCAAGGAGTTCCGATTAATCTTTGGGATTTTTAACGTTTCCACATTTTGTTTCTTGAAGGGTACATTTGAAAATGTGCGTTTTAAAACGAGACGTGTAGTTAAACGCACCAGTGCGGGCGAGTTAAGGCTGTTTCGGCTTCACAGCACTGTAAAAGAAAGCAATAGACTGGAACGCATAAATGTGAAAAATTGATTGAAATTTATTAATGGATGGTAAAGCCGGCAGCAGTGATGGTAGCGACGATGTTGCTGATGATGATGTCAAGGGACAAGAGTGTAACCTTCACTGTAAAAAAACTGTTGGAATGCCGGCAAACATGAGCATAATAACAGTGCACAAGGACTCTTTGTAAGCACGTCGTAAAAAAAAGGCCTAATCGATTGTTTGGGTGACACTTTCGGTTTTTTTTTTTATATTCCGGCCGAGCCCCAAAAATATTACGTATTGTAGAATATTGCAAAGTTCATGGATGAGGGAACAATATGCGGTAAAGTTTTTTCCAAGGGCCAGTTTATAGTGTGTTGTATATTTTATTGGATTTTGTTATACTATCTCACATCTGATATTTCTTAAAGAGCGATTGATTGATTTTATCTGCGTATGCAGCATCTCTACTTAGCGCATTAGGCGCGTTCTTTTGTACTCCAATGCAGGTTTATTATATTACAACAATGCATTAACTAGAATTAGTCTGGACCTACATTGAATACATATGAGATGTCGCTTGCTATAGTGATAGAGAATTTATTGTAGAAAATTAGAAATTTTCGTAGTTTGATTTGATTTTTGATAACAACTTCATTAGTAATCATATCGTAAATATTTTTCCAGATATGTTCCATATTTGCAATCTCGCGAACACAATCAATGGCACAAAAAGAGCGATGTTCAACTGCACTTTAAGCCCGTGCCATGCAAAAACATTTTAATGTTGTCGCAAAGGAACTAATTCTTTAGGTGCACATCCTTAAATAAATGTGAATTTGACATAGCGTTGAGCTGTCATCGAGAACATTATGTCTTTCGGTTCTTTATGTTCGTTATGTCCTTTATACCTTATATGTCCTTTACGTCAAGATGATTGGTATCACCACCCCAATTTAAAAATTACCGATATACTAGGTTTGGTTTCTATTTCAATGCATACCCAAAAATTTGCTGCTTCCTGACCAAAAGACTCAAAAAAAATGTCAGCATTAGTAGCCTGCTGCATTCGCCTCAACATCACCAGTCATATGTATGATACCCATCTTGCCTAGATATCACGTCTCTGACAAGAATGTCCTTTTCCTCACCAAAGGACTCAAAAGGCCAGCAACAGTAATACAGTGCATTCGACGCATGATCCCCATCTTGCCTAGATAGGTATCTCTTCATTGCCAAGAATATCCTTTTTCTTCACCAAAGGACTAAAAATACCATCAGTCCTGACCAAAGGACATAAAATGCCTTTAACAGTACTCCCGTGTATTGGTCTCATCACTACGAAACAGAAGATACCCTTATCTACTAAGTTTGGTTTCTTTTTGATTTCTTGATAAAAAGAAACGTTTTGTTCTAACGCACACTTGCAGCAGGCTCAAAATATCACCGTATTGTACTGTTGTGATGGGACTCCATCCACTCACTCCACCATTGTTGTCTTCCCCGTCAATTCTCTTTTGAGGGCTGCTATTTTTCTTCTGTTCTTCACTTGGACTCCGCCTCTGCGTTTTCTTGGTTTCCTTATCTCTGGTATCGCTGTTAGTTTTTCCTCGATTCTTTGTGCGCGCCGTTTCCTGTAATCCTCCAGTGTTAGCTTTTGAGGTCCAGCGAGGTTTGTGGTATCTTTAATTCTGCTCGGGATGTACGGTGGTGGCGTTACTTGGTTGGTTGCGGTCGGCTGGTACTCCTCTACGATGATATGATGCTCACGGTTGATATTCTTGTTTAGTGACGTCTTCTCTCGGTTCTCGTCTATGAAGATTGTATTCTTCTTCTGGTCCTCTTCGTTCCGCCTTTTCTCTAATCGCTGTTTGACTCGGTCGATAGTCTCCCGTAAGTCCTTCGGTTTTTGCGCGTGATCAGAAGCGTTGTACGAGCTGAGAAGGATCGCCATGTTGTGATGGAACTCCATCGTACCAAGTAGTGGTATCTATAGGTATAATTTCCATGATCGGAGAGAATGAAGATTTATGGGTTAAAAGAGACAAGTTCAGATGGCCGGCATAAGGGAGATGCCGCTGGCCAAAGGGATAAGGTAAGCCGATTGCTAGGCTATACCTTTCTGCCACCATAGGCAGTTACCTTAAGGTGCCAATTGATAGGCACTCATGAGGTGATGATGATATAGGTGCCAAGGAATAGGCACTCTATTAGAAGGTTGAGGGTGCCGCCAAATAGGCACTCCTAGAGACGGAGACTGGTAAACTGGATACAACAGACTGTATTTGCTTCCACTCCTTATTCCATATTTATACATAATTTCTTAATACTAAATTGCTTACGTTTACAATTAATCACCTGCATTGATTGTCTCTATAGAAAAAATGTAGATACAAAGTTCAATTGTAGATGCAAGCGGAGGAATATAGAGTAAGAATGTGCATAAAAAAAATGGTGGTGTCAAATTGCAATACGAAACGTGATTTCGTATGAAGAATAAAAATATATTTTAGGTGGAAAAATGGAATTTGGGGTAATGTTGATTATTGAGGGATAAATGTGGAGGTATGGATATATAGATGATAGATAGATGATAGATGATGGATGATGTAGTGTATGTACACTACAGTACTTATAATAACTCCAGAACGCTACGGACCAAATTTGGTTTAAATCGGACCATGGGAAATGCCTGCAGGAGCGATCGTTAAAAAGAGGCGACTATAAACCTCGTTTAAACACAACGTATACCGTTAATCCAGTCGATAATCAAAATTGCGGTCCCCGATCCGTGCTCAGGGTCAAACAAGAAACCTCCTTCTATGTGAGAATTTTTTTTTTTTGTTTCTAAAGACATCTTACAATTGCATACTAATCGACCATATTAACTGTCAAACCACATTCCTAAATTTGGTTTAAATCGGCTCACTATTTCATATAATGCAGTCCGGATGGCGCAACGGTTAGCACGTTCGCCTTCTACGCACTGGGTCCCGGTTCAATTCCTAGTGAATGCGGTGGTTTTCGATAAAAAAGGGAATTTACGTGTCGGACTATGAGCCCACTCAGCTGTTAAATGAGTACCCATTTATGGGGTAAATAACTCGGTTGAGCGTGTTGCTGATCACACACCTCTGCACAAGACCCTCACGATCTAGAAAATGAGACTCTGCTAACTCATCTCGAGGCCATGGTTCAAAACTGGACTGTTGCGCCAGTTATTTATTTATTTATTTCATATAACTCTCATAGGAACAGTGGAAATAGAACAAGTTTTACTGCTTTTACTTTTAAAGTGGCAAATACAAAGCGTACCAAAAAGAAAGAGTATCATAACTTCGACAATCTTACAAAAAGTGCTATAACTCTGTAGCAGTCAAAAACAGAGTTTCCACTTTGTTGTAAATTAATATAAAAAAAAACTTTTATCTGAATGGTTTCTTAGTAATTTTTTAAGTAATTCTTTTTCTGACATAAGGCGGTTCATTTTGACTGTGACTCACTTAACATAGTTTATATGGTCTGAGATGCTTCCTTCTGTGCGTTGCAAACTTTATGACAAAGTTAATATACCCTATCACATACGTGAAGGGTATAAGAACACACTTATTACATCCTGGTAAAAAAAAAATCCTCGCTAATTTACAACTACATTTACAACTTCTAGGGCCGGCTGCTCATTGTCCGATTAAAATTTATCTTACAATAAACTGCCGGTAAGCAAAATTTAATTTTCTCAACGTCTGGTTAACGTTATTAATCGGATAAACGCTAACCGTAACCTATCCTCCAATTAATTTTTTATCCAAAACAAAACCCAACCCCTACTTTACGGTTGAAATATGTGCTAACAAAAACCTAACGCCTATTTTTTGAAACTTTTCAACAACCAGCTTTGCGTTTTGTACTTTAAACTTTTTTGGCAAAACGACTCGTCGTCGGACCTTGGTTGCTTGGATAGTCTGGATTGTCGGTCAAAGTACCGAGACAGTTGGAAAAAACTATCCACGGCCAAGGTCTGCTGACGACGGGGCGTTTCACTTGAAAGATTAATATGGAAAATCCAAAGTTGGTGGTTGAAAAATTGGAAAAAATAGGCTCAGATGCTGACATTTTAACAGCTGTTCATTCTGCAAATGCAAATAAAAACAATGAAACTGGCCATAAAGAACAGATTTTTTGGAAATTAATTCTATAGAAGAAGAAAAAAGAAAGCAAAGAAAGTCAGCGGATTTTGCAATAATTTGAGCTTTGAGATGGGTCCCACACATTTTGGATTGATAATTTATCCGACGTATGTGAAAATGGAAATATTTAACGGACAGTTTTTAGCTTGTATGAGCTCACGTCCCTCTTAGCCCTGTGCCGGTATACCATATAACTGGACACTCCTGCACAGGCGACGGCAGAGGTGTACCTCTCCGGCATAGGGGAACGTGTGGGCGGCCTAAGAGAAGGGATTGATTGACTATACATTTGTTGATGGACCTGCTTTCTGTAAATGAGTGAGGTGTGCGGGTATATCGCCCGGTGGAGAGGGAGGGGGTTTGGTGTGTGTTTGTTGGCTACTAGAACTAGTGATGTATTTTTTTTTTGTCTTGCCGCGTACTGGTATTTAGAAGACACAAACAGATGGGTCATATTTTACCTATTCTTGAACTTTTAACTTTTTTTTAAATCAAAACCCATCCCTAAGATTTTGATTATAATAGCTACCTAACAATCCCTAAATATCACATATGAAAACAAAAAACGCTCCCCAAACACTTCCGAATCTCTTCATACAAATGTCAATTATTGTCTGGCTGACTAGTTGTTTACCCAACAATTAACTGTCCATCCCATTGATATAATCCCCATTTCTCGCCATTGTCTGACCATAATAATATTCAAATAAAACCCTCTTGTAATCCCATCCACTTAATTATTTACAAAACTCCACTTTTGTCTCATTTCTACCGAAACTTCTGCGCCGCTTACATAAACGTCTTCGTATAAATAAATACCATCCTTTTACGATCGACGCAAAATTTGTTCGCATCGATAATCCCCATTTAATTATTCTCATTAAAGACCCGACTGCTACTTAGTCAGAGTGGCGACCGAAGTGGGCGAACAGAAATAAGGATACGCTTGGCCTTAAGAAAGCAAATACGAGTGGCCAACGATATAAGCAAAACTGCGAGAAGATTCCTTGCTATACAGTCGATAAAGTGTTCTGGACACGTCTGAATTTAATGTCTCCTTTAACGACCGACACAAAAGGAATCACAACGAATTGGACACGTCCTTAAGGACCAATCCACTCAAAGAACAGTGAAATTAATTGCGTACGGGCTCGATTTCGGAACACCACATTCAATAGTAAATGTTTGCGGTGAGGATGCAGTGTTCAGTTTTGTAGTCAATCAAGGGGTGTGGATTAGGAAACATACCCGTATGTTGATCCAAAGGATATAAAGACATGAAAATTTCTTGTCTGGACTATTAAAGTTCCAAAGTTTGTATGGTCCATAAACAAGTTAATGGATTGCGTATATCTACAGCAGATAATAAACAGCAAATATTATCACCAACGTATCACTCTCCTATCGCTGGATGTAAAAAGTTTACTTTTGTCCTAATCCTAGTATGGTTTGTGTACCGTTACTGTGACAAGTACCTGTTACGATGCGTGCCCTCCTGCTCTCCACCCTCTCCTCTATAAATCGTTTTGATTTGAATCATAAAAATAAAGCAAGCAAGCATTATTTTTATGATGAATGGTAACTAGACACGAATTCACAGGAGGTTACAGCTGTGATGGAAATTTCAAACTAAATTTCGGCTACTTCTGGCCCATCGAGGCAAAGAATTGCTGGTTTCCAACCACGCCCAAGCTGACACTCCTATTCGAGTATACTACAAGCACATCATTTTGACCCGTATGCTGGAGAAGCTTTTTGAGTAAAGAGGGGGCGAAGCGAGACCACGGAAAGCGGACATATCTAAAGACCTCAAACGTTAGGATTTCAGCTCCTTCCTTGAGAAAATTTCCCGATCAGTTGCTTGCCGGGGAAGAGAGTGGCATTATTCTTACGCCCCATACCGGAGGGTATATGAGAACGAGAAGTATGAGGACTGTCCCTTTTCAATAAGACCGTGACTCCTAACGGAGAGCTCATCTAACCCTTAATACTGCATATCAGAGCTCAGTGAAGATCGTGCAACTGTAGCATCCGGCTTGGCAGGCGTGGATGGTGTTGTAGGTATCGCTCCTTAGATGTCACGGACCATCTGCACGACAAGTCCCACTCGAATTCGTCCTCCAGAAGGAAGAGGCCGAAGTGGCCATGATTTTCGCTAATAAATCTCCACCGATTTAAGGCACCAGCTCATATTTTCACTTGGCACAGTGGTGGAATTGGAAATCGAGTTCGGGGAGCCCGTTGTCCACATTTATTAAATTTTATTGTTTTCAAGAGACATGCGTCTATTGAAAGCGCCGATGCATTCCACTTTAGAAAGAAGCGGGCAAGAAAAACTTACAAAATTATGAATGAAAGTAAGGTTAGGTATAAGAGCTGCCTTGCTAACCGTGGCCCACATGAACTGCAATGGGGTGCATTCTGTTACCACCAGGGACCCATCGCCCGACAATCCTAATCATTAAATCGGACGGAACTTCCTATAAAACGATGGATTTTCATACCACCAACATTAGTTAAGTCAACAATTTCAGGAAAGAAGTGGGATCCTAGAAATGTTTTCTTCATTCTTCTCTCAGAGCAGGACAAGTGCAGCGAAGATAAAAAATACACTCATCCTTGACTTCGTCACCACAGATTCTACAGCAGTCATTACAGGAGATGAGAAGTCTCGTCACATGCTTTTTGACTGCGCAGTACCCAGTGAGGACTCCTACAAGAGCTCTGATTTGTTGCCTTTTCAGCGACACACCCAATTTGGGCCACGGCTTTGTTGAAAGGTATATATTTTACCATTTGTCCATCTAGAGTTGGTTCGTACGTCCTGCTAATCGCTTTAAATTTTAGAGGTAGCTTACAGTAGTAGTAGTCTCTAGCCCCTAGTATAAACTGTGGCAAGTGACACGCAGTCGAGTGGCCGTATTTACAGCCACCTATTCAGCAAAAATGCAAAAATGTCAAGAAGTAGCAGGTGAAACAGCATGTTGAAAGCAGCAGAAGAAGTAGTCCCAAGATCACCATATAAAGCAAAGTCAACCTCCCAAAGAATGGGAGAAAGCACTCGCTCCACCCTGCGGGGCATCCCTGCTCACAAGTCTTCGTTCAAACGATGCTCGCAGGTAAGTGTGCCGACACCAGCACTATATGCATATCATTAAGCAAATTTACGAAGAAACCCACCCACGGGTATCCTTTCTATTTGCTGACATTTTTATAAATCATTTTCGAATATTTCCTCTTTACATATAGATATCAAATATTTTGGAAGGGTCCGGGCTCCCACGGACCACTTCTGGATCCGCTACTGACTTGGAATGCAGTGCAGAAGATATTATTCTGGTGGCGGAAACTTGGATCGCACCATAGATCTCGTGATATCGGTCTCGTATTTATACTGTTTCTACAGGGCTAAATGATTAATAATAACCAAAACCAAGGTTTACTGTGGCCTTCCACAGTAAACCCTAGCTTTAGTTACCATTAATGCGACAAGATAACTTCGCGGGCTTGTTGGCATGACACACACAGGGAGTATGCACAAATGCGACCAATCTTTTATGATGTTATGTGATTTTTGGGCCTATAAACGGCTATGTAACGGACCGGTCGGTGGGTATCCGAAGATGCCCGTAGGGAAGAGCCTAATGTAGCATAGTGACCGTGAAGGTCAGGCCATGCCATCTCTGGCGAAGAAAAAGGCCCCTCAACGAGCTAAGCAGCGGCCTATGCTTGCTGTAGCTCAGTTCGGAAGACGTGCGCGGGGTTTTCGCCGCTTGTTGCCCCCGTCCTTTACGTATTAACAGAAATTCATAGGCCTAGGGAAGACAACACAAATATGGGAGGCGAAAATGGGGAATAATGAAAAAAAGGCCCCATAAGGATGGAATGGTTGGTGGACGGCGCAGACTCCCTCGCGCTCGCATCGGGGTCCTGATGTAATAGAACCCTCGGCCTCTGGTTTCGTACCACGGACAGATCACTACTCATCTGTCGGTGTAAACAGCACGACCAGACCAGAATATGGCTCATTACAACTATACGAAAAGAAAGCGCAAGCATTGCACTGCTGACATCGATTTATTGTAAGCTCCAGCTTGCTCAATAATTTGAAAATTTATTTCTTCAAAAGATTGAGTACATGCAATAAGGTGACAAGACTCGTACTTTCTTCGCCTTACATTTGTTCATTCAAATTAAAGACTAACTAATCAGATTTATTATTTAATACTCTGTTTTACTAAATAAAACTAAATACTCGACCTGAATCGATTTTTGTGTGTGTGCATATATTATGAATCTCTGATAATGCACAAAATACTGCTGTTCACACTCTTGCTAGCATACATAATGTAATAAGAAAGAAAGGTGTAAATATTCTTCCTGCGAAATCGGTCTGCAAGTCTGGGTATGCAGCTGTGAAACACTAATCGCATTAAAATATTTGCACAAAATAACGCCTCGAATAACGCCATCATACTTTCATATTTTTAAAGGCTAGATTATGGTGTGCACAACGACGACGAAAACTACTGCAGCATAGCATATTTTTCGGATGGCGCAGTTTCTAGCATGCACGCCCTATCCGAGCCGTCTTTTACTGACAAGCTCGGAGCACTGTGAGAGTTCTATTGGTACCCATAGTCAGTTTCTAGTCGCGCCGATATTTGAACTCCGAGCTCAAGATTAGTATCGTAGAGCGGTGACCGAGCGAACGCGGCCACACTCTCCAGTTTCTAACCCTGTGTATGCAGTGGCGTGGCGTCCATGGAAGCAAGGGAAGCATTGCTTCCCTTATATTTGGCGATTGGTGGAAAATTTTCTAAATAATTTTTTCTGAATCGCGCAAAAAAGTCGCGAAAAAAACTCTTCGGCACAGTCTATGTAAATAAAAGTTCCAAAGAAACTAATCGCGAATATCTTACACAGCCGAATTGGTAACACCGCGAAAACCACCACACCACACCAAGAAGAAGACACATGGAAGCATATCAAAATTTGCATCTATGAGCGTTTATTTTTTTCCCCAGTAAACCTACTGTGTCGCGATAAAAAAAAATTCACGTACACGGTAGGTTGGAAGCACTCAGGAATTTGCTTCCAAGTTCCCCTCACATGTAGTAGAGGAAATTCTTGCCTGCAGCGGAGCTGCTGGCGCATGGACGCTGGGGAACTTTTCTTCCCATTTCCTCTTTGTTCGTATTTTCTTGTGGACTGAAAATATTTGCTGTGTTGCAATGCGTGTGTGATGTGCTATATGAGTTTCACAAGGGTTACCAGAGTAGGATAGGAATTGAATTGTGGAAAAAGTTTCGATTTGAAATATAATGGCTTCATGGTTAAAAATTATTATTGGTAAATTCGAGAAGAAGTGATTTCGCATAGAATTATTAGTGTATACGAGTATTAGTAAGAGACGAACTCAATTATAGGGATATTTATGCATATTTCAATAACTTATATCTAATCGAAAACCATTTAACGGAAAATTCCAAGAAAAAATAAGTGGGAGATGGTAATACTGCCTCAAGTCATTGACGTCACAAGGAATTGAATGAGCCGTTAAATTTAAAACTCATTTGCTCTAGTGTAGTGCTTTAGTGTAGTGCGATTTGTGTGCTTTTTGTTGGTGAAAAGGTGAAGGGGTTTTTTAATCGGTCTAGGTGCTTATAATTGCTTATAGTGTTTTGATTTGTTTTTAAAGTAGCATGGATCAATATTGTGTTGTTGATGATCTTTTTCGATTGTCTTTTGGATCTCGATCTTTCGCAGAAAAAAAAGACATTATCGAAAAGGGTCGACCGAAACCGATTTTGGAAATTGTTTCTAAAACAAAAAGATGTACTAGGCATTTTACTGCTAAGATTTATGAAGATACGGAATGGATTACCGGTTGTAAGACCAAGCAAAAATTATTTTGTTGGCCATGCTTGTTATTTTCAAATGATTCAAATGTTTGGCGAACTACCGGGTTTTGTGACTTAAATAATTTACATAAAGCTGTGGACAGGCATGGTACGAAAAGCGTTGATCATTTAAAGTCAGTACTTCTTCTTTCCAAGTTCGGTTCCGGTCCTAGAATTGAAGAATTATTAAGTAGCCAACATAGATCTTCAATAATATTGCACAATGAGAAAGTTTCGAAAAATTGAGATATACTAAAAATGCTAATTGACGTTGTGTGCCATTTAGGATGTCAAGAACAGGCATTTCGTGGTCACAATGAAAATGTGAATTCTTGCAATAGGGGAAATTACGTTGAACTTTTAAATCTTTTAGCTAAATATAATCCGGACTTGCGAGCTCACTTGGAGCAAGCGACTGTTTTTTCCGGAATATCAAATTATATTCAAAACGATCTCATTAGTAGCATTTCTAAAATTTTATTAAAACAGATTTATAATGAAATTCAGCAAACTAAATTTATAGCAATAATATTAGATGAAACAACCGATGTTTCATGTCGTTCTCAACTCTCAACAACCTTTCGTTACATTACTCCTTCCGGTGAGGTTAAAGAAACTTTCATAACTTTTACAGATATTTCTGATGATCAGACTGCGTCGCGTTTATTTGACCATGTTTTAGATGTTGTTCAAAAATTCAATTGCGGTAACAAACTTATTTGTCAAAGCTATGACGGGGCTTCGGTAATGTCTGGTAAAATAACTGGATTACAAACACGTGTAAAGGATGTGTATAAAAACGCAATATATATTCATTGCTTCGCTCATCGGTTAAATTTAGTTTTATCTAAATCATGCGATAAAATACGCGAATGTCGAATTTTTTTTCAATCTATTACTTGTTTTTCAACATTTTTTAATCATTCAACAAAGAGAACAGTTGCACTAGATTTATTCCTCAAAAAAAGGCTTCCAAAATTAGCTCCAACACGTTGGACTTTTAATGGTCGATTAGTTTTAACCATTTTTGATAATTTAGATCAATTAAAAGAACTCTTTGAATATATCATTGAAAATGAGAGTGGAAAGTGGGATGGCGAGACCGTTAATAGCGCAAGGGGACTTCTTGTTTTACTTACAGATTTTCAGTTTGTTTTCCTGCTCAATGTTTTTTCTAAAAATTTTCCACAAACCGACGTACTTTTCGATATATTTCAAAGTAAACAAACTGATATAATGTACTGCATTCAAAAAATTACAGATTTTGAAAATCAACTTCAATCGTTAAGAAATAGTTTCACGGAAATTTGGACCCAAACCACATCTATTTGCGAAACTCCACAACGCCGGAAAAAAGCCAGGTGCCTTGTTGACAGTAATGAAAATGTTGAACTATTCTTTACACGTATTTATGTCGAAATTATAGATAATATTACCGCAGAAATAAATTCAAGATTTTCATCCTTAGCAAGTTTCACATTTTTAAACCTATTAGATTCTTCTAAATTTAACCAATATTTGAAAACATTTCCGGACAATCTTTTACTAAATTTAACTAAAACTTATGCTGATATATTTGACCATATTTCATTAAGGACTGAACTCATTGTGCTTTATTCTGATTCTGATTTGCAGGGAAAATCTTTTCAAGGTATTTTTAACTATTTCATTAATAACAAATTAAAAGATAGCTTCACACAATTTTATAAATTAATATGTTTAGTTTTAACATTACCAGTAACCAGTGCGTCCGCAGAGCGCAGTTTTTCTTGCTTAAAAAGGATTAAAACGTATCTTAGAAATTGTACAGGCGAACAACGGCTTAGCGACTTGGCAATAATGTCAATTGAAAAGGTTTTCCTTAAATCATGTTTGTGTGAGCAAAGTTTTTATACAGATATTATAGATGAATTCGCAAAAAAAGAAAGACGAATAGAATTAAATTACAAATAAAATAATAGTATGTACGGATCTTATTATTTATTTTGACTTGTAATATATTTATTGCCCAATTATTATTATTTTATTTTACTCACTAACTGTGATTTTTTAAATAGTAAATAGTTGAATTATTTTTAATTTTTATTGTATTGTTATTGTTTTTATTATTCAAATTTTGATTCGCTGAACATGATTACTTTCTTTATGAGTGTATGGATATTTATTTTGCAATTTTTTTGCTATTGTTGTTATTGTTATAGTAGTTCTAATAATTCGAATATGCTTTATTTATATACTTATAGTTACAGCTTTGCTTTTTTGATAAGTCTACCAACATATAATTTTTACAATTATTTATTTAAAAGTAAATTATTATATATTGGTAGCATGGGAATTAAAATGCTGATAAAATACAGTATACCTACTCTCACGTCCCCGTTCGTGATTCCTGGGTGCTTTTATATTAGAAATGTTAAAAGTAGCTAACGAGAGGGGTTCAATTAATACGCAGTAAATTTGTGGAAAGCATAATAATAGTAAATTTTTAATACCAATTGCTTCCCCTAGTTGAATTATCACGCCACGCCACTGTGTGTATGATGATTTTCGATGCAAGAGAGATATCTAAGACTTCTGACTGAATTTTGTTGCAGAGTAAAAGATTAGTCTCCAAAATATATTCGAGAAGCGATTCACCCCGCTCATTGGTGTCCGAACTACCCCAGACATGATGATGCGCATTAGAATCTCACCAATGAATCATGTGTTCATTGTCATGCGGCATGTATGCCAATGCAACCCAATGCACTTTACCACTGAACTCCAGGCAAACTATTACAGAGTCCTTGCACGCCAGACGAAGAAGAATTGCAGCCAAAACTGCGTTCGAATTGTGAAGGTTTATTTCAAGAAACCTTACTTTTATGCGTTCCTCTCAACCACAGTGGCGTTTGCTTCCCCATCCGTGTCGGATTCAAGGGGGTAAGAATCTCTATTAGTCAACAGGACAGCACATCTGCAGTCCTTAACTGAATCCTCCAATTTGACGATACGCCAGTCATCGGCTGGAATTCCCGGGTTGCTGATCTGAATGTGCCTGATTATTTGCTCCTTATCGGAGACATTTAACCTAAGTCGATAAGGAGCGAACGATTTATAATATACGTCCTATGACGAAACCCCCTCCAAAGGATACATCGGTACTCTAAAACCTGATCGATACCACTGAATGGTGCTTACGGTCCATTGTGTTCTTTCACCCCTGTTCTGTTCAGAACATTGATTTCATGTCCCATTCATCATCACCCCGATTCCGATAGAGTCCAATTTTTTAAGTTTGGACTTCATTTTGCTTCATACGCAAGAAGTCTTGTTGTCCCGACGAGCAGCTTCAGCAGCACCAAAACAGGCTGATTGTAAAAATCAGTCAATGGGTTGTGGCTAAGGAAGCTACCAAATTTGGTTGATATCACATCGGATAAAAGTGCTCTGACCAGACAGTCAAACGAACATACGGCGTGCATATGCACCCATGTATACTTATATGGAACGAACAATCAACATGGAATGAAGCAGTATCCCGGCTACATCCGGCTTCGCTCGAAAATGGTTTCCATAGGAATGTTCACAAGCAACTCATTTAATTATGTCGGAATTTAAGTTGCTTTCTGAAATCGAAGACCCGAGGAAGGGCGTTGATCACCTTAATCCCCCCCTCTATCAACGCCACTGCGCATTGCCACGGCACTATTAAGATTAACTTTACTGCTTATATGTTATCCCGATACTGCATTGATTGTATGAACCATTCATCCGGAGTACATAGCACTACGTCTTCCAATTCCAGTAGGCTCCCCATATTTACTATCGACTTGGAATGACTATGTTACCAATTTCCACATGTGTACAAGTACACACCATAATAGAAAACTAAACCCTTTATGCTGTACCATTAAGCCAAATTGAAACAGGATACTGTCGACAGAAGCATATATCTTCATCCCGAGCTCGCACTTCACAACTACATACTATTGAAAAAGGACGACAATGCAATGACGACGAGGATGTTGGCGACAAGCGAAGCCGAAATCTATGAAGGAGGTGTGCACTTGATATCAAAAGAAGGAGTCATAAACCACATTTTCAATGGCACAACCAGATAAAAAGCACGGTTCGGCGTGTGAAATGCGACGGATTGAATCTTTAGATAACAGACCGTAACAATATCTCTGACATATACGCAAGGACGAAAAAAGGCACGACAGCCTAGATCTTAACGGGGATTTCGGATTGAACGAGCTTGAGAAGCGTTATCCCAATTCGAAAATACATAGCTAAATCTCCCAGATAGAAAGAACCTTCCTTGATAAAGGAAAGTGAATGATGTGTCCACAAGGAGCGCTTACAAAGCAATTCCGACGCGTCCTTATCGCTATAGCTAATGTGCGAACGTTTGGCTGTGTCAAAGGTTAGCATGCTCGAAACCGTAAATAATGTCGGACGTTAAGCCTTTTCTTGGTTTTTCCTCGTACACATAGCTTGATTTTGCTCCGGTTCCGATAAACTTGTAATGCCCGGAAAATATTTTTCATAAATTGTAATGTCGGCTGGAATTCTAATATGGGGATCATGCTAGCTCAGACCGTTCTCGGCTAAGCCAATTTAGATAAAGGATTCGGAGAATATATCCTTTATTAACAATCAATTTGGTCCAGTCGGGGGTCCACATAGTGCGCAATGGATAAACGTTGTGGCTGTGGGTGAAAAACGATGAGCTTAGCCACAATGGGAGAAAGCTATTTTCGGATTATGTTATCGGGAAACAAAAGGATGTGCAAATGTAGCAAGAAAATTAGCTGTTCATGTTCGCCGTTGCGTAAGAAATGGGACAGTATGGATATCCATAATGGGCTATACGTGTATTTGTATCCTAATTGAATTGTTCGACTAATGGTTGAATGTAATGCTTTGGAAGATTGATAGCATCTTAGGGAATAATCAAACACATACCATGAATCCCTCTCCAGCTGGATAAATAAGTACATTTCTTAAATAGTTCATACAAAAAGTCAATTAATGTTCTCCTTAGTGTCACCATACACTGTCGAACTCGACCACGAACCTGGTACAAATGTCCTCTGACACACACATACACTTCACATAGGTGTGAAGAAAACCGATCCAGTTGTCCAGGTTCGTGTTCGAGTTCGACAGTGTATGGTGACACTTAGAGTCACTGACTTCACAATATTTGAAGCGTTCAGGCCGAGATTTTTTTCACAAGATTTTATTTCCTGCTTTTACAAGATATATTCCATCTACTTCCCTGACACACTTATCCTTTCGTCCGTGATTTATCTTTGGTCTTCGACTTCATCGAGGATTCTCTCAAGAAGCAGGACACTTACGTGACCGGCCTACTCAAAGGGGTATTTTGTTCCGGAAAAAAACCGCTTGCAGAACGGATGAGTCAATTACCTTATTTTGTTTTCGAACAACCTTTAATGATATTCTAGGACATAAATTATAAAAGGGCTGTGTGAGAATGTCCTAGACTGAAGTCATTGGCATTGAATTGATGGGAAAAGTATAGAAATAGTTCTGGAAATCGATAGTTTTATAGGAAAAAGTTCAGCGTCTAGGAAGGTATTTAATTATGCAAATCACTAACCAGACTTTAGTCGATACTGGAATAAAGGAGGCAAGAAATAATGGTTTAGGTAGGTGACAAGGATTACATACTTGCGTCATACAGACTGCTAAGAGCTCGATCCTCCAAGAAATGAGCTTTTAAATAACGCTGTCTTTTAAATTAAGCCTACATAATAGTACTATAGGCAATATATGAACACGGTGGCGGATTCAGGGGGTGGGTCATAGAGCCCGGGGCGCCTCCGAAGTGTTTGGTATATAGGACTTGGTCTTGGAATATTCGAAAGTGCCCGAAAATGTCTGAGAAAATCGTCTAGTTTTCGCTGACAAGGCAAAATTTCTGTGTAGCTGTTTTACTCATGTCTGGAGTAGCCGAATGCATCAGCGGCTGCGATGGAAACGCATTCCATAAGACATGGGGGAGCATTGACATAAATGAAAGAGGTAAGCACTTATTAGAGTTTATAATCTCAACTAACTTCAACATAGTCAACACTGGTAATGAAGCCACTTTTATTAGCAGAACTAGAGCGGAGGTACTTGATATTACCTTGACGGGGGCGACCGGTAGCGCAGTGTGTTGAGACATCAGTCTCATGTTTGACTACCGGCGGTTCGGGTTCGAATCCCGTCCACGACGACGATCGTGGCCATGGATGTGCAAGAGGTGCATGCTGGTAACAGTTTTCTCTGAAACCAATTTATGCCAACGAAACGTCAACTGGGCCAAACAGGGAACAGTTGACATGCTATGCCCCACAAGGGGTTAGGGCAATTGAGTAGTATGCCCAACATCACAGGTGGACAGACTAAACAAACATGCATGGCTACGACGGGATTCGAATCCATGACGCAGGCTCGACATCAGGATGAACGCGCTGATCTACCGGTCCCCCGTTACGCGTGGATTAACATCAAAAGTAATTTAAACGAAGAAATGAGAATTTTCTTTTTTTTTGCCACCATCATGCCTAAAGGTGTATATAGATTCCTCTGACGTGATGTGGGATCACGTGGACCCACGTCATAATACGCGTGATGCAAAAATCCAACATAGGGTTTTGTGTGCTTACAATCACATTGGGGTTACATGACGTGGGAACGCATATTATGATGAAATCTCATACATGATCGCGCACAACCACGACCGAACTTCCATCAAAGCATAAATTTTAAAAAACGTGCGGGAAAAAAATTCTCCTCATTTCCACCGTTTTATGAAATATTGATATTTCGATTGAAGTTCGGTCTTGGGTGTGCGCGATCATGTGTGGCGACCATTATAACGCGTCTGGGGCATATCAAAAGTTCTAGATTTTTGGTCAGTTGTGGGATGGCAACAGAACACTCGTTTCGGTTCCTCACGTGTGTTTTCCATTTTTAAATAATAAATTGTGATTTTTCGAAGATGGAGGGGATGCTGATTGGGGACACGTCACGTCAGAGAAGTCTGTATTCAACTTTACTCCATTCTAGTGTTTGATGGAAAATCTATGATAGGAATGGAGACGAAGTACCGAAAATAACAACTTCAAAGTACAGTTACAATTTTTGTACGATATAAAAATAATTGAAAGAAAAGAGAAAGCCTAAAAAAGTGAGTAAACTGCTACATATCTTCTTAACTGAAAATCCGTTTTATCTACCATAAAAAGAAAGAACAAATATCTCACAGCCTGCAGTTCATTTAAAGTCGGGTCATTAGCCATTTTGTTGAAATAGCCCAGCCGAAACAAACGGACGTACTACACTGAGCCATCCAGATTGCTATTATCCTTTCGCCTAATGATTTGATGAATTCTTTATTAATGAACATCATGCTTAAAAGTTTTTGCAACGATTTTCAGTTTGAGCTTATATTCAATTTTTAATGATGCCGCCGCCGTGGCAATTACACAGTTAAAAATCTCGGTATTTTTTTTAAACCTGGTCTTGGACTACCACCATTTTTAATAATTTTAATTCTATAATCTAAACCCTTCCAAAGTTTACTTCTATTTTAAACCAAATTCGTAATAAATTCTAATAAAATTCAAAGTTTACTTCCATTTTAAAACAATTTGTAATAAATTCTAATACAATTCAAACCTTTTTGTGTTCTTTTTGTTCTCGCATTTTTTTCTAATCTAATTTTAATTAAAAGGTAAACCCCACAAAGTATATTTTTTGAGTCTCAAGTCTCACTATAACTACTCGCAGTCAGCTCAAAATATTATGCTGCGTGGCCGAGTGGTCTATGTTGCAACTCTACAACACGGAGTTCACAGGTTCGATGCTGCGTCATGGCGAAAAAAGTTAAAGATTAGCTGGCTAGCCTGCGATGGGCTTAATAAAGGATTTGGAAGTTTAGAAAATTGAAAAAAAAAAATGGAGAAAAAACTTAGAGGAGTTAAAAAAACGCAGTAAAATTAATATTTTTTCATAGATTATAATATCTGTAGATTAAATTTTAAACCAACAATTTGATTAAAAAAATAATGCCAGAAAAGTTTAATATTTAAACCAGTGAAGTTTACGGAAGCAATTGTAATACTTTCATTTTATTAAAATCTAATACAATTTTGGTGTCGTCATATATATAACCCGAATTAGCATTGATAATAGACCAGGATTTTTAACTGTGTAGAAGCAAGTGTTGAGACAGATTGTTGGCATCTACTAGTTATTAATTATCTTTTCGCAAGACATAGAGAGAAAAGTTTGTTTGCATTAGAGATGGGCCTAAAATGACGCAACAGTATAAGATAACGATTATAAGAAAAAATTTAAAAAACATTTCGGGGAAAGTCAAATACCGCCGGTTTCATCTCATCTCTCATACTCCATAGAACACAGTCTGGAAGTTATGCAAAGTAACGAAAAATAATACAAGAGTGAGAGAAAAGAGACTGCAACCACTCGCTTGAAGTGAACCTTCCTCCGTTAGCTGCCAAGACCCCGCAGGCCCCCGAATCTGGTTTCGTACACCGGCAGATCACTCGTCAGGTGTTGCCTTCGATCTGCTGGTGTAAGCAGGAAAGCAGCACGACCAGATGTTAGCCCACCAAGCAACTACTTGGACTGGACACCTGGTACATGTTCATGTTCAAAACGAAAAAGATCACGATATTTTCCTGAATACTCAGGAAATAATGAGAGAGAGGTCCAAATTGGACTCTTGCTCCAGTTATTTATTTATTTAATATTTTGCTTTGAGAAACAGGTATTTTTTCAGCCTTGTATTAAAACGAAAAGATTACGGATTACGATATTTCACCGAATGCTCAGGTAAGTCCATTCATTGTGAAAGAGTAAGAGAGAAGAGGCTACATCGAGATCCAGCAACTTAATTGAAGTGAACCTTCCTCGTTTGCGGCCAAGACGCCGAAGAACCCTGGATCTGGTTTCGCACACTGGTCGGTCGGTTGATCGGGCGGCCAACAAATCGAAGGCAGCACCTGACGAGTGATCTGCCGGGGTTCTTCGGCATCTTGGCAGCAAATGGGGGAAGGCTCAATCCAAGCAAGTGATTGGATATCGATGTAGCTTCCTATCTCTCACTCTTTCATAATTAATGGGCTTACCTGAGCATTCGGGAAAATAACTTAATCTTTTTCGTTTTACAATAATACAAGACTAAATTACTCGCAGACAAAAAATACCTATTTCTTGCAGCTAACTAAATAAATAACTGGAGGTGCACTGGCAACTGCATTCTCCGAAACTAGTTTATGTCAACGAAACGTGAACTTGGCCATATGGAACAGTTGACGCGTCTGGGGTTAGGGCCATTGAGCAACAAAAGTCCAAGGCCTCGAGTTAAGTTAGAATCATCTCATTAACTAGATCACAACGTGACGATGTGTTTTGTACAGAGGTATGTGATCAGCAACAAACTCAACCGAAGTTTAACAGCTGAGTGGGCTCATAGTCCGACATGCAGTGCGCAGACTACTGCAGTCGGAGTCGAACCAGGCAGGGCCCAGTCCGAACGTGCTCTTGGCTGCGACTCTAATGCGCAACACGATGTCTGGGGTAGCTATACCAATAAGCGCGGTGAATCTCTCCTCGAGTGCATTATGGGAACTAATCTCATAATCTGCAATGTGAGCCATGAACCCACTTTTATAACAACATCCAGACAGGAGGTCTAAAGGTCGACATACACGGCAAGCATTTCGATGGTTCGATGGAAGTTCGGTCGTGGTTGTGCTCGTTCGTGTGTGGCGATCTTTAGACATCAATCTGCCATCATATGATATCATTCATCTTATCAGAGATTGGAGAGTGTCGTCGGAACATTCCTTCTATAACCGTGGATAGCTTCAGTTCAGCCTTGCTCAGCGTCCTGAAGCAATTCAGCTTACTATTAATCGCAGACGGAAAAATTGGCCTAAGTATCGTGATGCTCTCTATGAAGGGCTGCCTTCACTACCACGAAAACCATGCAACGAAAAGGAGCTCGACCGGTAGACGATATGGTTACACTCTGACAGATGCCATGAAGACGGCAGTATCTACATCATGTCCGGATACCTCACATGTGGGTAAGAAAAAACCAGCCTGGTGGAGTACTAGGATCTCCGAACTTAGGGCTGTGTGTAGGAAAAGTTTTAACAAAGCTAATGTCTCAGGGCTGCAATCGGATTGGCACAAAAAACACCTGAGCTCTTTCTTGAAAGAGTTAAGGGGTGCCAAACGCAATGCATGGAGGAGCATTTGCTGCGAGACCTCTAGACTTAGGAAAATTCTAGCTTCCAACCAATCTATGCCAAGTTTTCTACAAAAGGAAGACGGATCATGGATGCCTTCGAGTAAAGAGACCATCGAGTGCCTGCTTGACACACATTTCTCTGGAAGTTCAGCTACTGCCTCACTTGGGGACTTCTCTACGTGTCGCACATTGCCATGCGACAGTGAATTTATCATATCTTGAGAGAAGATTATGTAGAGGAATTCGTGTGTCATACATCTCTTTCGCTTTATCACCAGCATAGGCTGATTTGGTGCCTAGGTTTAATTAGGTTACTTTGTTGGTAACAATGGACCAAATTGTGGAGTATGTGTGCTGGGTGTGAACCCAGCAGCCCCTTTACCTAGCCTAACCTATGAATATGTAAATCGTTTGAAAAAGCTGTTGCGGAATAAATTTAATTTTTTTTTTTAATATAAGCGAAGGCCCGTATTTTTATTTAGAACGAATTCAATTTAAAAAAAAATCAGGCTGCAAAGATCAAACTAATGCAGTGAACTAGCTCAAATTATCTCAGATTGTTCTAATTGATTTCGAAGTGGGATTGATAAGCAGCCCCCCTACCTACGTGACCCTACTCATGTTCCAACTATCCTATATAATTTTGGGCATGCAAAAATCATAAACTTTGGAGAAACATCCATTGAGGTTTGATCAGTGCACAACATCTTCTTGTAGACAATCTACTCGTATGTCCTACGAAACACGTTCAGCATGCTGGCGTCCTTCTAAATAATTATATGTATAAGTCCCCCCCCCCCCCCACCCCCCAGTCATTGCGACATACCAATTGTGTGGTCGTAATCCTATTGTATGAAGGCTATATGCTGACATAAGGCATATAGTGGCAAAGCCATTTCACTAAGAACAAAAAATATTTCTTAAAGGATTACATGACGAGGATATGAGCCACTTAAAATGATTTGCGAATATTTATCTGTAGAATCATGACATTGAGCAGATTTTCTTTTTTTGGGCTTTTCCTTCAGGCTCCTTTGCGGACTAGATATGTTACTGATAAATCTGAGACAATGGCAAGCAACTGGTGAAATGTATTATTTCTGTTGAAAGAACACGACCCGGAATATTTAATGTGCGAACGTGTGGTTTATGGGTCAGTTTGGATGTAATGGGATTATGAAAAAAATACTCTAGAGATTAAGAGAAAATGGGAGTTTTTTTTTGCTAATCCACGGTACATACTCTACATAGTAAAAAAATTTGCGTACATATCATTAATCAAGGGAAATGTTTTCAGCGCACAGACTTATCCGTTTTAGAGTATCTTTGGATTTTGCCCAGATTACTTAAATCTGAAACTTCAAATGCATGCAAATGTATGTTCATACTCGTAAAAGTATCATTCCTTATACCAACACAAAGTTATCTGGGGGAAGCGATGCCAAATAGTACGATTTATTTTCCGATTTTAAACATTTTACGATTTTTTTCGAAGCCTAGAACAAAATTCACGATTTCGAAAAATCTAGAAACCGGTTTTTACTTAAAAAAAATCTATGTACATATCCGTACATATTTCATCATTGTAAATCCACTTTCAAATGGTTTCAATTCTACCCGTATGATGGCTACACAGTCTTAAATGTATTGCGTGACAATTGCTTTGTTCAGGAAGCGACATTGTCGTTTCTTCGCAAATTTAGTTAGAATCGATGGAAGCCAGGATATTTAGGTTTCGGGAAATTATAAATTTGGATTTAAAAAAAATATTTGGGGAGTCCAAGGATTTCTTCATGTCGTCTGCGTACGCTATCAATCACTACGTTTAGACCGCGGGACTATCTTCGAGATCTAACTAAATCGATCTAACTCTCGACGATATAAACGTATCGATTTAGTTAGTTTTGGACTTGGCTTATCTCTACTTGCGATGCGGAACTGGGCTAAAAAAATTGGGACTATGTCGCTGTCATCGCTATTGTTGACTCGGTGGATGACGTTTCCTTTGTTGTCGTTTTTTTTGTTCGGCGTTTGCTTTGTTTGCAATTTCAGGAAAGCAGTGCGTGATCGCGGGCAGGAAAAAGTCTTTTTCTGTCGTAAAATTTATATCTGGAAAATTTATCTGTGCTGTCAACGGAGAAAGAAGAAGTACCTCTCCGTATGGTCGGTATAAACACTCCACCAACAAGTACTAACACTAAAATGATTTAGTTAAATCGCCTTTTAGTTCCCCGGTCTAAACGTGGCCAATTGTGTCGACTTGATGAGTAGCCTTCCGCTGGTGTTCGTATTCATTACCCGAATGACGTATTGAAGTGCTAGATTGAAGAGCGTCGGCGCCAGTCCATCGCCCTGCTTCAAACCAGTACATGCTTCAAAAGGATCAGTCAACCTGTTCTAGATCCTGACCTGACCTGACTCTTTGATAGTCGTACTAGTTTTGCTGGTATAACAAATTGCAGCATGATGTTGTACAGTGCACCACGATCGATACTGTCGTACACTGTCAACGTTGTACTCCCAGCACTTTTGCAGAATTAGCTTAACCCTAAAAAGCTGATCGGTTGTAGAACTTTGATGCTCGCCAATGATTCGTTCGGCGTACGGTTTTATTCTATTCTCCAGAATTTTCGTTAGTATTTTGTAGGACGTACAGTGAAATGCCTCAGTAACTCTCACACCGCAATTTATCCCTCTTTTTATGGATGGGACAGATGATGCTCCTGCTTCACCCGACCGGCATCACTTCGTCCCAGATTGGCAGAAGTAGTTGGTGTATGTATGTAAAAATATTCACATAAGATATTCTTACTATTTCAAGAATTATGTCCTTGGTGGTTTGAGTGACCGCAAGGCGAGATCAACTACGTATACTGTCAAAGGGTGTGCAATGGGGCCATGATCAAAAATAACGCCATCGATATGGGCTTCTTGTACGGGGACATTAGATTTTGGATTCAGAAGCTCTTCAAAATAGGACGTCCATCGTTTATTGATGCTATCAGTGTCACTAATGATGTGTCCATCCTTGTCCTTACAGAGGCTAGTCCTGAACCCCTTGTGGGACGTAATCATAAACCACTCCTACGCGAGACGTCGTTGACATTTCGTTAGCGTAAAATTTATTTCGAAGATTCAAATTGCTGGCATACACTTTCTACCGATTTAGACGCCTTTTACGGCAAAACTGAGATGCTACGAATTGATCTAAGCCCCGGGTAGCAATTATATTGCATAAAAATAAAAAAAAAACACACCCAGGTATCAAAACCAACTGACGAAGCATGAGCGGTATTATTTGCATGGACAAGCTAAAAAGGCATCACTGGACAGTAATAAACAAAGGACATTTTTTCAGTTAAAATTACACTTTATTGCTTAAGAATAATGGTAGTCTTGCAAACATAAAAAAAAAATTAAGTATACAGCCCTGTGTCAATTTAAAATCGGTATAGATCCATCCCAACATATACCTGAGGTCGACAAAACATCAAGAGAAACATTTTAATAAACGATAACAAATTACAAATATCTAAAATTGCTATATAAACGGCTTTCGTTCTATTGAATTTACACTAGGATCGGCATTAGGCACCCCACAACCAGTATCATCGGCCGTTTCTTCCTCGTTCCCAAGGCAGCCGGTTCTGAGCACCGGAGCTACCCGCTCACCGGCAACGGCCAAGGGCTGCCAAACCCCTTCCACGCCAGTAGGCGTTGCTTTTACATCAATCGCCGTTTCTTCCTCTTCTTCCTCCTCCTCGCCATCCTCCTCCTCCTCATCATCATCATTGGTAGGCATCGTTTTCCCGAGTCGTTCCATTTCATGCTTTATCACATGCTTATTCAACGTGTACTTTCGCATGAATCTCTTCGGACACAATTCGCACTTGTACAACTTGCCACCCTTGTGAACGAGCGCATGTGTATAGAGCCCGCCTCTATGTCGATATGCATTTCCGCATACTTTGCACTTATGCGGCTTACTTTCCGGATGCGTCAGCAAATGTTCGTTCAGATCACAGATCCGTCTGAATGTTGCTTCGCAATGCTCGCAATTATGGATCTTCTCGTTGATATGTCGTGCTTCGTGTATTTTCAGAGATTCTTCGGTGGCGAACCGTTTCGAACACGTCGAACACTGATGATCGCGGTGCGTACGAATGTGCGCCAATTGCGTCGGGATGTCGTTAAACGTTAGGCCACAAGTGCCGCACAGCAGAGTTCCATCACCGTGTATTTTTCTATGTATGTTGAGGCAGTGAGTGGTTTTGAACCTGAAACGGTTGTTAGATTAGATTTTTCTTTGGTATATATAGTGTTCATCGCACTTACGTCCTATCACATCGATCGCAACTGTACTTTTTCACATCTGCATGAGTGGCTGCATGTAATTGCAATGCCGATACCCGAGGAAAGCCCTTTCCGCAAACTTGACACATATGCGGACGATATTGATTGTGAAAATGTCTTATATGACGATTCAATCCCGTTCGTTGGCTATACTGCTTGCCACACATCTGACAAACATGTCGTTCGCCATGCGTTTCCATATGCGCCAGCAGCCCACGTTTAGTCAACATTTTCTGGCAAATAGGACACGGATGTATCGGCTCGTTACCCTTCGTATCGGCAACTTTAACTCGGGGTTTTCGCTCCTTCGGCGGTTTCGGAGGTTTTGGCTCTTTCGGGGTGGTTCTCCTTTTACGTCGTTTTATTGGCTTCTCTTCAATCTAAAATGGTTTCCAATTTAATAATAAATTATCGAGATTTCAAGTCACTTCAAACATACCTTGGGTATTTTCTCGTCATCATCTTCACTTAGCTGTTTTTCGTCCGGCGTATAGGTCGGATCCTTACAATCAGAGTCGTCAAAATAATTCGCCTCATCATCGCAATCACTAGCTTCCGAATGTTTTACACTATGCAGTTCATGATCAAACAAATTTAACTCTGGTTCAATTTTTACGTCTCCGCTCGATCGGTACCTATCTTCGCGATCGTCGTAAAAGGCTTGCAGAATTTCGTCTGTTTCCTTCGACTCATGTACTGGGCTTTTCTTGATTCTCTTCGGTGAAACGGTCGATGATTCTTGGCCTGGATTCGTATGATTGTTTTTATTACGCCACTTGTAATCGGTTCGACCGCATTCGAGTATAAATTCGTTGGCATTTTGTAGGCGACTTATACATGAAGTACAAATACATTTTGGTAACGTGTCATGTTCTTCTACCTGCAAGTGAGATGACAAAGTTTTAGAATTGAATTTGGAGCTATCGTCCACTTGAAAAAACCCAAGCACTTTCATCTGAGAGCCGATAGTCTGCACCTTTTACTCCTATTGAACTCAGGAAGTTTGGCAGATAATTATTTGTTTCCGATACTTGGAGTCTGATTAAGTGAAAACAGTTAGGAGAGCTAACTACAATAAATTTTTATTGGAGTAAATACAAGTATGTATTTCGGGAGCGACTCACTCCCTTCTTCAGTACATTTGCTACCTGTTTGGCAGCACTAGTTCTTAGTGCTTCAAAAAGGGTCTTGTTGTTGTTATCGTCGTAGCAATGTTGAATTCGAGTATGAGTGTGTGTTACAAAATTTGTATGTTCGTGTCGGTTTCCTCAAGAGAGAGTTGTAGAAATGCAGCAGCTTCAATAGGGTTATCCCATAGCGCTCTGGGTGTGAGTTGTGTTTGAGCTGCTGGGTAATATGCTCAACGTTGTGAGGGGTACTGTTGCAAGCCGGGAAGATGTTCTGGATGCTGTGGTCGATAGGATAAGTACAAGTTGAGGCACGAACATCAGCCTGAACGTAGTTTAGCGAGCGTGGTCCTCGTTGCTCTAGGCAATCTACGTTCACCCAGAGAGATGTCTAGTGGTAGGCCATAAGTACTGGATTGATTTTAGGCTCATTATCAACGTAAGTACTTTCGCACTGTGCGGCGTAGCCTTGTACGTAACTAGTAAGGTCTCTATCCTTACCCCAGGAACTACCTGCTAAGGCCTTAAGAACTTTGTTCCGGCCTCTCATTTTGTTACAAACTGTTAAAACATGAACCGAAGAGGTGGCCATGCTATCTAGTGTAGTGAGGATTTCGGGGGGCCTTGTGGTGGGGATCAATGACCATCTACTGTTAAGTCTAGCTGCATTTTCACTTCTTTTGTCCAGGTGGTGAATAGGGTAGCAGTGGACTTCGGAGCTGGCAACCTTAAATTCTTGCTGGTAAAAAATGTGTTGACATTAGGCGCGTTTTTTTCAGCAGCCATACAGAGTAGAGCAGGTTAAGACCACACAATTACACTAACAATTTGATCAGAGCTTCTCTGGATGAAACGTCAGTAGGAATCTTATCGTAAGCTCCACATGTTTTTCGTATCGACGCATGTACCGTCAACCAATTTGACCACATCCTCATTATCAAATAATATGCTTCTGTGGGTAATGTCATCGTTAGTCAAGACACTAACCATGATGCGTCGCCCGGTGAAATAGGAATATATACCAAATAATTTACTGAAGATCAATTGCTGAAGATGAGGAGTTTAGAATAGTCTATAAATGGTTCAGTTGATTGGACCCGATTTTGTATATACCTCACGTTTCAAATTATTGTAGTTAATTCGGTCCGGTCTGAGCATGCTATAAGCGGATATTTATTATCATAATTTAAAGTAATGATCCACAAGCGGCCCACTAAGAGTTTTTGAGCGGCCCGAAAGACAATAACGAATTATGCACATTAAGCTGGGTACGCGAACATGCTTTGATTGAATGAACATATGTATGTGCTCTCTCGTTGGTTTTAGGAAAACATATGTCCATGACCATGATGCACCTACAGCTAACGACCAAAAAATTTCCCCACTCCGGCTGCTAGATTGGCAAATGAAAGAGACCGCATTCGTGGCACTAGCCCGGACGGTCCAAGAATCAAGGAGTTAAACCTTAATATCTATAAGCAGGTAATAGATCACAGGAGGAGGAAATGAAATTCTTACCTTGACAATTGGAACTTAACAACGGGTGTAAATATGCTGTGATCTACGGTTGGGGCCTTTACAGACTCACTCAGCTAAACACACAGGGCATAATGCAATCAGCAACATTACGGTCAATGATGGTCAATAGTCCGACAAAACGCGCCAACAACTTAAACAAACAGTTTATTGACCATCCGCTACTTAATAGACTTAACCACATCATCACTAGGAGCATCCGCAACCGTTCAGCTGACCAGGCAAAGGCACTTGGACCAGACAGTATTTCGATACTCAATCGCCTTAACCCCTTGTGGGGCATAGCGCGTCAACTGTTCCATTTCTTTTTTGCTTCTCCTTTGAATACGTTCTTAAAGGAGAAGCAAAAAATGGAACAGTTGACGCGCTATGCCCCACAAGGGGCTCCGAAACTTGTAACTCAAGTCCGCTTCCAGGTCATCATTGCACTGGACAACGTGTCTCAAAAAAAAAGACAATCCCATTTTTTTCTACTCAATAATTCTGAATGTAGTCCGGATGGCGCAACGTTTAGCTCACTCGCCTTCTATGCACTGGGTCCCAGTTCGATTCCTACTGATGCAATAGTCTTCGATAAAAAAAAGGATTTACGTGTCGAACTCAGCTGCTAAATGAGTACCCATTTGGAGTAAACAACTAGGTTGTGCATGTTGCTGATCACACTACTATGCACAAATCACACCGTCACAATCTAGTGAAAGAGATGATGCTAACTCATCTCGAGGCCTTGGTCCAAATTGGACTGTTGCACCAGTTATTTTTAATAACTCTGAACAATACACATCTAGAATAGCAACTCACAAAACCCTACACTTGTGCATATAAACCTGCACCCATCCGAAGAACCTGTCGACCTTATTACTTACGGAAACACGGGCCACTTCTCTCAGCATCCGCAAAATGCTGCCATTTTCCCTTTTAAATATAAGCTCTAAATCCTCTGGCGTTTCACAAACTCGACAAACAATATCCATGCCCATCGTTTCATCCAAAATAACAATACACCGTGCCAACAGGACTCGAAAACAGGCTCATCACTAGCCCCAAAAAAAAAATCATTTGACACTTTGGCTAAATGTCAAATCTGTTATCTATCGTATTCGTTGTTGTTGTGTGGAGTACGAGAATCCATCTATTCACTTGTCGGGAGTCGGTTTTAACCTCAAAGGCAAGTGTCAAATGGTTCGTGGAAAATGTCGGCAAACAGAAATCCCGAATGAGAACATAAACAATTTGTGGGACAATTGGGGTTTTGACATGTTGTATTTTTTTTAAAAAGGACATTAGATTTTCAGATCGTTGAACATACCGCCGACCATACACCTCTATGTACACTGTCATGATCTAGTAAATGAGATGGTGCTATTTCGAGACCTTCGTCCCAACTAGACTATTTTGTCAGTTGTTTTTTTTTTATTTTTTAATGTTACGTCCCACACCAAAGGGGGGAGACAACACAAAAATACATGGCCATAGCGACATTCGAACCCCCAAAGCCGATATTAGAGTAATGACGCCTCAACGCACTGATTTAGCGGCCTCCCCATAGTTGTCAGATCGTGGGATTCATCCCACTCGACGCAAAAAATAGCCTACAGACAATATATCCAAAGTGCAACTAGAGCCAAAAATAAAAATATGAGCTACGGTGAATATTGAATAGAATAATTAGACGTAAGAAACGAAAATACTTTGGACGAGCAGTTGCTGAACATTCATCAAAACCGAGCTAATAAAAACACCAGACAAGCGTATAGACTAGTAAATACAATTAAAAATGGCTATCAAACCAGACTAGCCTCTGTAAGGACAAGGATGAAAACATCATGAGCGGCGCCGATAGCATCCATTAACGAGGGGCGTTCTATTTTGAAGAGATTCTGTAACGGACGGTTTGGTGGGCATCCGAAGATGCCCGTGGGGACGGAGCCTAAGGTAGCATAATTGACCGTGAAGGTCGGACCGTGCCATCAGGCGAAGAAAAAGGTCCCTCAACGAGCTGAGCAGCGGCCTATGCTTGCTGTAGCTCAGTTCGGGAGATATGGGCGGGGTTTTCGCCGCTCGTTGCCCCTGTCCTTTACGTATTAACAAAAATTCATAGGCCTGGGGTCCAGGTGTAATGGGACCCTCAGCCTCTGGTTTCGTACCACCAACAGATCACTACTCGTCAGGTGCTGCTTCGATCTGCTGGTGGGAGCAGCACTACCAGACCATAATATGGTTCATTACAGGTGGTTCATTACACATCTGAGCCCAGCATCTCACGTCCCCATGCAAGAAGCCCAAATCGATGGCGTTATTGATCACGGCCCCACCACGCAACCTCCAACAGTAGACGAAGTTGATCTCACCTTGCGGTCACTCAAATCAAATTCAGCGCCGGGCGCTAACGAGATTCCAGGTTAGCTGCGAAAATACGGTGGAATTAAATGCCATAAACCATCTACTGCGAATCTGGGAGGATGAGGTCACCCCAGACGATTGGCGCAGGAGAATCATCTGTCCCATCCACAAAAAGGGATATAAATTGCGGTGTAAGAATTACAGAGACAGTCTGTATGTCCTACAAAATACTGACGGAAAATTCTGAAGAATAGAATGAAACCGTACGCCGAACGAATTGCAATTTGGTATACCAGCATCATTGTGATCGGCGATGTGTTGCATGCAGCCCTATCCGGACTCGACAGAGGAATTCAATAGACTTTGACATCTTATGTACAACATCTTGACTACGCTGACGACATATGCCTACTCTCCCACAAAATCATGGATCTGTCCGCAATGGCGTTAGATCTCGAGAGGGAGGCAAGCAAGGTTGGGCTAAAGATTAATACCAACAAGACCAAGGTTCTTAGCCCGCCGTTGCGAAAAAGAAATCCGACACCTATTGCCATCAATATTAATGGGCAGCCTGTGGAGAAGGTGGACAACTTCGTCTACCTGGGTAGCATTGTTGCCGAAAATGGTGGTACGGAGCAGGACATCGCTCGTCGTATCAACCATGCTGTCCAAAATCTGGCAGAGCACTTTTCTCAGCATCAAGACCAAGCTGGGCCTGTTTCGCTCTCTGGTACTGTCAGTGCTTTTGTATGGGAGCAGTACATGGAAAGTTTCCGTAGGAGTTACCAGAAAGCTGCAAGTTTTCGTCAACTCATGTCTTCGTCGAATTTTAAGAATTTTCTGGCCCGAAACAATATCAAATGAAGAGCTAAGTCGGCGTACGGATCAGATGCCAATCGACGAATTGATACGCAGGCGAAAATGGCAGTGGATAGGTCACACATTGCGGAAGAGTGATAACTGCATTGCTTTACATGCCATGAAATGGAACCCCATTTCTAACCAAGGCCGACCAAGAGGGGGTCCTCGAATCACATGGCGTCGATCTGTGGCAAAGGAGTGTCAGGCACTGGGTAAGTCTTTTGCCCAGAACAGAGTACGATGGCGCGCAGGAGCAGTTGACGCGCTATGCCCCGCTAGGGGTTAAGGCAAAAAAGTAGTAGTATACAAAACCATCATACCACCTGTACTATAATATGGCTGCGAAACCTGGACCCTAACCCAAATCTCCGATAACATGCCAAACACATTCGAACGGAAAGTCCTTCGTTGAATTTTCAGAGCATTTTGCGACCGAGATGGATGGCGCATCCGGTACAATCATTGAATGAACTGTACGTTGAGCTGGAAGTTTCAAAAATTGTCAAACTACAAAGTCTTCAATGGGCAGGACATGTACAACGAAAAACGATGTTCGCATGCCTGAAAAAGTAATGAACGGACGACGAGTCGACGGAGCGAGACTGCCAGGAAGACCAAGAGCTCGTTGGAAAGACTCAGTAGTTGACGACGCTGAACAACTTTTGAGCGTCCAAAATTAGAGGACGCGGTCACTTGACCGAGATAATTGGAGGGCAATGGCGGCCAGAGCCCCACGTCAGGCTGTTGATGATGATGATATTTTGTAGTACAACCAAGGAAAATCATATTCGAAAGGAACACGCCGTTTTAAAAAGGTAATTTACGAAATTGAACAAAATCAAAAACATATTTTTGCTCAAAAAAGTTTTTTTCGTTGTTATACGTGGGTTTAAAGATATTAAAGTAAGCAAATAAATAAAAAAAAAATAACTCTAGCTTAAAAATTTTTGTTCTACTAAAAACCGCCCGAAAAAAATCTATTCCTATTCTATTCCACTAACGATCGCCTGCCAGGCTACCGGGAAGCCTATATCTCAGCGACAGAAGAACCAGGTTCGTTAGATATTCTTGTGATGAATAATGAAAACACTTCGATTGAAAAACACACACACTTTATTTACAAAACGAACTACACACGCGTACTAACAACCAACGTCAAACTAACTCGAACTATCTGTTAACGGCAGATAACGATTATTTCCTTTCCGCTTTATAGCGATCCCACTTCCACTGAGTGTCGAGTCTTACTACTTCTTCTTTTTCTTGTTCTTGGTGACATCTGCCTTTATGTAGCTGCTAATCCATGTATTCATCAATTAGCGAAGATTCTAGACGTTTCCAGATGTTCTAGTCTCGGGTTTCCACTACACTCAACGAAGAAGAAGGCTCGAGAATCCGCTAGTACTCATTATCGATGGTTCTGTTTCGAGAAGGTTCTAGACTATGATGGAGCTTAGTACAGTGTGTGTCGTAAGACGTACTTCGTACATATAACAATATCATGAAGTGATCGCGAAATATCGGGAAAAAAAAAACCAAAATTTTCCGCCTCACAGCACAGGGTTAATATTCAAGAAAATATACAGCAATATAAACTAACACAATGCTCTTAAAATGATCACGATGGCTCCAGCGTTGTTTCCGATTCAATAATCTCCGTGTATTCCGTGCCTAATTCGTCCAGATATACGTCTAAACTGACATTGAGCTGATTCAAATCGTTGCCATCCTTAATAAGGCACACACTTTCATGATCCTGCTCTTGACTAATAGTAACGTCTTGCTGTGGCTGAAGCACTACCTGTTGCAGTGGCTGCGTTGTCGCCCCACCAGCTTGCACTTGCGCGTATCGCATATGCGCCAAATTATGACGTTTCAGGCCATTCGAATCGTTAAATCGTTTACTGCACAAATTACAGCCGTACGGCTTTTCACCCGTATGTAGTCTTTCGTGTATTGTAAGATTGCCCCGAAGTGCGAACGATTTACTACAGTACTGACACTTAAACTGTTTTAGTCCGGAATGAACGGCTTGTTTATGTCCTTTGAGATGACCAATTTGCCGGAACGCCATCGAACATATATCGCACACATGCGGCTTTTCGCCACTATGCATCAACATGTGCGTTTTCAGCGACTGTTTGAAAGTGAACCGTTTAAAGCACTCGGTGCATTCAAACGGTTTTTCACCCGTATGAATTCGCATATGGTTGAGATGCAACGACACCGAATTGGACTCCTTGCCACAATGCGAACATATGCACAGTTGGACTTTTCGCTTTTGCGGTGGTCGTTTTCGCGGCCGAAGTTCCACGGGTATATGCGATTTGTGATGAACACGCAAATAGTAATTGTTTTTGAATCTGAAAATTTAGAAATAAAAATAAATCAGTGTTCATTGTCTCTTTCCACCTAACTTTACTTACTTTTTACCACACTTATCACATTCGAAATTGCGTGTGTCGCTATGCACTGCTAAATGCGTTATAAGCGTGCTTTTTCGAGCAAAGCTCATTTCGCATACATGGCATGCATGTAGCTTCTCCTTTCGATGGAAATGTTTGATGTGTCGATCCAGATTGCTTTGGTTCGTGTACGTTTTATCGCACAATTCGCAGGGTAATTTAATCTGATCGCCGTGGGTGAGCAAATGATCGCGGAGCCTGTAGTGCCTGGAGAAACACTTTTCACACATCGAACATTGAAATCGTTTCGCGCCGTGACTCTTTTTGTGGGCATTCAACTCTTGGCAGGTCGTAAATACTTCGGGACATGAATTGCAGCTGTAGGTCTTCTTCTCAAAGAATATCGGAGACACGGAAATGACGTCGTTAATCTAAATGGGAATAGGAAAGAATTCGTTTGTTCAACAACAAAACGATAAGCTCGTTTCAAACCTACCTCTTCATCTTCTCCGGTCATGGTCTCATCAGGCTCGAGATCCTCGACAATGAAATCATCAAAGGCCTCATTCTCCTCGTTCGAATTATAGGCGACAGCCTCTTCGACATCCGAGCAACTGTCGTCCTTTAGGGCATTTCCATCATATATTCTGGTCTCAACGAGGATTTCGTCGGCTGCGTCGTCTAGCATATGCTCCGTTGATTCCGAATTGTCCAAGCTCTCAACTTGATAGAAGTCTTCTTCGTTGGCCACTTCTTCCTCTTTTATATAAATCGCTTCTGTCTCGTCGTTTCTCGGGGAATTGCCTGCACTAGTCGAAGCATTTTCACACATATCGGTAATGGCATAGTATGTGACATTGGTTTCGTCGTGTGTCGTCTCCTCAGCATTTTCTTTAGTGGATTCTTCGCGTAATTTGTAATCAGTCGCCTTGCATTGTTCGATAAAGTCAGCGGCTTGACGCAATTTTCGACAACATATGGCGCAAATATGCTTTGGCAGTAAGTCGTTAAAATCGACCTACAAAATAATGAAGAAAAGTTTAAGAATATTTTGAAGTGATGCGGTTCTGAGCGAGTTCATCAAAAATGGTCGACTACGCCCAAGTCCTTACTAGTTGACGTATCGTTGGCAGAAAAAGCCAGCCTGGTGGAGTACTCCGATTTCTAATGTACTTAAGGGTGGCCTGCAGGAGCAGTTTCAACCAGGCAACAAGCTACAAAAAGGATCTTAGCGCTTGCAGAAAGGGACTAAGAATGGCTAAACGAAGTTGCTATCGGCTCTTCTGTGAGCGCATAGAAGAATAGTCTATGACAAAAGGTAATAAACCTCGAGATAAGCCGAACATACACCATCCGGAATTCCTGTCCGGAAAAACTGATCAGGCCCGGCCTTGAGGAATTCCGGATCGTGTATGGTCGTTTCAGGCCGCCTTCAGGAGGGCGGATTGGCCTTTCAGGCGGCCGGAAGGAAAATCGTTCCCGTCAGACCTCCACCATTTTTCTCCGGAAAAACTGACCAGGTCTGGCCTTGAGGAATTCCGGATCGTCAATGGCATGTGCCGCCTTGAGCCAGATGGATAACACATCCTATTTCATCTATCTTAAAAGGAGAACGCAATTAGAATCACATTCGCCAAGTACATGACCTAAAAGGACCAAACCAGGTTCTCAATGGTTATGGCTACCTGACCTAGCCATTGAGGTGTTCATGAAGGTTATTCTTGAAAACGGACTTCTCGTCGCATATATCGCTATTTGCAAAGATATACACGGCTCTTCCATCGCACAAGGCTGTTGGAAGAGTGTTTTGAACTCCTCTAATGTCTGACGCAAAAAAACAATCGAATTTTCCTGTGTTGACGTTGCAGAATAGTTTGGCCGACAATGCTCATCCTCGCAATTCAACGGCTTAGCCAGGACATTGAGGGTTGAGTAATTCAAGGAATCCCTTCACGACGCCAGCTGTATGATCGTAGAGCATCAATGGGCGACACTTCACCTCCACAAGATGAGATGACTCTCCAACGAGACAGACCGTCCGATATGTCTGGAGGGTGTCGAGTTAACAAACTTCTCTGTGTACGGCCAGCACTCCATTGTCATCAGAAGTGCCCCCTTAAAAGACTTGCTCCTTGACTAAGCTGTTTGATCATCTTTTAGCCTATGGCACAATAGATCGTGTACGGTCGCGAACATAGAATACGCCTATTAACAAAAATTAAAAAGCCATCTTTAAACCCTAAATAATTCATTTTTAAGTACTTTGGGAACACCTTATTTGAAAAATAACAAAATATAAAGTAATTCAACTCACGGATATGTCAGCCACGCGCCTTAACATGAGCAACAACTCTTCATTTTCCTCGTCGAAGATATTCTTTAATCCATGGATAGTTTCGCAAACTCGACACATAGAATCGATGTTCATTTTGCATTACTTATTTATTCGTTTTCACCCAAAAAAAGGTAAACCTCTGCCTCCAAAAAACAAACTTTGTGGACATTTCAACCATTCATATAACAACGAATAAACGTCAAAATCCAAATGACAGTCCAAGTCGCTCCTCCCCCTGAGGTATTCACAATAGAGTGGGTGCGTTCCCGAAAGTGATTTCTATACTTATCCATTGCCCCTTCTCCGATTCGTGATTTCCCCGGTGAACGACACGATTCACGTGGCGCCATGAATATATTTCACACAAACATACGCCACTTAATAAGGAATAGTTCCACTTTTAAAAACAATTTCCAAACAAAATGACGAGCGAGGATAGACTTTCCGATCACTATACGCACTTTGACGCCATGAAAGAGCTGTTTACGAATGGAGTGACAGAACTAGTCAAGAGCGAACTGTCAAACCTGTAGGAATCGTTGAAGGGGTAATCGGATCGAACAAAATTCGTGATACTTTTCACCTCCTCAAAGATTTTGGTATCGGTGTCTGAAATCCAATGAAGACGAAGACACAAGAAGTAGTCATATCCTCAGAGCAACTACTGGAGTGGCCCATAAGCAAAATTTATGGGACGAGAGAAGAGCGCGTTTAATTTTTCATGGGAGAGGAAAAGAACTGATCGCGAGCAGTTCGGAGCTGTTCGAGAGCGGTTTCAGATTTTGGCCACCTTCTGAACCCACCCAGTGTAGACAGTTTCGTTTTGAAAACGCATCCACTCTATTGTGAATACCTCAGGGGGAGGAGCGACTTGGAGCTTGGACTGTCATTTGGATTTTGACATTTCTTCGTTGTTGAATGTCTACAGAGTTAATTTTTTGGTGGCAAATGTTTCCCTTTTTTTTTGGGTGAAAAGGAATAAATAAGTAATGCAAAATGAACATCAATTCTATGTGTCGAGTTTGCGAAACTACGCAAGAATTAAATAAAAATATCTTTGATGATGAAAATGAAGAGCTGCTACTCATGTTAACACGCTTGGCCAACATATCCGTGAGTCGTCTTTTTATTTTGTTAAATTCAGTGCACAATCCGCTGGCCGGAAGCATAGCATTAACTTTCGGTGCATATCCGGTGAAGGTCAGAGGATATGCCAGCATAATACATCAGATGGGCTTTTCTTCCGTAATATGAATGAATTCTTTTTAAAATCCGAAAATGTTTCGATGGTCATTTATTTTACCACAGACTACACACATTTATAAAAAGAGACTTGTGGTTTGAAGAGTTGCCCGATTCGTGCCATTAAAAAAATGCAATCAAGGATTTGCCAGCCAATTGGAATTATAAATTGACAAATTGGTCCGAAGCGTATATACCCTAGACTTCTACAGACCTAGTGATGATACCAAAACCTATTGGTAACGACCAAATATGTATGTATGTACATTAAAAGTGAGTTTTCTATGTGGCCAGTTTATAGGGGAGGTTGGCGCTCATTCAGAAGGATCTTAACCATTCTCAAAATCAGATATCTAACCGTAACTACAAATATTTGTCGAATTTTTCAAGTCACTAGCTTCATTCTATCGAAAGTTATCGCTTATTTGAAGTCACTCGTAGGGAAGGTAGAGATTTCTTTTGTCGGATCTTGCGCATTTTCAACAACAACCAACTTGATCCCAGTACAAACATTTGACCAAAATTTCAAGTCGCTGGCTTCATTCTATCAAAAGTTGTTGCTTATTTGAAGATTCATTTGTAGGGGAAGTAGGGATTCCATTTTCAGTAACAACTAAATAGATCTTACTATCAACATCCGACCAGATTTTCAACTCACTAGCTTTATCCTGTCGAAAGTGATCGGAGTTCAGTAATATTTAAATTTTTGCCATTTAGAGGTGCATGCTGCCAACTGAATTCTCCGAAACTAGTTCATGCCAACGAAACGTCAACTGGGTCACATGGAACAGTTGACGCGCTATGTCCCACAAGGATTTAGGGCGATTGAGTAGGCGTTCCCTTGGCTTGATTATGCTCATCTTACTAGAACTCAAGCAGCTTCTCATCTGATGTTTACGTACCAAAAATTAGCTCTCTACGTCAATTGGTTCAAGAGCTATAGACAAAAACCCTGAAAAGTAGGGTAATGCGGGGCTCATTGTAAGAAAAGTACCGTTATTTTCAAACTAATCAATCTCATTTTTACAGGAAAGTATAAAATTACCCTTTCAGATCATCTGCCAAAATTACAGCTTTTCACGTTTATTCAGTCGGAAGTTATAGATACATTTAATTATTTTGAATATGTAGGAGAGACAGGCGCTCCCTTAACCGGATCACGCCCATGTTGAATACCAACCAACTAGATCATACTACGAACATTTCACGAAAAATTCAAGCCTCTAGCTTTATTCTGTCGAAATTTATCGTGCGAACGGATAGACAGACAGACATGGCTAAATCGAATCAGGAGGTGACCCTGATGATTTATATATATATATATATATATATATATATATATATATATTGCTATACCTCCGGAGCCTCCTTTAAGGTGTTACATATTTTCATCGTGATAAAAACAATATACCCTATACTTATAAAGTCCAGGGTATAAAAAGCATCGACAGTGATTACTGCAACTGTATGGGCCTGATGTCTTGCTTAAATATTTTTTAAATACATGATCATTAATGACTCTCAGCTCAACTAATTAAATCTCTTTCTTCACTTTTCATATTCCTAAAAAACCCACCAAAAGATTAAATTGGATGACTTGCTACCCAAGCAAATTTGTAACTCTTGTGCGTGTCGCCTGCAATTGGCGTACGAATTTAAAATGCTCTGTGAGATGACTGATAAGGACTTGCGGGCGAGGCTAGAGAAAGAGAGTCTCTATCTAGAAACTCCGGGGAGATCGTCCAACATATCTCTGAAAATTGAGCCTAGTGAACAATATCTTATTGACACCGAACTGCATATAGATTACAGCATAGTCAAAGAAGAATGTCTGGTAGATGATGAAATTCTTAGAAAAAACTTGAAAACTGATGAAACAATGCGAAGATACAACGGAGAAGGAATCGCCGGGAGTTTAGAGGATGTTGTTTACCCAGTCGTAGGAAACTGCAATGAATCGAATAGTAGTACAAGTTGTAAGGTTGATGGCAATCCAATAGAGTTCAATGCGGACGACTTCATTAAAGATTTAGACGAAGAGCTCATAGATCGAGTATCGGACATGGAAAATTCGTTAGGCGAAGAGTCCCGACTCATTAAGTCTGGTGATCATGATGGGGTAAGTTAACTTTCGCAGTAGAATCATAAATTAAAGTTGATATTTTTTTAAATTTTTAACAAATTTTTAGCAAATATACAAAACCAAGAGGTCAGCGTGTAGTTAACAAACGCGCCTCTACCCGATATTATTAACTTCAAACATTTTCCAGATGTCTAGTCATGTATCACCGAGTGCGAAAGCAGAAACGAATATCTCGGCTGAATCATTGCAATCCACCGAAACCTACAACTGCTCAACTTGTTCAGCCACTTTCGCGGACGATGCTGAATTTGAGGTCCACAAAGTGTCACATGGCAAGAAACCGTTTAAATGCAAAATATGCGATAAGAAATTCTCTCGAAAGAGCAGTCTAGCCAATCATCTTGATGGTGTCCACGGTAAAGCCAAAGTACCATGTAACCTGTGCGATAAGCACTTTTCGAATCGTGCCGCGTTACTTGCACACTTACGACAATGCCATGAAAATCGAGAAAAGCGACATGTGTGCCATATTTGTGATAAAAAGTTTTACCTAAAATCGCACTGGAGGGTTCATTTGGAGACACATGGCGACGAACGCAAGTACGCTTGTGATATTTGCCACTTGACGTAAGTAAAACATTTAAAGTGCTGAAACAGCAGTTTCATAAATTTATTGCCCAATTCTAGGTTCAAGACTGCCATGGTTCGGTATAACCACACGCTAACACATAAACCACCGGAAGAACGTAAACAAACATGTCAGTATTGTGGAAAGGGGTTTTCGCGCGTTGTCAATTTGAGGACTCATGAGAGAGTTCACACAGGTGAAAAACCATATAAATGTGACTTGTGTCCTGCACGCTTCAGTGAACGTAAAGGTCTGAGAAGGCATTGTGGGAAAGTACATGAAAATGGAGCGACTGTGAGTGAAGTTGATGAATTGAGTATGGATCAGAAAATAATTGTTATCAAAGAAGAATTGGACACGGATTTAATAAATTGAATGCCAGTTGATATTACATCCCCATGTAATGTGTAAGATTTTGTATGTATTTTAATACAATAGTTTTTTCCTCCACATCCACATACACGGAACGATCCGTCGCCCGATCGATCGGCCGATGAATAGCCACAAAATATCAGCTGATCAAAATTGTATAGAACTGTAAACAAAATCACTAACGATAGGTGCATACACTGGCCGATATCGTCCGATCGATCGCTGCGATCGTCTAATAAACAACATTTTGACAAGCGTTCGTCTTATGCCCGAACCAGATTGAACGCAGCAGCGGCAGCGAAATGTCAAATTACAAAGCACGCATTTCTCATACACGACCCAGATTGAACGCAGCGGCAGCGACGAAAGCAGATCTGTATGTTGTAGTTGCTGCTGCTGCACTCTTCGTTCATTCTGGTTCGGGCATTATACTCTTTGATGCACCATCCAATCGATCGTCACCGACGGATCGTACGGAAATCGCACTAAAATATCGGCAGATAAAAATTGATCGCCGTCGTTGCGATTTTCAAATACACAGGCCGATCCGTCAGCCGATATGCATGTGTTTTAAAACTGTGGGTGATCATTTGTTTTGTTGTAAGTTATGTACTGTTATGCACTTGGAAGTGCATGTTTCTATTCTTGATTCAAAAAAGTGTTTCAAGTTTGTTAGGAAGCCATTTTTTCACAGCTCAAGGCGAACTGTCCGGCCGCATGAGTAGAATGAATTTTCACTGGAGTTTATTTCAATAGACGAATGTATCTGAAGCTTGACTATGGAAAGTAAAATGCCCTACAATTCAATCCAATAGATAGATACTTTCATTCTATGGGGATAAGATCGATTTCCAATTATCCATCCGGCTCAAGAGGGCCTGCACATGCCATTGACGATCCGGAATTCCTCAAGACCAGGCCTGATCAGTTTTTTCGGAGAAAAATTCCGGAACGTGTGTGGTGGAGCCCTGGCGGAAACGATTTTACTTCCGGCCGCCTGAAAGGCCAATCCGGCCGACCATACACGATCCGGAATTCCTCAAGGCCGGACCTGATCAGTTTTTCCGAACAGGAATTCCGGATGGTGTATGGTCGGCTTTAGTTTGGTAACGGAGATTTTATCAAAAGCACCATCTAGGTCCATAAAAGTAAGCATAGCGATCCCGCCGTTATTAATCTCTCTCTCTCTGCAACTCTAACGAATTTGTGTAGAGCGGTTTCCCAGAAAACATACACATTAGCGAGGTATTCTTCAGGTAGTCCACCAACACCCTTTCCATTGTTTTCAACAGGAATGATGTAAGGGTAACTTGCCTGAAGGACTGCCTCTGTATAGTCCTTTTTTCCCGGTTTAGGCAGGAAAACCACCTTAGCCTCCCTGCATGCCGTCAGGATGTAGCTTGTTGAAAGACAGGCGACGAATATGTTCCGGATCCTATCCAGGGCCGTCGAGAGAAAACCCGGGTCCGGGACTAAACTTTTATGGGGCCCCATAATATGACATAATAATGATGGACGTTATTGCACGCATTTTTTTTTCGTGTTTGAAAGAATTCGGAAAGTTCATGCAATTTTCAATAAATATCTTTTGCATTAAAAATTTATTTTAAAAAAATTTATATGTTTATTGCGAATTCATTCAATTTCCCGATAAAATATTAACTCCCGGGGCATCGCTTTTCCAGCGCGTGGTCGGCAATAAGGTTTAAAAAATGAAACTTATCTTTTATTTGCATTTATTCAGGTACTCGTATATTGGCAATTTTGTTGCCTTTTAAAAGGTTTGGAACATTTTTTTTTACTTTTATTGGCACCCTGCACTTTCCTAGTCTCCTACAGTCTCTAGAATCCACTAACAAATCGCGGTCCGCTAATTTTTCATACTCAACCACCGTCAACTCTTAGTGGATGTTCACACTGCGTGCGATGCCGAGCCGAGCCGGGTCGAGCGATGCAATGCGATTACAAGCTTTTAAAGCAAGAAAATGGAAAGTCTTCAATTTTAAATGGAATCATGCTTTGAGTGTACACACTGCGCGCGATGCAATGACGAGCCGAGCGATGGCCCGATGTTTTCACAAACTTCTTTGCTTTTTCGTGCGAGTACCGGCTGCTGATTTTTTGCGATGGAATTTAATGGGCTTTGCGATGGAGTTTATGGGCTTTGCGATGTGAAGCTTTTTGGAGCCAGTATGGTGCAAGTACGAGCTGTAAAGTAATATTTGATGTAAGATCACACTGAAAAAAATGCATGTATGTCTGCTTTTATACCCTAGACTTTTAGGCGCGGCGGTGTGGCAGTGTATACATGGAAATTATGAGGGTCATCTCCTGATTCGATTTAGCCATATCTGTCTGTCTGTCTGTCCGTTTGCACGATAACTTTCGATAGAATGAAGTTAGAAACTTGAAATTTTGGTCAAATGTTTGTAGCATGATCTAGTTGGTTGGTATTGAAAATGGGCAAGATCCGACCGAAGGAACCCCTACAGATGAAATTTCAAATGAGCGATAACTTTCGATAGAATGAAGCTAGCGACTTGAAATTTGGTTCAAATATTTGGATTTAGATTTAGTTGGTTGGTATTGGAAATGGCCAAGCTCCGTCCCAAGCAACCCCTTCGCTATAAACGTTAGTTCAAATGTAAATATCCAAGATTCAAATGGATGAACGATGAAACTTTTCATTGGATTCACCCCCACAGCTCAAACTGACCATATGGAAAATTCACTTTTAATGCAATGGCCGTTGCCAGTTGGAAGTTTTGGTATCACAACTAGGTCTGTACAAGTCTGGGTATATACGCTTTGGACTCCGGCTTTGATTCAGTATGGCTCAAATGAAAGGTTATTACCACCGTAATAAGGTCGCGTTTAGAAGGCGTGGTTTCACAAGCGGTTTGAGCAGCGGACACCGCTGCGTATAAAGGCATAGAGCAGAAGCGGCGGTTTACATATTTAGTGCTGGTTCACATGGATGTCCAAATGACGCCTGACGCTGCGTCACTTTCAATCGGTTAGGAAGAAATACATTACGGGCAATGAAGCGATGCACATGGCCGCAGATAGCTATCCGATAGCTATCGGCGGCATTTTGCCGCCGCGATAGCTATCTGGGATGACGCTGGTCTCTGCTCCTATCTGCGTCATTTCACGCGACCGCATATCAATTTTTAATAAGCCGGCTTACATACATTCGAACCCGGAACACGGACACGGTCACAATGTCTGATTTGTATGATGTTTCTTAAACCATTCGCTTGAGGATCACTTTTAAGTGCCAATTAATTAATTATTGTTAATCGTTGATCGTGACTACTACAATTGACAATTAATTTTGAAAAAAAAAAATGGTGGGAAGGGCGCTCTCAGCTCGGACGGGGGTTTGTAAGGGGGGTGAAAATGCGATATTCCTTACATTTTAGAAGTGATGGCCAAAAAACAGTTTATTTAAAACTAAAAATAACATAAATTGTAAATTCAGGTTCGCTATTATGTGGCCCGGCTTATATAATACAGAGTGACGCTGCGTCCTATCGCATCATGTGAGTTGAAATGCAGTTAGGTATCAAAGAGGGAGGAGCTTAAGTGACGAGGCGTCCGGCGTCATTTGGACGTCCATGTGTACCGGTTCTTACACTGAATTCAAATGCAATCTCGCCGCTCCACAAACCGCGGCGGTGGCCGCAACGGCGAGTCGAGCGGTTTATACATTCATCGTCGTAAAGCCGCCGCGGCTGCCGCTTTTTGCGTTTATACACAGCGGTGCGCCGCTGCTCAATCCGCTTGTGAAACCTCTCGTCTGAGGTCGCGGAAGAGATGATGAAATTCACCAACACTGGGCCTTTCTTCATTAATGGGATGCACCCAATGGCGACGCCCTTCCATTTTTAGAGCACTGTTTTCAAACAGAAATAAATTTACTGGGTCAAGCACAAACGACATGATGTCGAACAGATTCTATTCCTTGAACTAAATTGGTCTCTACTCTCCATAACTGCGTGCAATGAACATCCCGGATCATCTTTGCATCGCAAGCCATCGCTCGGATCATCTTTGCATCGCAAGCCATCGTTCGGCTCGGCATCGCACGGCGTGCAATGTGAACACCCACCTCATCGCATCGCTCGACCCGGCTCGGCTCGGCTCGGCATCGCACGCAGTGTGAACGTCCACTTAGTCTATTATACAAAATGATTATCAGGAACAATGGCAACGCCAAATGAAATTGCTTTCAAAACACTTGTAATATCGCCACGGTCAATTCCATTTTGGACCTTAGAGTCTAAAGTGAAATTGTGGCAGGAAAAGTGCCAGGCTTACTAATACGTACCTATAAGAAAAATCTATACTATGTATTAGGTTAGGTTAGGTTGCCATGAATGACACAGCACACTTAGACCACATATGTATATGGGTCCGTTGTGATACGCCAGGCATTTACCAACCTGTATACTAGAGTTTAATCATTGAACCAGCCGGAGCTGATAATGAAATTAAGGAGCTTATTGATATCCATGTCTTTAAGGTCATCCAAATTTCCGAAAAATAAGGACCCAAGAATCTCATGCCTTCTTACGGCCAAGGCAGGGCAGGCACAAAGAAGATGGAAAGTACTCTCCTCATCTTCGTCATCGCAACTCCTACAAAAATCCCTGTAAGGAAGTTGGAGTCTTCGGGCGTGTTCGCCTATCAGACAGTGTTCAGTTATACTATGTATTAATTAAGAATAATTTTAATTTCATAACTTCCACATTGTAGTTAATATATGGAATGCGTTATGATAAAAATTATTTTTCTTTTATTTTAAAGTTTTTTAATTAGCGGAGTTCAGTTGTTCCACTGTCCGCTCTATCTCGACCGTTTTCCGAGTTATTCTGTCTTGAATATATTCTCGACCTGTTTCAATAAATATGTCTCATACTTAGTACAATTGGTATTTTTTTTTGTACTCCTATACGTTTGCGTTCGCTACTCCGTTTTCTGCCAATTTCAAACTGGATCGTCCTGTGATCAGACATGGTTAGCCTGTCCACTACTCTCCAATTCTAGACCTTGTCAAGACCGCGCACACAGCGATTACTAAATAGTTTAGTTTGCTGTGTGCGCGGTCTCATAAACCGCCGTGTGTTAAATTTTTCCGACTAAACTATTTACTTTTTCAGCGAACTTAAAAGTTTGCCGTCTGCGCAGGCTCTATTATTCGTGAAACAGGAATGTTCCTAACGTACGAGCATATTTCTCTCTTTTTTACTATGAAATAACGAGACCTTTGATGCGCTATGACAAGGGGTTAAGGCCAATCGTATATAATGTGCTTGGTAGCTATACAAGGACAATATAAAAATGTTAAGGGCGACTTCATATCAATTGAACAGGGCGCTGAAATAGTTAGGGCCGGCGCTGTACTCACCTACAATTTAAAATAGTTAAACAGTATGCATCACAATCGCAATATTTACGGAAGTGTCCTGAACCGGAATCACCTTTTTTTATTTTTTTTTTTTTATATTGGTCTTTTTTGCTTTTTCTAAGGAAACTTAAAAAAAAACAAATAAAAAAAAATAGTAAATAAATAAAAAAGGGAAAAAAGTAAATTTAAAAGAGGCAATAAAAAAAATAAAAAAATAGTAAAAATTAAAAAAAGTAAAATAAATAAAAAAGTAGGTTAAAAAGATATAGTGGTAGAATGAAGAAAGAAAAGGAGGGAAGAGAGGAGGAGAAAAAAAAATACATTAACCATAGGACTAATTTATTGAAATGGATTGATTTATCGTCCCTGAATGTTCATTATTCATACTCAATTTGGAAGTGCAATTTTGGTTTATTTTCCTTTTTTCGTGTTCGAACTTAAATACATATAACATTATTCATATACAATTTAAAGAGAGAAATTCTGTCATATTTCCGTTCTTATTATTTTATTTCCGTTTTTCAAGTTTATATACATATAGTATAAATACCTATTTGTCTTGTGACTATGCTAGAGGCTTATATTACGTTTACACTATCCCCAGATTACTTCATCTGCGCCGGCTGATTTAATCTGCAACTGTCAGATACAGTGGCGGACAAAAGTCTATGGCAACACCTTATATTGAGGTTCTGGTTAATTGGAAGCTTTAATCAAAAATCCATTGATGCACATTTTTTCAGTAACATAAATACATTTATAAAAAACAAAAACAAAAACTTTTCAAAACAAACTTAAAGAGAAATTCATAAAAACATAAAAAATTGAATGGACAAAAGTCTACGGCAGTCAGTGCTGGCTGACTTATACAATAAAAATTTCCAACTAAACGTGTCGGAATTTTTAAAATTATTTGCTGGCTTAATACTTGGTTGGACCCCCTTTAGCATCAATTACTGCTTGTACTCTTCGGAGCATAGATGCGACTAAATTACCAGTTTCTGCGGATGTAATTTTCTCCCATTCTGTAATGAGCGCTTCCTTCAACAAATTTTTATTTTTTACGCAACATTTCCGAATTTTCTGCCCCAGAAGCTCATATACATGTTCTATTGGGCTTAAATCCGAACTTTGGGGAGGCGTATTCAGCTGCCTGGGAGCGTAGTACAACAACCAGTTCTTGACGAAAAGTGCTGTGTGCTTCGAATCATTGTCCTTTTGGAAAATCTAGCTCCCTCCAAGGCATAAATTCTCAATTGATGCCCTTAAATGTTGTTCCAACAGGCTCTTGTAAACATAGCGGTCCACAGTAGTTTCAACAAAAGCCAATCTGCCGACCCTAGATGCAGCTATGGCTCCCCAAACCATAACATTACTTCCACCGTGCTTGACAGTAGGAATCAAATTTTTGGTCTCTAATTCCGTATTCTTTTTTCTCCATATTTTACTGCGACCATCACACCCGAACATGTTGTACAATATTTCAACTCATCGGTAAAAAGGACTCGATTCCAAAAATCATTGTCCTTGTTGATATGGGCCTTGGCGAACTCTAGCCGCAGAAGTCGGTTTTTTGCGGATATTAATGGTTTTTTTACGTGAAGTTCTGCTTTGAAACCCATTAAAATTTAATGCTCTCGAGATTGTTCTTGCATGGACATCCTTTTTCCTTACCGCAGCTACTTGTTTCGCCAAATCTGGAGCACTTATTTTTGGATTTTTGTTCACTTTTTTTCAAATTGAACTAATGTCTCTGCGTGAAAGCTTTTTCGGTCGGCCAGTTCGCGGCTTATTTTCAATGGAACCACTGCTTTAAAATTTGTTGATAATGGTATGAACAGAACTTCGTTTTAGTTTCAGTTATTTCGCAATTTCCGAGCACTTTTTTATACTGGACGATCAAATTTCGGACATCACTAGAAATTTCTTTTCGCGATGACATTTTGCGGTCCTTACAGTTCGAAACAAGCGATAAACCTATAGTAGAGTTGCAGCCGCACATGTACTGAATGGCAGTAAGATCAAATAAACAAATTTCGAAGAAATACAGTTAGGTTTAGTTGGAAATTTTTTGTGTATAAAATTACGTTTACACTATCCCCAGATTACTTCATCTGCAGCGTAATCTGGATGTGGTGAGTTCAAAATTGTATGTATTTGACAGTCGCAGATTATCTCAGCCGGCGCAGATGAAGTAATCTGCGGATAGTGTAAACGTAATTTAAACGTAATATAAACGTAATTTTAAATATCGGCAGATCAAAATTGATCGGCCGATCGATGCGATTTCCACATACACAGGCCGATCCGTCGATATCGATATCGGGCAGTTGAACTGCGTATATGATAATCTAATCTAAATAATGAGTGCGTTCAGAAGGTGGCAAAAGAGCAGAAACCGCTCGCGAGCAGCTCCGCAACTGCTCGCGAGCAGCTCCGGAGCAGCTCGCTTTGGAGTCTGCACCTGCTGAACGCTACTTCACCAGCTGACCAATCGACCAGCTGAAAGCTGACGATGATAATTTTAGACGTCAAGTGCCGAAAAGTGGAAAATACATGAATCCCACGCTGTCCATTACAAAAATCACGAACAACGAGAAAACAAATTCAAAAGCACCCGAAAACCAAAGAACTAGAAGCCGAAAACGGCGAAAACACAACAACCAATTTGATAACTGTCAAAACTCGGAAACTCGCAACATGAGCGTGAGGTTGAAAAGAAGAAGAAGAACCTGAGCACTGATCAGTGAGCAGAAATATTTCTTGCTCGGTGAAATTTGATCATGCTCACCCGAGCAGAAGTTGCTCAGTCACTTCTGAACCCGCTCATTCTGAACATGTTCGCCGAGCGGAAGTTGCTCAGTTCCTTCTGAACGCACACAATATCGAATTTTGAATATGACAACTGGCAGTATAATCCTCTTAGGCGGCTATTACACTATAAAAGTTCTTTTACAAATATATTTGACGAACGATATTTCAAAAGAACTTTTATGAATGATATTAGCCGCTAAAGGGGGAAGGTGTGCAAGCATATTTGAAAAGTAGTTGAAACAAGCAACGTCCATGTCGCAAATCTTTTCTTAGGCGGCTATTACACTATAAAAGTTCTTTGAAAATAGCTTTCATAAAAGATATTTGTAAAAGAACTTTAATAGTGTAATAGCCGCCTTAGGCCCGTGTTTTCTCAATATCCGAATAAACTCTTTGTTACACCCGCCACAGACGGTGCGATCCATCGTCAGATCGATCTGACGATGGATCGCCACAAAATATCTGACGATCGAAATTATATGAAACTGTCAAAAAAATCGTCAACGATAGTCACATACACTGTGCGATCGATCTGACGATCACAATGAGTGCGTTCAGAAGGTGGCAAAAGAGCAGAAACCGCTCGCGAGCAGCTCCGCAACTGCTCGCGAGCGGCTCCGGAGCTACTCGGTTTGGAGTCTGCACCTGCTGAACGCTACTTCATCAGCTGACAAATCGACCAGCTGAAAGCTGACGATGACAATTTTGGACGTCAAGTGCCGAAAAGTGGAAAATACATGAATCCCACGCTGTCCATTACAAAAATCACGAACAACGAGAAAACAAATTCAAAAGCACCCGAAAACCAAAGAACTAGAAGCCGAAAACGGCGAAAACACAACAACCAATTTGATAACTGTCAAAACTCGGAAACTCGCAACATGAGCGTGAGGTTGAAAAGAAGAAGAAGAACCTGAGCACTGGCCACGTTTAGACCGTGGAACTAAAAGTCGATTTAACTAAATCATTTTAGTGTTAGCACTTGTTGGTGGAGTGTTTATACCGACCATACGGAGAGGTACTTCTTCTTCTTCTTTCTTCGTTGAAAGCACAGATAAATTTGATGGATATAAATTTTACGACAGAAAAAGACTTTTTCTTGCCCGTGATCACGCACTGCTTTCCTGAAATTGCAAACAAAACAAATACCGAACAAAAAAACGACAACAACGTCAACATTAGCGATGACAGCGACATAGTCCCAATTTTTTTAGTGCAGTTCCGCATCGCAAGTAGAGATAAGCCAAGTCCAAAACGAACTAAATCGATACGTTTATATCGTCGAGAGTTAGATCGATTTAGTTAAATCTCGAAGATAGTCCCGCGGTCTAAACGTAGTGACTGAGCATTGATCAGTGAGCAGAAATATTTCTTGCTCGGTGAAATTTGATCATGCTCACCCGAGCAGAAGTTGCTCAGTCACTTCTGAACCCGCTCGTTCTGAGCATGTTCGCTGAGCGGAAGTTGCTCAGTTCCTTCTGAACGCACACAGTGAGTGCGTTCAGAAGGTGGCAAAAGAGCGGAAACCGCTCGCGAGCTGCTCCGCAACTGCTCGCGAGCAGCTCCGGAGCTGCTCGGTTTGGAGTCTGCACCTGCTGAACGCTACTTCACCAGCTGAAAAATCGACCAGCTGAGAGCTGACGATGACAATTTCAGACGCCAAGTGCCGAAAAGTGGAACATACATGAATCCCACGCTGTCCTTTACAAAAATCACGAACAACGAGAAAACAAAATCAAAAGCAGCCGAAAACCAAAGAACTAGAAGCCGAAAGCGGCGAAAACACAACAACCAACTTGATAACTGTCAAAATTCGAAAGTCGCAACTTGAGCGTGAGGTTGAAAAAGAAGAAGAAGAACCTGAGCACTGATCAGTGAGCAGAAATATTTCTTGCTCGGTGAAATTTGATCATGATCACCCGAGCGGAAGTTGCTCAGTCACTTCTGAACCCGCTCGTTCTGAACATGTTCGCTGAGCGGAAGTTGCTCAGTTCCTTCTGAACGCACTGAGTATCGTCAGATCAATTTGACGACGGATTGCATCGTATATGGGGGCTATTAAGTATGAGGGGCGAAAATTAATCAAAGCTATAAACAGCCCCAGCCCGATAAGCATTTTCGTTTTCTCATACGTCTCATACAAATTACCAAGTCATAAAGTGTGGAACTTATCTCAGACCACAATTATGGCAAAATCAGCTGATTTTCTTGGCGGAATTCTACCGTCCACGAATCTATTTTGTATTAATACGTTCTCTCAGCATATTCACTTGCAGCTGAGTTTGACGCAAATTCTCTTCTATCGAATGAATTTCCAGGAACTCTGTTCTTTATGGACACTTTCATTGTTTTCATTTCAATTTGCAAAAGTGAACAGTTCTAGCTGTCAAAATCTCAGCATCCGGTATCAGGTGTTGGGTTTTTGTTTAGGATAAATGTTTAACCCACAGAGAATACCTATGGGGGAGCAATCCGCATATACTCAACACTAAACTACTTGAAGCAATTCCAGTCGTAAAAAGTAGATAGAGAGACACACGTCCTCCACTGCGCAACACCCGCGCAGACCGGGCGGGTGTTCCGCGGCAGAGAGACAGACTGGAATGTTATTGTTCCAATTGAAAAAGTAGGAGAGGGGGTGACATCTTACGTGCTTCCTGTGCTTTTATATAGACTGCGCGGGTGTTGCGCAGTGGAGGGCGTGTGTCTCTCTGTTTACTTTTTACGACTGGAATTGCTTCAAATAGTTTAGTGTTGAGTATATGCGGATTGCTCTTCCATAGGTATTCTCTATGCCGGACACCAGGAGTTGGGTTTTGTTTTGGATAAGAGATTAATCGAATGCGAGGGGGCAGTTAGCGTTTATCCGATTAATAACGCTAAACAGATATTGAGAAAATCAAATTGTGCTAAATGGCAGTTGGTTATTAAGATAAATTTTACTCGGATATTGAGCAACTGGCCCTTAGTGGATTAGCCAACCAACTACGTTTGGAGCATAACCTGTGAACTTCTGACTATTCGGCGGTAACATCGGGAACAAAGCACATCGTAACCACAGGAGACAAAAAAATGATAATTACTAAATGGTCCACTGAGTCAGCTAAGTGTGGACCACCTGTCAACTCAGTACCCAGATATTGGAGCCACTAGTTTCTGTGGACACATACAGGACAAACGCAGCCGCCGCGGTTTGTTGAGAGGCGAGACTGCATTTAAATTCAATGTAAATTTGTAAATCACAGCGGCTCCCGCAGATTGGATAAACGCGGCCTAAGATCTAGACTACATACTATGAGAGTGATACAATCGTCAATTTTATTGCCTACTCGTTGAAGACAAAGTGGAGAACTGACTGGATATCATGACCTTACAAGGCGTTGGTAAATTTCGATACTTATCGTCTTGGCGATATAAAGGTCCTTTTTCAGTTTTCCTTGATTATTTTGGAAACTATAGTTTCTATTAGGTGTTGTATTTAACTCGTAGCGTTTTACAAAAGGTGGCGTTACTCAAATATCCGTAGTGACATATACAAAAGCAAATATTCTCCATAAAGCTACTGTCATGGCGCATCTAGTCCACTGAACGACATTTCTTTATCGAGTTTATAACATTTTGCTATGCGTCATCAAACATGTCAACGTTCGTGCCCGAAAATCTGTTTTTGCGGGGAGTGTTGCTTCACGAAGAAAAGTGCCGCGGAAAGTCATCGCATTTTAGTAGACGTTGATGGTGAATATGCTCTAGCTGAGCAAACGTGTAGAAAGTGGTTCGCTCGGTTCAAAAATGGAAATTTTGACTTGGAGCAAGGAGCGTCCCGGACAGTCGAAAAAGTTTGAAGATGAAGAATTGGTGACAATGCTCGATGAAGACCCGTGTCAAACGCTTGCACAGTTGTCACAATCGCTTGGAGTTGACTCATCGACAGTTGGAAAACGCCTCAAAGCAAGATTCGTGGGTCCCACATGAGTTGAAGCCGAGGGACGTCGAACGGCGTTTAGTCATCTGTGAGCAACTGCTTCAACGACAGAAAAGGAAGGAATTTTTGCATCGAATCGTCACTGGCGACGAAAAGTGGGTGAGTCACGACAATCGTAAGCGCCAAAAATCGTGGGGTTTGTCCGGTCATGCATCAACATCATCGCCAAAGCAGAATATTCATGGAAAGAAGTTCATGCTGTGCATATGGTGGGATCAGCTGGGCGTAATCTATTATGAGCTGCTTCAACCGAGTAAACCATCACTGGGGACCTCTACAGACGTCAACTGATGCGTTTGAGCAAAGCATTAAAAGAAAAGCGCCCCCAATTTAAGGATCGACATGACAAGGTGATTTTGCTCCACGACAATGCCAGACTCCATCTTGCAAAAGTGGTGAAAACTTATTTAGAAACGCTGAAATGGGAAGTTTTATCCCACCCGCCATATTCACCAGAAATCGCATCATCAGATTTCCACTTGTTCCGGTCCATGGCGAATGGCTTGTCAGAGCAGCACTTCGACAACAATTGGATCGATTCATTCATCAAATCTAAAGACGAAGAATTCTTTCGACGTGGTATTCGTGGTTTGCCAGAAAGATGGAAAAAGATAGTAAAAAACGATGGACAATACTTTGATACCACTGTAATAATATTTTCAGAACAAACCATCAAACTTTGCAAAAAAAAAACGCTACTAATTCCAACCCCCAATACAAAAAAATACTCCAACGCCGAATCGAAGCACATAAAACTTCCTACAAAATGATAGACCATAAAATGATATACTCTTCTAGACCATGAAATAGTATATGGTACATTCACAAGGGATAACCGCTCCATAACTTCCGATCGAATATAGAGAGCGACATCAAAATTTCGCAAAATGTTCGTATAATCATCTAGTTGATTTGTGCTGGGGGGACGATTCGACTAAAAGTACGCCTACCTCCCCTACAAATATAATTTTTGTTTCTAAAATGCCAATAACGCAGCATCGAATCAAAGCAGACAGATCAAATTCGGGTGGATGACTGCTTAGGACCTAGGTACACTCCTCTGTAATAATAAGTTCAATCGGATGAAAACCAATGTTACCTCCTATACAAAGTGTCCCAAACTACCCTACTTCTCTTAATTTGTTTAGTTTTGACACCCTAACTAAAAATAGGAAAAATATTTGAAGCTTTTAAATTTGACACAACTAATGAAAGCAATGCTCTGAATATATTTTTAAAAGTCCCTGTTGACAGGCGGTCAGGAAGTGTCGGAAAAGGGGTGTCAAAGGCCCTTTCTTCGCTCTTGTTTCCCTCGAATAAGTATATCGGCTTTTTTTTCTACAATCGAACAAAAAATATGAGGGAAAAATCATGTAGTTTTGAAACTTGATACAATTAAAAAGAACGGTCCTCTAAATATACGCTCCAAAGTCGTGGTTGATAGGGGGTCCGGAAGTGTAGAAAAAGAGGTCAACGGCCGGAAAACTGTAAAAATAATAATCTTTAACCCCGTTTATCCTACACTTCCGGAAACCCTATCAGCGGGGACTTTTGAGCATACTTTCAGAGGACTGTTCTTATCAGCTGTATCAAGTTTCAAAACTACACGACTTTTTTCCCCATATTTTTTGGTCGATTTTAAAGAAAAACAGTTCAAGTATTTGAGGAAATTTTGAAGAAGAAAGCCCCTTGACCTCCCTTTTCCGACGCTTCCTGACCCCCTAGCAACGGGGACTTTTAAGCATATTCAGAGCATTGTTTTCATCAATAGTCTCAAATTTCAAAGCTTCATAATTTATTCCTTATTTTCAGTTAGATTTCAAAACTAACAAAATTAAAAAAGTAGAGTATCTTGGGGTACTTTGTATGGGAAGTCGCCTTGGTTTTCATCCGATTGAACAAATTTTTAGAGATAAGTGTACTAAGATCGTAGGCAGTCCACAGGAATTTGACCTGTCTGCTTTTATTCGGTGCTGCGTTAGTGGCATCTTAGGCGCACCTTTAGTCGGATCGTCCCCATTTTCGGTACAAACCAACTAGATGTTAGTACAAATATTTTACCTATTTCTTATGTCGCTAACTGTATTCTGTCAGTAGTTATCGCGCGGTTCTCCCTTGTGAATAAATCAATATACCATGTACTAGTTCATGGTCTAGATCTAGAGTATTCAGGGGACTATTCCCCAATAATTCTGCCAAATTGTGAAATTACACGATTTTCTTTCCTATTTTTCGCTCGTAGCTTGAACTAATCGTATCACGTGGGCGATTAATCTTGCACAAAATTGTTTCTTTGGTTGATTCGTCTACTACTACTAAGACAGTTTCATCCTCACTATCATTAATCTGAGAAGTATGTTTTTCACGCTCATGATTTACAACAGCTTCATAAGAATTGAAGCGCAAAGAACACAAATTACATGCGTACGGTTTTTCGATAGTAAGAAGACGTTCGTGACGTTTCAGATTGCCGAGATCTGAAAATGTACTTTTCCGATTTTGTTGTATATGCCTGCGTTCGTGTTCGTTACGATTACCTGAAGTTTTGAACCTAAAATTAGAGAACGAACAATGAAGAATTGGGTTGTATGGCGGTGGTTGTATGGACTAAAGCCACGTTGCGGCGGTTGGACTGTCTCACGAACCACGTCTAATCAATTAAGTTCGATCGTGAATGGATTGGTCACAGTCGCAAGTCTGTTAGAAAAGCGATCGAAACTTGTGACAGTGAGACTGGTTAGATCAACAGTCCGTGCGACCGTTTCAGCGTGAATAGTTTGCCTCATTAAATTTACTCACTTCTTAGCGCATACATTACAGGCGTACTTGCGTTCTTCACTATGGCTCTCCATATGCTCCCTCCAATGACCCTTCTGGTAAAACTTTTTGCCACAAATTTCGCAAACATGTTTCTTCTTTTCCGCCAATGGTTGATGAAGCTGTCGTTTGTGTCCATGACGAGCACCCGCAGTCTTGAACCTAAAATTCGAGAAGGAACGATGAAGTATTGAGTTGTATGAACTAAAGCCTCCCATTCACGTTGCGGCAGTTGGACTGTCTCATGAAGCTCGGTCTAATCAATCAAATTCGATCTTGAATGGATTGGTCACAGCCGCAAGTCTGTTAGAAAAGCGATCGAAACTTGTGACAGTGAGACTGGTTAGATCAACAGTCCGTGCGACCGTTTCAGCGTGAATGGTTTGCTTTATTAAATTTACTCACTTCTTAGGGCATACATCACAGGCGTACTTGCGTTCTTCACTGTGGCTGGCTATATGCTGTCTCCAATGACTCTTCTGGTAAAACATTTTGCCACAAATTTCACAAACATGTTTCTTTTGTCCCACCAATGATTGTTGTTTCATCCGTTTTTCGCATGTACCAAGACGTTCGTGACGCTTCAGACTGCTGACAGCTGTAAATGTATTCCCACAACGCTGACACCTCTTCCGAGCTAGTTGTTTATGCCTTCGTTTGTGTCCATAAAGAGCATTCGCAGTCTTGAACCTACAATTAGAGAAGGAACGATGAAGTATTGGGTTGTATGAACTAAAGCCGTCCATTCACGTTGCGGCAGTTGGACTGTCTCATGAAGCTCGGTCTAATCAATCAAGTTCGATCTTGAATGGATTGGTCACAGTCACAAGTCTTTTATTTTAGAAAAGCGATCGAAACTTGGGATAGTGAGACTGGTTAAATCTACCGTTTCAACATGAATGGTTTGCTTTATCGAATTTACTCACGTCATAGGACATTTATCACAAGCGTACTTGCGCTCGTTACTGTGGTTCTCCATATGCTCTCTCAAATTACGTCCATTAGCAAAGCTGTTGTCACAAATTCCACTCTTGTGTGCGTTGAACTCATCAAAGTCCGTGAAAGAAGTCGAACAATATGGGCATGTGTACGTCTTTTCAGTTTTAGGACTTAAATAATCCGTTACCACATTTTTGTTACTTTTAACATCTTGCTCAAGCGAATCACTTTCCGATGTTTGATCAACCTTCATTTCTTCTAATAAATCATTCTCGTTCAATACGGTTCCCTCGTTATCAACAGCGTACGTATTGCTACCATCAGCATCCTTCAGTCGTTTTTCACTGAAGTTTCCTATCTGCGGGTCGATAGACTCTAGGACATCTTCGTCCAATTCATCGTTGAAAAAATATTCTTCTTTAACAACGATACTCTCCAGATTCGTTTTCGATTCAACTATCAACTCCTCCTTAATTTCAAGTGTCCCAATTAAGGAACCAGTGTCGTTGGATGGTTTTTCCGGAGCTTCTATAGAAAGGCTTCCCGTTTCCAGCCTTGCTTCTTCTTTAACAACGATACTGTCCAGATCCGATTTCGATTCAACTATCAACTCCTCCTTAATTTCAAGTGTCCCAATTAAGGAACCAGTGTCGTTGGATGGTTTTCCCGGAGCTTCTATAGAAAGGCTTCCTGTTTCCAGCCTTACTTCTTCTTTAACAACGATACTGTCCAGATCCGATTTCGATTCAACTATCAACTCCTCCTTAATTTCAAGTGTCCCAGTTAAAGAACCAGTGTCGTTGGATGGGGTTTCCGGAGCTTCTATAGAAAGGCTTCCTGTTTTCAGCCTTGCTCGGAGTACTTCATCGGTCATCTCGCAAAGCATTTTGAATTCGTACGCCATTTGGAGGCGATATGTACAACCATCGCAAATTTGTTTAGGTAGCAAGTCATCCTCTTTAATCTAACGGCGTAAGAGATTTTCGTTTAGAAAAAATGGAAAGAGAACAAAGAGGAGTGGATTAGTTCACTAGCCGCTCTACTTAGGATCAAATTATGAATTTGCAACAATCCTCGTGTAAGTATAACGTCTTGTACGCACTACGATTCTTTGAATTTATTCTTTTGCGACTCGCCTGCATCGAATCATTGCCGCCGTGAATTTTGTATGTATTTTCTGCATCTTGCGATGGGTCGATGCAGCCGAGATTCTGGCGAGACGCAAAACAATCTATTCAAGAGTCGCCAGTGCGTACTAGCCGTTAGGCTGCCCGTATATTGAATCGCATTTGAATACCCGACTTTTCGTCTCTTTGTCACACATTTCATTCCTAATTAATTATTTCAATAAACAATAATTAACACAATTAATTTGATGATGCGATTGCAGACGCGGTCACTTCGACTGAGATAATTGGAGGACAATGATCCTATTTTGGACCGTGTCGGAACCGCGTGGACACGGTTTCATAGATTATACAATACTTTGCGAGAACGGTACGATTTCAGACACCGATACCAGAATCTTTTTGAAGTGCAAAAGTATCAGGAATTTTTCCCGATCCGATTACCCCTTCAACGATTCCTAGAGTTTTGACAGTTCGCTCTTGACAAGTTCTGTCACTCCATTTGTAAATAACTGTTTGTTGGCCTCAAAGTGCGTATAGTGACCGGAAAGTCTGTCTTCGCTCGTAATTTTATTTGAAAATTGTGCTTGAAAGTGGAAATATCCCTTATTAAGTGGCGTATGTCTGTGTGAAATATATTCATGGCGGCGGCGGAATCGTGTCGTTCACCGGAGAAATCACGTATCGGTGAAGGGACAATGGATAAGTAGCGGATTTACGATACTTTTAGGAACGCACCCAGATGATGCTGATACGATAACAGCCGAGTATTTATCAAACGAAAAGTGTTGCGTCTTCACTGAACAAATCAAAGACGCAACCCGTTGACAGAAAATACGCGAACGTGGCACGAGAAAACGATCTAATATGCGGGCAGTCTTAAGACCAACAAATCTGATAATAATAACATGGTCGAACGATGCATTTCAAAGTTCGGGGGCCACTCTGGATAACAGAAAACCGGTGTTTGGTCGGCACGAACCCGAAGGTTAAAAAGCCAATGAAATGCAGCAGAGAATTTATAGACAATGGCCCGAGATTCCGATTACATTAACTTATGGAGTGTTGTATGATTGATAGACGACGAATCTCTGTTCTATGTTAATTTGTTCTTACCACTCATCGACGTTATCACTCAAATACCTAGGAGCGTGCAAAAGAGACTTAAAAAAAATATTTTTCACGTCGGGAGCTCATGCACACGGCAAACCTTTTAGTTCGCAGAAAAACTAAATAGTTTAGTCAGAAAAATAGAACACACGGTGTTTTATAAGGCGATTACTAATTAGTTTAGTTTGCTGTGTGCGCGGTCTCATAAACCGCTGTGTGTTCAATTTTTCGGACTAAATTATTTAGTTTTTCTGACTAAATTATTTATTGTAATACCATTACATTCTAAAATATAATTTTGAAAATTAGTGTCGAATGCAGTAAAAACTAATAACAAAATAATTTTAGAATTGTGAGGTAAAGAAAATAAAAGGAAAATTTAAATTTAACTTAATTACAATTAAAAATAAGAATTAACAATAAGTAAAGAAAAAGCGAAAAAAAAGCAGCAATTAAAACTAAGAACAAAAGAAAAAAAAAACAATAATACATCATAGGCACAAAGACGCCATGTGAGCCTAGTCGTCAAACCATCCGGATCTATCAATGAAACGATGCAGATGGCCAGCATTTACGTCCTTCAGGTCATCGAGGTCAATAGAGGGATCCTAAAATATCCCCTCTCTGCCGGCCAGAGCAGGGCAGGTGCACAGGAAGTGATGTACTGTGTTATCCTCTTCTTCGTCCCCACAGCTTCTGCAAAAATCATTGTATGGAAGCCGGAGACGCCAGCATGCTCACCTATCAGGCAATGCCCCGTGATGATCCCCACAATCTTTCTGAGATGCCTTCTCTCCAGCATCATCAACCCTGAGGAGCGGCGAGGATTGAAGTGCGGCCAAATCTGCCTCGTAACGTTGCAGGTATTACCATTCGATATTAGCACGGCTTATTGCGTTTACCTTAATTAGCTTCTTGTATGCTGCTATAGGCATTTTGACATTGCGGAAACATCCCATGTCCATAATGGCCGTACCTGCCCGAGCCAGCTCGTCTGCCTTGCAGTTTCCGCTGAAACCACTGTGAGCCGGAATCCAGCACAAAGTGATGTTGAAAAAGTTGCCGAGCTCCTTAAGAGCGGTGCGACATACCACCACGGTTCCCGAAGTAGTAAGGTTTGCGTCCAAGCACTTAATCGCCACCTGACTATCTGTGTAGATAGTAATATTCCTTGCAGAAATGATATTACAACCCAGCCAAGTCAGAACTTCGGCAATCGTAGTGATCTCCGCCTGCAGAACGCTACAGAAGGCTGGAAGACGAAGTGACAAGCGAATGTCCAGTGTCTCTGAGAAGACGCCTACGCCCACACCCGCTTCCGTTTTCGAGCCGTCAGTAAAGAAACTTATGGCTTCCAACTCAGGGGTACTATCTGTATCCCACTCCTGCCGCGAAGATATTAGACTCGTGTACCCTTTGTCGAAAGAGTATACCGGAGAGGTATAGTCCGTGTCTTCTGGAATATCCAGATTGCCCAGTCTCGCCGAGTGGCCATTAGTAGACTCTTTCCACTGCCCTATTTCCCTAAGACGGATGGCCGTAGTCGCAGCTACCTGCTCAGCCAGCATGTTCAAAGGGAGCAAATTCAGCAGTACACCAAGAGCAGCGGTCGGTGTGGTCTTCAGAGCACCAGTGATAAAAATACAAGACAATCTTTGAACTTTATTCAACAGATTCCTGTATGATGCTTTATTGAGCGCCTTCCACCATACAACTACCCTATACATTAATATAGTGCGTATGACTGATACGTACTACCAGAAAACCACCTTCGGTCGCATGCCCCATTTCAGACCAATAGCCTGCCTGCAAGAGTACAGAGCAACCGTTGCCTTAGTAACGCGCTCCTGAATATCCTTCCAAGATAGCTTCTTATCGAGTATAAGTCCCAAAAATTTGGCTTTTTCGCTAAGAACCAATCTCGTCCTCTCCAGAAGTGGTGGTAACAGCGAAGGTGAAGTGTTCCTCCTAGTGAAGAGTACAAGTTCTGTTTTAACCGGATTGACTCCAATACCAACTTGCCTAGCCTACTGAGAGAGAATATTTAGGGCATTCTGCATAATATCACTAAGAACCCCGGGAAACTTTCTACAGATAGCAACGGCGATATCGTCCGCATAAGCAACGACCTTGCAGCCCAGCCCCTACAAGTCCAGGAGCAACCTGTTAATCACCAAGTTCTAAAGAAGTGGAGATAGGACATCCCCTTGAGGGGTTCCCCTACACACCTGTCTGCGTACTTGTGATGATCCCAAACTGGTGCAAATAAATCTAGATGTAAGCATCAGACTAATAAGCTGACAGAGTGGGCCATCTACACCCCACTCTCTAAAGGTCGACATACACGACAAGCATTTTGGTCGCGAGCATGCATCGAACCACGTCAGATTCAATAGAAAAAAAATCTCCTCATTTCTATTGTTCTATAATATGATATTTGATGGATTTGGAGGGCAAAAGACCTCTTCCATAGTCCTCCCCGTGGGCGCCCTCTGGAACGGCTAACCAAGCCAACCAAGTTTTGCAGTTCAAAACATTTGGTAGAGGCACATAACGATGATCATCCTGAATGGCCAATAACACCAGTGCGTCATTATGCATACTCAATTTGGAAGTGCAATTTTGGCTTATTTCCCTTTTTTCGTTTTTGAACTTAAATACATATAACATTATGCACATACAATTTAAAGAGAGAAATTCTGTTATATTTCCGTTTTTATTATTTTATTTCGGTTTTTCAAATTTACATATTTATATACAATACATATAAATATCTATGTATTTCTCTTGTGACTATACTAGAGGCTTGCTTACACATCATTGAACATCTCAGCTGGTTTTTTTGAAAAAAGAAAAAAATAATAATTATGTAACTTATATCTACGGAAGATATCACATGCACACAATTGAACTGCGTATATGATAATCCAATCTATGTAAATAATATTGAACCTTGAATACGACAGCTGACAGTATAATCCTCTTAGTGGATTAGCCAACCGGCTAACGTTTGGAGCATCACCTGTGGACTTCTGACTATCCGGCGGTGACATCGGGAACAAAGCACATCGTAGCCATAGGAGGAAAAAAAAAATATAATTACTAAATGGTGCACTAAGTCAGCTAAGTGTCGACCACCTGTCGACTCTGTACCCCGATATTGGAGCCACTGGTTTCTGTGGACACATACAGGACAAGCGCAGCCGCCGCGGTTTGTTGAGCGGCGAGATTGCATTTAAATTCAATGTAAATTTGTAAATCACGGCGGTTCCCGCAGATTGAATAAACGCGGCCTAAGATCTAGACTACATACTATGAGAGTGATACAATCGTCATTTTATATTTATTGTGACATTGAGACTGGTTAGATCAACAGTCCGTGCGATCGTTTCAGCGTGAGTGGTTTGCTTTGTTGAATTTACTCCATCATATATCACAGGCGTACTTGCGCTCGTTACTGTGGGTGTCCATATGCTCTTTCAAATTACCCCGGCTGTTAAAGCTTTTGTAACATATTACATATTTAGATTTTTCCGGCAATTGTATCTTGCAACATTCTCGTTTATGCCTTCGTTTGTGTCTATTCCTAACATTGGCAGTCTTGAACCTAAAATTAGAGAAGGAACCATGAAGTATTGGGTTTTATGGACTAAAGTCGGCCATTCACGTTGCGGCAGTTGGACTGTCTCATGACCCTCGATCTAATCAATTCAGTTCGATATTGAATGGATTGGTCACAGTCGCAAGTCTGTTAGAAAAGCGATCGAAACTTGTGACAATGAGACTGGTTAGATCCCCTGCGACCGCTTCAGCGTGAATGGTTTGCTTTATTAAACTTACTCACTTCATAGGGCATATACCACAGGCGTACTTGCGTTCTTCACTGTGGCTCGCCATATGCTCTCTCCAACGAGCCTTAAGTTTAAAGCTTTTGTCACAAATTTCACAAACATGTTTCGATTTTTCTAGTGTATGCATTCGTTTGTGTTTTTTCAGACCACCGGCAGTCTTGCATCTAAAATTAGAGAAGGAACAATAAAATATGGAATTATTTGGACTAAAGCCGCCCATTCACTTTGCGACGGTGGGGCATTTCCAAGAACCTCGGCCTAACCAATCAGGTTTGATCGTGAATGATTTGGTCACAGCCGCAAGTTTGTTGGAAAAGCGATCGAAACTTGCGACAGTGAGACCGGTTAGATCTACCGTTTCAGCGTGAATGGTTTGCTTTATTGAATTTACTCACTTCATAGGACATTTATCACAGGCGTACTTGCGCTCGATAATGTGGGTCTCCATATGCTCTCTCAAATTATGACCAGTAGCAAAGCTTTTGTCACAAATTCCACTCTTGTGTGCGTTGAACTCATCAAAGTCCGTGAAAGAAGTCGAACAATATGGGCATGTGTACGTCTTTTCAGTTTTAGGACTTAAATAATCCGTTACCACATTTTTGTTACTTTTAACATCTTGCTCAAGTGAATCACTTTCCGACGTTTGATCAACCTTCATTTCGTCTAATAAATCATTCTCGCTCAATACGGTTCCCTCGTTATCAACAGCGTACGTATTGCTACCATCAGCATCCTTCAGTCGTTTTTCACTGAAGTTTCCTATCTGTCGGTCGATAGACTCTAAGACATCTTCGTCCAATTCATCGTTGAAAAAATATTCTTCTTTAACAACGATACTCTCCAGATTCGTTTTCGATTCAACTATCAACTCCTCCTTAATTTCAAGTGTCACAATTAAGGAACCAGTATCGTTGGATGGTTTTTCCGGAGCTTCTATAGAAAGGCTTCCCGTTTCCAGTCTTGCTTTTTCTATAACAACGATACTGTCCAGTTCCGATTTCGATTCGACTATCGACTCCTCCTTAATTTCAAGTGGCTCAATTAAAATACCAGTGTCGTTGGATGGTTTTCCCGGAGCTTCTATAGAAAGGCTTCCTGTTTCCAGCCTTGCTTCTTCTTTAACAACGATACTGTCCAGATCCGATTTCGATTCAACTATCAACTCCTCCTTAATTTCAAGTGTCCCAGTTAAAGAACCAGTGTCGTTGGATGGGGTTTCCGGAGCTTCTATAGAAAGGCTTCCTGTTTTCAGCCTTGCTCGGAGTACTTCATCGGTCATCTCGCAGAGCATTTTGAATTCGTACGCCATTTGGAGGCGATATGTACAACCATCGCAAATTTGTTTAGGTAGCAAGTCATCCTCTTTAATCTAACGGCGTACGAGATGTTGGTTTAGAAAAAATGGAAAGAGAACAAAGAGGAGTGGATTAGTTCACTAGCCGCTCTACTTAGGGTCAAATTATGAATTTGCAACAATACTCGTGTAAGTATAACGCTAGTACGCACTGCGATTCTTTGAATTTATTCTTTTGCGTCTCGCCTGCATCGAATCATTGTCGCCGTGAATTTTGTATGTATTTTCTGCATCTTGCGATGGATCGAGGCAGGCGAGGTTCTGTGCGAGACGCAAAAGAATCTATTCACGAGTCCCCAATGCGTACTAGCCGTTAGGCTGCCCGTATATTGAATCGCATTTGAATACCCGACTTTCCGTCTCTTTGTCACACATTTCATTCCTAATTAATTGTTTCAATAAACAATAATTAACACAATTTGTTGATGCGATTGGGAGACGCGGTCATTTCGACTGAGATAATTGGAGGACAATGATCCTGTCAAGGTCAAGGCCGACGTCGCGCTGTAGCGCCACAATGATGATGTTGATACGATAACAACCGAGTATTTATCAAACGAAAAGAGTTGGCAGAAAATACGCGAACGCGGCACTAAAAAACGACCCAATATGCGGGCAGCCTTAAGAGCAACAAATCTGATAATAATAACGTGGTCGAACGATACATTTGCAAGTTCGGGGGCGACTCTGGGTAACGGAAAGCCAGTGTTTTATGAGACCGCGCACACAGCGATTACTAAATAGTTTAGTTTGCTGTGTGCGCTGTGTCATTAACCGCTGTGTATTCTATTTTTCTGATTAAATTATTTAGTTTTTCTGCGAACTAATAAGTTTGCCGAGTGCGCGAGCTCTGAAACAGACCACTAGACCAGTAAACCATGCACACATTGAAAATGCTGCACTACGTACGGTGACAGGCTGACCTGCGTACCTGAAATCAATTTACACTCGGATACCACAGACTGATTCACCGGCAACCAGGGCCGTCAAGAGAAAATCCGGGCCCGGGACTCAACTTCTATGGGGCCATAATATGACAAAATAATAATGGAAGTTATTTTATTTCACGCCTTTTTTCGTCTTCGAAAGAATTCGGAAAGTTAACGCAATTTTCAATAAATATTTTTGACATTAAAAATTCGGCTTAAAAAAAATTTATATGTTTATTACGAATTTCTCGATAAAATTTTAACTTTCAGGGCATAGCTTTCCAAACTTTTGTTTACACGTATTCTGGTGTATCAGCGATTTTGTGGCCTTTTAAAAGGTTTTAAGAAATTTTGTAACTTTTATTGAATTATCCTGTGAAGCTATCACTTTTTCGCAAATATGATACTTTTTAAGATCATCGTTTGTCAACTAACGATTGATTCCCTTCTCGTGTGGGCCTCCCATCCCTCCTCTCATCTCCCTCTTGAACTTCCCTAAACACTTTTCTGACCGGCACCCAGCATTTTCCAACCCTCCTACATCTCCTGAAGATGGAGCAAAAGAAAAGCCGCGGTTCGCGAGTTCGCATACTCTACTTTTCATGCATCTTTGCCTATGGGATTGAAAGACTATTTTAGCGCTACAAAATATTTTTCAACTTTAATCGAAGTTTCCGGCAAACTATCACTTTTTCGCAAATATGTCTACTAAGCAAAATTGTATAGAGGACTAACATCTGAAGAATTGGATATTAAAACTTTCTACGATTACCAGTTGTCCAAGCATGCAACTCCTATCCGCGCCGTCTTTATACTAACAAGCTCGGAGCACTGTGAGAGTTCTATTAGTGCTCCCGGGGATTTTTTATTGCGCCGAGATTTTATCTCCGAGCTCTAGATTAGTATCGTAGAGCGGTGACCGAACGACCACCGCCACCGAGCGCGATTAACGTTAATGAATGTAAGATGGTAGATTCAGAAGCTCTTCAAAATAAGAGGCCCATCGTTTGTTAATGCTATCGGTGTCGCTGATGACGTTTCCATCCTTGTCCTTACAGAGGCTAGTCCTGATTTGATAGCCGTTCTTGATTGTATTTACTAGTTTGTACGCTTGTCTGGTGTTCCTATTAGCTAAGTTTTCGTTTATATTCAGCAACTGGTCGTCAAAGTATTTACGTTTCTTACGTTTAATTATCCTATTCGATATTCGCCGTAGCTCGTCATATTTTTCTCGTTTGGCTCCGGTCGCTCGTTGAATCCACTGTCTATAGGCTTCATTTTTCGAGTCAAGTGAATTTTTGCATTCTTCATCGAACCAGTCATTTCGCGCTCGCCGGGCTTTAATCCCACGACCTTCTCTGCGACCTCTTTGATGGTAGGTTCCCAGAACCCATGGACGCCTGTGTTGCTGATGTTGTGTAGCATGGGTGATAGTCTTTCCTCAAGGGCGGCAGTATACGCCACGGCTTAGAAGTTTATCAACCGCAAAGATTTTGGGAGGGCTGATTCTTGATTGGTGCACTGAAGAAATTCTACATCTGTAGGTCGTCTTCACCTCGGTAGGTGCGGACATCCATTACACTAGACGCCCATCTCTTGCAAATAAGGACGTGATTAATTTTGGTGATGATATGTGCGTCTGGAGATTTCCAGGTCTGCTTGTGAATGCTTCCATGCGGAAAACACGTAGAGCTTACGACCAGATTCGTTATATTTTTCATGGAGAATGTAGCCTCCAGTGGTCCTCCGATGCCAACTTTCATTTCCGACTTTCGCGTTAAAGTCTCCCAGCAGTAGTTTGACGTCGTTTGTTGGAAGTGAGTCGAAGAGAGTTTCAAGGCGAACGTAGAACTCGTCTTTTACTGCGTCTCCTTTAACTTCAGTGGGAGCGTACACTTTGACGAGCCAGAGGTTGAAGAAGCGGGTCTTAATACGAATCACACACAGCCGTTCGTTTATGAGTTTGAAGTCAATAATGTGCGGCTTGAGGTGATTGTTCACTATAAATGCTACTCCAAACTCATTATGGCCCGTTGGTTTGCCACTTCGAAAAATTGTGTGCGATTTCTTGTCATTGATCTCGCTGCCAAGCCAATTTGTTTCCTGGACTGTAGTAATGTTCTCGGCCCCCGGTTTGTACATTCCAGGATCCAAAAGAATAATCCGTTAGTCATTTGCGTGGTCGTCGTTGTTGATCCGTCCAATCCGAGGCTTTTATTCCAGGTGTCTTGACGTGGAGTAGTTTTTACAAGGACGAGTTGCCAGCACATCGCTTATCCTTATTCGGGGGTGGCCTCGGAGATAGCTGCTTCAGATGGTTTAATGAAAACACCGCTACAACAGAAGAGCCGCATATGCCCTTAATCCAAATATTTCTTCTCGATGACTTCTTTCTGGGAAAAAAAGGAAGTTGGGAGGCTCAAGGAAACAACAAAACTTCATCTTGATCACTTCTTGCTTTATATTATAGAACATTCACGAATTCATTGAAAACACTGATCTTACATAATCGTCATATTTCATAATAAAGCCAAGTACAAATTACAGAAGGACGGACGCATCGCATTTAAGGAATGAAATTAGAATAATGGGGTATCCCAACCCGTACCGGACCGAAAGACGTGCATTTTAATGCATGTTCCGTTTCGGATTGCTCCAACGCTTCTTTTCAAAATCTGCCTATCGAGAGAGAACGGAATGACGAGCTTTGTGCTTTGCTCTCGCCGCACACTAGACATATCGTACAAATTGCACCCGTCGTATAACAGAGAGAGTAACCGTAATATGTGAAAAAGGATGAGACTTAAAAGCATTGTACTTTGTATGCAGTAGATGCCACATAGGGCGATAGATTTATAGCAGCATAAGGCGCGATAGGAGTTTAGAAAATAATGGCCACGTTTATATTGCGGAACTAAAAGGGGTATTTAGCTAATCGTCTTATTGTTAATACTTGTTCGTGGTGTGTTTATACCATAGATATATATTGAACAGATAGGAAATAGGCATAGAGTGAAGGTAAAAGTTTGAATGTCGAGTTATGGTTGACATATATTCGCGTCTGCGCAGTGAAACACGCACAACACGTATTAACATTTGGCCCAGGGGCCCGAAGAGCGAGGGGCCCAATGCTTCGTAAATGTCAAAATTGTGGCTGAGTGGCCGATGGCGTCACGACATTTACCGAACGTATAGCGACCGCGTACAAATGGGTAGCAGTGCGCATGCGCGAGTTGGTTCGAAAATAACCTGAATTAGAGTGGGGATAGTATGTAATGAACCACCTGTAATGAACCATATTATGGTATGGAGTTTATGAGTGAATTACGGCAAGGAATGCAGTGTTGCGCCTCTGCCTCAGAATTCTTTGTAGTCTGTTGATCATCTGAATAATTGGGAAATGTAGTATTTTTCTCTCTGCTAATTTTTCCTCTCTACAATGGTTGTCGGCGACTTCGGTTCCCAGCTCGTTTTCGTTTTTTTTTTTATCTAGCAGCACACTTTGTCCTCAGCTCAGGATCTGTCGGTGGTACAAAACCAGAGGCCGAGGGTCCCATTACGCCTGGACCCAGATTCGACCGCGTGGGCGTCTGATCCGTGCGCCAACCATTCCATCCTTATCGACAATTTTTTTTCCCCATTTTTACCTCTTGTTTGTGTTGTCTTCCGCCCATGAATTTTTGTTAATACGTAAAGGACAGGGGCAACGAGCGGCGACCCCCCCCCCCCCCCCCCCCCATCTCCCGAACTGAGCTACAGCAAGCATAGGCCGCTGCTTAGCTCGCCGAGGAGCCCTATTCTTCGCCAGAGGGCACAGCCCGACCTTCACGGTCAATTAAGTTAACTTAGGCTCCGTCCCCACGGACATCTTAGGATGCCCACCAAACCGTCCGTTACAAGTATTATTACAGATCTGTTCAATGTATATCTATGGTTTATACCGACCATACGGAGAGGTGCTAATTATGAAAAATGTCAGTTGTTGGTTTGTGAATTTGGTTTGGAAAATGTCAAGAGGCAGTAACCTCTTAATAAAAGCGCGTTTACACCGCTACAATCAAAGGATGAAGCAAATACAGAATTTCAGAAAGGGACGAGTTATTTATATAACAAATAAAATGGAATTATCACCAACAACATCATTAGCGATGACAGCAACACCACCTAGTCCCAATTTTTTAGGCTAGTTCTGCATCGCAAGTGGAGCTAAAAGTTAGTACCAAAACATACTAAACCGATACGTTTACATCGTCGTGAGTTAGATCGATTTAGTTAAACCTCGAAGATAGTCCCGCGATATAAACGTAGTGAGTCAGATTTAATCTTAGAACTTACAAAACCCATATCCAAATAGCGGGACAAAGAAGAAGGCGCGTTAAAAAAACATGTCGTTGATTGAGACAGAAATCAGTCTGTGCCGCTGGCCGTTCATCCGTCAGTAATTTGCGCTCACCTTTAAATATTATCAATTTACATCTTATTCTTGTTTGAAATCAATTCAACTCAATTTGCCCACTTCCCTTCAACAAAAGCAGCGAGGCTTAAAGGCTTAATTCCTCTTCATCATTATTTGAAGAAGGCACGACTTCCTTATTCGCAATATCGTTACCATGTTCCTTTTGCCGATGTCTCTTAAGACCGTTTATATCAATAAAGCGCAAGGGGCACAAATTACATTCGTACGGTTTTTCGCCTGTATGTAGTCGTACGTGAGTCCTCAGATTGCCGGCCGATGCAAAAGCCTTTCCACAAGCCTGACATTTATGCGGCCGCGCCTGCTCATGAATGGAGCGTATATGAGTCTGTAAATGGGTCGCTTGTCGAAAACTCATTTCACACAAATGGCAAGAATGAGGCCTCTCGCCAGTGTGACAACGCATATGCTTGGCCAACGCTATCTTTTGCCTAAAGGCTTTTTGGCACACGTCGCAGACGTAAGGTTTTTCACCCGTATGAATTCGAAGGTGAATTAAATGAGCTTGTTCAGACCCAGTCTGTCTGCCGCAATGCTCGCATATAAAAAATCGATGTTTTTGTTTCAACGGCGTTTTTCGCTTACGTTCTTCTGCAGACTTATGCTTTTGCTTGTGTGTAGTCAGGGAACAAGCTGTCTTGTACCTAAAAGTGGATAAAGAACGATCAAGTACTGTGGTGTACGAACTAAATCAATCTACTCACGTCAAATCGCATTGATCACAGGCATACTTGCGTTCGTTGCCGTGCGTTTCCATATGCGTTCTCAAGTTCGCTTTGCGATAAAAGCCCTTGTTGCAAATCTCACACACATACCCTTTTTTTCTATTGTCATGACATTCTATCATGTGCCTATGTAACATAAAGGTACTCGAGAGCTGCTTACGGCACACGTCACACGATACTTGGGTGCTGGAATGGACGGTTTCGACGTGTACATTTCGATAAGTGGTTGTGGAGAATTTCTTATCGCATTTCGGACACTGATAGCGATATTTGCCGTGCGTTTTCTTGTGTGCATTGAACTTCGGAAAGTTTGTAAATGAAGCTGCGCAAATTGGGCAGGTAAATGACTTTATGATTTTTTCTTTTTCTCGTCGTACCCATTTCCTTTTCACTCTTACGAAGCTTTTTACATCTTGCTCAACAGTATCAATGGGCCGAATGTGTTCATTTACGGGATTTTCAATTTTGAACGTTTCATCAAACTGCTTTTCGTCTACCTCATCCAGTACAGTTGCTTCGCTGTTAGTGCTATCACAATCATTCTTCAGTGATATCTCATTGCAGTTTGTTACGAGCGGGTCGATAGATTCTATGACATTTTCTACCAGTTCATCATCAAACATATATTCTTCTTTAACAATGATGTTGTCCAAATCCAAGTTTGATTCAACTATGTACTGTTCGACGGGTTCGGTCGAAGAAATTACAGAAGCTGTCGCGTCGAATCGGTTTTTAGGAGCAAGCTTTGCGCGAAGTACTTTATCGGTCAACTCGCATAGCGTTTTGAATTCATACGCCATTTCTAGGCGATTTTCACAACTATAGCAAATTTGTTTAGGTAGCAAGTCGTCCATTTGAACCTAACGGCATAGTAGATGTTCGTTTAGAAACAATGGAAAGAAAAAAAAACAGGAGTTTATTAGTTTACTAGCTGCTCTATTTGGCATTTAACAATAAATTAGCAATAATTCCCGCCTAAGTCTCGAGATGAATGCGCCCACCGACAAACATTTACTGAATCAACCTACTCTCTCATATAATCTGTAATTTAATTTTCCCCCATTACTAACCACACAAATATTTTATCGTTCAAGTTCATTTTTCCTACACAGCTAAGCTATACCACGAGCTATGGGCTCTGTGTAGGTTGTATGTATATCATTTTCAGTATTAGGACGCGAGACGTTGTTTCGATACACAATTCATAAGATCTAGGGATGCGGGAGCGCCCCGCCCGCCAAAGAAAAACGGAAAAATCGAAAAGAAAAAAATTGGTAAAGTGACGAAGACTAAACAAGTACGGGTTTTCGAACCTCTGTAGCTCCGGCCCCGAGTGATTGTTCGGGCTCAAATTTGGTATGGTAATTGACTCCGGTCGTCTTACGTTGTGTGTTGCAAATTTGATTTCGATACAAGGAAAAACACTCGAGATATGATAGTTTGAAAATCGCTATTTTTCGAATTTTTCTTGTTCTCGTTGTTCTTTGACAGGGCTACAGCCGTATCAAGGTCTGTTTTCTTTTGTCACGGATTGACTGTGTCCCAAGAGTGTGCATAGGCTATCATTTACTCTGATCCGTGCAATAGATAAAAATATACATCCAAAACTGTGAAATTTTAAAGAGTTTCTCGCTTAAGTCTTTTTGATAATTTCAATGAGCCAATCTAGACAAAAGACAATACAGCAAATTACTCGCAGAGATCGCATGCCAACGGATGTCCACGAAAAGCTGTTTGCATCTCTCTCTCTGGCAAATGTACATGCGATTTGCCAGAGAGAGACGCAAACAATATGAGTAGTGACGACGACGGATGCAACAGTACGTGCGCTCGTCGGGTAAGGGGAACCCATGGAGGAGATTGGAGAACTATACGAAATTATGCGATGATCACTACGAGTTCATGGTTGTGGTCGTGGCTTGTGGCAAGTGCATGAATAAAAAGTGTGTGATGAAAAAATTGAAACTGAATGTTTATGGCTTCATCTTAGGATGTCCGAAAAGAAAAAAAAACATGCTGTCTGGTATATGATTAAATTTCATTTATGGCATATGAGATATGAATTATGATGTAAGATGATTTTTTCTAATGTTTGGAAGGTGCTAAGAGGCTTTTATAAAAGTCGGTAAAATTTTACAAATAAATCGTTTTAGATAGTAAACGTTTGCGAGTATGAACGCCGTTGCTTTCAATTCCAGTGTAATTGTGATGCAAAATGTAATCAGTAATTACATTTGGCTAGTTTGCATCCATAAAATGCAAAAAGATGTGATATCTCCCAAAAACAACTCTGTTGTAAAAAAAAATTCAGCCAAAAAAAAACTCATCAGCCGCAAAAAGGATTGATATGAACATAATTCCGCCAAAGTGCTCGTAGCTTTGCGCCTCGCTCTAGGGTATGCAATTTGAACCCTGATTAAATTAGTTAATTTCTTTTAACGCTGTTTGGCGGGGAGCTTGCTTAAAATAAAAACAGATAAATAGGAAGATCTTGTGAAAGATTAACTAACATTCATCTTAACTAAAAACGACACTACTCTACATGTTAAACAATAATAATTGTAATAATAATAATTGTAAACATGAGTAAGTGAAAACAAACAACATCACCTATCAACATTCCTCGCCAATTCATCTACTCCAGATACCAAAGCATCTCGCGCACAAGCGTAATGTGATATGCATCATGTCTGGATGGCCAAGAATAGATAATTATGTGATGCATATCGTACACAAGTTAAATACAATATGCATCAAGTCTGGAACAACGGACGAATTGGCAGGAATCTGATAAATGACCCGTGAGAAAATTAGGAAGGCACAAGTTGCCTATTAAGCAATAATTGTACTATAAAATAAGCTACCAAATACAGATACACAGATTACCAGAAACACTTATTCTATTCGTATCGGAGCTACAGCTTTTAGCTGCTCCTTGGTAACTGTCGCCTGATTGCCATAAGTCGAGCTCTTGAAGCTACATCTGACAACAGGCACTCCGAAAGGACAAGCAAGGTGAAGTTGAGCCATTGGCTACTTCCCTACTTAGCTGCCAGAAGTCGAGCTCTAGTAGCTACTTCGGCGTCAAGTTTGGTCCCCAACCTGGCTGCCAGAAGTCGAGCTCTAGTAGCTACTTCGGCGCCAAGACTAGGTCCCCTACCTGGCTGTCACAAGGAACGTATTCCACCACAATCGGAAGAACATGGAATGATTTTATTAAATTGAAAAATTAAGTTAATTAAACAAAAGCTGCTCAATAAAACGGAAAATGGAATTGATTAAAGAGAAGGAGCAGAAACTATGTATGTATTAGCTGTTTTTTTCTTTTGTGCAGTGTAATGACCGCAGAAATTAAAAGGACCCAAAAATACCCTAACTCTCCTACTTCCATCTAATATTAAATATTAGATAAACGTGCAGTTGACAAAAATGTGCCGATAGTTGAAAAATAACAAAAAAAAAAACCTTAACGTGGCCATTTCGCCGCCGTCAATGTGTCGCCAACCATACTTTTATGATGCTCATGGCCTTGATCATGCAGATTGGATTTCGCTATGTCCAGCATAGATGGATAGATTGTGGGAACGGACAATGGATTCCGTTTGTGTTTGGATAAAGCTAAGCTTGGCGATGGCTGATTGCGAGTCTGGTATTAATGATGAGGTTTTTTTTGTTGTTGATGAGATTGAAGGGGACTTGGATGAAAAGATTTTTTGGTAAAAGGGGAGTGGCGTTTGGGAATTCGAGGAAGACAGCCGTTGGGCATCGGATTGGAGTCGTGGGTTGGTTCAAGTGAGAGTGAATCAGATAAAAAAATGAACCCTGAGCGCAGCGCGTGGTAGGCGAGTAGATTGAACTAAAAGGACTCGTGGTTGTTCCGCATCGCGGAAGTGTTGCAATCGCCGCGCGAAATAACCATCCACCGTCAGGTGAGATAAAGGTGACGTAGCAGTGAGTGACAAAGTCGTGGTGTGGGATTGTGTTAATCGATCGCGCGTGTGGTCAAGGGGGAGCTGAATCAACACGATCCACGGAGTGCATGTGGGAGTGAGACGCGCACACCTGTGAGACTCGCGAGAGACCTGTCCGCGCCTCTTTTACCTGTCCGCGTCTCTTTTACCTGTTCGCGTTGAGGATTATCGGGATCAATGGCGTTAGTGGAACGTGGGTTATGTGTCCTAATATATCGTCCCCTAAGCTCATTTTCAGTGGACGGAAGCGATTTTTCCCTGTACCCTTGAATTGTTTCCGAAGTAACGTGCGCCATTATTCGGCCTCAAGTCCTGAGTTTGAATCCCCGCAACACTTGCGAATATGCGAGTACAGTCTCCTTGTGTAAAAAAGTGCACGGTGAATTTATTAAAAGTTACGCAAGTCCTGAGTTGTAAATCCCGCAACACTTGCGGACATGCGAGTACCGTCTCAAGTACGAGTGTACTGTCCGTTTTATGAACGCTATTGTTATTGATGCGACAAATATCTTCGCTCGAAAAGCTGTTTGGCCTATTGAAAATTGAACGACGCAGCTGATGTTCATGGAAAAGGATTTATCATTCTCTAGATTTAACCTGCAACGATCGTCCCTACATATATGGAATCAGTTGGTATCGTAGGTATAATGTATAATACAATGAAAGTACTTATATGGCATCTTATTACAAGAATATCATTATACATGAAATCAATATAATACTGCTAATGGATAAGGGGGTTGACGTAAAGCTGTTTATGAAGCAGTGTTGTTCAAATACAAAATATTATTAAAATTAAATTTTAACTAAACAACATTTGCGCTGGAAGTGAAAAAAAAAAAAAATTAATTATAACTTGAAATTTAAATACACCTTTAAAATCAATGGAACAGACAAAGAAAATGAATTATTTTAGTTTTAAGACATTTGTTTGAATTGATTACCTTTTTATGAATGTTATATATGTACATCCATACTAACCATATAATACTATATATCGTATGAAATATATTCATATATGTATTAGTTTCATGTATGAGAAAAGAAAATCGAGATCATTAAAGATTTTTATTAATTAACAATGAATTCGGCTATCTAAATTGAGTATAATCCCGATTCCCATTTGTTTTCAGGAGGTGATGGTTCGGTAGTTCGATATTTTCTTGTTTATAGAGGGAATCTCGAAATGATTGTAGTATCTAGAGATTCATAGGTTGGGTGGGTACCTCAGGACGGCTGACATCTAGTCCTGAGGTAGACGAGCCGCGACATCAGGCTCCAGGCACTGGCATGACCACATAACATCAGGGTCATATGCCTATAAAACATGGATTGAGGATTTGAGTAGGGACTGAAGAGGTGTAGCTTCTTCGTTTTCCAACGTTGTTGAAATATGGTTGCTGTTGTTTCTTTTTGGGAGTGACGTTCGTCGTCTTTGAGATTTCACTGTGTCTGTATCTTGTCTTGGGGAGACATAATTTTAATTCTTTTGCTGTTGGTTTCTATGTATATTTGAAAAATTAAAGTGGCATGACGCATGAAATATGTTAAATGCTAATGGACTGGAGCGTCAGATAATCATGAAGCCCACCCCACATCTCCCGGCTTAGAGTTAGCCCAAGCCAGCATGCGTCAATGGGTTATCTGATGTGAGTTTGGCACTTCGTTATCACGGTAAAAAAATTCCATTAAAAAGTTCCATTACAGCAGTGGATATCAAGTGCAGAACAATAACACAGGCCTGCAATGAATTTTTTTCTGGAATCTGATTGTGATTTCCATAGTATTTTTAGCGCTGATTGCGGGAAAAATAAAATAATACAAAAGTTCTATCACGTACAGTTTAATCACAAATAAAACTATGGTTTTATGCACTTTTTGTGGGTTAGCATCACAGTTTTCAATCTTTTTACGGGTTTGTAGTAAAACAAACCCCTTATGAAATCGGTCATGCGTCCGTCTGTCTGTCTGTCCATGAAATATCTCACGAACCGCTGAAGTTACATGCATGAAATTTAGTACTATAATTCTCTGGAGAAAGTGATGCGTCGTAATAGGTCAACTTTAAAGAGGGGAAATTAAGGTCGATTTTTTTTTTCATTTGGTATAGGCAAGTGGGGTATCGTAAGAAAGGTGCCGTCGAGTACATATTTCATTTCTGGAAAAGAGGGAGAGGGGAAAATATGTGATCCGAGTTTGCCTAGGACGCACAACAGGAAGCATGATATACAGTCAAATCATTCTCAAACGGTTGAAATATGGTTGACTACGTTCCAGATGTGCGGTAAAATTACCGCTATTGACCACAAAGTACAACAACAACAACCACTCATCTCTCCGAGTCTTCTCAATCGCAAACAACAAAAGACTTCTAATGAACTCAACTCTCCTAGACTTCAGCTACCTCAACCATCGTACGTACAGCAACCGCTCCAAGTTATGCGGTCCCCGCAACCTATACAACTACTGCAATCAGCATAACCATCGCTACTTACTCAACCGCTGCCACTTGGAACTGCCGGAACAACAACAACATCTTTGTCATTCTCCTGGTGAACCTACTTCTTCTCCATCGTTGAAAAAGCGAGCGGAGTTCACGCAAGGGGAGTGAGAAATCCACTCAAATTAAACCCCACTATTGGTCAAAGGGGCGAACCAGTATGCTTCGACCGGTCAAGTAGGAATTTTCCAAAGCTGCATACCTCCGGTTCTAACATATGGGAAACTCAGACTTTTACTGCATACTCCCTCTAAATTTCCAGCATGCAGCTTCAACCGTTCAAGAGATATTTTCTGGACAAACCGACGAATCGACAGGCAGATAAACAGATAGACAAACGAATAAACAGACGCAGAGACATCGAATCGATGTTACAAATGTTTTCGTTTTTGCGCGTTATTGTGTCGCATTTTATAACAACTCCGAAGAACAGCTCGGACACATTGTTTTTATACGATTGTTACAATTGGCGACATATGAATCATTGGGTAATGCATTATGTTAGGATTTAATTAGTTGTTACTACAACTGAAGGAATTGACTGCAACATTTTCGGTTCGACTGAGTGCGATGCAATTATATTGTATGCGTTCCGTTCGTCCCACTATAACGTGTGCTTACCTTTAAACATTATCAATGTACATCTTAATCTTGTTTTATATCAACTAACACGATTCGTCCAATTCCTCTTCAACCACTTCAACCAAAGCAGAGAGACTTAACACTTCATCATCATTAGTTGAAGAAGGCATGGCTTTCTTAGGCGCAATATCGTTAGCATGTTCCTTTCGGCGATGTCTCTTAAGACCGTTGATATCAATAAAGCGCAAGGGACACAAATTACATTCGAACGGCTTTTCGCCTGTATGTAGTCGTACGTGAGTCCTCAGATTGCCAGCCGATGTAAAAGCCTTCCCACAAGCCTGACATTTATGCGGTCGCGCTTGCTCGTGAATGGAGCGTATATGAGTCTGTAAATGGGGCCCTTGTCGAAAACTCATTCCACACAAATGGCAAGAATGAGGCCTTTCGCCCGTGTGACAACGCATATGACTATTCAACGCTGGCTTTTGGGCGAAGGTTTTTTGGCACACGTCGCAGGCGTAAGGTTTTTCACCCGTATGAATTCGAAGGTGAATTAAATGCCTTGGGTGAGACCAAGTCTGTTTGCCGCAATGCTCGCATATAAAAAGTCGATGTTTTGGTTTCTTCTGGTTCTGTTGTCGTTTCCTACGCTCGATACGTTCTTCCGGTGGTTTATGCGTTAACTTGTGTACATGCAGACTACAAGCTGTCTTGTACCTAAAAGTGAATAAAGAACGATCAAGTACTGAGGTGTAAGGACTAAGTTAAATTACTCACGTCGAAGGGCATTTATCGCAGGCGTAATTGCGTTCGTCGCCGTGGATGTTCATATGCATTCTCATGTTCGCTTTGCGATAAAATCTTTTGTTACAAATCTTACATACATGCCGTTTTTCCTTATTTCCATGACATTCCCTTATGTGATTACGTAACGTGACGGTACTGGCCAGCTGCTTACCGCACACGTCACACGGTACTTGGGTGCTAGAATGGACGCTTGCAACGTGTAAATTTCGCACAGTGGTTCTGGCGAATTTCCTATCGCACATCGGACATTCATAGCGATATTTGCCGTGCGTTTTCTTGTGTGCATTGAACTTCGGAAAGTCCGTAAACGAAGCCGCGCAAACTGGGCAGGTGAATGTCTTTATGATTTTTTCTTTTTCTCTTCGTACCCATTTCCTTTTCACTCTTACGCAGCTTTTTACATCTTGCTCAACACAATCAATAGGCCGAAGATGTTCATCCACGGGATTTTCAATTATTGACGTTTGATCAAACTTCTCTTCGTCTACCTTGTCCAGTACTGTTCCTTCACTGCTTCTGCTACCATAATCTTCCTTCAGCGATATCTCATTGCGGCTTGTTACGAGCGGGTCGACAGATTCTATGACATTTTCCTCCAGTTCATCATCAGTCATATATTCTTCTTTAACAATGATACTATCCAAATCCAATTTCGATTCAACTATGTACTGTTCGATGGGTTCAACCGACGCAAATGCGGAATCTATGTACCGGTTTTGCGGGACAAGCCTTGCGCGAAGTGTTTTATCGGTCGATTCGCAGAGCATTCTGAATTCGTGTGCCATTTCCAGCTGATTTTCACAACTATAGCAAATTTGTTTGGGTAGTAAATCATCCTTTTCAATCTAACGGCATGACATGATGTTCGTTTAGACAGGATTGAAAAGAAAATAAACAGGAGTTCATTAGTTCTCTAGCCACTCTACTCAGTGTTAAATAACAAATTAGCAACAATCCCCTTGCAAGTCTTAAAGGTCACACACATAGAGCGTCACAAAATCGTCAACGATGGACATAAATACACAGTTCCACCAAATATCGGTCGATAGACCGGCCGGCGCGACGGACCGCTCTGTTTATCGAGTTGTTAAAAGAAACACAGCTGGATAAAAAAAAACGTGGTCAAACGATCTATTCCCCTTTCATATGAACCGTTTATCTTTGCAGGGTTTGTAATAAAAAAATCGATGAAATGTGCGTCCGTCTGTTTGTCCGTCCGTCTGTCCATAGAATATCTCACGAACGGCATGAAATGTACCCATTGATACGGTCAACCATTCGTTCTTTTTATCGGACATTAGCTGTACTTCGCTTGCTGTTCAACTTACCAAGTGGATCGTCAAACTACCTCGCTGACAGACAGTCATTCACGGAGTTTAGGGATGAGAAGTCTAAACTCAGAAGCATTAAGCAGGGTATTCTAGAAGAATGAGTTTTATAATCCACCCTGTTCAATCTCTATCTATCAGGACTTCCAACACCACCTGACGGACTTTGAATCACCAGCTACGCGGAGGACTGCTCTATTTTGGCTACAGGTAACGATTTCGAACATTATGTGCGATTCGATTAACCGCTATCTTGAAGAACTCAGCACCTTCTTCAACAAGAATCAGTTCCTAAGTCTTCGGCTTTCTTGGACCAACGAGGTTAGAATGCAACTGGACACATCAGTAGGTGAACAACTTATCCCTACCATAAACAACCATCGCGCTTGGTGGCCGTGGTCGTTCGGTCACCGCTCTACGATACTAATCTAAAGCTCGGAGTTCAATTCTCGGCGAGATCAATAACTGCCTGTGGGTACTAACAGAACTCTCACAGTGCTCCGAGCTTGTCAGTATAAAGACGGCGCGGATAGGAGGTGCATGCTAGCAAATGAACTTCTGAAAAGTAGATATGCTATCGAAACGTCAACAAGACATAGAAATGCTAGAAATGTTGACGCGCCCATGCTCCTGGAGGCGCCAAGGCAATTAACAACAACTCAATCCGAGGGTCGATCATCGATTGACAGAGGTAAGTTTTGTGCATACCAATAAAAAAAATCGGCTCAATATGTTCTTAGTTCTTCCCATATTGCAGGAATATTTGTGAGCATATGAAGCGGGAGAGACCTTTGCTTAATTCCTAGAGTAACCATGGGTGAATAAATTCAGGGCCTATTTGTAAATATGTACGTATGTGTATTTTTTCGAACAGTTGAATAAATAAAAGCTTTTTCCTGCATTAAATTCTATCTTTAGGAAGAAAGACTATTTTAATATTTTTGAGAATCGAGTTGAGTAGAGTGGGCTAATGCTAATCCCAGCCTCTCGCTATGGATGAGGCACTAAACGTCATCGGTCATCCCACCTATGGTGTGCTGGTTTCGTCACACAATGGACCACTCATCAGATGCTGTCTTTGATCCCATTGTGCAAGTAGCACGACCAGGCACTCTAGCATTCCGATTCGAGTGATGACTCAAATCGAAACGGGTCGCTGGGTAGAATGTTTTTGCTTATATAGAGCGCATTCTACGACAACGGTGCGAATTTTTGTTTCAACGAAAAATTGCTGATACTTATTTTGTATCTATGTTCAAATCATTGAGAATCGAGTTGAGTGGGCTAATGCTAATCAAAGCCTCTCCCTGTGGATGAGCCCACTACCACCATTTTATTCGGCACTAAACGCCATCCCACCCATAGTGTGCTGGTTTTGCCACACAATAGATCACTCCTCAGGAGCTGCCTTTGATATTTTATAGTTTGGTCAAAAAATGTCGGACAACACTGTGCAACTGAATCCATAATATGCTTTCAACTTCTATCATATCCGGAACTAATTGACCGGGCGACGCATATTGGTTCGCGCTTTTCACCGATAGGTGGTTTTAAATTGAGATGATTTCACACACCCCTTGTGTAATATCCATCTATTGTAAATATATTTTATCGAAAATGTTTCATTTGCCTCTTCCACCTTCTATGGGTTAAAATTTCGACCTATATGATAATGTCATGGCGACCCCATACATATGTTTGATTCCACAAGTGGATATGTATGTGTTGACACGGGTCCATTGCAGATTGATTGTGTGCGACGGGATGCAGCCTATGTACCCTGCCGCATATAGTGAATACGGGGGAACAGTGCGCTACGTAATCATGTACACGTATCGCTGAGAGGGAGGAGAGGATAGAGGTGAAATGGTGAGACGCGAGGACTGTGGTCGGCGGGGTGGGTCGTCTTTTTTTTCGCTGAATTTTCCTGACAGGAAGATTAAAAGGAAAATCGTCCCAGGCAAGATCAACAACAAAGTGTAGTAACGCAAAAAAAAAAATCAAATTAACTCACAAATAAGCAAAATGAAACGTACAAAATACCTGAAACAACTTATAATAATATCTACCATATTCCGTAATTAAATTGGCAATGGTTGCAAACATTTGCTTCGCGAACAAAGGATAGGCAATGTTTAATTTACATACAAGCAATTTTGTGTCACATTTCCCATTGTAAAGTAGAATTATGTACGTAGTATTTAAGATGCTATTAACTTTGAAAATTACCAACTTTTGTTAAAAAGAAATAAATTAAAATTAATTGAATTAACGTTTAAAATAAACTCTTAATCAATCTTAATTGTGCAAACCTAATCCCCGTTCAGCGGGCCGTTTGGGGAGCATTTAACAAGTTGCTCCATTTGGTTGGGTGGGTACCGTTTGGCAATGACATCAGCTAAACGGTAGACGAACCAATAACATCTGGTCTCATTTTTGTTTACAGTATTTTACAACACTTGCAGGATGTGTATGAAGTTTCCTTCCGAGATGTAGTGGTTGGATGGGTAGGTAGGACGCCCCTCATTGATTACTTTTCACGATATGGCTATGCTCTCTTATTGGCAACGAATGGAGCACCGGTTCCCGGTTTACGAGGGTAAGGAGAAAAGTTCTCGGCCTGACACAGAAATACCGTTACAATCAGCAAAAATTTGTTTCCTGCCTGGGTGCACTTCAGTTCCAACTTGTTGTCTCAAGTAGTTTGTTTACACGAATTGTGCAGTAGACGTCTTACCCGTATTTCCATTAAAATGGAGAAACTTGAATATCGTGCGATCATAAAATTCTTCGTTTTGGATGGATTAACGCCTAAGGAAATCCATCCGAAGTTAACAAAAGTTTATGGGGACTCTGCTCCTTCGATGTGGGCAGCTGAATTTAAACGTGGTCGCATGTCCCTCGAAGACGACCCACGTGAAGGACGGCCAAAAACCGCAACCACACCGGAAACCATCGAAAAAGTGCATGATATCGTGTTGAACGATAGGCGAATGAAAGTGAGTGATATTGCTGAGGCTGTGGGAATATCGGAAGAAAGGGTGCGTAACATCTTGCACAAAGAATTAGAGATGCGAAAGGTCTGCGCAAGATGGATACCGCATTTGTTGAATGCCGATCAAAAGCAAATGCGCAAACGATTTTCGCAGCAATCTTTGCACCGATTCAATCGGGATTCGAACGATTTTGTGCGCCGATTTGTCACCATGGATGAGACTTGGGTCCACCACTACACGCCAGAAACGAAACAGCAGTCGAAGCAGTGGGTGGAAGCCGGTGGTTCAGCAAAAAACCAAGGAAAACGAAGTCGATCGCATTGTATTTCTCAATGACAGTTAAATCATCATATGTCGTGTTTTGAAATCTGTATTACATAGATTTTCTGAACCATAAATTTCGCATCGTTCCTGCGGCAGCTGATTCTTCGTACCGGAACGACCCGTTTTTTAACCGCCAAGAGCTGCCAAATCTCCTCGATGCAAGAAGAACTGCAGTATTCGAAGCATCACTACCACAACAACAACGCTCACCATATATTCAGATGTCAGAAAAAATGTCCCGCGCTACTAGCACCCAGAGTGCTTTGGGAGGACCCTACCGAAGTGCACACATTCATTTGGCTTGATACCGGGAACGTCGAAAACAATTTTAAAGGTATATAATGCGTCGTTTACACGTGAACGCTGAGCCAAACGCGGAACATTGAAAAATTGCATTGAAATGCACCAACAACAAAAAGATACCTTTCTGTTCTTACATGGCCAACATGAATTCACGAGCATTTGAGTCGTTGCCACAAAAGATGGGAGCCTTGGAGGGGTCGCAATTAACATTAGGAACATCTTTCTTTAAATCTTTTTTATTTTATATTATAATAGTTACATGACATTATTCGTTTATAAACAAACTCTTTTATGAATCGACGATCTATCTTAACGGTCCAAATCCAAATTTTCCCTGGTCGAAGCCAAAATTTCCCTGTCAACTCCATGGTGCGACCGGGGAAATTTTGGCTTTGAGCAGGGAAAATTTGGATTTGGACCGTCCGTGAATGTCCAACCCTTCATTTACGCATTTCATGGAGAGCAGTTATTTAGTTATTTGGCTGAAGATGCAAAAGGGGTCAACCCTTTCCGAAATAAACGATTCAATTATAGAATTGCACAACAGCGTTGCTCAAAAGTCACTACGGTGTTGAACTCTTATTCCGAAACGAGTGCTAAAAGGACAAACCCACGAAAATTGACCGCACGGAAGATCTTGTGTACGAGAACTGAATTGGCAGATCGCAGGAAGCTTCTACTATGGTTTTCGAACTGGAGAACGCCGTCGCTTCACCGAGATACTTGGAAAAGTTGTATCCCGACGCGGGCTAGAGCGCCAATTATTATGAACAATAAACGTCATCTGAAGGATGGCCGACCTACTACCTATTGGAAGCATTTCTCCGATCTTTAGACTTTATTGTACCGGAAGTTAATTGATTAAAAAACAAGAAAGTTACGATTAGTTTAAACATCGTCGTGACTTTTAGTCCACCCTGAATTCTTAACCTATTATCATATAAAATCGTATCAACTCGATTTGTCCATTTCAACTTCAATAATCTCAGCGACACTTGAATCGTCATCATCATTAGTTGCCGAAGGTACGACTTTTATGTCCGAAATGTCGTTAGCATGTTCCTTTAAACGATGCCTTTTAAGATTCTTACTTGTAGTAAAGCGCAAAGGACAGAAATTACATTCGAATGGCGTTTCGCCTGTATGGATACGTGTGTGAGCCTTCAGATTGCTGGCGGATGTAAAAGCCCTCTCACACCACTGACATATATGCGGTCTGGCTTGCTCATGAATGGAGCGTAGATGAGTCCGTAAATGGGCCGCTTGTCGAAAACTCATTCCACACAAGTTGCAAGAGAAAGGTTTCTCACCAGTGTGTAGCAGCATGTGTTGGTCTAACGTTATCTTGGCGCGGAAGCACTTCTGACATACGCTGCAAACGAATGGTTTAGCATCCATATGAGTTTTAAGATGATTTAAATGAGTTGGTTGAGAAGAACTCTGTTTGCCGCAATGCTCACATATAAACAGTCGTGATCGGTGTCTAGTAGATTCTTCTCGTGGTTTATGCGTTTGCTTGTGTGCATTCAGACCACTGGCAGTCTTGAACCTAAAATTAGAAAAGGAACGATCAAGTACTGAGGTGTATGCAATAAAGCGGCCCATTCACGTCACGATGGTGAGACAGTCTCACGAACATCGGTCTAATCGATCCAAGTTTGATCGTGAAGGAATTGGTCGCCGGCACCACCACGACACCATGATCGGTTCGATCCAACAGTCCGTGCGAACGTTCAAGCGTGAATGGCTCGCATTATTAAATTTACTCACGTCGTAGGGCATTCATCGCAGGCGTACTTGCGTTCCGTGCCATGGGTCTCCATATGCGCCTTCCAATTCGATTTGGTTAAAAAGCTTTTGTTACAAACTGTGCAAACATGCTGCTTTGTCCTATTTTCATGATATCTTCTTATGTGCGTATGTAACGTGGCACTATTTGAAAACTGCTTGCTACATAGCTCGCATGATACTTTCATGTCAGTATGGACGCTTTCAACATGTAGCTTTCGGGTCGTGATTGCGGCGAATTTTTTATCGCATATTGAACACTGATAGCAATATTTCCCATGCGTTTTCTTGTGTACCTTGAACTGGGCAAAGCCCGTACAAGAAGCCGAACAAACTGGACACGTGTACGTTTTGTCAATTTTACGTTTTTTCACTTTTTTGTTCACTTTTATATTCTGCTCGCCAGAATCAATGAGCCGACGCTCCCCATCTAAATAATTTTCAATATTCGACGTTTCATCAAGCTTCTCTTCGTCTACTACGTCCAGTAAACCATTGTCATCCAATCCTGTTCCTCCGCAACCACTGCTATCACAATCATCCTTCAGCCGCGTTTCACTACAGTTTTGTATCTGCGGATCGATAGACTCTATAATATTTGACGACTCTTCCAATTCGTCCTTAAATAAATATTCCTCTTTAACAGTGGTACTATCCAGATCCAAATTCGATTCAACTTTGCACTGTTCGATGGATTCAACCGCCACATCTGCGCAATCTGTGTCTTGGGGTGATATTTTCGGAGCTTTTATAGAAAGGCTCCCCGTTTCGAGTCTGGTACGAAATGCTTTATCGGTCAACTCGCAGAGCATTTTGAATTTGTATGCAATTTGTAGGCGATATGCGCATGTATTGCAAATCTGTTTGGGTAGCAAATCGTTCGTTTCAATCTGATGGTGAAACAGATCGTTCGTTCGTTTCGACAAATGAAAAGAGAACAAAATGGAGTTCATTAGTTCACTAGAGCCGCTCCACTTAGCGCAAAATAAGAAATTACTAATAATCCTCGTCTAACACTTTCTCACACAGGTCGGCTTGACATCATCGACTATCGTTTGGTCCTCAAGGTCCATAACGGGCCATGATGTTGGCCATTATGTCCTATCACAGCCCCATAATGACCCGAAAGTTTTCGTTCCTGCGGCAGCCGGTCCCACGTACCGAAGCGATCCGTTATTCAACGGCCAAGTACTGCCAAAACCCTTTCAAGGAAGAAGAAAGTATAGTACATGTGTGTGTTACATTTTTTGCATGTTCGTTTTTGACGAAAACTGGGAGCAAGATATATCGACGCAACGAACTCAACCCCGGTCCGTGGATTTGCTGCGTTTTCAATAAGATGCTGCATCCAAATGCCACCGCAATAAAATGCAACTGTTGTAAAGACTGGTGCTGCTCCGGGCTGAGTCACCAAAGACAGTGGAACCCAACCTTCACAGCTGGTCTATGCCGAAACAGAGGACAGCATTTATCTACCTCGACAAACAATCCTAACACACCACTTGTTAGCATACAAACGAGTGCCCCCAGTGACTCCAGTAAATTATAGTTCCACCCATACAAACCAAAGGCGGCACACTTTAACACCTGCACCACCCATCGTAAACTTTACCAGCCGATCCATAGTTCAGCTCAACATCAACGGCCTGAAGCGTAAAATCACCGAACATGGATAGTCATTGCATTTTAATTGGAGCTATACGAGAGACGAAACTAAATGTAAATTCGTCCCTCAACTCCCACGGAAACTCTAACATCATTCGAGAGGACCGGCTAATTAATGCTGGAGGTGTACTTGCTATCCTCATTCACCAATCTGTGCCATATCGTGAAATTAACATCTCAGCAGACGATAACTCCCTTGAAGCGCAGGACTTTGCAGTCAAATCTGGTAATGTGAACGTAGAAATATTCAATTTTTATTTATCGCCGGTATCCAACTGTCCCTAAGGATACAACGTGAACATAAGTCCCTTTCCGACTGGCCAGTACCGCCTCCTGCTCGGTGACTTTAAAGCTCACCGCGAACTATGGCACTCCAACCTCGATAATGATACCAGAGGAGTTACTATAGCAGAACAAATACATATGTAGATGCATCAGACTTTTGTCCGTTAAACGACGACATTTCCACTCGCATTGTAGGAACGTGTTCCAGTTCCCCCGACATTTTAATAGCAAGCGCAGGCCTCATTAAAGTGGCCCAATGGAAATCAGTCCTTACGCTATCATCCGACCATCTGCCGATTATAATAAACGACCGACCGATCTGATGTACTTCAAGCAGACCGTCGCACTTACTTAAATCACAATGAAGCCAACTGGGACGGCTTCAAAGAGTATACCAATGCGGCCTTTCCTGCCCTACCAATACCAACGGATGTTACGTGTAGCCGAACTTAAACTAAGGCAAATTATTAAGAAAGCGGCGGCTAAGTTGATACCTGCTGGACGGATCCCTACAGTGCAGCATAACTTCTCCACCTCAGCAGCACGACTAGCAGATGAACGCGACGGAATACGCAGCATTAACCCGGATGAGCCTAGGAACAAGAATTTGAATGTCCAAACACAGAAGCAGGTAGCTTGGCATAGGAGACAAAAATGGAGTGCACATCTAAGCAATTGCAACTTAACAACCGGCATAAGTAAGCTATGGTCCACTGTAAGAGCCCTTACCAATCCATCGAACAAAAAAGGGAAAGTTGCCATTCAATTTGGTAACACTACAACAAACGACTCTACAATGTGCAATGAGAGGCAGGAACAAAGTTCTTAAAGTTTTAGCAGGTCGTTCGTGGGGTAAAGACAAGGAAATCCTACTTGTAACCTACGAAGCAATCGATAGATCCGTGGCTAATTATACGGACACCGAACAAATTGGAAGAGTATTCAGTCATGTCAGAATGCGGCCCTTCGCACCGTTACTGGCTGTCCACTGATGCCGAACCAAGACCACCTCCACCAGCAAACAGAGACCCTACCCTTAACAGGTTGAGTCCTGGCATGATTTTGATGGTTGGTAACTATAGCCCAAGAGCATCTTTTGATTGCAAATGCATGAATATAAGCGTCCAGTAAACTGGACGCGGGCTATAGATAAGGAATCATGTGTCCAGTTAACTGGACGCTGGGACTCAACCTGTTAAGAAGCCACAAGAATCTGCTCGCAAAGCGATACTAGTTAGTTGTTATAAAGGTGCCCATCCAAATATTAATCTAATATACAAAACCCCGCCGCGCCGCCACGACACATCAGGCACAGCCTGAGGGAGCTCGAGAGGGAAGTCCAAAGATTTAAAAGAGTTCCCTTCGATAATAGCAACTACAGATCTGCCACTGCTACGCTGTATAGAGAGGAAGTTCTTACGCCGATAACGAACCTTAAACCCAATCCTGTACTCTCGGCTCAACCACTAGACATTTCTCCTTATATTACCTAGAGAAACGAGGACTACACTCGCTCAACTTCGTTAGGGCTAATGTTCACGCCTCAATTCGTACTTCGAATTGACATCAGCATCAAGAACACCTGCTTTACATACATCAATACTCCTCACGACGTTGAGCACATCTTCAACTGCCCAGCAGCATTGACGCACCTTACACCTATATCGTTTTGGGATAACTCCATCGAAGCGGCCGCATTCCTTCAACTTGCTTCAAAGGAAACAGAACCATACATGCAAATTCTATAACACACACACACACACACACTACAACACAACAACCCTGAAGTTTTTCCCGGACACATCCTCCTGAAAGATTGAAAATGTTCTGAACTCTAAATATTTGGGGTAGAAGACACAAGAAAACAACGAAATTTCATCTTACTATAGACGATTCTCGCTTTATACCTAAATAAATAAATAACTGGCGCAACAGTCCAATTTGAACCACGGCCTCGAGATGAGTTAGCATCATCTCATTTTCTAGATCGTGACGGTTTTTTGTGCAGAGGTATGTGATCAGCAACACGCTCAACCGAGTTATTTACCCCATAATGGGTACTCATTTAACAACTGAGTGGGCTCATAGTCCGCCACGTAAATCCCCGGAATCGAACCGGGGCCCAGTGCGTTGAAGGCGAATGTGCTAACCGTTGCGCCATCCGGACTACATACCTAGTCTAGCCATAAATACTGTTACAAACTTTTTGAAGCACTGTTCAATACAAGAGGTGTTATATGTTAAGAAATCATTGTTTATTTATTAAATGCATTGTCAACAACGGAAATTGCAACAAGTTATTCGAAGTGATTGCCTTTTGCCTTTACACAAGCCTTTAATCGAGCTGGCCACTTATCTATGGAAGCACGCACGACTTCAATCGGAAAGTTGGCGACTGCATGTGTTAGAGACTTCTTTAAGGATTCGATATTAGAATGTCTTTTAGAGCACGTCATTTGCTCTAAGACAGACCATAATTCGTAATCCAGCGAATTCAGGTCTGGGCTAGAGGAAGGCCAATCTTCAGCTTTAATAAAATCTGGAACATTTTCTTCAAGCAATTTTTGGGTTGACTTCGCCTTATGACCTGGTGCCGAATCTTGCTGGAAACTTCAAGGCTGATTTTTGAATAATGACGTGTTGAGAGGTTTCACTACACTTTCAAGGACACTTTCTTCGTAAATTTTGGCAGACGTTTTGACGCCCTTCTCACAAAAATGCAACTTTGTCACCCCGTTGTAGCTAACACCCCACCAAACCATTACTGAGGCTGGATGATGACCTCTTTGAACCTTTTGGACAACTTGAGAAGCTTCTCTGGCACTGCGAGCATAAACCCTATCGTTTTGTTTATTAAATGTTTCTTCGACAGTAAGATTTTTTCGTCCGTAAACAAAATTTTACGGTGTTCTTGTTTTGCGTACCGGCAAAGTAATCGTTTTGATTTTTCCACTCTATTTTTTTTTAACGAATCTGTTAGTAAATGCCCGGTAGATCTACGATAAGCACCCAACCCCAAGTCACTTTTGATGATACGTGAAATTGTTCCTTGGGGTATTTTCATCTCACGCGATAAAATTTTTTGTTTCCGAAGAGAATTACGGCGAATTCTCTCGCGCACGGCTTTAACCGCTTGAGGTGTTCGAGTAGTTCGTGGACGGCCACTTCTTTCACGGTTACTTACTCCAGACGTATCATTAAATCTTTCAATAGCCCGATATACAAACATTCGGCTTATACCAAGGGTATGCAGAGTCTTAAAAATATCACTTGGTTGCATTCCTACTTTATGAAGTGCAATTACAGCAATTCTATTTTCTTTGTCACCCCAATCCATGTTCACTACACTAAAAATTAAACTCAAATGATGACAAATGCATCAAGCACAAGCGTACTATAGCGATTAGCTCAATTTTTAAGAAATGCAATATAACGGTTCCTTTCTGCAGGGTTGCCAAACCTTGTAACAATACTTATGGCTAGACTAGGTATTACAGAACATTTAAAAATTCTTGGAAAATACTGTTTTCAAATACACCAAGCACAAATTACAAGCGGACGGATGCATCGCATTTAGAGAATTTGAGCCTTGCGGTTACCGCCCACTGAAGGGATTTTTCAAAATGCACGCAACGTCGATCGGCGGAGAGCGTAACCGTTGTGTGTGAAAACCGATGAGTATTAAAGGCATGCAGCAGATAGCACGATATGGTAGACTGACACCCTCATAGGGCACGATAATTGTTTCGAAACAGTAAAGTGGGTTGTTGCCTTGGATCTTACAGAAGCCATCTTTAAAGAAGGCAAAGAGAACGGTATGTACTAGGATCTGACTGACGGAGATAAAAATTGTGGTGTGTTCGTCTGTTTGTAATCTATGCTTTAATTTAAACGTCTTCAATCCTCATCATCCTGATCTGAGGAAGACACATCTTTCTTTTTCGAAATATCGTTCTCATGCTCTTTTCGACGATGTCTTTTGAGATTGTTGATAGTAGTAAAGCGTAAAGGACACAAATTACATTGATACGGCGTTTCACCTGTATGGAGACGTGTGTGAACCCTAAGATTGCCGGCGGATGTAAAAGCCTTCCCACAACACTCACATTTGAACGGTCTCGCTTGATCATGAATTGAACGTAGATGAGTGTGTAAATGGGGCGCTTGTCGAAAGCTCATTCCACACAAATGGCAAGTGTGAGGTTTTTCGCCAGTGTGAGTGTATATATGTAAGTCTAACGTTAGCTTGGCGCGGAAACTCCGCTGACACACACTGCAAGTGTATGGTTTCGCACCCGTATGAATTTTAAGATGATTTATATGCTCTGGTTGAGAAGAACTCTGTTTTCCGCAATGCTCACATAAAAATGGTCGTTGTTTTTGTTTCGATCGTGTTGCCGACAACATACGTTCTTCTCTTGGTTTGTGTTTTCTCTTGTGTGCATTCCGGTCCCCGGCTGTCTTGTACCTAAAAGTGGATAAAGAACAATCAAGAACTGAGGTGTACGGACTTTTCAATTTACTCACGTCAAAGGACATTTATCACAGGCATACTTGCGTTCGTTGCCGTGCGTTTCCATATGCGCTATCATATTCGCTTTGCGATAAAAGCTTTTGTTACAAACTGAACACGCATGCTTCTGTATCCTATCTCCATGACATTCTTTTATGTGGTTACGTAACGTGCTGGTACACAACTTTTTATTACACTGGTTACATGATACTTTGGAGTCACTATGGACGCTTTCAATGTGTGCCCTTCGTGCAAAGGTTGTGGTGAATTTTTTATCGCACATGGAACATTCATACGGATATTTGCCGTGCGTTTTCTTGTGTACATTGAACTCACGAAAGCCAGTGACAGAATCTGAACAAATTGGACATGTGTACGTTTTATTTATTTTAGGTTGCTGTAAATGTTTCTTTTTCTCTTTCTTCTTCTCAACCTCTGACTCAACAGAGTCAATGGGCCGAATCTGTTCATCGATAAGTTTTTCAATGTTCGAGCTTTCATCGACCTCGTCCTCGACTACATCCACTAAATAATAAAATTCTTTCTTGCTCTCGTCATCAACATCGCAACGTCTGCTGTGATCATCTTCCAGTCGCATATCACTGCAATTTACCAGCGGGTCAATGGATTCTTTGGCACTTTCTTCCAGTTTATCATTACACAAATATTCTTCTTTAACAATGACACTTTCCAGATCACATTCCGACTCAACTGTATGATGTTCGATGGATTCAACCGCCACATTTAAGGAATCAGTGTTGCTATATGGGTTTTCCGAAACTTTTACAGAAAGGTTCGTTGTTTCAAGCCTTGCACGTATGGTCTTATCGGTCAACTCGCAAAGCATTTTGAATTCGTACGCCATTTGTAGGCGATATGCGCAATTATGGCAAATTTGTTTGGGAAGCAAGTCATCCATTTGAACCTAACGGCATAGTAGATTTTGGTTTGGAAAAAGAAAAAAAAAGAAACAGGATTCAATTATATCACTAGCCACTCCGCATAGTTTTAAATAACAAATTAGAAGGAACCGTTCCATTAGAGCTCCTTCTACCTGGTTTTTGAGCGAGATTGAAGCTCTAAGATCGCTAATCTAGTAACTTTGAATAGCTTCCTCAAAATATAATTCACTAGTTCGAGCACCATCAAAACAAAGATATCTTTCGTCCATGAACTCGGATCAGTCTCGACGGCGACCTATTTACGTTAAATTAGTAGTTGTAATTCAGAGGGCTGAGAATAGTCCTACTACCATTTGAGCCTAAGTCTACAGTGAATAGAGGCCGCTCAGAGAAGCAAACGTCGTCACAGGAATTCAAGTATTATGACATAAATAATCCGCGAAAACTACCTATTGCCCGTATAAAGTGGTAAGGTAGGTAGATTTTAGTTTCCTTAACCCCGTCAGAAGCATGGCCGCACTAACATCTCTACCAATAGCCGCTTTTAATTCAACGGATCTCAGACCATTTTCATACAAAACGACATACCGGTTTTAATCCCGATCTCATCGGATCAAAGTTGAAAGTCAATTGGTTGAAAGTCAATTTGTGTTGGCTCTATCTAAATGTATACTGGGTTCGCAACTCGCTCCCACGACGGCGAAGTATCTGTATGGTGGCTGTTTAAGTTGGCGTTCTTTTCAATCTGAGACCGTAATCCAGTAAAACCAACGCGACTAATAATGCCTTGTTGCGTTTCGATAACATATAAATTTTGGATGGTGCATTTGCTATCATCATCATCAAACTTGATGAAATTTGCATACTCGTTGCTAAAACTGCATCGTTCCTAAAGTTGTTGTTGTTGTTGGGGTAGCGATGCTTCAAATACTGCAGTCTTCTTGTATCGAGGGGGTTTGGCAGCTCTTGGTCGTTGAAAAACGGGTCGTTCCGGTACGAAGAACCGGCGGTCGCAGGAACGATCGTTCCTAAAGTCGGATGAAGTTATGAACCAATTCCGATGGCTTTGTAACGGTAAGAACCGATCTACATCTGGGGTCGTTTTTCCTGATCGTCAAAAGCTTTTCTTTCGCTCGGTGGGGACCATTTCCAAAAACTTCTTCGAGTACCATTGCGCAGCCCACTGAGGAATATCCAGTCTTTCACTTATTTCGCAAATAGTTCGATTTTATCGTGCCAAAACCAAAATTTTGCTTTTGTTTTCCGCACTTACTTTCTCCTATTTTTCACCCAAACTAACTTTTCTGCTTATTGGGGTTGTGGAAGACCAAGTTGCGGAAGCGTCTAGCCAAGGATAATGCGTTCGCTAGATCCGCTTTGCATCTCTCGAACGCGCTCATTGTTTCTAGTGTCCAAATGAGTTTGGTTTTGTTCTGTCTCTTGTTGCCAGAGATTAATGCCTGGGGCACACGTTGGTTCCGTGCGGCATGTGGAAAACGTCTGTTAGAAGTTAACCATTCCTAAGAACGATTTCAGCTGGTGAACGGTTTTGGGTTGTGGTGTCGCGGATATGCCCTCGGCCTTTTCTGGTAAGGGTTTCAATCCACTGGCTGACACTAGATGTCCGGGGAGCGAACTTCTGATTGGCCCGGTCGACAAAGACTTCAGACAGATGTTTCGGTGAAAAGATCAGGATGCCGTCGATATTGACGAATACGAAATCCAAACCTCGCAAAACTTCATGCATGAAGCGTTGGAAGGTTTGTTCAGCGTTGCACAGACCAAGTCATGCAGAAGGGTGTGATGATGGCCGTTTTTGGGATATCATCTGGTTCGACTGGAACACGATGAAAAGCTTTATGCAGATCCAGCACGGAAAAAACTTGCATTCTATGCAGTAAGGATGTGCAGTCTTGCAGGAAACTGATGGGGTACTTGTCCGAAAGCGTGCAAGCGTTTAGCGCGCGGTAGTCACCACACGGTTGCTGATCACCATTTGCCTTGCGGACCATATCAAGCGGGCTGTTCCATGCACTCTTCGATGGGCGGAAAATTTTAAATTCGGATGCGGTGACCGTGAGCTGCAAGTGTTTGTCAACTCATGTCTTCGTCGAATTTTAAGAATATTCTGGCCCGAAACATCCAATGAAGAGCTAAGTCGGCGTACGGGTCAGATGCCAATCGACGAATTGATACGCAGGCGAAAATGGCAATGGATAGGTCACACATTGCGGAACGATGATAACTGTATTACTTTGCATGCCATGAAATGGAACCCCATTTCCAACCAAGGCCGACCAAGAGGGGGTCCTCGAATATCATGGCGTCGATCTGTGGCAAAGGAGTGTCAGGCACTGGGTAAGTCTTTTGGGGAGTTGCGCCCCATTGCCCAGAACACAGTACGATGGCGCGCAGGAGTAGTTTACGCGCTATGCCCCACTAGGGGTTAAGGCAAAGTAGTAGTAGTATTCGTTTTACAGAAAAAAAGATCAAAGAGTAGAATTTATAAACCTATGAAACCGAACAACAGCTGGGTTTCTGGAGGGGTTCAGGGGACAACAGTCCAGACAGTCGAGGCCCGACGCCGAGCTGTAGCGCCAAAATGATGATGAGACTCTTTGAAATGGTAATGAGTAGTAAGGGTGGCGAAAAGTTTTTTTATTCGCTTCTATACAAGTATTTTTGCTATAAACCCGATCTACTGATATGTATTCAACTTACCGATATGTCGGCCACACGCCGTAGCATGTGCAGCAACTCTTCATTATCTTCATCGAAGATGTCCTTCAATCCATTGATGGCTTCACAAACACGACACATACGATCTATATTCATTTTTGCATTATTTATTTATACCGTTTACTAGAGATTAGAGTCGCAATTAACAAAACAAGACGCTCCCGTATCCTGGTTCTGGACGCTGCTGCTCACACTCGTAAAACGAAAAAATGCCGAACTCAAATGTCAATCCGTCGGCCCTCTCTTCGGTCTCTTCCACTGAACCAAACACGGATAATCCGATAACTATTCACAATATATACTAAAATACGCCGTGTTTTCAGGCGCCATGAAACGGGTTTCTCGAATGGTTTAAAAGCGCGTTGACATGATCAAACTACGGTTTGACAAGCTAGCATTTGATGAAAAGTTGAGCACCGTCCAACTACGGTTTGACAGGAGCACAAGACTTCAAACCAGTTTGACAACGAGTTCACACGTTCAAATAGGTGGTTTGTCAAACCGTAGTTTGATCATGTCAACGCGCCTTATGGCCGGTTGACACGTTCAAAGGACACTTTGCCAAAGTATGCTTTGGAAAGAATATCCACCATTGTGAATTACCACTTTGCCATTTGCCAAAAACGCTGGATTTAGCATTTCTAGGAAATTCACACCAAAACACATTATTCAGCCCACGATAAATTGAATAAAAGCCACCAACACATCACTACTTCCCGCTCCAACAACTTTTTTCTGTGAACTTATCGATTTACAATCAATTCTTTGGTGGGAATTTGAGCACCATCCTACTCTGCTTTGATGGGACGCTAGAGATGTCAAAGCACTTTGAAAGGGGGTTGACACGCTCAAAGTAACCTCAAAGTAGGTTGTCAACGTACTTTGCCAAAGTGTGCTTTGAAAGTGTCAACCGGCCATTAGACGGCTATTACACTATAAAAGTTCTTTTACAAATATTGTTTGTAAAATTTCGAAGAACTTTTCTAGTGTAATAGCCGCCTAAGAAAAGATTTGCGACGTGAACGTTGCTTGTTTCAAGTGCTTTTCTTGCATGCTTGCACACCTTCCCCCTCAGGCGACTAATATCATTCATAAAAGTTCTTTTAAAATATCGTGAGTCAAAGATATATGTAAAAGAACTTTAAGGCTGCGCGCACGTTAGCACACGTTCGCGTGTCGCGTTCATGTGTTTTATGTCAAACGGTTTTAGGCGGCTATTACACTATAAAAGTTCTTTTGCAAACATCTTTGACGAACGATATTTTAAAAGAACTTTTATGAATGATATTAGCCCCCTAAAGGGGAAGGGGTGCCAGCTTGTAAGAAAAGTACTTGAAACAAGCAACGTTCATGTCGCAGATCTTTTGTTAGGCGGCTATTACGCTAGAAAAGTTCTTTGAAAATGTCTTTTATAAAAGATATTTGTAAAATAACTTTTATAGTGTAATAGCCGCCTTAGTCTATGGTTTCCAGCCAAAGACGCGAATCTGTCAGTATGACAAATTCTCGGCTATTGTCGTATCAACAAATTGAGTTCATTATTGTGCTTTAAAATGGATAATTAGGTAAGAATTGAGTGGAAAAACAAATGACTGGGGAGTAGTAGGATGTGCATAAACACACATTTCATACTAAATTATTGGCTGTAACACACAATCACTGCCCAATAATGTAAAAGCCGACAGACTTTGAATAAAACGTTGATTTTTGAGAGTGGAGCACATTAATTTTAGGTGCAAATATATCAACTAGTAGTCAATAAATTCTAAAATTCGGATACATTAGTTAGAAAAGGATACTCATAGTGGGCTGAGAGAGAAATGGGGAACTAATACTAACTCAAAAGTAACGCTGTAGCTGTCATATTGCTACATTTGTCACTGTATAAGGGAGGAATTTTTAATTTTTTGTATGTATTAGCTGTCTAACTGCAGGGAGTCATGTTGTTATTGGTTACCGAGAGCGGAGAAATATTTTGTTTTGTTGGCATCCTTTTCTCAAAAATGTCCTTGTGGATTTGTATCGATTTTGTCTTATTCGCACAGTTTTGCTGTCAATTCACACTTTTACTACATTCGTTCTAAATGCGTACGTGATATATGAATTGCAAGTCTTACGCATACATATATACTGCGAAATTCAAATTTTTGTACTAAGTTTGTCGGCTTTATATTAATGGGCAGTGCACACAATAATGAACTTAATTTGGTGATACGACAACAGCCGAGCATTTGTCAATTCGACAGATTCGCATCTTTGGTTGCAAACCATAGACTCGAACCGTTTGACATAAAACACGTGAACGCTCAGAGGAACTTCTGGAGTGGCCCATAGGCTCAATTTATGGGACGAGAGAAGAGCGCGTTTAATTTTTCATGGGAGAGAGAAAGAACGGGACTTTTAATGCCAACCACCAATAGGACGCGGAAATTTGACAGCTATATATACAGCGGGGAGTCAGAAACGAAAACAAACATTTCAATATCGGTTTTCTGACAGAAAACTCACAAAAACAAGTAACGCGCACATCACATCTAAATATTTAATGTTTTACCTATAAGCAGACACCCCCGTCTTAGGGATTCGCTGGTTATTTTCGCAGTCACCAACGAGGCATTTCAATTTACCACAACTCACTACCGCACCAATTTGTCCTACCGGAAATTTCACTAGTGTCTTCTCTACATAATCGCGGCTCTTTACACTCAAAAACCGGCTCCAAACTTTCGCGAATTCAACCGTATTTCCTTTTTGCCACTTTTAGAACAAAGCGTTTGACAGCCATATGCACAACGTGATCTTAAAACCGTTAACTTTACTCTCCCAGCTCTCGACTTTTTCAAGAAGAAGATCGTCCCATTTTCAAGCTGTCAATTTGTATGGTTTGACAGGCATATACCCATTCCTGTGTTAGTTATATATTCAAATCGTGAACGCGACACGCGAACGTGTCCCAACGTGCGCGCAGCTTATAGTGTAATAGCCGCCTTAAGGTCGGTTGACATGTTCAAAGTACACTTTGCCAAAGTACCAAAGTATGACTTGGAAAGAATATCCACCATTGTGTACTTTGCCATTTGCAAAAAAACGCTGGGTTTAGCATTTCTAGGGAATTCACACTAAAACACAGTATTCAGACTACAATAAATTGAATAAAAACCACCAACAGCTCACTGCATCCCATCTGCATCGGGAAACCAAGATGATGCCTCTATAATAAGTGTCACCATACACTGTCGAACTCGAACACGAACCTGGTACAAATGTCCTCTGACACACACACACTTCACATAGATGTGGAGAAAGCCGGTCCACTTGTGCTAGGTTCGTGTTCGACAGTGTATGGTGACACTAAGATACCACAACAAGCTTCTTGCCAAACAATATCTGGTAGGTTGTTACCGGAGGTAACGCCCCAACAGTAACCTCATGGACAAGACGCCACCACCAAGCCATGTTAGGCGTGATTGGGGGGCCCTCGAAAGAGATGTTCAGAGGTACAAAAGGGTTCCCTTTGATAACGACGCATACTGATCAGCATTTGCAGCAATACATCATGAGGAGGTACAGTCATCAATTGCAGGACTAGGTCAAAATGTAGTTCTCTCGGCACCTGAGAGTTTTTCCCTCGTTTGTCAAATTAACTGACTGAAGGTGGCAATTTGTGTCGGTTTTTTACAATGTTTTTGTTTTTGCCTACTTTCTCCTATCAGCTGTTGCTTCCTCGGTTGCGGTATAATTGGAAATCACAACAAATTATTTGACAGCCGGGGGGGGTGGAATTTTTATAGTGTGTGTAATATGTCAGTGTGCAAACGGGTACCAGAAATTTAAGCTGATTTCCGTTATTTATATAGTCTTCATCACAGAGAATACCTATGGAGGAGCAATCCGCATATACTCAACACTAAACTATTTGAAGCAATTCCAGTCGTAAAAAGTAGAGAGAGACACACGCCCTCCACTGCGCAACACCCGCGCAGTCTATATAAAAGCACAGGAAGCACGCAAGATGTCATCCCATCTCCTACTTTTCCAATTGGAACAATAACATTCCAGTCTGTCTCTCTGCCGCGGAACACCCGCCCGGTCTATATAGAGCAAAAGAGATGTCAAATTTCCATCCCCCTTCCTACTTCCTCACTTGTGCCGAATTGCTTCGTTTCTCTCGCTCTTTTTCAGTTCCTCATATACTCTCTCTTCAAAGGTCTTCATATTCTCAGCTCGGCACAACCTCCAGCCATTTCTCCTGAAGTGAGAATACTTCCGAGAGCAGCCAGAACGAGACTTGCTCAACTTCGGTCAGACTGGTGTTCGGGTCCTAACTCCCCATGAACACATGCCCCTACACACACCTCATGACGTAGAACACGTTTTCAATTGCCAGCTGCACCTACACACCTGACTCCCAGGTCGCTGTGGGAGAACCCCGTAGAAGCAGCCACTTTTTTTTCTATCCCTTAACAACGAGGAAGACAACGAACTTTAGCACGCTACTACGACTGCCGATTCTACGCACCCTTTGAAGAGAGAGTATATGAGGAAGTGAAAAAGAGCGAGAGAAACGAAGCAATTCGGCACAAGTGAGGAAGTAGGAAGGGGGATGAAAATTTGACATCTCTTTTGCTCTATATAGACCGGGCGGGTGTTCCGCGGCAGAGAGACAGACTGGAATGTTATTGTTCCGATTGGAAAAGTAGGAGAGGGGATGACATCTTCCGTGCTTCCTGTGCTTTTATATAGACTGCGCGGGTGTTGCGCAGTGGAGGGCGTGTGTCTCTCTCTCTACTTTTTACGACTGGAATTGCTTCAAGTAGTTTAGTGTTGAGTATATGCGGATTGCTCCTCCATAGTTATTCTCTGTGTACGCACCGGACCGACCCTTTTATCAGCAACGGCCAAGAGTTGCCAAACCCCCTCAACGCCAGAAGACGTTGCTAGTACAACAACGAACTATAGCATATGTAACACACACACCAAACTTCCGACCTTTGCTACTACAACGACAAGTAAATGAGATCATGCTAACTCATCTCGAGTCCTTAGTCCAAACTGGATACTTCTGTTAGCTGTTCACTTTGGCGAAGCGTTGCATCGCATGATAATTGCGGGACGTGTCCCGCATTTCCAGGTCAAGTACGTAAAGCCCTAAGACGAGATAACTTAAATCCGAATGAAATAATATCTTAATTAAAAATACTTCTTTATTTCTCCCATTAAAACAAGTTTTCTTTAATTCTGCAATAATGATTGCGATTCAATTATATTTCATTATACGGATCTAAGCAGACATCTTGGCTGTCAACGGTATCTTTCAGATTTATACTTAATTCGCCAATATCACTTCCGTGAATCGTTAAACAGTGTTCATCCAATACAACTATTTTCGTTGTATTCTCCTGTTCGACATTCAACGCCTCCATCGAATGAACCTTCCGGTGATGACCTTTCAAACCTTTTATATCAATGAAGCACGCCAAACATTGGTCACATTTGTACGGTTTCTCGCCCGTGTGAATTCGCTCGTGCACTCTCAGTGTACCGCTACTTGTGAAACGCTTTTCGCAAAACTTACATGTGTACCGTCTGGCGGCTTCTGGATCATGAATACCAAGTTTGTGAGTTTTCAAGTGGACTGCCTGGCGAAAACCCTTTCCACATATATCGCAACTATAAGGTCTCTCGCCGGTGTGACTGAGCGTATGTCTCTCTAAGGTAGCCTTACAGTGGAATATCTTGTGACACACTGAACATTCGAATTCTTTCACACCCGAGTGGATTAGTCTGTGTGCTATTAAATTTCCAGCCGAATTACACTTTTTATACCTTTTGCGCCGCGATGTGTCAAAATCAGGCCGGTGAATTCGCTTGTGGTAATTCACGGCCGTGGGTGTTTTAAATCTGAAATTATGGAGAAGCGCTTTAATCGTCATTCAGGTTTATAACTTAGTCAGTTATTCGTACTCACCTTTTGTCGCACACATCACATACGTAATTGCGTTCGTCACTATGAGTCGCGACATGCTGTTGCAATGACGATCTCCGGGAAAACTGAGCTCCACACACATCGCAACAATGTGGCCGGATTTTATCATGGCATTGTCTTATGTGCCGTAGTAAGTTCGCAGAATTCGAACACTCCTTAGGGCATAGATGACACAAAGCTTTGCTTCCTTTATGGATTTCCATATGAGACTTGAGTCCACTAACTCTGCTGAACGTTTTACCACAAATGCTGCATACACGCCCGTGCGACCTCTTGTGTACCACGAATTTCATATACTCGGTAAAAGTGGAGGGACAAAAGGGGCAAGTCCACGTTTCGCGCGGTTTTAATTTTGACAGCTTTTTTGTTTTTACTTTGGAAGTTGACGTCACACGTTTAGATATCTGAAATGTTAAATTTAATTTAATAATGTAGGAAGGAAATATGAGTACTGCTAATGAGTAGTACCATATTTTTTATTGCTTATTTATTATTAGCAAAAGAAAATATTTTTAAAAGCTAATGGACTTCAATTCAACTTACCGTTGAAGATTTCGTGACGGCTTGCTGATCAATATCAGGCTGCAATGTTAGCTTGGTGTTTTCAGTCGTTACTTCAGCGGTATTTTCAAAAGTGTCATTAATGCAATTATTCAAGTCTGAAGTTCCTTCTACAAAATCTTCGTCCACCTCAATAATATCATTCTCATCAAATTCCATTCCTCTGTAATCTAAGAATCCTTGATTGATTACATCGTCTTCCGGATAATCTTCGGTGTCACATTTGTATGGTTTCTCGCCCGTGTGAATTCGCTCGTGCACTCTCAGTGTACCGCTACTTGTGAAACACTTTTCGCAAAAGTTACATGTGTACCGTCTGGCAGCTTCTGGTTCATGAATACGAAGTTTATGAGTTTTCAAGTTGGCTGCCTGGCGAAAATCCTTTCCACATATATCGCAACTATAAGGTCTCTCGTCAGTGTGAATGCGCGTATGTATCTTTAAGGCAGCCTTAGAGTGGAATCCCTTGTGACACACTAAACATTCGAATTCTTTCACACCCGAGTGGATTAGTCTGTGTACTATTAAATTTCCAACCGAATTACACTTTTCATATCTTTTGCGCCACGATTTGTCAAAATCAGGCCGATGCTTTCGCTTGTGGTAATACACGGCCATGGGTGTTTTAAATCTGAAATTATGGAGAAGCGCTTTAATCATCATTCAGGTTTATAACTTAGTCAGTTATTCGTACTCACCTTTTGTCGCACACATCACATACGTAATTGCGTTCGTCACTATGAGACGCGACATGCAGTTGCAATGACGATCTCCGGGAAAACTGCGCTCCACACACATCGCAGGAATGTGGCCGGATTTTATCATGGCAATGTCTTATGTGCCGTACTAAGTTCCCATGATTCGAACACTCCTTAGAGCATAGATGACACAAAGCTTTGCTTCCATTATGGATTTCCATATGAGACTTGAGTCCACCAACTCTGCTGAACTTTTTACCACAAATCCTGCATGCAAGCCCGTGCGACCTCTTGTGCGCCACGAATTTAGCATACTCGGTAAAAGTGGAGGGACAAAAGGGGCAAGTCCACGTTTTGCGCGGTTTTAATTTTGACAGCTTTTTTGTCTTTACTTTGGAAGTTGACGCCACACGTTTAGATCTCTAGAAAATAATGTTAAATTTAATTTAATAATGTAGGAAGGAAATATGAGTACTGCTAATGAGTAGTACCATATTTTTTATTGCTTATTTATTATTATTATTTATTATTAGCAAAAGAAAATATCTCCAAAAGCTAATGGGCTTCAATTCAACTTACCGTTGAAGATTTCGTGACGGCTTGCTGATCAATATCAGGCTGCAATGTTAGCGTGGTGTTTTCAGTCGTTACTTCAGCGGTATTTTCAAAAGTGTAATTAATGCAATTATTCAAGTCTGAAGTTTCTTCGACGAAATCTTCGTCCACCTCAATAATATCATTCTCATCAAATTCCATTCCTCTGTAGTCTAAGAATCCTTGATTGATTATATCGTCTTCCGGATAATCTTCGATGACTATGATACTCGTATTATCCTGATCAAAAATAGACTTTACGATGATTCCTTCGATGGGCTCAATTTTTATAGATGCGCAGCCGTCGTCAGATTTGTCGAGAGGTTGTTGCAGCGTGTCGACGGGCTCAATTTTAATGACTCCATGAAGTCTTCCTCGCAGAAGTTTATCCGCCTTTTTACATTGCGCTACAAACTCGTATGCCATTTTTAGACTATTCGCACAGGGATAACAAATCAGTTTTGGTAGCAAGTCGTCCTTTTTAACCTTGTAGTGTGGGAGTTGTTTTATTTTTATGTAAGAAGAAAAGCGAATGTGTTTTCCGTTTAGTTGATTGGTTCCTCCATTTTATGATTAATACTGAATTAAGAATGAATTATGTTGTAGTCCAGTTTAACGCAAAATACATACATATGTAAAGTATGTTTTTTAAAGCATAAAATTTGCTAAAAATTTCATTTTTCAAGTTCATTTTTCTACAATCAATAGCAGCTATGACACTACCAAAACAGGCAAAAGTCTAGGACGTCGCAAAATTTTCAGTTTTTGTTTAGTCTTTAAGCAAAGTACTAAGGTCCGCTTTTCGTGCGAAATCTCATACAAAAACTGTCAAAAGTTTCGTTCGCACGAAAAGTTTCCGCTCTCTCAAGTAACGCCTCCTTATAGCATAAAAGTCCTCAAAGTAAATCCTCCCAGTCAGATAAGAATAGAAGCTTGATCGATCCTGAATCGAAGACTGTCTACTAAGGAATCGATGACTTTATCGATGAAATGTCAGAGAGATTTGTCCGGCGTGACCTCTTACCGAAAATGCGGAGAGGAATAAATCCAAAATCGATGACTGTAGTCAGTGTAGAATCGACGCTGAGATCGAATTAGGATCGATGACTGCAGTCAACGTAGAATCGACGCTGAGATCGGATTCGGATCGATGACTGTAGAAATGTGTAGAATCTATTTAAGCCTGATATATTGTACAATTCGTCCAGAAACTAAAAGTGTCGTGAAATCTCGAGTAAAATTCACGCGAAACTTTTCACGGAAAAATTCATTTTGAGCCGGTTTAAAATTTTTGTATTGATTTGACGGCACTTTTCATTTAACCGCGGACTGCATACCAGGCTTATAGAAACCAAAAACAAAACATATTCCGTATTTGATGATATAACAACAACATGCCTCGCCAAAGATACTTTAATGAATTCAAATTTCAGGCAAATTGATTACCAAAATCGATGTATGATCGAAGACATTTCGATTCCCTTCACATCAGAGAGAAACTGATGACAAAGGAGAACATTTGAATATTTCGAGCTTCGGAGACAAACCGATGAATGGAACCGCTATAGGATCGAAAAGTTTTCGATTCCACTGGGTATCGGAGACAAATGTTTTGCTGGGTTGTAGAGATTTTTTTTCCCCTACAGAAAACTACTTTGTCTTAACCCCTAGTGAGGCATAGCGCGTCAACCACTCCTGCGCGCCATCGTACTCTATCCTGGGCAATGGGGTGCAACTCCCCAAACGACTTACCCAGCGCCTTACACTCTTTTGCCACAGATCGACGCCATGTGATTTTGGGGCCTTGGTTGGAAATGGGCCTAAATTTCATGGCATGTAAAGCAATGCAGTTGTAATCCTTCCGCAATGTCTGACCTATCCACTACCATTTTCACCTGTGTATCAATTCGTCGATTGGAATCTGACCCGTACGCCAACTTAGCTCCTTAAAACATCCCAAAATAAAATAAAAATAAAAAACAATTATTAAAAATAAATAATTAAAAACATAAAGTAAAAACTTTTTCTTTTTGCACATTCGGGAGTTTTATGCCGGCACCACATTATGCGGGATTCGCCGAATCACGAGCCAACTGGAAAACACATTGTGCACACCAAAGCACCGTGCGTCTCTCCCGTCCAATGATTCATCGGGTGAACAAAATGCTCCACGAGTGCTTGATCGGAATTCTTTGCATTGGATGAATTTTGTTCACTCGTAGGTGCTTGGATGTGCACAACATGTTATCCACTTGGCTCGTGATTCCGCGAATCCCGCATAATGTGGTGCCGGCATTAGAGTGACACGAGCGAAAACTGACAAATAATACGAGTGAAAAGTGATTTTTTCACCCCGAAAACTAAAAATATCCCTAAATCGGATAAGTGAATTTGAATTATAAAATGACGTCTGACTCGCAATGGATTTAGATTCTTCCCGAAATTTGGACGAGGAACATTCGGAGTGCGTTCATTTTGTCCCGCATCCAAGTGGACGTTAATGTGTGCCTACCTTTAGGGTGGCCACACACTCTCGAACACGAACATGGTACAAATGTCCTGCGAGTAGCTCAAGATACACACACACACACTCTTCACACAAATTTGAAGAAAACCGGTCCTCTTGTACCATATTCGTGTTCGACAGTCTGTGGCCAGGCCTAAAGTGGTCACTTGGAATGACCACCACCAAGTTATAGCCCAAGAAATAGAGAGTTTCACCAGTCTAGCATCAATGTCTTCTGAACAACATGTGGAAATAAAGCCTATACTCAATCGCCCAACCCCTTGTGGGGTTAGGGCAATTGAGTATAGGTTGGTGGAATAGTAAAAAAAAAAGTTTTCGTCAGGTCACGACTATCCATGTGGCCCAGTTAACGTTTCGTTGGCATAAACTAGTTTCGGAGAATGCAGTTGCCAGCATGCATCTCCTGCTCCCCCCTTTTAGTTGCCTACCTGTGACCAAGTCGGGAGATGCTGTGGCTTATTATTACGCCCCGCACCACAGGAGTAAGACAACACAAACATCCATGGCCATGAACGTCGTCGTGGACGGGATTCGAACCTGAAACGTCTGTAGTCAGACATGATACTGATGCGTCTTCGAACTCAGCTACTGGTCGCCTAAACCAACCTAAAACGTGCCATACACGCAGCGATCGATCGGCCGATCCGTCGCGCGATATCGATATTGGCCGATAGATCGGCATGTGTATGCCCTTAACGTTGATTTATTTGACAGTTCCATATAATTTTTATCAGCTGATATTTTGTGGCGATCCATCGGCCGCAGTAGTCCGGATGGCGCATCGGTTAGCACGTTCGCCTTCAACGCACTGGGCCCCGGTTCGATTCCGGGGATTTACGTGTCGGACTATGAGCCCACTCAGCTGTTAAATGAGTACCCATTATGGGGTAAATAACTCGGTTGAGCGTGTTGCTGATCACATACCTCTGCACAAAAACCGTCACGATCTAGAAAATGAGATGATGCTAACTCATCTCGAGGCCGTGGTTCAAATTGGACTGTTGCGCCAGTTATTTATCTATCGGCCGATCGATCAAGCGACGGATCACTCCATGTATGGCGGCTATTAGGCATTTTTAGGGTTTTGCAGTAAAAACAAAACCCTTATCAAATCGGTCAAATGTCTGTCTGTCCATAGAATATCTCACGAACGGCTAAAGCTACATATATGGAATTTTTTGGGAATATGTAAAATTATTTTAATTCGCCGGAGAAAGCGATGCGTCGTAATAGGCTGACTTTAAGGGGAGGTCTCCATAGAGGGGAAATGAAGGTCAAACCGGAGTGTGTTGAGACATCAGTCTCATGTTTGACTACCGGCGTTTTGGGTTCAAATTCCGTCCACGACGACGTTCGTGGCCATGGATGTGCAGGAGGTGCATGCTGGTTCTGTTGCATTCTCCGAAACCAGTTTATGCCAACGAAACGTAAACTTGGTCACATGGAACAGTTGACGCGCTATGCCCCACCAGGGGTTAGGGCAATTGAGTAAATGGGGTATGAGAAAGGTGACACCGAGTACATTCCATTCTTGGCATTTTCATCAAATTTTTAAAAAAGGGGAAGATAGGAGATAGTAACTCGTCGCACCCCCTTAACTTAGAAATAGGGAAACTTACAGAAAGTTGGCTTTTCAAAATAGGTTAATAATAGTATATTTCTATAGTTATAGTCTACAGTTAGCACACCCCTGCACCCCCAAACATATCCCAAGTCAAAAATATGGATGGCCAACGATAATCAACACCATGGGTAATAGCACCTTTAAGTTTCGTAATAATCACGTGATATTTAATAATAGTAGGCTGGTTGCTGCATCTACTTTCTAATTCAAAGAATTTATTTTTAATATATTTTTATGCACGCTTGCAATTTGCTATATCGTCTTAACATGAATGGTTAAGCATCCCCAATTGTAGAACCGATCATCTCTTATTGGAATGGGATACTACAAAATTCTCGGATTGCGGGCGAAGCCCTGTATTCCGGTTTTATTTTATATGTACTTGTGTCATGACACATTCCATATAAAAAAATGATATTCTATTATATATTATATAGTGTAACTGCGGCTTAATCAAAAATGCAGAACTACCATAAGGTAAAAACCGTCTATTTATTGAATATAGAAACGGGTATTACCCCAACGAATATAAAAAGTCAACTTACGAATATGCAGGTTAGTCGTTGTAACATGACCACTAGCTTCCCATCCTCCTCATCGAAAATATCCATTAATCCATCCGTAGCTTGGCAAGTGCGACACATAGAATCATCACCCATTATAAACGAAATAAGCTATGCATGGACAATCATTACCTATTCTGTCCTCGAGGAAATAAAGCAGAATGCCGAATAGGTTGACATCCGAAAAAAGCCAATGCCAAACATGCCAAATGACCAAATGACATACGGTATTCACAATAGAGTGTAAACATTGTGTGCGTTCAGAAGGAACTGAGCAACTTCCGCTCAGCGAACATGTTCAGAACGAGCGGGTTCAGAAGTGACTGAGCAACTTCCGCTCGGGTGATCATGATCAAATTTCACCGAGCAAGAAATATTTCTGCTCACTGATCAGTGCTCAGTGCTCAGGTTCTTCTTCTTCTTTTTCAACCTCACGCTCATGTTGCGAGTTTCCGAGTTTTGACAGTTATCAAATTGGTTGTTGTGTTTTCGCCGTTTTCGGCTTCTAGTTCTTTGGTTTTCGGGTGCTTCTGAATTTGTTTTCACGTTGTTCGTGATTTTTGTAATGGACAGCGTGGGATTCATGTATTTTCCACTTTTCGGCACTTGAAGTCTAGAATTGTCATCGTCAGCTTTCAGCTGGTCGATTTGTCAGCTGGTGAAGTAGCGTTCAGAAGGTGCAGACTCCAAACCGAGCAGCTCCGGAGCAGCTCGCGAGCAGTTGCGGAGCTGCTCGCGAGCGGTTTCTGCTCTTTTGCCACCTTCTGAACGCACTCAATGTGTGCGTTCAGAAGGAACTGAGCAACTTCCGCTCAGCGAACATGTTCAGAACGAGCGGGTTCAGAAGTGACTGAGCAACTTCTGCTCGGGTGATCATGATCAAATTTCACCGAGCAAGAAATATTTCTGCTCACTGATCAGTGCTCAGTGCTCAGGTTCTTCTTCTTCTTTTTCAACCTCACGCTCATGTTGCGAGTTTCCGAGTTTTGACAGTTATCAAATTGGTTGTTGTGTTTTCGCCGTTTTCGGCTTCTAGTTCTTTGGTTTTCGGGTGCTTTTGAATTTGTTATCTCGTTGTTCGTGATTTTTGTAATGGACAGCGTGGGATTCATGTATTTTCCACTTTTCGGCACTTGACGTCTAAAATTGTCATCGTCAGCTTTCAGCTGGTCGATTTGTCAGCTGGTGAAGTAGCGTTCAGCAGGTGCAGACTCCAAACCGAGCAGCTCCGGAGTTGTTCGCGAGCGGTTTCTGCTCTTTTGCCACCTTCTGAACGCACTCATTGAGTGCGTTCAGAAGGTGGCTGAACGCTGAACGCTACTTCACCAGCTGACCACCGCAAAAGTTTTAAAAAGTAGCCGGTTTTGTTTAGGTTTCCTGCAAAAAGCTACCCACATTCATCTTTAAGAACATACAAAACTACTTACCACAAACAGAATTGAAATCATACGAAAACGGCGAAAACACAACCTAAACACAACAAACCCAATTTGACAACTGTCAAAAGTCGCAACATGAGCGTGAGGTTGAAAAAGAAGAACCTGAGCACTGATCAGTGAGCAGAAATATTTCTTGGTCGGTGAAATTTGATCATGCTCACCCGAGCAGAAGTTGCTCAGTCACTTCTGAATCCGCTCGTTCTCATCATGTTCGCTGAGCGGAAGTTGCTCAGTTCCTTCTGAACGCACACACTGCGTTCCTAAACGCCAGCGCTGAGTCAGCACCTAGAAGCGATTAGTGCCGCATTTGATTTGTCGTAGAAATCCTTGCGCTGAGCTAAGCGCTTTCGGAACATTCCTGTTTCGCAACTTTTAGGAGATTTCTCTCTAAGGCGGCTATTACACTATAAAAGTTCTTTTACAAATATATTTGACGAACGATATTTCAAAAGAACTTTTATGAATGATATCAGCCGCTAAAGGGGGAAGGTGTGCAAGCATATTAGAAAAATAGTTGAAACAAGCAACGTCCATGCAGCAAATCTTTTCTTAGGCGGCTATTACACTATAAAAGTTCCTTGAAAATAGCTTTCATAAAAGATGTTTGTAAAGAACTTTTATAGTGTAATAGCCGCCTTAAGGCCGGTTGACACGTTCAAAGTGCACTTTGGCAAAGTAGGACTTGGCCAGAATATCCACCATTGTGAATTACCACTTTGCCACTTGCAAAAAACGCTGGATTTAGCATTTCTAGGGAATTTATATCAAAACACATTGTTCAGACCACCGTAAATTGAATAAAAAACACCAACAACTCACTATTTCCCGCCCCAACAACTTTTTTCTGTGAACTTGTCGATTTAGAGTCAATTCTTTGATGGAAAGTTGAGCACCATCCTACTTTGCTTTGATAGGACGCTAGAGACTTCAAAGCACTTTGAAGGGGGTTGACACGTTCAAAGTAACCTCAAAGTAGGTTGTCAACGTACTTTGCCAAAGTGTACTTTGAACGTGTCAACCGGCCCTTAGGAACGCAGCCATTTAAATGTCGGTTGACACTTTAAAGAACACTTTGGCAACCTTCTTTAAGGTTACTTTAAAAGTGTAAACCCCTTTCAAAGCGCTTTGAAGTCTTTCCCGCTCACTCAATCAAAGCGTAGTAGGACAGCTCAATCACCAGCTGTTGCTATGCTTGACAGACACTTCGAACCAAATGGTTCGCAACCACCACCGAACCACGTCAATTTCAATACAAGGATGGCAATGACAGTCATGCGTTCGTTCCTGCGGCAGCCGGTTCTACGCACCGGAGCGACCCGTTTTTACAACGGCCAAGACTGCCAAACCTCTTCAATGCAAGAAGGATGTGTGTCTGTGTTACATCCTGTACCTGTTTTTTATGTTTATTGGGAGCAACACATCTCGGCGCAATTGCTCTCAATACTACATACTTCTCCGCGCCGGCATTGAAGACAACTCAGGTCCTTAGATCTGCTGCGTATGCAATAGAGAGCTGCATCCCAATGCAAAGTCAGTGAGGTGCAACTGTTGCGACGAGTAGTGCCATCTGAGAAACTGTTCCGGTCTAAACCATCACAGGCACTGGAATCCTTCGTTTACCACCAGTAAGTGTAGAAACCGATGTCCACAAGCAGCGAGCTCATCAAACACGCCTCACCTTCCTTCACCAGTGAGCACCCACACTAACTTTCAGTCAACCCCAACGACTCCTGCGAATAGACCCAGTAGCATTCCCCAACAAAAGAACTTTACGGCTGCACCACCGATCGCCATTTTCGATACGCTCTCACTCATCCAACTAAATTGCAACGGGCTGCAAAACAAAGTTGCCGAACTCGCTTCATTCATGGACAGACACCGCATTCAAGTTGGAGCCATCCAGGAGACGAAACTACATCCCAATTCGTCCCTCAACGCTCATGGAAATTACATCATCATAAGGAAAGACAGGCTGACCAACGCTGAAGGAGGACTTGCTTTCATCATTCACCATTCCGTGCAATACGGGGAAATAGATGTCACCAGCAACTTGCGGCCCGATGGTTAGCCACTTGTAAAAATTGTGTACGATTTCTTGTCATTGATCTCGTTGCTAAGCCAATTTGTTTCCTGGACTGCAGTAATGCTCAGTTTGTACTTTTCGACCTGTTACAGGAGGGCCTTCTCGGCCCCCGGTTTGTTCAGGGAGCGTACATTCCAGGATCCGAAAGAATAATCCTTTAGTCGTTTGCGTAGTCGTCGTTGTTGATCCGTCCAATCCGAGGCTTTTGTTCCAGGTTTCTTGACATGAAGTGGTTTTTACAAGGACGAGTTGTCAGCACATCGCTTAACCCCATTCAGGGGATGGCCTCGGAAGATAGCTGCTTCAGATGGTTTAATAAACGCGCTGGAGTTCACACAACTATGTTGCAGGTTCAACTACGCAAGTAATTCCATCCTACTAAACCTGAGACGCTTAGATGTTGGTCAGCGATTCAGGCTATAGCTATCCACCCTTTTCCAAATGTCTTATCGCTAAGACTTGGCCGTTAGCGGTTTGAAACACTGCCGTTACCAGGGGCCGCCCACGTGGAGGACTTTGGACAAGGTCTTTTGCAATGACATACTCCACTTTTATTCTCAAAAAGTTTAGAATTTCGCGTATGGCGTTAAAAACGTGAAAATTTTTCTTTTGATAAAAAATGGTTCGGCTTGATGTTGAAGTATATTATTCTCATCCTAGCCTTAAGCTCGCAGCCCATGAACGAGCACAACCACGACCAAACTTCCATCGAACCATCAAATATCATAGAACGGTGGAAATAGGGGGAATTTTTTTTCCACACGTTCTATGAAATTGTTGGTTCGATGGAAGTTTGGTCGTGGTTGTGCTCGCTCATAGGTGGAGACCTTTAACCCCTAGTGGGGCATAGTGCATCAACTACTCCTGCGGGCGATCGTACTCGGTTCTGGGCAATGGGACGTATCTGCCCCCACGACTTACCCAGAAACTCAACCCTTTCGCCACAAAACGGCGTCAGGACATTCATTCATTCATTCATTCATTGGGAATGGGGTCCCATTTCATGGCATGTCCAACAATGCAGTTACCACCCTTCCGCAATGTGTGATCTATCCTTCATGATTCTGTTGAGAGAGACAGCTTCGTGCGGCTCTAGTTAAAAGGATCCCTACACCTGACTCACGACCTCTACCGGTAGCTTTACCGGAGTACGACATTACAGTGCTACGCGTTGGAAAGATAAATTCTCCGCTGTTCCACCAAATATCTCACTAGCTCCTAAGTTTAATGTATACCACTGAAACTCGCTGTCTATTTGAAAAAATCGTTCGTTCTGGGGACCTTTGATCCTTTGTCCAGGAGAGTACGCATTCATTCTAGAAACCAGTATTTGTCATTGAACGATAGCCAAAAGTCGTAACCGGTGAGTCAATCCTTATCGGAGGCATAGTTCACGTTTCGTTAGCATATGTAAGTTTTCGGATGATACAAGTTGCCGGTATACATATCCTGTCCTTTGTAGTCGCCTTCTACAACATGCCGGGAAAAGCTGTGGCATTATTCTTACGCCCCACACCACATCCAATACAAGCTTTTTCATAAGTTTAGCCTACCGATATCCAACTTTGCTGCCTGTTTATCCTTTGTACCCTAAAGGGTATTGTCGCAGGATAGTGAGCACTGAAATTTATCACAGAAGAAAACAAAAAACGATAACTTCAATAAATTACAAAATATGTCTTTATTTCTCCAATCTGTTATAATTCTGTTCCAACTAATTCATTCCATGAATCTGAAACGAAATCTTGGTCCTCGACAATATATTCCTGACCCAAACTCAGTTGACCAATATCACTTTCATGAGTCGTTATTGAATTGCGTTCATCCAAAACAACCACCTTTCTTGCATTCGGCGTGTCTATCGAATGGATTTTCCGACGATGCCTCTTCAGGCAATTTGTATCAATGAAGCGCAACGAACAGATGTCACATTTGAATGGTTTCTCGCCCGTGTGAATTCGCTCATGAACTTTCAGTGTACTGCCACTCGTGAATCTTTTTCCGCAGCACTTACACGTGTACCGTCTGGCTGCTTCCGGTTCATGAAAACGAAGTCTATGGGTTTTCATGTGGACTTGTTGACGAAACCCTTTTCCACATGTATCACAAGTGTAGGGTCTCTCGTCCGTGTGAATGCGCATATGAAAGCTTAATGTCGCCTTCAAGTTGAATCTCTTGTGACACAGTTCACATTCAAACTCTTTCACATCCGAGTGAGTTTGTTTGTGTTGTAGAAAAGCTCCGACCGAATTCGACTTTTTGCCACAATGCTCACATATATATACTCCTCTTCTTCTTCGACTGACAAAATCAGGCCTATGCCTTTTCTTGTGAATATACAGGGCGCCGCGCGTTTTAAAACTGAAATTACGAACAAACATTAGAGACATCATTTCAAATGGTAACTAAGTCAAATGTACTGTACAGAACGGATAAATGCAAAACGCTTAAGTGCAAAAACTGCATTTGTGCAAAATATATAAAAGCCCGGTGACTTTTCACCTATTTTTCATATAATATTACCTCTGTAGGTGCAAAACGCATAAGTGCAAAACACGCTTGAGTGAAATGGAAATGTATGACAGCCCCATCAAAAACACAAGCAAATTGCAACGGATAAGTGCAATAGATTTTCGCATGCGCATATATAATAGGTCAGTATTAAGTAAATTCGTTGGCCTTAGAGGAAATAATTATGAAGATCTGGGAATAATTTTAATCTCTTTTATAGAACATACATAGATAAGCTTAACTGGTAGATGAAAATCCGAGAAATTTGAACCCTTTTTTAACATTTTCCTTACAACTTCAAACCGTTGTCTCAGATCGAAAAATTTAATAGGACGTAAATTAAAGAGCGTTGAATTCTGCGTCCAATGCACTGCTCAAGGACGAATAATTTAGGGAATAGCCCATGGAAATCAGATAAAATGTTTACTAGATATAGCTCCGAAAAATAAAATCAAAATGTGTGGACAAAATCTTGCTGTTTTATTTTACTTTTCTCGGGTTTTCACCTAAATATCATATTAATTTTATTAGAAAAAATCCGTTTTGTTGTAAATAAATTTTAAATTTATTAAAAAACTGGAGTCCGAAGCGTATATACCCTAGACTTGTACAGACCTAGTGATTATACCAAAAGCACCAATTGGCAACGACCATATGCATTAAAAGTGAGTTTCCCATATGGCCAGTTTATAGGGGAGGTTGGCCATTGGTCATTCAGGAGGCTCTTGGCCAGTCTCAAAATCAATTAACTAAACCATTATAAAAATATTTGTCGAACTTTTCAAGTCGCTAGCTTTATTCTATGGAAAGTTATTGCTTATTTGAAGTCTCACTTGCAGGGGAGGCAGGGGTTTCTTGAGTCGGATCTGGCCCATCTTTAATACCAACTAACTTATCCTACTTTAAACATTCGACCAAAATTTCAAGTCGCCGGCTTCATTCTATCAAAAGTTATCGCTTATTGGAAGTTTCACTTGTAGGGGAGGTAGGGGTTCCTTCGGTCGGATCTTGTCCATTTTCAATACCAACCAACTAGATCCTACTATAAACATTTGACCAAAATTTCAAGTCTCTAGCTTCATTCTATCGAAAGTTATCGTGCGAATGGACAGTTATCGTGCGAATGGAATCAGGAGGTGACCCTGATCATTTATATATTTTATATACATTGCTATACCTCCGGAGTCTCCTTTAAAGTGTTATAAAAAGCACACTTGTGCACACATATTTTTTATTTTCCAAAGCTTCCAAAATATCTAGTCAGAGAGAAACAGCCGCTCTTAATGCTCTTAGGATACATATAACCTCCGATGTATCCGGTAGTGATATTGGTCACATGACTATTCCGAACAAATTCCTCGCATGCGGATCTGCCTAAGATCAGATTGGATGATCACGTATTCATGCTTCGGTAATAGATTCATAGCTCTCATTCCATATCACTAGGAATGGGAAAATGGCAACCTCTGCCCAGACCCCAGGTGTATCATATATGGTGCACCGATGGGTCTAAAACTGAACAGTGAGTTGGTGCGGACGGCTTTGGACCCAACACATGGATACATGGCCTACCGTTTTACAAGCCGAGATCCATGCTATTGAAGTCTGCGCCAGGGTAATTCTGGAAAACAATAGCCAAGCAGCCATTAAGGCTCTCTTCACTTAAGCTCTCTTCATCCTAGTGAAAGAGTGTCATGAACTTCTCCCATGTCTGGCGACCTTACACCCCATATTTTTGTATTGGGTGCCAGATCACCGTGGCAAGGGAAATGGAGCAACGGGTGAACTTGTAAGGCAAAGCTCATCAAATTTTCCTGGGCCGGAACCCTTTTGTGGTCAGGGCTAAGCTTCAGTTAGGGTAATCATAACGGATTGGTTTAAATGGATATGACAGCACTACTGGGACAACCTTAAAGAACTGCGGCAATTAAAGGAGTTGATGAGACTTTAAACTACGTAGATACCACCCGCATGAGTAGAGCCGATCTATACTACTTGTGGGCTACCTATCGGGCCACTACTGGGTGAGATTTGATCTAAACAAGATAGGTTTGCCTAACGTGACGGAGTATCCTCTTTGTTTGAAGGACGTTGAGACCACATGTCACATTTTATGTATTTGCCCGGCGATTGCGCGGGTGAGGTATACGTTCCTCGGTCAGTTCAGTACGTGCCCTGCCGTTATCAGGAAAACTTCTGCAAAGACTTACTACCCTTCGTACGAGTGTTGCAAGGACTTTTTTAAATTTGTATCAGTTCCAGATCACGACCAGATTCAGAAGAAATCGCGTGCTTTGGCCGCAGTGTGAACATGAACTAAGGTCGGCTATTTTGCAAAGATTAAATTGCATGTGGCCTGTCAAATTGTTAAAATACTGGGTGTATTAGGGTAATGTCAAATTTTTGATATGTTGTATGACTTATGATTTGGCACAATGCTGAAAAATTCAAGTTTCCTAATTCCATCACCACCACCGCAAAGGCTTAATTGTTTGGCTTGCCCCATTTTTTTTATATCCCCTAAATTAGTCTATTAAAAATTGAGTAAAGCTTTTTTAAACTAGTGTAAACTATCTACAATTTGAAATTAAAAATACTTTTAGCTGTTAAATTTACCGAAATACAGCTATTAAGGATGAAATCGCTAAACAGACATTGTTCCATTTTTTATTACAGTCGCACTGAACATAGGCCAAATATTGGGCACGATAGGCTTAAAGTCTTCAACTTTTATTTGATGATTTTTCATTTGGCGGATCCGTTTCAAAGATCTGTGAGCTTTGATAAAATGTGATTTTTCTAAGACTAAACAGTTATCATTTTGTGACTATCGATTTTGACTATGCTACTGAGTCGAAATTCGTCTTTGAGCAGTGCATTGGACACAGAACTCAACGCTCCTTAGTTTACATCCTGTTAAATTTTTCAATCCGAGGCACCGTTTGGAAGTTATAAGAAAAATTTTTAAAAACAAAAGGTTAAGTTTCTCACATTTTTATCTGCCAAAAGTTAAGCTCAACTTACGAGACTGTGCAAACACAGTTTCCATGTATTCAGAATCTATAGGAGGGATTACAATTATTTCCAGATATTTCCCAGTTATTTCCTATAACACCCACACATTGATTCAATTTTGCTGGCCTATCTTTGCAATGGATAAGTGAAAAAACGTATAAGTGCAATCAATTTCGTTGCCAGGGGCGATTGCACTTATCCGTTTCAGGACGGCTTCCGTTTTATACCTGAATTTACGTAGAAATACGATAGACATTATTCGGGTTCATTCACCTAAGTCAAAATACTCACGTTTTGTCGCATATATCGCAGACGTAATCGCGTTCTTCGGTATGAGTCCCGGCGTGTTGAATCAGTGTCGTCCTCTGAGAAAACTGCCTCCCACACACTTCACAGGAAAATGGTTGGATTTTGTCGTGGGTTTCTCTTATATGTCGTATTAGGTTGTAAGGACTAGAACACTGTTGAATGCATAAATGACACGGAAATTTGATCCCATTGTGTATATCCATATGACTTCGAAGTCCGCTTATTTTGACAAACTGTCTACCACAAACTTTGCATGCATGGCGATATGGATAGTGGGTCTTCTTGTGCAAAATGAATTCAGCATAATCGGTGGATGTGGCCGAGCAAATGGGGCAATTGTACGTTTTGGAAGCTGTGATTCGTGTTCGGTTTCTTGTTTTCACTTTGGATGTTGACGGCACCCGCTTCGATTTCTTCAAAAATAAAGATTATTTGAATTAAATTTAATGATACTGTAGGAGGACAATTAGGAATTACGTTTGCTTATAGTAACTCTGCCGAGTCTCAAAAAAATTTGGCTATAACTTAACAAGTTCAACTTACCGTAGAAGATTTCGTGCTGGGTTCAACAATATCAAGCTGCAATGTCTCCGTCGCGCCTTGACCCGTTATTTTCTTTTCTTCAATGTAATTAACGGAATCCAAGTCAGAAATTTCTTCTAAGAATTCTTCGTCTACCTCTATAAGATCGTCCACATTCAATTCCATTCCATTATCATCGATATACCGTGGATTTATTAAATCGTTTTCCGGACGATCTTCTACGGCTATGATTCTATTATTCTGATCCGTTACCGACTCAACGATAATTCTTTCGATGGGCTCAATTTTCACAGACACGTTGTTGTCGTCAGATTCGAGAGGAAACTCCTGCAGTGTCTCGGAGGGCTCAATTTTAATAGATTCCCTGTCGTCGTCGACAGAATCGTCAAACGATTTCAGCAGCGTTTCTTCAAGAAACATGACACCATCAAGTCTTTCTCGCAGAATTTTATCCGTCTTTTTACATTGCACTATAAACTCGGATGCCATTTTTAAACTGTTCGCACAGGAATAACAAATCAATTTGGGTAGCAAGTCGTCCTCTTTAACCTTGCAGTGTAGAAGTTGTTTCGATGTTTATGTAAAAGGAAAATGGGGTAGTTTCTCCGATTAGTTTATTGGTTGCTTTATTTAGTAAGTGTTGCTAAAGAATGATATTAAATTCAGGATAAGCTGAGTGCTGCTTAAATTGTGTCAATTATGAACACGACGCGACGCACAAACCAGGCTTACATTCCGTTTCGTAAAACTCCTTAGTCTGGAGCTACGTAAGAGTTTTCAATAAGATATTCGGGCCACCCAAAGGTATTATTTACCGAATTCAAACCGCACGAGTTAATTCGGATTAACTCGAGCGGACTAAATGGGTTGTTTGAGACGTATACGTACATATGTACATATGTGCACATATGTGCTCCCGCGCAAAAAAAGTTCATGATCATTTAAATTTTCTCTGCCCCAAAAAGCGATTAGACACTCTCAGTACAACAGCCAGTAATACATATAAAAAACAAGTAGAATCTCAACAAAATGTTAATTTAAGGCAACTTACGAATATGCAGGCCAGTCGACGTAACATAACCACTAGCTCTCCATTCTCGTCGAAAATACTCATTAATCCATTCGTAGCTTGGCAAGTGCGGCACATAAGATTGTCGACCATTTTCACTACTTTGTTGACATCCAGCCGTGTAGACTTTCTTTTTTTCTTCTCCTGTAACTAAGCTGGGCTTTGTCCTCGATGTCACAGCTGATAAAATCAGAAGTCCACGAGTGGGGCTCCAAACAAAGTCGGTTGGCTAATCCTTAATTGGATTGTCCTGCCATCGTGTAACAATTTACATTGAATATTATAGATATCGCATTAAAGTTTATTATAATTTTGCAATATGACGTCGTTTTTATGTTATTATACAGATTACAGAAAATTTTTAATTTTTTTTTAAATTGTGTCGATTAGTAATTTTCACAACTTTTATTAATTACACAATTTTTATTAATTTGATTAAGATATATTATTATTCAGATCAACTTATAACTCAAATTGCCAATATGGCGTCGTTTCACAGACTTGCAATTTCACAACTTTTGTAGCTTGATTAATATATTATTTTTCAGAATAGTGTAGGTTTATTTATATTTCAAAAAGGCGTCACTTGGAGACTTAGTGATTTCATAATTTAAAAAACAGCCCATTCGATTTTAGGCTTATCTGAGTTGTTCTTTGGCTTAACAACTTCCCGAAAAAAAAAAATTCCAATTCAGGACTATGGATATTTATAGAATTGGCCCATTGAGACCGTTTTTACGAAATTAACTAAAAAAGGTGCATGAATTTCATGTACTGCCGCAGCAGTTTATTATGATTTTTTTCTTTATAAGACTTTTTTTTTATTTTTTTAAAAAATATAAACATTTATTTAAATAGGATCATTCCAATCCCAACAAAAATAAGGCGACTCCAATCTTCAATGGAAATACACTTAAACAAAAACAAAGAAAAAACAAAAATTGACTCTTACTTTATTAAAAGTGGATCTTTCTGTTTTTAATCTCAGCAGCAACACAAACCAAAGCATCTGTATTCATACCTTTAATGAGATCGGCATAGGTACCACTACCAAAACGACTCCAACCCGGGATACACGCTCGAATACCATAGTTTCTGGGGCAATCTTTTATGATATGTTCATTATTTTGAGAGGCACCGCATTGAAAACAATCTTGCCGATCAAAGCCAAATATTCATTATTGTAACTGTGGTTTGTTATAATTCGGATTAGCGATTTTTAAAATTTTAGGTTCCGTGTTTTTGTGTTTTTTTTTTTTTTTTTTGAATCAGCTAATTTCTCTAACGTTGCTAACTAAATTATGAAAGAATTTGCCCTTGATTTGCGAAACCTCGTCAACCTTGTCCTGCCACATATTAAAGATCTGAGCTTTTATCTCTCTTAATGTCGATTGGATGGAGCTTGGAGGACTATAGGAAGTCCCGTCAATTCTGGCTTGTTTAGCCAATTCATCAACTATTTCATTATACAGGATGCCCTTATGGGCCGGAATCCAGATGATAATAACCCTATCTAGATTCGCTCTATTGATTAAATTTTTAATCGTATAAGCAGTAACAGACGCGTTATTTTTGCTTTTGAGGATCTCACAAGACACATTGCTGTCTGTAAAAATGGTTATATAGCTGAAGTTGTTAGCCACTGCCACTGCAGCTTTTAGAATGGCCGAGAGTTCGGCCGTTACAATAGAGGTACTGACAGGCAGTTTAAATTTTTCCCCATAATGATCGCTAGAGTTAATAAAAGCCGCACCCACGCTATCTAGATCTTTGGACGTATCCGTATATAATATCATCTCATTCTGTTATACTCCCCCCCCCCCCCGTGGGGGCATGCACATTGATGAGCATGAGAGATTGAAGAATCGAGTCTTGATGCGAATCGCACATAGCCGTCCATTTATGGGTTTGAAGTCAGTAATGTGCGGCTTGAGGTGATTGTTTACTATAAATGCTACTCCAATCTCCTTGCGGCCCGATGGTTTGTCACTTGTAAAAATTGTGTGCGATTTCTTGTCGTTAATCTCGCTGCCAAGCCAATTTGTTTCCTGGACTGCAGTAATGCTCAGTTTGTACTTTTCGACCTGTTGAAGGAGGGCCTTCTCGGCCCCCGGTTTGTTCAGGGAGCGTACATTCCAGGATCCGAAAGAATAGTCCTTTAGTCGTTTGCGTGGCCGTCGTTGTTGATCCGTCCAATCCGTTCCAGGTTTCTTGACATGGAGTGGTTTTTGCAAGGACGAGTTGTCAGCACGTCGCTTAACCCCATTCAGGGGATGACTTCGGAAGATAGCTGCTTCAGACGGTTTAATAAACGTGCTGGAGTTCACACAACTATGTTGCAGGTCCAACTACGCAAGTTATTCCATCCTACTAAACCTGAGACGCTTAGGTGTTGGTCAGCCATTCAGGCTACAGCTATCTGCCTTTTTCCAAACTGTCTTATCGCTAAGACATTGGCCGTCAGCGATTCGATACGCTGCCGTTACCAGGGGGCGCCCACGCGGAGGACTATGGAAAAGGTCTTTTGCCCCCCATTTAAGTTATTAGAAAAAATGATACTTTTAAACTGTTGTTCCGACATGTTGTTGTTTACTATTCTATCTATTTTTTCAACTGTAGAACCAATAAAAAACAAGATGGGTATGTGTCTAGAACCAAAAATTTTAACGTTATACGTGTGCCAATTTCTAACCATATCAGGACGATTGGTGAAAGTGACATCCAAGACAGAATGGCTACCATTATTACTAATGAAAGTGGGCGCACCATTGTTGCAAATGGATAATCCGCCCTCATCAATCAGTTGATCAAGTATCGCACCTCTACTGTTATTCAAACGGCTTCCCCATTCCATCCCATGGGCATTGAAGTCACCTACCCAAATTACATTTTTATTGTTAAAGCTTCGTAATTGGTTGAATAAATCATTTAAGTTCGTTAACCATTCAGTTTCATGGGTTCTATCCCTATATGGTGATATATAAACATTAACAAAAATAAAATTCTCCGGCAGGTTTGTTGTTTCCACAACAATAAAATTAAGAGGGTTGTTTATGACCACCTGTCTACAACGGATTTTTTTATTTATCAATATTGCAACCCCACCATATCCGTCATCTCGATTTTTATAAAAACTAAAGTAATTACTAAAGTACGGTTTCTTGTCACCACTAAGGATGGTTTCTTGTAGGGCCACAATATCAATTTTTTGTTCATGACATATCGTTTCTAGATTATTTTTATTTTTGTCTCCCAAACCCTGAATATTTAATTGAAATACTTTCATTTTAATTTTTTATTCTAATTATTTTTTAATTTTTTTTTATTTTTTAATTATTTTGACCTTGAATATTATCGAAAAAGATTACATCAGATTTCATTTTATTTGCTTCAAATTTTCTTTTAAATTCTTTAATAAACTCGTTGTTCCCTGGATTGTCTTTGTCGCATATATTTCCTATAAACTTTAATAATTCTCCACACATATCTTCATAGTTTTCAACAACGATCTTGTGGTTATCTCTGTAACCCCTGTTTTCGTAACGCTTTGCTGGGGAATTTATTTCATTATTATTCTTTGTTATTTCGAGATTAGATGCTCTACCATTTGGGAAAGCGAAAGCCAATCTCCTCTCAATTGCAACTGGGGCAATTATTTCATTATGGATGCGCCTTGATTCAATTAGTTTTTCATTTGCTTTCCTTTCCCTTGCCATACTAGCAAATGTTCTTTTTCTAATCATTATTTTATTATGATCCTCCACAGGGTTCCTAACCTGTGTATGCACAGACGTTTGATTTTGCGATGTTTTTTTTGATTTGCAGGGATATTGTTCTGACACTTCGGGAAAATCATTGTTGTATTCATTAGATCCAAGAATACTATAGAAGTTAACCAGTTTTTCCTCTAGGACTTCTTTCCTGGATTTGTCCCTTATAACCATTGCTTTAATAATTTCTTGTTCAGCTTCTTTCTTGGGGCAGTCTTTATTGAAGAAATTATGTGAGTCCGACCCACATAAGATATATTTCGAAGTATTGCATTGTTCATTACACTTTTCATAGTCGGAGCCACATTTTAGGCACCGCCTTTTGTTTGCTTTGCACCATTTGCTAACGTGGCCAATTCTTCCGCAATTGAAGCACAATCTAACTTTCGGGAAAAAATAGCTTACTTCTCTCTTGGCATACCCAAAACGTACAATTGGAGGTAAAATTTTGCCCTCAAATTCTACTTTAATTGTTCTAGTAGGTACTATTTTCCCTTCGTTATCTTTCCTTGTGAATCTGTATGTGCTGGGAACCTTCGCCTCAGACTGAAGCACTTCCATCATGTGTTCCTCAGTAATTCTTGCAGGGATGTCGCGGATTAACCCATAAGTAGATACGCTACTTGTAACCGTTAGATTTGACCGTTTCATTGTCCATGAACTTGTTTGCATTTTGGTAGTTATCAAAACATATTTTAACTGTTCTGAAATTCGCACTTTTTATACTAAGAATACCATCGATACGACAGCTAGTAAGCAGTGTTAGCAATCACATATAAAGAAGAAGAAATGACAACTTACACACACACATACATATGTAAGCAAATCTTTGTATTCAAGATTATCATAACTGAAATAAACGGAGAGCTTCACTTGTTCGTTAGCCTCCAAACGTATACGTTGTGTTGTAATTGTTTCGGTTCTTTATTCTACATAAATATAGTTTGGAGTATTTATTGCAGGATTCGCTGATACGCTGTTAATACGAAGGGTTGTTGATTGTTCATTATAATCATTAGGTTATGGGCCCAGGCGAATCGAATCTGTGCAACTTTTAACGAAAAGTCATCGTGGGATTTGTGCAGTGGTTGTGGTAGACAAAATGGCGGACGACGGGAGATTTACTGTGAAACAATTTGCCGGCGTGGAATTCGATAATTGGTTCTTCAGGCTAAAAGTGGTGTTAGAAGAAAAGTGTGTCGCCAAGTGGTTGGAAAAGGATGCCGCAAAAGCAGTTTTGGATAGTTCAGTTAGGGACAAACCGTCTGAAGTCGAAGCCATTTGGAAGGCCGACCGTATGTGCAAAGTGCAAATCACCCACCGCGTCGCCGATTCGCATCTTGAGTATGTAAAAGACAAGGACACAGCATATCGTATGATCCAGTCGTTGCGCTCGACATTTGAACGCACTAGTGTTGCCAGTGAAATTGGTGTACGGAAAAGAATGCTGATGATGAAATGCTCGGAATCGGACAGTTTACAAGAACATTTTTTGCATTTCGACAAATTAGTTCGCGAACTGAAAGCGTGCGGTGGTGAAATGAACGAACGAATGCTGGTCGTGGCCTTAATGATTACATTACCGAGCAAATATGACATGGTTGTGACCGCTTTAGAGACAATGGAACCATCGAAATTAACGACGCAATTAGTGCGATGCCGACTTCTAGATGCTGAAAGTAAGCTAAACGGTGGGTCGTATAGTTCGAGTGGTGTGACAGATACAGGCAGTGTCGCTATGTATGGTAATACTAATAAAATCAAGTGTTACTATTGTAAACAATTCGGCCATAAAAAGAACAGTTGTCCGAAGTTGCAAAAACAAGAGAACAATAATTCGCGTCAGTCCGGTAATAGTAAATTTAGAAAAGGAAAATCCCATTTTGCATCAAGTGACAGTACCGACAAAAGTGTAGTGTTTTTCGCGGACTCGTCTGGCTTTGCTTTTGGATGTCAAACCGAGACCACAATGCGATGGTTAATTGATAGTGGGTGTAGTCAACACATGTCGAATGATGAGACTCTTTTCCATGAATTGCGTGAATTAAAAACTCCTGTCATTATTGGTGTTGCGAAAGATGGAGAGACAATAAAAGCAACGAAATGTGGATCCATTTGCGGAATCGCTATCGTGGATGGCAATGAACAGTTCTGTATACTCGAAAATGTTTTGTTTATTAAAAACCTAAAATACAATTTATTTTCGGTGAGCCAACTTGAGAATGCTGGTTTCAAAGTCATTTTTGCTGATGGTGCTGTTCGCGTAATCAAAGGCAACGAATCAGTTCTCGTTGGTCAGCGTCGAGGGAAATTGTATGGGTTTGATTTGAAGCGGAAACCGTATGAAAGAGCGAATGCAACTGGAACCATTTCTTCGAATGATGATGTAGCGAGGTCGACTGAAGCGAAATCAAGGAAAAAGTATCCAAATCTCAGTTTGAAACTATGGCATCGGCGACTTGGACACCTGAATTTTGCGGACTTGAAGCGTTTGACATCGATGGTTGATGGAATGGATGATCTTGTGAACGATTCGGGTGGAGTTTGTGAGCCGTGCATCATGGGGAAACAATCTCGGAATTCGTTTGGTTCAGGCGGAGCACGATCGAGCCGTGTGTTGGAAATTGTTCACAGCGATGTTTGTGGACCTGTGACACCTAGTACATGGGATGGTAAGCGATATTTAGTAACTTTCATCGATGACTATACACATTTTACCACGGTCTATTTGATTGAGCGAAAATCGGAAGTTTTTGAAATATTCCTGAAGTACAAGTCAATAATTGAATCACAGTTTCAACAACGTATTTCGAAATTTCGGTGCGACAACGGTGGTGAGTATAGTTCAAATAAGTTCAAGTCCATATGTCAGCAGGATGGAATTCAGATACAATATACGGTACCTCACACACCAGAGTTAAATGGCGTTGCTGAACGCATGAACAGAACGCTGATGGAGAAGGCACGATCAATGATTGCTGATGCTAACATGAGCAAGGAATTTTGGGGCGAAGCTATATTCTGTGCAGCTTATATTTTGAACCGCAGTCCAACTCGCGCGATCAAGTTGGGTACTACCCCATTTGAGCTTTGGACAGGTAATAAACCAAATTTGTCGAAGCTACGTGTATTTGGATCGACGGCTTATGCTCATGTCCCGGATCAACTCCGCAAGAAATTGGATCAGAAGTCCATCAAGATGAAAATGGTCGGTTATGGTGTTAATGGTTATAGACTGTTTGACGCAAATTCAGGAACTGTTGTGATACGACGCGACGTCGTTTTTGATGAATCGCAACCGAGCGTTCAGCCAGTCATTTATGAGATGCAGCCAATCGCAGATGGTGTTGTCGAGGCGGAGGATTCGAGAGGCATGGATGACATCGATGAGAATGTTGTCGACAAAGAGAAAACAATCGATCCAGACGGAGAAATGGATGTCAGGCGAGATCGATCCAGTGGATCTCAGCAGGATAATACTCAATCTACGATCAACAACATTCAACAGCCAGTAGAGGATAATTCGTCATCACGACCGAAAAGACAACGCCAACCACCAAAACGATATGGAGACTGGACAGATCAAGACTCAACGGAGGACGAGGAAGCTGAATTTTCGTCAGTCGCTTTGAATGCAGTTGCATTCGTTGACAATGTTCCAAAGACGTTTGCTGAAATAGAGAAAAGGGATGATGCTTCCTATTGGATGGATGCGATTCAGAGTGAAATGGAATCCCTGGTGCGGAATGAAACGTGGACATTGGTGAAGCGACCGCCAAATCGATCAGTCATTAGCTGCAAATGGGTATTTTCCCGAAAACGTAATGAGGCTGGTCATCTTGATTTGTACAAGGCACGATTAGTCGCTCGAGGTTTCACACAGCGAGAGGGTCTCGACTTTTATGAGACATATTCACCGGTTGCGAAGATCGTCACATTGCGTTTGTTGCTTGCAATTGCAGTTAAGCATAATTTGGAAATCCATCAGATGGATGTCAAAACCGCTTTTCTCAACGGAAATCTCGAAGAGGACATCTATATGCAGCAGCCCGATGGATTTGTGCAGGGCGATTTGGTATGTAAGTTGAATAAGTCGCTGTACGGGCTGAAGCAGTCATCACGTATGTGGAACGAGAGGTTTCACATCTTTATTACTAAACTTGGGTTTATTCGATCAGAGTTTGATCATTGCCTATATTCAAGGGGAACTGGTGACAATAGGTGTTATCTGCTCCTGTATGTTGACGATTTGACATAATCTTATGAAAATCACGAACATCAAGCGGTTAATTTCGATGGAATTTGAAATGCGTGATTTAGGCGAGACGAAGAGCTTTCTTGGCATTACAATCGAGCGAAATCGTGACTGTGGAACATTGGAGTTGAGCCAAAGGAATTATCTTGAAGATGTCCTACGTCGTTTCGGAATGGAAAATTGTAATTCGTGCGCTACACCAATGCAAGTACAACTAAAACTGTTAAAAGATGATAAAGCTGAGTTTACACATAAACCATATCGTGAACTTATTGGATGTATTATGTATGCGGCGCACACAACTCGACCAGATCTTTGTGCTGCAGTTAATTACTACAGTCAATTCCAATCATGTGCAACGGAGGAACATTGGAACCATGCGAAGCGAATGTTGCGTTACATTAAAGGAACCCTCGATCTACGACTTAAGTATGAGTGTCAACTAGATTCAGCTGCATTGATTGGATTTGCCGACGCAGACTGGGCTGGCGATGTCAACGACCGAAAATCTATTTCGGGAAATATATTAAAGATATTTGGTGCGACTGTCGGTTGGATGACACGTAAACAATCCACAGTTGCACTTTCCTCGACCGAAGCCGAATAATATTTCATTATCATTGGCCGCATCGGAAATCATTTGGATGCGAGGATTGTTGGGTGAAATCGGCGAATCGGTGGATGAACCGATTATTTTGTTTGAAGACAACCAAGGCGCAATAAACATCGCGTGTCAAGATAAGGATCTTCAACGGATGAAGCATATTCATACCAAATATCACTTCGTTCGTGACTATGTTGAAAAGGGCATTATCAGCGTTCGCTATATCCCATCTTCACAGCAACAGGCCGATATAATGACGAAAGCTCTTCCAAAGGCGACATTTGAGTATTTTTGTCAGAAATTAAATTTGAATTAAAGTCATTTTGAATTTTCAAGGTTTTCAATTTGTTTTCTAAAATTATGTAACTTAACTTTCATTCACCTGAATATATTGATTTAAATTCATTTGGCAATTCCGATAATTTTGCATTTATGTATATCGTAATTGAGGCGGAGTGTTAGCAATCACATATAAAGAAGAAGAAATGACAACTTACACACACACATACAGTATAGTAAATCTTTGTATTCAAGATTATCATAACTGAAATAAACGGAGAGCTTCACTTGTTCGTTAGCCTCCAAACGTATACGTTGTGTTTTAATTGTTTCGGTTCTTTATTCTACATAAATATAGTTTGGAGTATTTGTTGCAGGATTCGCTGATACGCTGTTAATACGAAGGGTTGTTGATTGTTCATTATAATCATTAAGCAGTTCGTTAACTTCAATTTCGCAAATCATAGCATCCTCAATCAATTGCATTAACACTACATAAGCAATTAACTGATGTTGTTCCGTTATACCGATAGCACCTTTCCTCATTATTTTTCTTCGGATTTGAGGTATCCATCCGCTCATCCTTATTATTTATAACTTTGCTTTGCGGATATATTATTATTTTTGGAATACTCTACAGATTCTTGAATATCGATTGTCTTTAATTTTCTGGATGGATACCTCAAATCCGAAGACAAATAATAAGGAAAGATGCTATCGGTATAACGGAACATCATCAGTTAATGCGTATGTAGTGTTAATGCAATTGATTGAGGACGCGAGGATTTGCGAAATTGAAGTTAACGAACTGCTTACTAGCTGTCGTATCGATGGTATTCTTAGTATAAAAAGTGCGAATTTCAGAACAGTTAAAATATGTTTTGATAACTACCAAAATGCAAACAAGTTCATGGACAAAGAAACGGTCAAATCTAACGGTTACAAAGTATATATTCCACAAAGTAGCGTATCTACTTATGGGTTAATCCGAGACATCCCTGCAAGAATTACTGAGGAACACATGATGGAAGTGCTTCAGTCTGAGGCGAAGGTTCCCAGCACATACAGATTCACAAGGAAAGATAACGAAGGGAAAATAGTACCTACTAGAACAATTAAAGTAGAATTTGAGGGCAAAATTTTACCTCCAATTGTACGTTTTGGGTATGCCAAGAGAGAAGTAAGCTATTTTTTCCCGAAAGTTAGATTGTGCTTCAATTGCGGAAGAATTGGCCACGTTAGCAAATGGTGCAAAGCAAACAAAAGGCGGTGCCTAAAATGTGGCTCCGACTATGAAAAGTGTAATGAACAATGCAATACTTCGAAATATATCTTATGTGGGTCGGACTCACATAATTTCTTTAATAAAGACTGCCCCAAGAAAGAAGCGGAACAAGAAATTATCAAAGCAATGGTTATAAGGGACAAATCCAGAAAAGAAGTCCTAGAGGAAAAACTAGTTAACTTCTATAGTATTCTTGGATCAAATGAATACAACAATGATTTTCCCGAAGTATCAGAACAATATCCATACAAGTCAAAAAAAACGTCACAAAATCAAACGTCGGTGCATACACAGGTTAGGAACCCTGTGGAAGATCACAATAAAATAATGATCAGAAAAAGAACATTTGCCAGTATGGCAAGGGAAAGGAAAGCAAATGAAAAACTAATTGAATCAAGGCGCATCCATAATGAAATAATTGCCCCAGTTGCAATTGAGAGGAGATTGGCTTTCGCTTTCCCAAATGGTAGAGCATCTAATCTCGAAATAACAAAGAATAATAATGAAATAAATTCCCCAGCAAAGCGTTACGAAAACAGGGGTTACAGAGATAACCACAAGATCGTTGTTGAAAACTATGAAGATATGTGTGGAGAATTATTAAAGTTTATAGGAAATATATGCGACAAAGACAATCCAGGGAACAACGAGTTTATTAAAGAATTTAAAAGAAAATTTGAAGCAAATAAAATGAAATCTGATGTAATCTTTTTCGATAATATTCAAGGTCAAAATAATTAAAAAATAAAAAAAATAAAAAAATAATTAGAATAAAAAATTAAAATGAAAGTATTTCAATTAAATATTCAGGGTTTGGGAGACAAAAATAAAAATAATCTAGAAACGATATGTCATGAACAAAAAATTGATATTGTGGCCCTACAAGAAACCATCCTTAGTGGTGACAAGAAACCGTACTTTAGTAATTACTTTAGTTTTTATAAAAATCGAGATGACGGATATGGTGGGGTTGCAATATTGATAAATAAAAAAATCCGTTGTAGACAGGTGGTCATAAACAACCCTCTTAATTTTATTGTTGTGGAAACAACAAACCTGCCGGAGAATTTTATTTTTGTTAATGTTTATATATCACCATATAGGGATAGAACCCATGAAACTGAATGGTTAACGAACTTAAATGATTTATTCAACCAATTACGAAGCTTTAACAATAAAAATGTAATTTGGGTAGGTGACTTCAATGCCCATGGGATGGAATGGGGAAGCCGTTTGAATAACAGTAGAGGTGCGATACTTGATCAACTGATTGATGAGGGCGGATTATCCATTTGCAACAATGGTGCGCCCACTTTCATTAGTAATAATGGTAGCCATTCTGTCTTGGATGTCACTTTCACCAATCGTCCTGATATGGTTAGAAATTGGCACACGTATAACGTTAAAATTTTTGGTTCTAGACACATACCCATCCTGTTTTTTATTGGTTCTACAGTTGAAAAAATAGATAGAATAGTAAACAACAACATGTTGGAACAACAGTTTAAAAGTATTAATTTTTTAATAACTTAAATAATTTCAATAAAGTAATGAACAGATCAATAAAGGCACCACTTTTTACGTTAAAAAAATTCATATAAACCTAAGATGTGGTGAAATAATAATTTGAAGACTCTTTTGTCCAATTGTCCGCTAAATTTAGACGTTATATCAAAAGTTGCACAAACGGATACAAATCCCTCAGCCTTGTTGATCTGCACTATATCGATTAGGTCGTTAATACAGTGAGTTGTAGATTTATTGTTCCTGAATGCATATGATTTGTCACTTCGAATTTTGTGGTTATGCAGGTATTCCTTGAGTTTATTAAGAACCATCTTTTTTATAATTTTTAGGGGGACATTGAGGAGTGATATAGGTCTAAAATTAGTGATCATGTTGTGGTCTTTATTTTGATGTCTCTCCATATGTCCGGAATTTGCCCATTCATCCAGCAGTTGTTCATGATGTCCAGCAACACCCTTTTCATATCATCCTCCAGCCATTTAATATGTTTGTAAGCGACACCATCCACTCCAGGGGCTGATGTGTTACTTCTATTCTTGAGCGCCTCTTCAAGATCATTGATGTTAAAGATATTACTCAAATGGGATATCCCGACTGTGGTTAGGTGTATCTTCCATATCAACGATGTTAAGGATATTACTCACAACCGGGATATCCTGACTGTGGTTAGGTGTGTTAGCCTGTGGATCAATGGTCGGTTTACAATTTTCAAGGAACGCCTTTTTTTCTCATAGTCCCACGAGCCATAGTCTTCAGATTTAAGCAATGTTTTTTGCACATTTTTAAAAAGTTGGTGAATTTCTTTTGGGTCCTTGCTGTTGTTAATTCTGAATATGGTTTGGTTCCATGTTCCTTTTTTAGCTTTCTTCACAGCTTTTTTCCACATCATTCTAGCATCCTCCAGGGCAAACAGGTTTTCTGAGTTACTATTTATTCTGAATTTTGCGGAGGCTTGTTTAAATGAATTAAAAAGGTTTTTTAAGTTATTGTCCCACCACATTTTTGGGGTGTATGAGTTTTTTCTTTTGTAGAAGGTGGCGTCTTTGATGGATTTTTTTTTTGACTTGTTGAAATTATCAACATTGTTGTCAAAGGATAATGCTTTGATGTTGTTTTTTAGTATAGATGTGTTGATGATCCGCGCATTACTATTATTGACCGACGATTTAATAAAACATATTATAGGAATATGCCGCGACCCAAATATTTTTGTGTCATATAGGTGCCACCCTTGGACAATATCAGGTCTGTTTGAAAATGTAAGGTCAAGAACCGACGCACAACCACTCACCGTGTTAAATGTAGATTCACCATTAATACTGATTGATAGGCAACAGTCATTTGTAAGACGATCCAGTAGTATTCCCCTGCTGTTATCACATCGACTTCCCCATTCAACTCTATGCGCATTGAAGTCCCCAGAGCATATTATGTTTTTATTTGTAAGATCCCGGACCTGCTCAAATAAATTGCTCAGGTTGGTTTTAACATCTTGCTCCTCTGAGGAATTCCTCGCAGGTGGAATATATATCTTTATAATGATAAAATTTTCACGGAGATTGGTCGTTTCCACAATAACGTTGTTTATTGGGTTATTGATAATTAAAGGTTTACATCTTATTTTTTTTGTTGACCATGGTTGCAACCCCTCCGTGGCCATCAATTCTATTGTTGTAAAAGGTAAAGTAGTTCCTAAAATATGGACTTTTTTTTTTGGTTTTAGTTTGGTTTCCTGTAATATGGCTATATCAATTTGTTGTTGATTACATAAAGTTTCTAGGTTATCTTTGTTTTTTCCTCCTATTCCTTCTATATTAATTTGTAGACATTTCACTATCATTGTCAATGGTTACTGTTAGATTTTTTCTTCACATTTTCTATAAAAATCAAGTCTGATTTAATCCGGTTTGAATTAAGTTCTTTTGTATACTCAGCCATAAAATCATTAATTTTTGGTTCATTAGTGTTACAATTTCTTTTAATGAACTCATGAATGTGTCACAGAGTCCCTCATATTTATCAATCACTGTTTTATGATTATTGTTAAAGTAGTAATCTTTGTTCTGAGTCTGATTGTGTTTTCCGACATTGGCATTGCCATGTTGTGTTGTTTTATTGCAGCAGTCTATGTGAACCCTATTTGGAACACCATTGGGGTACATGAATGCTAATTTCTCTTGTTCCAAATTATGCGGTCTGATTATATCGTTATGTAGTTTTCTAGTTTCGTCTGTCTTCACAGTGTCTGCGAAAGTTATTTTCCTGATTAGCATTTTATTGAAGTCTTCAGTCCTGTTCCTCATATCGGGGTGGACGGATTGTTGGGAACTAGAATTTCTTTTTATTTTACTTGGGTGTTCTCTATATTCAGGGAAATCTTCATTGTATTCGATGGAGT